>JAHDYR010000067.1:0-744993 GCA_019828565.1 Carpediemonas membranifera | reverse complement strand
GCGCTGATTGGCTCGTTTTCTCCTCAGTATAGCTGCCAGCAGAGGTCTGATCGGCCTCGCGTTATAATAGTCTGCCCGAGTAGGGGTAGCCATACCATAAATGTCAATCTCCACCTCCCGGTCGCTCATACCTCCAAAAGTGGCTAAGTGTTCCTGTAGGAGATTAATAAGGGCGGATTTCCATAAGTCGTGGCATAGAGGGAAGAGACTCGCGTGCCAGCTCCTGATCGTGGGTTCAAATTTTCACCGGGAGCAATATGCTCTTTTGGCGAGACAACGCCGCTCCGAGCTCTATCGCGCCCAGCGGTGCCTGCAGCGGCCAGAACAGAGCCAGAATTCGGGTGATTTTTAATCTCGATCGAAATGCTGCTGAAGCACGCTCTAGAGGGACTGAAGCGCTCTACGAAGGAGCAATACAAGCAGACATATCAAAAACTGTGCGTTTACCTTGAGTGCGACGATGAGGATGCTGATGTTGTTATTATCACAGAGATCCGACAAAATAGTGACGTATTCGAACAGTTTCTGGACTCTCTGTCCTTCTGTTGCCGTTTTGGACGGTACAAGTCCATCTCGATGCCTCAACAGGCTCTCGTTCGCCTTCTTCGCACTGCTGGTGCCGAAACCGACCTAATTTGCAGGATAAGGACTCACACGCTTCCGGCACGCCAGGTGCTGACTGAGGAAGAGTACGACAAGCTCACGGGTGCTCTGAAGTACGACATTGCCGAGTCCCACCGTCAGCTCGCCCTAGTCGTTGCTCTCTGCCGGCTGGGATCGTATGTCGCAGACCTACGTGACTTAGACCCGCGCTACAGGAGTTGATGCAAGAGGCTGCCGTGGATCACCCTGCCTTTGAGACCCTTATCTGGATGTCCAAGGACCTTGATTCGCTCTGGGGTAGTCCCCATGACCGTCAGGCACGCGAACCGCATCCTGCACGAAGCGGGGATGCAGAGTCTGAAAGACCATCTCTGTCCGATCTGGATACCCTGACGATAGATGAATGCGAAGCTGTAAACATATCCATTGACTCTGAATCTTATTTCTCCATCTGCGAGTTAAGCCAGGCCACTGCCTTCCGTCAGATATACCTTACGTGTCGTGCACCTTCTTTGTTGCTCTTGCGGCTGAAGCATCAACAGTGGCCTGCTTCAACAAATCTCGGCAGCTAGACTTCGGCGTCTTGGTGCCACGTCGCGTGCAGGCCCACTCTCTATCGTCCACGGACCCACCGCACACAACGCATGACCCTGCTAATACGATCGGTGGCTTCTCCTTCAGCTTCTGTCGAAGCAGATCGCACATCGCGGTCTTGACGACGCGTCGAGATAATTCATCCGTGCGCAGGGTACTAACAGGCTCAACCAAGAGCTCTGTCTGAGTAGACGCCTCCTCTAGGTCTCGCACAGTCTGAGTCTCTGCATGCTCACCCTGTGGCGAAAACTGCTGGCATTTTCCCACCATCCTCGGCTTATCAGGATCAGGACCCAGCGCAGTCATGTAAACAGGTACCTCAACCCGCTTCTCGACTATCCTGACAGGCTGGGAGTCCCTGCGGGAAGGGGCTTGCGGGTGAACTCGCGTCCTGGTCGGCCCCCGTTCGCCTCGTTGTGCAGAGCCTCCATGAAGGCATTGAAGCCGTCATCACGGCCCACCTTCTGCGTCACAAACGACATGACGCATGTGACCGACATCTCAAAGGATGCAAAAATCGGCAGCACTGGAAACATCGCGATTGTGGCAGATTGAGTTTCGAGCTGCCAACAGCTCGCGTATATGTCTCTTATCAGCGTGGTGAAGATCAGGAACACGATGTAGGATCGCTTGCAAAAGCATAGCCGGATCCATCTCGCCACCGTCACCACGGTACCTCGCGATGTACTCCTGCAGCTTCGGAATCATCCTCAGTAGCGCTTCAAACATCATGCTGGCGTATCCTGCTGAATCCTTCGCCCCAGAGCTCATATCGGTTTCTTCAGAACGAAATTCTAAAGAAATGTTCGGTGGTAAGTGAGATCACTGCGCGTCTAGAGACAGCAGAAACGTAACCTACAGCCCATATTGATGTGGGCTGGGCGTTGCTTCAACTGATAAATGCCACATTTCTCTGTTTACATGGTAAGGTAACACGTGAGTGCTTTGTACTGGCATACTTAAAGGCAAGGTAAGGTTGGCGGACGTAGTATCACCCGTGGCGCTTGACTATCACTCAATCAGACAGATATTTATTTCTTCGTGGATACCTTGTCGAAGAACTGCAATGCCAAGGTCAACTTGCCTTCCTTCGTCATCTCTTTGTCGGTCAGCAGTGTCTCGAAGTCAGCGACAACGAGAGGCCGGCAAGCAAAGGGGTCAGCCCAATAGTCATCTTCGTAGGCGACCGAGAGGAACTCAAACGGACGAATGTCAACGCTTGCTTCATATACAATGACAGGCAAGACTGCATCCTCCACACAAACATGGCACAGAAGAGCACTGACATTGTGGTACTAAATAATTGGGGGAGAGGCATGTTACAAACAGCAGAGTTGTCGTTCACCGTGTGGACTCCAAGCTTGCCCATCAGTGAAGACGCATCCATAGCGAACTTCGTCGTGCCAACGCGAGTGCAGTACGTGGGGTCATCCGGCTGGAAGTCGATCAGTCGGCCGCAGTACAGGCCGATGATGCTCTTCGCAGGGATTTCGGCACGAGACGCGATTCCCTTGCCAGCGGTGCCTCCATATAGCGTGCGCTGATCAGTCATGTACAGCTGTACGCTCTTGGAGACACCGTTGGCCGCTATCGTGATGTCCCGGTCCAGGAACGAGCCACCCTCCTGCTTCCAGTCAATATCCTTCAAGTCTGCCGGTATTTTTGTCAAACAGCAGCTCATAGTCATGACGAGACATGCTAGAACCCTCCGAGGGGATTACGATCGTTTCTTCCGACATCGTTCTCAGAATTCGACCCGTTTATAAATCAATAATAAGCAAGCTAAGCTGCAGCTCAGGCACCCTCCATGCGCTCGTTCCCTGACATCTTGGCCCGCGGCCTCTTCAGCGGCGTTTCGGCCCCTCTCGTAAAATCGAGAGGTCTTCTTGATGTTGTTACTGTCTCTGTGCTCCCATTGCTTGCCAGTCTCATTGTAGTGTTAAGTTAGTGCCAAATGGTCTTTATTGCTGTTCGCTCGCATTAATACGGAAGAGAAAGAATGATGATGTTGATTAGCTTGCGGGGAAAGGCATTACCAAGCATTTGACGCGCACAACCTGCTTAATACTGCATAAAAAGCATCGCTGATCGCTTTCTCTTCTGTTCTTCAACGCCCAAGGAGCGGCTTCCAGGTCGGCAACGGTTGCCGACCTGGACCCGTACAGTTTATGCTTTTTCGGCCAACCGACGAAGTCAAGCTTGGCCAAGACACATACTGTGTACAAGGACCCTGGCAGGCTAGTTACGCCGCTCAGCCTCTGCATCCAGTTGATAATCACTCGCCATTTACTTCTGGTGCTTTTCCTGCTCTCTCTTCTCCATCACGTCGTCATACTCGGCCCTCG
Source organism: Carpediemonas membranifera (assembly GCA_019828565.1). Classification (NCBI taxonomy): domain Eukaryota; phylum Fornicata; genus Carpediemonas; species Carpediemonas membranifera. The sequence goes on along the minus strand of JAHDYR010000067.1, from coordinate 741,451 downwards.
TCAGCCTCACAGTTGTCATCCCGGCATCACGGATGTGCTCAAAGGCCTCAACGGGCAGCTTCGGCATCCCGTCCTCGCTGTCGCTGCTGCTGCCCAAGTCTGACTCGCTCTCGTGATAGCGGCGAAGGCGAATGCGTCTGCTGGGCTCCCTGGTCTTCATAGCGTCATAGAGCGGAGCGAGCCCACTTCCATTGGCCCCGCTACGGACACCCTCATCGGTATCTCTCTCAGACATATCACACTCAACCTGTTGTGACTGAAGAAATGACAGGTTGTCGACGAGGCTATCCTCGGCATCGCTGTCTGAACTCTCCTCATCCTCCCACTCTCCTTCCAGCATCTCCAACCCGGCCTCATCGTCAAACTCGCCCTCCACTGCGGTCTCCGGCATCTCTGCCTCGCCAGCTGTCTCGTCAAACAGCGCCTCATCGTCAGACTCACCCTCCCCGTGTCGACCCCATCGGGATTACGCTGGTCGTGGAGCTGGACCATCCTCATCCTGAGCTTTTTGTAAAGCCACCAGGTCGGCAGAGCTTAAGGTAATCCTGGCGCCCTCATCCTGGCGCCTCATCCCTGGCGCCGTCATCCCTGGCGTCCTCTCCCTCATAAATCTGAATCATCTTCTTGTCTTGCTCCCGATGTTGTCATTGCTGTTTTCGTGTCCACAAGCATTCCAGTCTCATTATAATGTTTATTCAGTACCAAATCATCCTTTAGTGACGGGCATTCTCCTCTGCATTGCCGAGAAAAAGAGTTGATGTTGATTAGATGGTGACGAATGCATTACCGGACATTTGACGCGCACAACCTGCTTAATACTGCATAAAAGCATCGCTGATCGCTTTCTCTTCTGTTCTTCAACGCCCAAGGAGCGGCTTCCAGGTCGGCAACGGTTGCCGACCTGGACCCGTGCAGTTTATGCTTTTTCGGCCAACCGACGAAGTCAAGCTTGGCCAAGACACATACTGTGTACACGGACCCTGGCAGGCTAGTTACGCTGCTCAGACTATGTCTAGAGACGTTCGGCTGGGCTCTGCACGGATGGAAATGAACACTATCACGTCAAGCACCCAACAGCAAGAGACAACGGCTTTTTAAGGAAGCTTTTGAGCTCTTTATGGACAAGTACTCGCTATTCACAATCAGTAGGCTTAACGAGGGCGAGAATAACGGTAACACAGCCAAAATCAGGGCCGATGTCCGCAGCTCGTTCTTTTCCGCTTGGCTATGCACTCAGTGTGGCAGTAAGTGGATGATGGAGAGAACGAACAGCCTTCTTGTGTCGTTCTCGGGCTCTGTGGCAGTCGACATTCAGACGACAGTCTTCGCAGGTTTCGGTGCTGGTGATCCGTCGTCAATGTCGATCGACACCACCCTCGCACTGCTCAAAGACGTGCAGGACTTGGTTGTTTGGTGTGACATTGCTGCTAAGGTGAGGCGCATGAGACTACCGAGCGACAAGGTCAGGAAGGCGTGCATTACCATCGCACCGACGAGTGTGGCCAAGAGGGCTTACGCAATCGTCAGCCATCCTACTGCTTTCACGGTCTGGTGGGAGCACTATGCCCTTCGCAAGATTTCTCCTGAAGTCTTCAAGGACTTTATTGACTGGGCCAACTTTACGAGCACAGCCGATCTCGTCACTGGAGAGGTGACTGCTGTTCAGCTCACTGACACTGTGATGCACTATGCCATAGACTCTATCTCCAAGTTTGAGTCCGGCTATCACCTCACCAAGTGGGAGGAGCCGTGGGTGACCAGAACTTGGCAGAAACCGTGCGAGGCGACTGCAGACGCCAAACAAAAACAATCTGGTCGAAAACAAAACTACTCGCAGCTGGTATTGTCCGCAGCCTTCGCCTCAGGCTCGAAAGCTGTTGGAGCAGTTTACCCGTAGCTCCTTTACTCGGTTTGGTAAGTAACACTGATAAATCAATGGATATAGTTTACTCGTCAGGCTCTTCGACCTGAGGAACTGCCCCAGTTGAGACAACTTCCTCATCAGCTGTTCCAATCGCCTTATAAATGACAACTCTTCTGTCATCGCCCTCAAACTTCTTCTGGATGAGCGTGGTGAGGGACGAGTCATCCTCGGCAGGGGTGTCAAGCAAAAGATTCTTCAGACCAACATCCATGACAACGTTGGTGTAAGCGATGGTGTCAGGCAGACAGTGGCTCGAGAGCAGGTCCCAGAAGAGATTGGGGAAGAGAATCATGTATCTCACCACGAGAATATAGTGTCGCGTGACGGTCCCAGGGTCGATGAACAACATCGTTGCCATGGAGTCACAAATCGACTTGACCATGCCGGCGTACGTCGCCCTGTAATTCCACACCTTCCGAGTTCCATCGATAAGTTCTCTGGTGGGTCGCATCAAGGCCTCGCTAACCCTAGCCTGCAGTACCTCCAGCTGCTCGGTCGGGACGATGCAGTCGTCGATGGCCACACCGTCATTCTCCAGCTCATTGTAGAGCTCCATCTGATATGCCACCCATGCGATGTTGCAGATGCGCTCGACACTCTGGACCCTCTCATTCCGAATGACCGACTTCAGGTCCGACTTGGATATAAACTTCAGCTCCCTGGCGCCGGCTGCCTCAAGCTTGGTGGAACTAGCCCACGAGCTTAGGAACTGCTCCACATCAATCTCACTGGTAAGGAAAGGAAGCTTGCGCTTCGGCGCCTTGGCGCGGGCAGTGGGAGTTATGGCGGATGCGGATGCACCAGTGTCGGCGATGGCCACAGACGAGCTACCAACAGAGCCAGAAGAAGCTGACTCGGCGAGGGACATGGAAGGGACAGCCGAGCGGGTGCCAGAGCACGGGTCATCCGCTGAAAGCTGTCTGGCAGCAGAACCGGTGGGAGATGGGCCGGCGAGGGATGTAGCGGCGTCGCCAGCTGCGCGCCTGGCTGCGCGCAGGGCTCGGTCTGAAGGCTTGGCAGGATAATCGACTTGCTCTGCGCAATCGGCGGAGCGAACGCGCTTCTCAGCAGGTTGCGGAGCTGCCTTGCGCACAATGGGCTCATCGCGTTCCTCGAACACGTTAGAGGCTGGAGCAAGCTCAAGAGCGGCGAGAAAGAGCTCCTCGGCACGTCCACGGGCGGAATCGTTGAAACGGTTGACAACGAGGACCGATTTCTCAGATAACTTGTCCCGTCGCATACGATAGGACGTACCAGTGAGGCAGTGAAGCTCCTGAAGCATGTAATTGCTTTCCATGTCGATTCCAGCAATGCGCGAAGAACAAGAACCTTGGGAACAACCATGGGAGCACCAGACGTACTGTTTACGAAGGAAGATGGCAGGCCAGGGTCCCCGGTCGATTCACCATGGCCTCTTCAGCGTCCTCATAAATCTGAATCATCTTCTTGTCTTGCTCCCGATGTTGTCATTGCTGTTTTCGTGTCCACAAGCATTCCAGTCTCATTATAATGTTTATTCAGTACCAAATCATCCTTTAGTGACGGGCATTCTCCTCTGCATTGCCGAGAAAAAGAGTTGATGTTGATTAGATGGTGACGAATGCATTACCGGACATTTGACGCGCACAACCTGCTTAATACTGCATAAAAGCATCGCTGATCGCTTTCTCTTCTGTTCTTCAACGCCCAAGGAGCGGCTTCCAGGTCGGCAACGGTTGCCGACCTGGACCCGTGCAGTTTATGCTTTTTCGGCCAACCGACGAAGTCAAGCTTGGCCAAGACACATACTGTGTGCAAGGACCCTGGCAGGCTAGTTACGCCGCTCAGCCTCTGCATCCAGTTGATAATCACTCGCCATTTACTTCTGGTGCTTTTCCTGCTCTCTCTTCTCCATCACGTCGTCATACTCGGCCCTCGTCAGCCTCACAGTTGTCATCCCGGCATCACGGATGTGCTCAAAGGCCTCAACGGGCAGCTTCGGCATCCCGTCCTCGCTGTCGCTGCTGCTGCCCAAGTCTGACTCGCTCTCGTGATAGCGGCGAAGGCGAATGCGTCTGCTGGGCACCCTGGTCTTCATTGAGTCATAGAGCGGAGCGAGCCCACTTCCATTGGCCCCGCTACGGACACCCTCATCGGTATCTCTCTCAGACATATCACACTCAACCTGTTGTGACTGAAGAAATGACAGGTTGTCGACGAGGCTATCCTCGGCATCGCTGTCTGAACTCTCCTCATCCTCCCACTCTCCTTCCAGCATCTCCAACCCGGCCTCATCGTCAAACTCGCCCTCCACTGCGGTCTCCGGCATCTCTGCCTCGCCAGCTGTCTCGTCAAACAGCGCCTCATCGTCAGACTCACCCTCCCCCGTGTCGACCCCATCGGGATTACGCTGGTCGTGGAGCTGGACCATCCTCATCCTGAGCTTTTTGTAAAGCCACCAGGTCGGCAGAGCTTAAGGTAATCCTGGCGCCCTCATCCTGGCGCCTCATCCCTGGCGCCGTCATCCCTGGCGTCCTCTCCCTCATAAATCTGAATCATCTTCTTGTCTTGCTCCCGATGTTGTCATTGCTGTTTTCGTGTCCACAAGCATTCCAGTCTCATTATAATGTTTATTCAGTACCAAATCATCCTTTAGTGACGGGCATTCTCCTCTGCATTGCCGAGAAAAAGAGTTGATGTTGATTAGATGGTGACGAATGCATTACCGGACATTTGACGCGCACAACCTGCTTAATACTGCATAAAAGCATCGCTGATCGCTTTCTCTTCTGTTCTTCAACGCCCAAGGAGCGGCTTCCAGGTCGGCAACGGTTGCCGACCTGGACCCGTGCAGTTTATGCTCGCAACCAAAGTTGGTCACAGTTTCAATGATACGTGTTAACAATGCAACATAGACGGGTAAACACTGGTGTGAACTAATATATCCTCGCTAATTCACGTGACGTGAGTGATGTTGCACTTGTGACTATGAACAGACTCCTAGTTAATAGTACCGATCAAATTACCGAATACTTCATGTCATATTTAGTTCTTACGTCTCCTAATCTTCACCTGGGTCGGCTTTGAGACCTTCCGCAAAGTTGCATGTCGACCCATCAACTGTATCACGTAGTTGATGTCGAGCCTGGCGCACTCCGCCCTAAAACTCTCCAGCGCTCTACTCTGATCGCCATCGAAGGGACGCCGCACTGTCAATGCATTGCCCTTCTCGTTACGGTAAATGTGCGTGATCATCTTCTCATCAATGTTGACAAGCATGGTCGGCTTCCCTGTCATCGAAGTCCACACTCTGATTGCTTCAACGCATGCCCATCTCGTCACTGTCCCGTCACTATTGACGTGCCCAGGAAACAGCTCATCCAGAAGCTCTATCTCTGTCATCTTTGAGAATACGGCCATGGTCCTTGCGTGGGCGAGGAGCGTCTGGCGGTAAGCTGTCGCCTCATCCTCAGCCTTGAGCTTCTGCGACAAGGGCAATTTGCGTCTGAACGCAGTAAATGTTCTCAGACCCGACATCATCATCAGGCAGTGAATGATGCAGTTCCCATAACCCAGGGTCGGATACGTAGGCCAACCTGAACTCGGAAGCCTTGTCGTGATGATCATGTCGAATGCCACAGTTCGGTTGTAGCGGGTTGGGTCAGACCTGGCGTTGACCACTCTTCCGCTCTCCTCGGTTTCACCCTCCTCCTCTGCCCCACCCTCCTCGTCTGACTCGGCCTTCTCTTCCTCCTGCTCCTCCTCTGACTTACTCTTGGCCGGAGAGTGCTGTGCGATGATATCCTTCATCTCAGGCGTAAAGTTGAGGTCTATGGGGTCTGCCAGGTCATTCGGAGCGGTTGCTTGTGCAGACGCTGAGCAAACATCCTCGTCGTCGCCGGAGTTGCCGCCCTCGAGGTCGCCAAAGTGCAGCTCCTCCATCAACTCATCCGCCACTGGCTCCTCTTCCTCCTCTGACTCGACCTCCTCCACTGGCTCCTCTTCCTCCTCTGACTCGACCTCCTCCACTGGCTCCTCTTCCTCCTCTGACTCCTCCTCCGAGTCCTCTGGCCTGGCCTTCTCGGGCGTGATGATGAGGGCCTTGCGCTTCACAGACATGGCTGCCTGCGCCTCGTCCGTATCGCGTCGGGGACAGGAAGTCCTGGAGACTGTGCCAGACTGTGGCGGGATGGGGCTGCATGGGAGTGATGCATCCATGGACTTGTCAGCGTCATAGGCTGCCTCTCGCTCAGCCTGCTGCTGCAGAAGGCGTCGATGCAGCGTGATGACTTCCTCACTCTTTGCCGTCAAGCTCTTCCTCAACTGCTTGACTCTCTTCTTGTATCCTCGAACAATTTTGTGATAGTAATCGATGATAGCGCCAGTACCTGGGGGGAGCAGGGGCGTACCTTCTCCCGCGGGGGTCTCCAACCATTCCAGGGCGATGATGTACTCTTCGAAGTACGAGCGGCAGGAGTGCTTCATGTAAGCAAGGTCTGCCTCCTTGCTGCGCACCCTGGCAACCATTGCTGTGACATGGTCGCGCACAAGCGCGTTGGTGGATGTCGCGTTGCGCCACGCCCGAACCTTGACACTCAGCGCCTCTTTTTCGATACGCGCGCCCTCATTCTCCTTGGCATACTCAGCCCTCTTGGAGTTCTTGAAGGCTGTGACAGCGGCCGACTCAAACGCCTTCATCTCCTTCTCCGTGAAGGTTGCCTCGATGTTCTCGTTCGAGGTCTTATCCTGCACCTGCTGAGACAGCAATGCCTCGAGTTCTGCCTTCTTCTCGCCCTGAATCTCGAAATATGAGCACAGGTGGTTAAAGTTGATCCCTATATAAACATTTGCACCAATTACGTACCGTTCTTGACGACTATATCGAAGATATCGTTCTCGTCGAGCAATTTGTCCCGAAGAACGGCACTCTTCGCCTTGTTTGTCTTCTTCTCCTTGAATTCGGTGATAACGGCCTCAATCACATCATCTGAGGTGCTCTCGATCCACTCGTGAAGGAATTCGAACGTCATTCTTCTCTTCGTTATATCCCAATAATGGACATATAACAGAGATGAGAAAATTGCCAGTAACCGTAGGCAACGGGGTGTCGGAAACGTTATACCATACAAACGGGGGATATAATCGCTCCGAAAACATCCATTATGTGGACTGAATGGCGATATAACGTATGGGGAGTGATCCGACGAGCTTTCGGGCGGTGCAGGCTAAGACACACCAAGTCTGTGGTGCTATAACGTACCTCGGGACGCACTGTGGAGGCCCCTAGAGTACTCGGTCATGGCATGTCAGACCAAGGGTCCCTCAAATCTGGCCCCATTCAGGATGCTCCCCCTAAATGTTCCGTTGCAAGCGTCTGACGGAGGTTCTCTGGATACCGACCAAGATGGAGGTCACGTGGATCAACGGACGATAATTGCGGTATTCTGGCCATGCCTGGTACTTTCAAATCAGCTGTACTGATCTATGCTCCATTTATAGTTCATATCGTATGGTCCTGGTGGACTTATAGTTGTTGATGTTGTTTAGGGATAATTGTTGCTTTAATGATGCTCTGCGCCCGCATACTGATGTTTCTTAGTGTTGTACACATGCCTACTACGTTAAAGCCGCCAGTATTCTTTCTATTCTTAAGTTCGCCATTTCAATCTCGTTGCGAGCATAAAGTGCACATTGTGAAAGGAAAGTGGGTGGTTATCTAATGGATACAGGGCAGGAAAAGGTACACGAATGCCGTCCTGAGGTTTGGCATGGGATACTGATCTCATACGTCTAAAATGGGCGGTGGTATTCGAATTTCAGAATTTCGGCATGTCCGAATTCCGAGGCAAGCGGGTAGGGTGTACAAAACCTGGCCTGGGTACCTATTAGAGCGAATAGAGAATGGCAGCACCATGGATTCGGTTTTCAGAATAATAATTGCATTTCGATCGCCATTTCAGAATTACTTCCAGCACCGGAGATTATCATTAAATCTGGGAGTGTAACAACACTTTTAAAAAATGAAAGGTCCCCATTCACCCACTCAGGCCCCAGATCACGTATCTGAGCTCAGTTTGGGTCAATTCCCAATACTTTAGAGTTTTGTATGGTCGAAATTCTGGAATAGCAATCCAAACTGAAGCAGCAAAAACTCATCCCATGGAGGCTGTAGCGGCAATAGACGAAGATATCATGAAGCGTTGGTTGAAGAATGTTCCAACCAAATCGCGTACGAACTACAACAAGCTTCTGAAAGACGTTTTGGCCAGAATTTGTCAGGAAACCGCCACAGATATCCAGAAGGGCATCGCGATTGTTCGTAGTGACGATCTGGTAACCCATTTGCGCCGGTACCTCGCTGAGAAGCCTCTGGGGACGCAGAAGAAGATCGTTTCGGCTGTTCAGTCTTTCCGGAACTTCGACTTGCCACACCCCGCGAAGCCGTTGTCCTGGAAAGAGGAGGAAGAGGTGTCGCCTGCATCAGTTGAGAGTCTCCCCAGCCCGTATGGCGCCATTGCCATTCTGCTCAACCAGACGGGCTGGGAGTATTCGTATCTCCAAGGTAATCTCCCCGATGCGATAGACCTTACCTCGTGCCCGAGCTGGATGGGCTTTGGCACGCTCAAATCGGGATTCCCGCAGGCCAGTGCTGTATCGGAGGCGCTCAAGGTTCAGGGGTTGACGGTTCGCATGCTTCGCTTTGCGCAGCGGATCGACGTGTCCACCGATAGGATGCAGTCTATCGGCACGCTAGAGCGCCGCGGCAGACCGCGGGAGAAGCCTCAGAAGGTCATTAAGGACAAGCGCATCAGCCTGACCGATGAGCAGTTCAGGCACCAGTTGGCGTCCAGTCACTTAACGACCACGCGGCGCCCAACGATCCTCGATCTCAACCCGGAGATCCGAAGCTCTGCTGACCTGGTGCCGCCGACGCTCGATGACTGGCTTTACAACAAGCTCAGGATTAGGATGGTCCAGCTCCACGACCAGCGTAAGCCCGAGGGGGGCGACACGGGGGAGGGTGAGTCTGACGATGAGGCGCTGTTTGACGAGACAGCTGGCGAGGCAGAGATGCCGGAGACCGCAGTGGAGGGCGAGTTTGACGATGAGGCCGGGTTGGAGATGCTGGAAGGAGAGTGGGAGGATGAGGAGAGTTCAGACAGCGATGCCGAGGATAGCCTCGTCGACAACCTGTCATTTCTTCAGTCACAACAGGTTGAGTGTGATATGTCTGAGAGAGATACCGATGAGGGTGTCCGTAGCGGGGCCAATGGAAGTGGGCTCGCTCCGCTCTATGACGCTATGAAGACCAGGGTGCCCAGCAGACGCATTCGCCTTCGCCGCTATCACGAGAGCGAGTCAGACTTGGGCAGCAGCAGCGACAGCGAGGACGGGATGCCGAAGCTGCCCGTTGAGGCCTTTGAGCACATCCGTGATGCCGGGATGACAACTGTGAGGCTGACGAGGGCCGAGTATGACGACGTGATGGAGAAGAGAGAGCAGGAAAAGCACCAGAAGTAAATGGCGAGTGATTATCAACTGGATGCAGAGGCTGAGCGGCGTAACTAGCCTGCCAGGGTCCTTGTACACAGTATGTGTCTTGGCCAAGCTTGACTTCGTCGGTTGGCCGAAAAAGCATAAACTGCACGGGTCCAGGTCGGCAACGGTTGCCGACCTGGAAGCCGCTCCTTGGGCGTTGAAGAACAGAAGAGAAAGCGATCAGCGATGCTTTTATGCAGTATTAAGCAGGTTGTGCGCGTCAAATGTCCGGTAATGCATTCGTCACCATCTAATCAACATCAACTCTTTTTCTCGGCAATGCAGAGGAGAATGCCCGTCACTAAAGGATGATTTGGTACTGAATAAACATTATAATGAGACTGGAATGCTTGTGGACACGAAAACAGCAATGACAACATCGGGAGCAAGACAAGAAGATGATTCAGATTTATGAGGGAGAGGACGCCAGGGATGACGGCGCCAGGGATGAGGCGCCAGGATGAGGGCGCCAGGATTACCTTAAGCTCTGCCGACCTGGTGGCTTTACAAAAAGCTCAGGATGAGGATGGTCCAGCTCCACGACCAGCGTAATCCCGATGGGGGTCGACACGGGGGAGGGTGAGTCTGACGATGAGGCGCTGTTTGACGAGACAGCTGGCGAGGCAGAGATGCCGGAGACCGCAGTGGAGGGCGAGTTTGACGATGAGGCCGGGTTGGAGATGCTGGAAGGAGAGTGGGAGGATGAGGAGAGTTCAGACAGCGATGCCGAGGATAGCCTCGTCGACAACCTGTCATTTCTTCAGTCACAACAGGTTGAGTGTGATATGTCTGAGAGAGATACCGATGAGGGTGTCCGTAGCGGGGCCAATGGAAGTGGGCTCGCTCCGCTCTATGACGCTATGAAGACCAGGGAGCCCAGCAGACGCATTCGCCTTCGCCGCTATCACGAGAGCGAGTCAGACTTGGGCAGCAGCAGCGACAGCGAGGACGGGATGCCGAAGCTGCCCGTTGAGGCCTTTGAGCACATCCGTGATGCCGGGATGACAACTGTGAGGCTGACGAGGGCCGAGTATGACGACGTGATGGAGAAGAGAGAGCAGGAAAAGCACCAGAAGTAAATGGCGAGTGATTATCAACTGGATGCAGAGGCTGAGCGGCGTAACTAGCCTGCCAGGGTCCTTGTACACAGTATGTGTCTTGGCCAAGCTTGACTTCGTCGGTTGGCCGAAAAAGCATAAACTGCACGGGTCCAGGTCGGCAACGGTTGCCGACCTGGAAGCCGCTCCTTGGGCGTTGAAGAACAGAAGAGAAAGCGATCAGCGATGCTTTTATGCAGTATTAAGCAGGTTGTGCGCGTCAAATGTCCGGTAATGCATTCGTCACCATCTAATCAACATCAACTCTTTTTCTCGGCAATGCAGAGGAGAATGCCCGTCACTAAAGGATGATTTGGTACTGAATAAACATTATAATGAGACTGGAATGCTTGTGGACACGAAAACAGCAATGACAACATCGGGAGCAAGACAAGAAGATGATTCAGATTTATGAGGGAGAGGACGCCAGGGATGACGGCGCCAGGGATGAGGCGCCAGGATGAGGGCGCCAGGATTACCTTAAGCTCTGCCGACCTGGTGGCTTTACAAAAAGCTCAGGATGAGGATGGTCCAGCTCCACGACCAGCGTAATCCCGATGGGGGTCGACACGGGGGAGGGTGAGTCTGACGATGAGGCGCTGTTTGACGAGACAGCTGGCGAGGCAGAGATGCCGGAGACCGCAGTGGAGGGCGAGTTTGACGATGAGGCCGGGTTGGAGATGCTGGAAGGAGAGTGGGAGGATGAGGAGAGTTCAGACAGCGATGCCGAGGATAGCCTCGTCGACAACCTGTCATTTCTTCAGTCACAACAGGTTGAGTGTGATATGTCTGAGAGAGATACCGATGAGGGTGTCCGTAGCGGGGCCAATGGAAGTGGGCTCGCTCCGCTCTATGACGCTATGAAGACCAGGGAGCCCAGCAGACGCATTCGCCTTCGCCGCTATCACGAGAGCGAGTCAGACTTGGGCAGCAGCAGCGACAGCGAGGACGGGATGCCGAAGCTGCCCGTTGAGGCCTTTGAGCACATCCGTGATGCCGGGATGACAACTGTGAGGCTGACGAGGGCCGAGTATGACGACGTGATGGAGAAGAGAGAGCAGGAAAAGCACCAGAAGTAAATGGCGAGTGATTATCAACTGGATGCAGAGGCTGAGCGGCGTAACTAGCCTGCCAGGGTCCTTGTACACAGTATGTGTCTTGGCCAAGCTTGACTTCGTCGGTTGGCCGAAAAAGCATAAACTGCACGGGTCCAGGTCGGCAACGGTTGCCGACCTGGAAGCCGCTCCTTGGGCGTTGAAGAACAGAAGAGAAAGCGATCAGCGATGCTTTTATGCAGTATTAAGCAGGTTGTGCGCGTCAAATGTCCGGTAATGCATTCGTCACCATCTAATCAACATCAACTCTTTTTCTCGGCAATGCAGAGGAGAATGCCCGTCACTAAAGGATGATTTGGAACTAACAGGCTTTAATAAGCATGTCAAGCCTGTGATCACGATAACAGCCTTCAATAACTACATCAAGGCAATACATCAAGAAGATTGTTTAAAGAGACGGCGGGGAGCAAGATGCAGGGAGAGCGGCAGGGAAACGAAGGCATGGGGACAGGAGCCCGAGAAGAGCGCCTGGAGAACGGTGAGGAAGAACGGCGGGGAAGAGCAGCCGGGCGCATGGGTACACACATCTGTCATCATGTGGCATCAACATTGCCACAGTGGTCAACTCAATAACAAGCAATGTCTTCATTTACTCACTGTTCTGGATCACCAATTCGTACGACGAGTAACAGTCGGGACAGAGCCGAATCTTGGGAATCGACTTGCCACAGATGACAATCTTCAGCAGCTCCATCTGTACGCAGTTGGCAGAGTTACAGAACCAGTGCCCGCACTGCCTACAGTGCACGGCTGAGTCGTTGCGTCGGCATGCGTAACACTTCTTCTCATTGAGGCAATAGCTACACGTGTATTTCCAGCGACCCTTAGTGGACTCGGCCCAGTTCTTGTTCTTTCCAGTCTTAGGCCGGGGAGGGACACAGCGTGAGTTGTCGTGGAAGTTCACTTTGCATTCCTGGCAAGTCACAAACTTTGACGTCACGCGATTGTCGATCCAGTCCAGACTGTGGCAATGGCCGCAACAGAAACAAAGCAGCCTATTCTGAATGTCGAGAATCGAGAAAGAATCATCACCGACCTCAGACACATCGTCATCGTTGTCCCCTTGGCTGGCCAGACGTGCCTCCACGGTGGCGAGCCTCTGATCGACACTCATCGCGACACGGTGAACATCGTGCAGCACAATCGACTCGCGAGGCGCTTGAGGGGAAGCTGGAGAGGGAACCGAAGTGGGACCGGACGATGAGTGCAGGAAAGGCTCACTTTTCACGCAAAGCTCTTGCTTCACGTGTGTAAGGGCGGGGGTGGCAGGGTTGGGGATTTCAACTGTTCTGCACTTGCCCACAAATCTCTCCGGGTCATTGATATCGGGCACACAGAGATTAAAGTCTCGGGAGTCGAGATTATCTGGCACAGGAATATTGAGTCTCGACAGGACGGATCTGATCGCGCTGGTTAGCTCCGAACGGACTGGGCGAGGGCTCTTGCAGAGAGCATGGACAACCTTGGGTTTCCCGTCAGATATGGCCACAGTCACCCCCATCGTCTCAGCCCAATCTCGGACGTTCTTCGCAACAACCCTTCCCATCGAGACGCCAGGTTTCAACTTCAGCTCATCGAGGAAGTCCGGTGTTTCGGAGCACGGCTGAAGAAACGACACGATGATGTGGTTGAACGCATTTCCGAGCTTTTTGATGGACAGGCCAGTTGGGTCTGAGTCAAAGACGTCAAACGCAAACGTGAAGAAGGCCTTAAGCATGCCCATCATGAGAATTGACCGGCAAGTACTCAAAGCGGTTGTGTTCCACTTCGTCATCGGTCTCGATCTCTTAGAAACAGCCTTAACTGCATGATCGTCCGCCATGTTCTCATTTACGGCCGCGCGCTTCGTTTCTAGCTCCGTTTCTGTCATTCCAGAGTAGATTTTCTACTAAAAATTGGCATTGTTACAACCAATCATTAACATTAATAGAGACTCACCAGCCCGCGGCCAATCGTGACTCAGGTTCGCATCAGACGTCGACAGAGACGAGTTAAACATGAGGCTGGGCAATTGTCTTCTGAGCTAATCCTTAACCTTTCAAAGAGGATGCTAATACCGAAGTGGACGCTATTACACGGCACTATTTATGCTCCTCAAGAGGATACTGGCATCAACACCATTCTATGCAGCGTGTACCTTTCCATTGACTCAGATAACGTCAGCACACATCGGTTTCGTGTTTCCAAAGCTCCCCAACGCCGTGAGTTCGTCCAGGTTGTTCAAGAGTTGCTCAGTGCAGGATATATATGTCGCCAGGATGTTTCAAAGCAGCTGTACCCCTCTCCGACTGCCACATCTATCGCTGCGGAGAAGAGGAATCACACGACTTACCCAAGAGCCTACGTGAAGCATACATCCGCAGTTGACACTCTCGCAGCCGAGAATGAGTGTCTACGGAAGCGTCTGGCCGACACGGAGCGCCTGATTCAACTAACGAACCAGCTCAAGTCCATCACAAACGGATACAATGCCGTTAACGACGAGATCCGCATAATGAACTCTCTTGCAGGTAGGCTTAACCTTGATATTGTGCGGATATCTCCTGTTACCTCGAAGATCAAGTCTCTCGCGTGTAATATCCAGAATATGGAGGAGATAGAATCACTTCTCCAATCTGACACCGCTTGGAGGAGATTTATCCGCAGTCACGTTCCCGCCAACATTCAGCACAGGGTAACGGCGAGAAGGTCTGATCAGGCCAATCAGGAATATGAGCTCGACCTCATCACCCATGTCGAAGCTCCTCTTGATGTTGTACGATCATCTATTCAGGGCGACTCGGCCCATGCAGAGCACGTTGCAGGAAAGATCGTCGTCTTCTATGACTCAGAGCAGGACCGTGAGACTCACTATAGCATCATGAAAGAGCAAGGCCTCACCCCTCGGATGCAGACGAGTGCAAGATATACCCATGTATATCATGCATCATTTGATATCATGGAGTATTATCGCCAAGCGGTTGCATTCCCCGTATCGCTGGAGACGTCACGATCCGGGCGCAAGAGTGCAGCTCGGACATTAAGACGACAGAGTCATTCCGCTGAGACGGGGACGATCCCACTCGTGTTAGAGGTGTGGGTCGATGCGTGGAGAGGGCTGACAACCGCTGTTAAGATTCGTTTCCTCGACGACTCCCACAAAGTCTTTCCGTCTGGTGCGACTCCTCCTTTCCGGATTCTTGAATACAACGGCCCAGAAAGTCTCATCACTGAGCATTTTGCCTTCATTGAACAGTCCATCGAGAGCACACACCGCGAGGTGCTGGAAGTCAGGAACACGGGTCTCCTCTGCCGAGTAACGCGTGTCTTTATTATCGCTGACCATCCAGCCATGTCCAAGGTTTGCGGGGCACTCATTGGAGGCAATTACCCCTCGCCATTCAGTCCCGTTCATTCGAAGAACAAGGGCTGGAGTCCCTTTGGTCGCACCCCGCGCTGCACCTTGGCAGATATCCTGCTGGCGAAGCATAAGTCACAGTTCGACACTATTATGGACAGAGAGGCCAAATGGGGATCCTTCTATAACCATCAGAAGAAGTGCATCGCTCCCACTTTGTTTGAGACGTCGACTGCGTCGCTGCCCAGAGACTGCGTCTTCTTATTCCCTCCAATCATGCATGTCAGTCATGACTTTGTGTCGTTGATTCATGCCATGTGCCGCATGTTCAAGCCAGAGCCAATTGACCCAGAGAGCGACCCTCGTCAAATTAAGAAGGTGAAGGCAAGGAACGCGATGCTAGCGAATCTGGCGTCGTTTGAGCCACCCAGCCGTACGACGGGCTGCAACGAGCAAGTCAAGGGGAGAAAGATGATAGCATCGATTGGACTTAAGCTGCATCGTGCGTTCCCGCCACCCGTGCAGTCATTATTCATACTCGCTGCATATCTCCAGGAGCACTACTATTCCCACGAGGATGTAACTGAGAACATGGTCGTGTGGCATCGCTTGACAGCACTTCTCGTGCACCTCTTCTCTGTGACCATGTGTCTTAGCACATCTAACACGGTTGCCCCAGACATTCCGATCCGTCAACCATCTGCGACTCCCGATACGGCGCCGTGTGTTGATACACTTCACGGATTGGCGCGTATTGCCGCGCTGCCGGAGATACAAGCGAAGACTCGGGCCTCCTTTGGTCGAGTCATCGAAGAGTGCTTTGAACGTGATTTCATTGGGAATCAGGAGAGTCGAGTGCGATTGCGTCAGAACCAGACGGTTCTTGAGAGCACTATTCTGAAGGAGCAGGTTGAGTTGCTGTTCAGATGCCTTCGTGGAGTGATTTCCTACGGAAGACGCGAAACAGATGTCCCACCCCAGTCACCCCTGAAACATATGCGCATTCATAAGTGTTGTAAGGATGCCAATTGGTGGCTTCGTATCCGGAGTGTGCATTCTAAGACGCTGACAGCGACTGAGTGCCAAAAGCTGCACATGGTGTTTACGAAGGAAGTCAACGGCCTATGGCGCACTGTCTTGTCGAAAGCAGACTGTAGCTTTGACTCAGACTGGCTGGATGTTCCCATTCACGAGCAGGGACACACTCTTGATGTTTGCATATGCAAGAGATAGTAAAGATCGGATTTAGTCTCGCGGTCAATCTCACGTGGCCCAGAGCAGCGTGCTCCTGGAATCAACAGGGCATAAAACACCCTGCGTATTCCGGTAGCACACCGTTCTGACTCACGTCCGTCTCTGGTTGTCGTACAGGTCTATTTACGTGTTTGGCGATGGCGCTCCTGACATAAGCTTAATGGCGTGTCGTGGCTGTCAGTATGCTGCAAATGTCTCAGCGAGAAAGGAGTCACCAATCGCGTTCAGCTTACTTGTTTCTCGCCTGATACTGCTCGTAATATCGTTCAAGCGTGAATCTATGAAGTAATGGGACTGAATGGCCTCTATTGCGTCAATTTCCTGCGTAATCGTTGTTGAATGGTCTAGAATAGATGTTGCAGCTACTTCCAGCTCATGTTGCATGCTAAATGCTGTGTTTTGGACAATTGGTCGTGTTCAGGCAGAATTTTTTCGTGCAAAGTGCAGGCTAATACCCGTCCTTAAACTGTGGGATCAGCCGCTGGGTAAATATACTGAGAAAAAACCATATAGCTGAGTTCACTGTCTTGTGCTGAATACGGTGGCGCCATTTATTTCTCTGAATCGTCAAGTTTTGTCAGCGTTGACCGCGCAAGACCGGTCGTCCTTACGCGATGTCACCAACACCATCATATTCTTCCCCCTGACATTCTACGTGTCCCCCAGTCTGGATTCGTGGTCTGCAATATTCACAGAGATATTCGCCTTCTCTTTCGCGAATTTGACTCTGATCAAGTCGAAAAACGAAAAAACGACCATATCTCGAAATCTACACGTTGGAATCGGTACCAGAGTGATTTTGCGCATATGTACATCCCGTCAGCAGTCTGCAAAATCACTCTCGTACCGATTCCAACGTGTCAATTTTGAGATATTGCTCGTTTCATCCTTTTGCCTTAACCTGCGTCGCAAAGAAGTCGAAATCAGTGGTTAGACCGCACTGGACCTCTTGCAGGCTCTCTGCATACGCGCTTTAGTATGCAATGAAGGTATTCATTTTCCCGTAAATTGTTTAAATTCAATGAATACTTCATTTTCGGTCCGGAAGAAATAGATAATCTAGGGTTTTTAGGCCCTAGATTATCTAGAAAAAATCGTAGATTATCTGCCGACTTTCACAGTATGTGGTGTCTCTCGACGCGTTGAACTTGACGAGGTAGCCCGCGACTGCCCTGCGTGACGCCTCTAGGCTCAGATGTGAGAGCCTGTCGTGGTGGAGGAGGAACTCGAAGTCCTGATGATCATCGCGATGAGCCTTATCCTGCCCCTCTCGGCCAGCCGCGACAGCTCGGAGTCCGACAGAAGATCTTGGTTCACTCTGAAGTACATCTTGGGAACTGATGAGAGGGCTAGCAAGCGGCGGAGTTCTGGTGACGGGATGTCCGGAGTCACTATTATCGCAGCTGACCTCCACGTCTGAGGGGATCCAGTCTGGGTCGGCGACCGAATCGTCCGAATATGCAGATATGTCGCTGGAATCATCGCTACTGGAGGAGCTGCGAAGACTCTCATCCCCGTCCAGTCCCGAGACAGGCCGTGTTCTGCGAGAGTCCATCCGTGCTGAGCGAATCCTGGGAGGGCCAGGCGGCGAGTGGGAGCGGCGGTCGCGTCGACCTGCACTGGTCCCCAGTTGCGCTGGATTCGCTCGAGGACTGAACGCGGGGTCGACCACTCGAGCTTCATGAACCGGCTCAGCCTGTCCGGCTCCACGTTGAGGTGTCCTGCGATGTGAAGACATCGAGCCACGAGGTTTCTGCTGTCGAGGTGTTGTTGCAGCTCGTGGAGTAGGCTCATGACTGTCTGGTCTGCTCTTGTCGATCCGCCCTTGTTGACCCACGAGACTACGGCCGAGTTGTCGCAGAAAAACTGTCAGGGTGCGCACCTGCGGCTGTGGAGAGATGAGTTCGACGCCCCGAACGACTGCGAAAAGCTCCTTTGTGCAGATGTGGGCGTTCACTATGTGCGGGGGAAGTGCCCATGCGCCGATCTGTTGTTCTCTCCGAGGTATACTCTGGCCCCCAGCCGAAGCTGGATGCGTCGGACGCCACTGTCATCTCCAGGGAGCCTGTCATGTCCCAGAGGGCCCTGAGCTCGATAAATGACTTGGCTGGGCGCTGCTGCAGCAGTGAGACCCACTGGGCGAGCTCTTGCTTGAGGGCTGCATCCAAAGGTACTCTGCCTCTCGGCTGTCTTGCTTGCAACGGCCGCAGCTTGAGCTGTGCTGCATGCGCTGCGGAAGCGAAGAAGGAGAGACGCCCTAGGATCTTGGAGTAGTCGACGGCGCTGATGGAGTCGCTCTCCAACGCGGATATCAACGTCTGCTGATACTTGCGCGCCTTGTCGCTGGAAAGGCGCACTGAAGTGTTCTCCGTATTGATGAGGAGGCCGAGGTACTCCAAGCAGCGTGTAGGCTGAAAAATACACTTGTCCAGCCCTGGAATGAGGCCGAGGGAGCGCATGAGCTCGAGGGCCTCGTGTGTTGCCCATGCCAGGTGCTCCTTGCGCGCAGACGATAGGAGGAAGTCGTCTAGATACACGCAAACGTGGATCTGGAGGCGCCTGGTGATGATCTTTGCGGCCTGGATGGTTATTGTCTGAAAGTAGAACGGAGCCGCGGTCCAACCGAAGGGGAGTCCAGTGTAGCAGAATGCCTCGCCCTCCGGAGTGACCACGCCCAGAAGTGTCCTGTCCTGCTCCCTGACTGGGACTTGAGAGTACCCCGAGCGGAGGTCGATCTTCGTCATCCAGTCCCCGGCCGTGAGCGTCGCCAAAGCACGTTTGATGCCGAAGAGGCGGAAGACTCGGGTCTCCTCCGTCACGGTGTTGAGTTCTCGGAGGTCGTGTATTACTCGGATGTCGTCCGAGCCTTTCGAAACAGGGAAGATCGGGGCCGAATGGCGGAGGGACTGCAGGGTCGTTCTGCGGAGAATGCCCTCGTTCAACAGCTGTTGGAGCTTGGCCCGAACACGTGGGTCCAGTCGCGTCTGTGGTGCGGCCGCCGACGGAGGCGCGGTCAGTGATATTGGAACGCCGTCTCTGAGTAGGCTGACGACGTGCTCTGAGGCGCCGAAGCGCTCCCAGAGTCGCCACACGTCGCCAGTTATCGATGGGAAGAGGTGGTTCTCGGTTAGTTTGACTGCCGGTTGCGACCGCGAGAGCTGCCGCCTCGGCCCCCGCCTCCCGGAGGCTGAAACTTGTCGCCCTTTCGCTTGGCTCCGTGAATCTTAGACTTGAGCTCGAAGGACTCGATCTGGGACTCGTCGAGGGTTCTTTTGTCCGCGATGGCCTTCCATACCTGGTTCTGAAAGTAGGTGACTGTGACGTCGTTGTAATCTTCATCCTTCATCATCAGAGCTCTACGCCGGGCGGAGAGGAGGGGGGAAAGACGCTTGAGGAGTTTCGTGTCTGTAGAAGAGGTGAGGATCGTTTGAACCTTCCGAAGGAACTTCGCCTCCTCCAGAAGAGGGCGCTTCTTCGGCAGCTCGGTCATGGCCTCAATGTATGAAAGGGAAGACATGATGGGGTCTTGTTCATCTTCTTCAAACGCCAGTTCCTCGTGGAAATCCGCTTCAGATTCGGCGCTTGCGGCGGCCATCCTCTCGAGGATCTTGGTGGATCTCTCCTGAGCTTTCTGCATCTCCTGCACCGTGGTACGCAGTTCTGCCACTTCCTCGGCCGTCGCAGCCACCGGCTGCGAATCGTTCGTCATCTGGCCGCATAAACTGCGCCGACCAATCTTGACCAATGACGCGGGCATCCGGCGATTGCCGGCCTCGCCCACGTCCCGTCGCCCTTGCGACAATGAGCTGGGGTACTACCCGAGGGTGCCATCCACAAAGTGTGGCTCTATAACAGAGAGCCCTCCTCTTAAATCCAACCAAAATGGGACAATCCCGCAAGACGTCCCTGTGGGACTAAAGCTTTGGGCCGGCGAGTCTATCTCGCCTCGACCAGAGTTAAGAATTAATGATGAATCCAGGCCGGCGAGTCCGTCTCGCCTCGGCCGTTCCCCTCGAACGCGGATGTTTAATGGAGGGGGTGGTTAAAAGTGGGGCCCGAGAAGGCTGAGGTTCATCCTCCTGGTGAGGTCCTCGTTTGTTCTGATGGCGTCAGCGACATAGCTGCGGAGGGAGGTGACGTCCTTCCATGTGCCCATTGAGAGGATCACCTCCAGCGGGACTCCTGATAGAGCCATCTCCGACGCTGCCCCCTTACAGAAGCTGTGGAGACCCGTCCGTGGACCGAACAACGCCTTCACGACTCGTCGGAGGTGTGCGGCTGTGAGCGGTTTGTCTCTGCTCAGGCGCCCGTTGACTATGACTCGCCAGATGGGGGTGTCATCAGCCAGGTAGTGTGTGCCCTCGACCCAGCGTCTAAGTGCCAAGGCCGGGTTGAAGGCGGCTGATAGCCATACGTATGGTACGCGCTTCTTAACTCCCGTTAGGATGGTCTTGGTCCGCTGAATGTGTAGAAGAATGTCGCCGTTCTTGAGTAGCTCCAGGTCGGCCGGGCATAGGGAGAGTATCTCGATGCCTCTGGACACCGTCAGATAGGCGACTGCCCCAAAGAGACATGCCTGATATGACTCAAAGTCGTCACTCCGGCGCCCCAGTGCCTCGATCATCTCAGCCTTGGTGATGGCGCGTCGCAGTTTCGCCGGGTTACGGATGCCAGAGGGGAGTGCTATATGGGCACAAGACACTGTGGCCGAGTGGTTAAGGCGACAGATTAGAAATCTGTTTCCCTCTGGGAGCGTTGTGATGCTCCCAACCTCTGCCACTCCCTCCACGCCGCGTTCATGCATGGAAAGAGGGTTAGGTGTGGGCTCTCTTGCCGGAGGATTCCTTCATCTTTGCGCCGTTCTCGATCCTATTCATGGTCTTGTATACGAATCTGGCCTCATCTTCGAGGCCGAACCTCTTTGGCATCTCCAGGAACAGTGGAC
Source organism: Carpediemonas membranifera (assembly GCA_019828565.1). Lineage (NCBI taxonomy): Eukaryota > Fornicata > Carpediemonas > Carpediemonas membranifera. The sequence goes on along the minus strand of JAHDYR010000067.1, from coordinate 720,261 downwards.
GGCGAGCTGCTTCTGCTTGCTGCTCCAAAATTGCTTCCGATTGTATCTTAACCAAGCGCTCCAGCTTCTCGATACGCTTGTTAAGCTCATCGGGACTGTCTTGCGGCGGCAGGTCTTCGTTATCAGACATCCTGCCGATGCGTTTCGAAGTGTGACCTAAAGTGCACATTGATCGGCGCGCGCAGGTGCCAGTGATGGTCCTGTGACAGGACATACGACGTCTTTCCAACGAGAATGTCCCGCCGGCACAAGCTATACCTCTCTCGAAGAAGCCTCTAACTTGCACGTCCACATATGTCTACATGTCCAAGTCAAATCACCGTCCCATCGATGATTTACCTGAGGATGATGTCGGAAAGGCGCCGCTGCACCTCAGGGTGCTGGCGCACACCATTCGCCAGGTACCTCAACATACTTGATGTTGTCCTCCATCCCCCCATAGACATGATTGTATATGGAGCCACTGACTCCACCGCCCAGGTGGTCGCCGCCCCTTTCCTGAATGAGTGAAGGGTTGTGTCGTGGCCGTACATCTGCGACACCCACCTGCGCATTGTCGCCTTGCTGAGGGCCTACATCAGAGAGACCTTGTCCTTCCGGACCCGTCTCCACAGGCTGTCTCCATCCCGCCGTGTGGCGGTCGCGATCCAGAGCTTTAGGGCTCTCGCTGGGTTGAAGTCACAGACCATCCTGTTCACAATCAGTTTTCTCGTCCCAGTCTCCGTCTTCGTTCTATTGATCCGCAGGACTGCATTGCCCTCCGGGTCGAACTGGATATCCCCCTTTGTCAGGTTGAAGATCTCCGCCCCTCTAGCGGCTGTCATGAAGCACAGTGTTGAGAAGAGGACGACCTGGAAGTGGCGGGGGGACGTCCTCCAAGTCTTCGTTACACGCTGTACCTCGGCCGAGGTCACTGGCCGGGCGCCTCCAGTGAGACCTTGGAGCGAGGCTCTATTCGAAGCCCCGATGATGATCTGTCGCGCGGCCAGCGGCAGCTTCCAGTCCGAGATAAGCGGGGCTGCCTCGCAGATCCAATAGCCCTTCCGCGTAATCGAAGCAGGGCCGCACGTGCCTGCTTCCCTACTGAGGTACTGTTTGAGCTGCTCGTTGTCTGGAAGGGTCCTGTCCCGCTCTCTAAGGAGCTTGCAGACCCAGCCAGCCGCGGCCCTACGCGAGTCTTCATCCCTGAAATGTGCTTGTCTGTCGTGTCTGACGAGGGCCTCGAAGTCGTCCGGACCACCATCGCCATGAGGCGGATCTTGTCGTTCTTCTCGAGCCAGCTCAGTTCCGAGTCCGCATACTGGTTGGCTGGGACAGAGTAGTAAGCCTTGTGGCGTGATAGGCGCTTCAGTGTCCTCATCTCCGGTGAGCTGTGGTCTGGGGTCACAATTATCACTGCTGACGTCCAGGTCAGAGGGGAGCCACTCTGGGTCTGCTCCCGAATCGATTGTATACGACGGGATATCTGTCCAATCAGAGCTAGCGGGGGAGCCATGAAGACCCTCATCCCCCGCCAGTCCCGGCTCAGGCCATGCTCCTCTCTGGTCCAGGCCTGAGACACGAATCCCGGAAGCGCCAAGGTCTTGTCGGGCCTCGCAGTCGCGTCCACCTGAGGGGGTCCCCACCGTTTGGCGATGTTCTCTAGAACGCCCCTCGGGGTTGCCCACTCGAGTCGGGCGAACCGGCTCAGTCTGTCTGGCTGCACGTTGAGATGGCCGGCGATGTGAAGGCATCGGAGTGTGAGGTTCTTGGCGTCTGCTCTCAGTAAGATACGTTCCAGTGTGCCCATGACTATCGGGCCTGCACTTGTGGAGCCTTGCTTGTTGACCCAAGACGCAGCGGCAACGTTGTCTGTAAAAACAGTGAGCGTCGTTGGGTGGCCCTGCAAAGGAACAAGCTCCAACCCTCTTTCGATTGCGTACAGCTCCTTCACCCCGATGTGCTCCTCGGCGATGTCTGGGGGAAACTTGCCCTGGGCCTCGTCTGTGTTGTTGCCTCTGTAGAGGCAGGCGCCCCAGCCGTAGCCTGACGCGTCCGTTGCTATCGATAACTGGAGGGAGTCTACCATAGACCAGAGGCTCCTGAGCTCCACAAAGGATCTGGTCGGGCGCTCCTCCAGAGTGCAAAGCCACTGCTGCAGTTGTGATGCCACCTCCTCTGTGATGGAGACGTTCTCCCCTTGGATGGCTTGAAGAGGACGAAGCTTGAGCAGGGCTGCATGCGCGGTCGTCGAGAAGAATGCTAGCTTTCCCATGATCTTGGCCCACTCTTGCCGCGGTATGGACCCGGCCGCGGCTGCGGCGATCAGTGTCTGCCGGTACTTGATTGCCTTTTCGAGCGGAAGTCTCACTGAATCTGACTCGGTTGAGAGGACCATGCCCAGGTATTCGAGAGATCGAGTCGGGTCTAGGACCGACTTGGGAAGACTGGGAATGACCCCCAGGGCCTCCATGATCTTGAGTGCTTTGCGTGTTGCCTCTCTGAGATACTCTCTGGACATGTGTGAGAACAGAAAGTCGTCTAGGTAGACTGAGACGAGAATCTTGAGGCGTCTCGCGATGATCTTGGCGAGCTGAATCGTTACGCTTTGAAAGTGGAATGGCGCCGCGCACCAGCCGAAGCTCAGGCCTCGATAGTAGTAGGCCCTCCCCTCGGGCGTGACGACTCCGAAGAGAGGCGAGTCCTTCTCGGCCAGACCCAGTTGGTGATAACCTGACTTGAGGTCTATCTTTGTCATGTATGCGTGGTGCTGCAGCAGTCCGATCGCGCGACGAATCCCGAAGAGTCGGAACGTCCTTCTCTCCGCGGTGACGGCATTGAGCTCGCGAAGATCGTGAATAACTCTCACATCCTCCCCCTTTGGCACAACGAACAACGGCGCGGAGGAGCGAAGGTCCTTGATGTGGCACTCTCTGAGGACCCCCGAGGCTATCATCTCGTCGAGCTTGGGGCGGATGCGGCGGTCTAGTCGTCGAGTTTGGGGCTTGGGTGGCGGGGGTTGGGCGGTTAGGGTGACTGGGACTCCGTCTCGGAGAAGAGCGACTACCTCCTCGGAGGCTCCGAAGCGTTGCCATGTCTGCCAGTGTTTGTTCATCGATGGGAATTGATATGTTGGTGTTACTGGTTGTTGGAGCCCCTGCTCCCTCGGTCCTTCTTCCCCCTGCCGTGTCGAGGGCGAAAATAATCGTCCTCCTCCTTCTTGTGACCCTTCTCCTTGGCCTTGAAGAAGAGCTCATCGATCTCCTCCTCGTTGCGGATCTTGCGGGCTTGGCGATAGAAAGAAGCCTGGAATTTGCCCACACGTTGCATCGGACCAGTTGTCATCCTTCATGTTGAGGGCCTTTCGTCTGCAGAAGATCTCGTGGTTGAGCCGCTTGCGGGCCGTGGGCTCCATCTTGGAAGATTGGATCAGGGCATGGATTCGTCTTATCCAGCGGGCCTCCTCATTGAGGGCTCTCTTGCTTGGAAGATCGACCATGGAATCGATGTATTCCATTGCAAGCAGTGGGTCCTCTTCTTCTTCCTCCTCTTCTTCTTCTGGTTCTGTGGGCTCCTTCTTGTCCTCCGTCTGAAAGTTGAGCGCTTTCGGTTCATCTTCGGTTTCTTTCTCATTCTTTTCAGCCAACTTGGTTAGAAGTGTTGTACCGTTACCTTACTCACCAGTGTTCGTTTCGCAGACGAAACGGGGGGTGAAGCTTTACAAGCAAAACAAAAAGACGATTCGGGACCCTGCCCGGAGATCGGATCGGATCATCAATCAAATAAATATTTGATTGAAGTGCCGCGCTGACACTTCCCTCCCAGTGGTAACGACCACGAGTAACGGGCGCGGCGGCGAGGACTGGTCTATGATATTTCATCCGAAACCCATCAAATGCGATGGTTTGATTAGATAGTTGAGCGTGAAGACGAACAACTCCATTGAAGGAGGTTATTGAGCTAAAGAGGTCCTAGGTGCTGAAATGACTCCATTGGCCTCAATAGGCCTCGTTGGCGAGATACGAGAACTTTCACGAAAGCTTCGGATCTTCGACGGGATTCTTCCTCGCAAGCGGTCCATTAGTCTCAATTAAGCAGCATCAAGCTTCTCAGACAGCAGTTTATAGTTTAGGACGTGCTAAGGTCCCGATCAGATGGGGATCATCATCGCCAGCGGCGACGACGAGCCAGCGCCTCGAGGGGTGCCACAGCCGTCGGGTGATCCAGTAGATAGGCGTCCAGGGCTTGCAGGCGGTAGTTCTCCTGGTTTAGCGGGATCCAGGAGTCCTCCTCGGGCTCATAGCCCTTCCAGCGGACACGGACATACTGTGAAAGTCGGCAGATAATCTACGATTTTTTCTAGATAATCTAGGGCCTAAAAACCCTAGATTATCTATTTCTTCCGGACCGAAAATGAAGTATTCATTGAATTTAAACAATTTACGGGAAAATGAATACCTTCATTGCATACTAAAGCGCGTATGCAGAGAGCCTGCAAGAGGTCCAGTGCGGTCTAACCACTGATTTCGACTTCTTTGCGACGCAGGTTAAGGCAAAAGGATGAAACGAGCAATATCTCAAAATTGACACGTTGGAATCGGTACGAGAGTGATTTTGCAGACTGCTGACGGGATGTACATATGCGCAAAATCACTCTGGTACCGATTCCAACGTGTAGATTTCGAGATATGGTCGTTTTTTCGTTTTTCGACTTGATCAGAGTCAAATTCGCGAAAGAGAAGGCGAATATCTCTGTGAATATTGCAGACCACGAATCCAGACTGGGGGACACGTAGAATGTCAGGGGGAAGAATATGATGGTGTTGGTGACATCGCGTAAGGACGACCGGTCTTGCGCGGTCAACGCTGACAAAACTTGACGATTCAGAGAAATAAATGGCGCCACCGTATTCAGCACAAGACAGTGAACTCAGCTATATGGTTTTTTCTCAGTATATTTACCCAGCGGCTGATCCCACAGTTTAAGGACGGGTATTAGCCTGCACTTTGCACGAAAAAATTCTGCCTGAACACGACCAATTGTCCAAAAACACAGCATTTAGCATGCAACATGAGCTGGAAGTAGCTGCAACATCTATTCTAGACCATTCAACAACGATTACGCAGGAAATTGACGCAATAGAGGCCATTCAGTCCCATTACTTCATAGATTCACGCTTGAACGATATTACGAGCAGTATCAGGCGAGAAACAAGTAAGCTGAACGCGATTGGTGACTCCTTTCTCGCTGAGACATTTGCAGCATACTGACAGCCACGACACGCCATTAAGCTTATGTCAGGAGCGCCATCGCCAAACACGTAAATAGACCTGTACGACAACCAGAGACGGACGTGAGTCAGAACGGTGTGCTACCGGAATACGCAGGGTGTTTTATGCCCTGTTGATTCCAGGAGCACGCTGCTCTGGGCCACGTGAGATTGACCGCGAGACTAAATCCGATCTTTACTATCTCTTGCATATGCAAACATCAAGAGTGTGTCCCTGCTCGTGAATGGGAACATCCAGCCAGTCTGAGTCAAAGCTACAGTCTGCTTTCGACAAGACAGTGCGCCATAGGCCGTTGACTTCCTTCGTAAACACCATGTGCAGCTTTTGGCACTCAGTCGCTGTCAGCGTCTTAGAATGCACACTCCGGATACGAAGCCACCAATTGGCATCCTTACAACACTTATGAATGCGCATAAGTTTCAGGGGTGACTGGGGTGGGACATCTGTTTCGCGTCTTCCGTAGGAAATCACTCCACGAAGGCATCTGAACAGCAACTCAACCTGCTCCTTCAGAATAGTGCTCTCAAGAACCGTCTGGTTCTGACGCAATCGCACTCGACTCTCCTGATTCCCAATGAAATCACGTTCAAAGCACTCTTCGATGACTCGACCAAAGGAGGCCCGAGTCTTCGCTTGTATCTCCGGCAGCGCGGCAATACGCGCCAATCCGTGAAGTGTATCAACACACGGCGCCGTATCGGGAGTCGCAGATGGTTGACGGATCGGAATGTCTGGGGCAACCGTGTTAGATGTGCTAAGACACATGGTCACAGAGAAGAGGTGCACGAGAAGTGCTGTCAAGCGATGCCACACGACCATGTTCTCAGTTACATCCTCGTGGGAATAGTAGTGCTCCTGGAGATATGCAGCGAGTATGAATAATGACTGCACGGGTGGCGGGAACGCACGATGCAGCTTAAGTCCAATCGATGCTATCATCTTTCTCCCCTTGACTTGCTCGTTGCAGCCCGTCGTACGGCTGGGTGGCTCAAACGACGCCAGATTCGCTAGCATCGCGTTCCTTGCCTTCACCTCCTTAATTTGACGAGGGTCGCTCTCTGGGTCAATTGGCTCTGGCTTGAACATGCGGCACATGGCATGAATCAACGACACAAAGTCATGACTGACATGCATGATTGGAGGGAATAAGAAGACGCAGTCTCTGGGCAGCGACGCAGTCGACGTCTCAAACAAAGTGGGAGCGATGCACTTCTTCTGATGGTTATAGAAGGATCCCCATTTGGCCTCTCTGTCCATAATAGTGTCGAACTGTGACTTATGCTTCGCCAGCAGGATATCTGCCAAGGTGCAGCGCGGGGTGCGACCAAAGGGACTCCAGCCCTTGTTCTTCGAATGAACGGGACTGAATGGCGAGGGGTAATTGCCTCCAATGAGTGCCCCGCAAACCTTGGACATGGCTGGATGGTCAGCGATAATAAAGACACGCGTTACTCGGCAGAGGAGACCCGTGTTCCTGACTTCCAGCACCTCGCGGTGTGTGCTCTCGATGGACTGTTCAATGAAGGCAAAATGCTCAGTGATGAGACTTTCTGGGCCGTTGTATTCAAGAATCCGGAAAGGAGGAGTCGCACCAGACGGAAAGACTTTGTGGGAGTCGTCGAGGAAACGAATCTTAACAGCGGTTGTCAGCCCTCTCCACGCATCGACCCACACCTCTAACACGAGTGGGATCGTCCCCGTCTCAGCGGAATGACTCTGTCGTCTTAATGTCCGAGCTGCACTCTTGCGCCCGGATCGTGACGTCTCCAGCGATACGGGGAATGCAACCGCTTGGCGATAATACTCCATGATATCAAATGATGCATGATATACATGGGTATATCTTGCACTCGTCTGCATCCGAGGGGTGAGGCCTTGCTCTTTCATGATGCTATAGTGAGTCTCACGGTCCTGCTCTGAGTCATAGAAGACGACGATCTTTCCTGCAACGTGCTCTGCATGGGCCGAGTCGCCCTGAATAGATGATCGTACAACATCAAGAGGAGCTTCGACATGGGTGATGAGGTCGAGCTCATATTCCTGATTGGCCTGATCAGACCTTCTCGCCGTTACCCTGTGCTGAATGTTGGCGGGAACGTGACTGCGGATAAATCTCCTCCAAGCGGTGTCAGATTGGAGAAGTGATTCTATCTCCTCCATATTCTGGATATTACACGCGAGAGACTTGATCTTCGAGGTAACAGGAGATATCCGCACAATATCAAGGTTAAGCCTACCTGCAAGAGAGTTCATTATGCGGATCTCGTCGTTAACGGCATTGTATCCGTTTGTGATGGACTTGAGCTGGTTCGTTAGTTGAATCAGGCGCTCCGTGTCGGCCAGACGCTTCCGTAGACACTCATTCTCGGCTGCGAGAGTGTCAACTGCGGATGTATGCTTCACGTAGGCTCTTGGGTAAGTCGTGTGATTCCTCTTCTCCGCAGCGATAGATGTGGCAGTCGGAGAGGGGTACAGCTGCTTTGAAACATCCTGGCGACATATATATCCTGCACTGAGCAACTCTTGAACAACCTGGACGAACTCACGGCGTTGGGGAGCTTTGGAAACACGAAACCGATGTGTGCTGACGTTATCTGAGTCAATGGAAAGGTACACGCTGCATAGAATGGTGTTGATGCCAGTATCCTCTTGAGGAGCATAAATAGTGCCGTGTAATAGCGTCCACTTCGGTATTAGCATCCTCTTTGAAAGGTTAAGGATTAGCTCAGAAGACAATTGCCCAGCCTCATGTTTAACTCGTCTCTGTCGACGTCTGATGCGAACCTGAGTCACGATTGGCCGCGGGCTGGTGAGTCTCTATTAATGTTAATGATTGGTTGTAACAATGCCAATTTTTAGTAGAAAATCTACTCTGGAATGACAGAAACGGAGCTAGAAACGAAGCGCGCGGCCGTAAATGAGAACATGGCGGACGATCATGCAGTTAAGGCTGTTTCTAAGAGATCGAGACCGATGACGAAGTGGAACACAACCGCTTTGAGTACTTGCCGGTCAATTCTCATGATGGGCATGCTTAAGGCCTTCTTCACGTTTGCGTTTGACGTCTTTGACTCAGACCCAACTGGCCTGTCCATCAAAAAGCTCGGAAATGCGTTCAACCACATCATCGTGTCGTTTCTTCAGCCGTGCTCCGAAACACCGGACTTCCTCGATGAGCTGAAGTTGAAACCTGGCGTCTCGATGGGAAGGGTTGTTGCGAAGAACGTCCGAGATTGGGCTGAGACGATGGGGGTGACTGTGGCCATATCTGACGGGAAACCCAAGGTTGTCCATGCTCTCTGCAAGAGCTCCTCGCCCAGTCCGTTCGGAGCTAACCAGCGCGATCAGATCCGTCCTGTCGAGACTCAATATTCCTGTGCCAGATAATCTCGACTCCCGAGACTTTAATCTCTGTGTGCCCGATATCAATGACCCGGAGAGATTTGTGGGCAAGTGCAGAACAGTTGAAATCCCCAACCCTGCCACCCCCGCCCTTACACACGTGAAGCAAGAGCTTTGCGTGAAAAGTGAAGCCTTTCCTGCACTCATCGTCCGGTCCCACTTCGGTTCCCTCTCCAGCTTCCCCTCAAGCGCCTCGCGAGTCGATTGTGCTGCACGATGTTCACCGTGTCGCGATGAGTGTCGATCAGAGGCTCGCCACCGTGGAGGCACGTCTGGCCAGCCAAGGGGACAACGATGACGATGTGTCTGAGGTCGGTGATGATTCTTTCTCGATTCTCGACATTCAGAATAGGCTGCTTTGTTTCTGTTGCGGCCATTGCCACAGTCTGGACTGGATCGACAATCGCGTGACGTCAAAGTTTGTGACTTGCCAGGAATGCAAAGTGAACTTCCACGACAACTCACGCTGTGTCCCTCCCCGGCCTAAGACTGGAAAGAACAAGAACTGGGCCGAGTCCACTAAAGGTCGCTGGAAATACACGTGTAGCTATTGCCTCAATGAGAAGAAGTGTTACGCATGCCGACGCAACGACTCAGCCGTGCACTGTAGGCAGTGCGGGCACTGGTTCTGTAACTCTGCCAACTGCGTACAGATGGAGCTGCTGAAGATTGTCATCTGTGGCAAGTCGATTCCCAAGATTCGGCTCTGTCCCGACTGTTACTCGTCGTACGAATTGGTGATCCAGAACAGTGAGTAAATGAAGACATTGCTTGTTATTGAGTTGACCACTGTGGCAATGTTGATGCCACATGATGACAGATGTGTGTACCCATGCGCCCGGCTGCTCTTCCCCGCCGTTCTTCCTCACCGTTCTCCAGGCGCTCTTCTCGGGCTCCTGTCCCCATGCCTTCGTTTCCCTGCCGCTCTCCCCTGCATCTTGCTCCCCGCCGTCTCTTTAAACAATCTTCTTGATGTATTGCCTTGATGTAGTTATTGAAGGCTGTTATCGTGATCACAGGCTTGACATGCTTATTAAAGCCTGTTAGTTCCAAATCATCCTTTAGTGACGGGCATTCTCCTCTGCATTGCCGAGAAAAAGAGTTGATGTTGATTAGATGGTGACGAATGCATTACCGGACATTTGACGCGCACAACCTGCTTAATACTGCATAAAAAGCATCGCTGATCGCTTTCTCTTCTGTTCTTCAACGCCCAAGGAGCGGCTTCCAGGTCGGCAACGGTTGCCGACCTGGACCCGTGCAGTTTATGCTTTTTCGGCCAACCGACGAAGTCAAGCTTAGCCAAGACACATACTGTGTACACGGACCCTGGCAGGCTAGTTACGCCGCTCAGCCTCTGCATCCAGTTGATAATCACTCGCCATTTACTTCTGGTGCTTTTCCTGCTCTCTCTTCTCCATCACGTCGTCATACTCGGCCCTCGTCAGCCTCACAGTTGTCATCCCGGCATCACGGATGTGCTCAAAGGCCTCAACGGGCAGCTTCGGCATCCCGTCCTCGCTGTCGCTGCTGCTGCCCAAGTCTGACTCGCTCTCGTGATAGCGGCGAAGGCGAATGCGTCTGCTGGGCACCCTGGTCTTCATAGCGTCATAGAGCGGAGCGAGCCCACTTCCATTGGCCCCGCTACGGACACCCTCATCGGTATCTCTCTCAGACATATCACACTCAACCTGTTGTGACTGAAGAAATGACAGGTTGTCGACGAGGCTATCCTCGGCATCGCTGTCTGAACTCTCCTCATCCTCCCACTCTCCTTCCAGCATCTCCAACCCGGCCTCATCGTCAAACTCGCCCTCCACTGCGGTCTCCGGCATCTCTGCCTCGCCAGCTGTCTCGTCAAACAGCGCCTCATCGTCAGACTCACCCTCCCCCGTGTCGCCCCCCTCGGGATTACGCTGGTCGTGGAGCTGGACCATCCTCATCCTGAGCTTTTTGTAAAGCCACCAGGTCGGCAGAGCTTAAGGTAATCCTGGCGCCCTCATCCTGGCGCCTCATCCCTGGCGCCGTCATCCCTGGCGTCCTCTCCCTCATAAATCTGAATCATCTTCTTGTCTTGCTCCCGATGTTGTCATTGCTGTTTTCGTGTCCACAAGCATTCCAGTCTCATTATAATGTTTATTCAGTACCAAATCATCCTTTAGTGACGGGCATTCTCATCTGCATTGCCGAGAAAAAGAGTTGATGTTGATTAGATGGTGACGAATGCATTACCGGACATTTGACGCGCACAACCTGCTTAATACTGCATAAAAGCATCGCTGATCGCTTTCTCTTCTGTTCTTCAACGCCCAAGGAGCGGCTTCCAGGTCGGCAACGGTTGCCGACCTGGACCCGTGCAGTTTATGCTTTTTCGGCCAACCGACGAATTCAAGCTTGGCCAAGACACATACTGCGTACAAGGACCCTGGCAGGCTAGTTACGCTGCTCAGACTATGTCTAGAGACGTTCGGCTGGGCTCTGCACGGATGGAAATGAACACTATCACGTCAAGCACCCAACAGCAAGAGACAACGGCTTTTAAGGAAGCTTTTGAGCTCTTTATGGACAAGTACTCGCTATTCACAATCAGTAGGCTTAACGAGGGCGAGAATAACGGTAACACAGCCAAAATCAGGGCCGATGTCCGCAGCTCGTTCTTTTCCGCTTGGCTATGCACTCAGTGTGGCAGTAAGTGGATGATGGAGAGAACGAACAGCCTTCTTGTGTCGTTCTCGGGCTCTGTGGCAGTCGACATTCAGACGACAGTCTTCGCAGGTTTCGGTGCTGGTGATCCGTCGTCAATGTCGATCGACACCACCCTCGCACTGCTCAAAGACGTGCAGGACTTGGTTGTTTGGTGTGACATTGCTGCTAAGGTGAGGCGCATGAGACTACCGAGCGACAAGGTCAGGAAGGCGTGCATTACCATCGCACCGACGAGTGTGGCCAAGAGGGCTTACGCAATCGTCAGCCATCCTACTGCTTTCACGGTCTGGTGGGAGCACTATGCCCTTCGCAAGATTTCTCCTGAAGTCTTCAAGGACTTTATTGACTGGGCCAACTTTACGAGCACAGCCGATCTCGTCACTGGAGAGGTGACTGCTGTTCAGCTCACTGACACTGTGATGCACTATGCCATAGACTCTATCTCCAAGTTTGAGTCCGGATATCACCTCACCAAGTGGGAGGAGCCGTGGGTGACCAGAACTTGGCAGAAACCGTGCGAGGCGACTGCAGACGCCAAACAAAACAATCTGGTCGAAAACAAAACTACTCGCAGCTGGTATTGTCCGCAGCCTTCGCCTCAGGCTCGAAAGCTGTTGGAGCAGTTTACCCGTAGCTCCTTTACTCGGTTTGGTAAGTAACACTGATAAATCAATGGATATAGTTTACTCGTCAGGCTCTTCGACCTGAGGAACTGCCCCAGTTGAGACAACTTCCTCATCAGCTGTTCCAATCGCCTTATAAATGACAACTCTTCTGTCATCGCCCTCAAACTTCTTCTGGATGAGCGTGGTGAGGGACGAGTCATCCTCGGCAGGGGTGTCAAGCAAAAGATTCTTCAGACCAACATCCATGACAACGTTGGTGTAAGCGATGGTGTCAGGCAGACAGTGGCTCGAGAGCAGGTCCCAGAAGAGATTGGGGAAGAGAATCATGTATCTCACCACGAGAATATAGTGTCGCGTGACGGTCCCAGGGTCGATGAACAACATCGTTGCCATGGAGTCACAAATCGACTTGACCATGCCGGCGTACGTCGCCCTGTAATTCCACACCTTCCGAGTTCCATCGATAAGTTCTCTGGTGGGTCGCATCAAGGCCTCGCTAACCCTAGCCTGCAGTACCTCCAGCTGCTCGGTCGGGACGATGCAGTCGTCGATGGCCACACCGTCATTCTCCAGCTCATTGTAGAGCTCCATCTGATATGCCACCCATGCGATGTTGCAGATGCGCTCGACACTCTGGACCCTCTCATTCCGAATGACCGACTTCAGGTCCGACTTGGATATAAACTTCAGCTCCCTGGCGCCGGCTGCCTCAAGCTTGGTGGAACTAGCCCACGAGCTTAGGAACTGCTCCACATCAATCTCACTGGTAAGGAAAGGAAGCTTGCGCTTCGGCGCCTTGGCGCGGGCAGTGGGAGTTATGGCGGATGCGGATGCACCAGTGTCGGCGATGGCCACAGACGAGCTACCAACAGAGCCAGAAGAAGCTGACTCGGCGAGGGACATGGAAGGGACAGCCGAGCGGGTGCCAGAGCACGGGTCATCCGCTGAAAGCTGTCTGGCAGCAGAACCGGTGGGAGATGGGCCGGCGAGGGATGTAGCGGCGTCGCCAGCTGCGCGCCTGGCTGCGCGCAGGGCTCGGTCTGAAGGCTTGGCAGGATAATCGACTTGCTCTGCGCAATCGGCGGAGCGAACGCGCTTCTCAGCAGGTTGCGGAGCTGCCTTGCGCACAATGGGCTCATCGCGTTCCTCGAACACGTTAGAGGCTGGAGCAAGCTCAAGAGCGGCGAGAAAGAGCTCCTCGGCACGTCCACGGGCGGAATCGTTGAAACGGTTGACAACGAGGACCGATTTCTCAGATAACTTGTCCCGTCGCATACGATAGGACGTACCAGTGAGGCAGTGAAGCTCCTGAAGCATGTAATTGCTTTCCATGTCGATTCCAGCAATGCGCGAAGAACAAGAACCTTGGGAACAACCATGGGAGCACCAGACGTACTGTTTACGAAGGAAGATGGCGGGCCAGGGTCCCCGGTCGATTCACCATGGCCTCTTCAGCGTCCTCATAAATCTGAATCATCTTCTTGTCTTGCTCCCGATGTTGTCATTGCTGTTTTCGTGTCCACAAGCATTCCAGTCTCATTATAATGTTTATTCAGTACCAAATCATCCTTTAGTGACGGGCATTCTCCTCTGCATTGCCGAGAAAAAGAGTTGATGTTGATTAGATGGTGACGAATGCATTACCGGACATTTGACGCGCACAACCTGCTTAATACTGCATAAAAGCATCGCTGATCGCTTTCTCTTCTGTTCTTCAACGCCCAAGGAGCGGCTTCCAGGTCGGCAACGGTTGCCGACCTGGACCCGTGCAGTTTATGCTTTTTCGGCCAACCGACGAAGTCAAGCTTGGCCAAGACACATACTGTGTACAAGGACCCTGGCAGGCTAGTTACGCCGCTCAGCCTCTGCATCCAGTTGATAATCACTCGCCATTTACTTCTGGTGCTTTTCCTGCTCTCTCTTCTCCATCACGTCGTCATACTCGGCCCTCGTCAGCCTCACAGTTGTCATCCCGGCATCACGGATGTGCTCAAAGGCCTCAACGGGCAGCTTCGGCATCCCGTCCTCGCTGTCGCTGCTGCTGCCCAAGTCTGACTCGCTCTCGTGATAGCGGCGAAGGCGAATGCGTCTGCTGGGCTCCCTGGTCTTCATTGAGTCATAGAGCGGAGCGAGCCCACTTCCATTGGCCCCGCTACGGACACCCTCATCGGTATCTCTCTCAGACATATCACACTCAACCTGTTGTGACTGAAGAAATGACAGGTTGTCGACGAGGCTATCCTCGGCATCGCTGTCTGAACTCTCCTCATCCTCCCACTCTCCTTCCAGCATCTCCAACCCGGCCTCATCGTCAAACTCGCCCTCCACTGCGGTCTCCGGCATCTCTGCCTCGCCAGCTGTCTCGTCAAACAGCGCCTCATCGTCAGACTCACCCTCCCCGTGTCGACCCCCATCGGGATTACGCTGGTCGTGGAGCTGGACCATCCTCATCCTGAGCTTTTTGTAAAGCCACCAGGTCGGCAGAGCTTAAGGTAATCCTGGCGCCCTCATCCTGGCGCCTCATCCCTGGCGCCGTCATCCCTGGCGTCCTCTCCCTCATAAATCTGAATCATCTTCTTGTCTTGCTCCCGATGTTGTCATTGCTGTTTTCGTGTCCACAAGCATTCCAGTCTCATTATAATGTTTATTCAGTACCAAATCATCCTTTAGTGACGGGCATTCTCATCTGCATTGCCGAGAAAAAGAGTTGATGTTGATTAGATGGTGACGAATGCATTACCGGACATTTGACGCGCACAACCTGCTTAATACTGCATAAAAGCATCGCTGATCGCTTTCTCTTCTGTTCTTCAACGCCCAAGGAGCGGCTTCCAGGTCGGCAACGGTTGCCGACCTGGACCCGTGCAGTTTATGCTTTTTCGGCCAACCGACGAAGTCAAGCTTGGCCAAGACACATACTGTGTACAAGGACCCTGGCAGGCTAGTTACGCCGCTCAGCCTCTGCATCCAGTTGATAATCACTCGCCATTTACTTCTGGTGCTTTTCCTGCTCTCTCTTCTCCATCACGTCGTCATACTCGGCCCTCGTCAGCCTCACAGTTGTCATCCCGGCATCACGGATGTGCTCAAAGGCCTCAACGGGCAGCTTCGGCATCCCGTCCTCGCTGTCGCTGCTGCTGCCCAAGTCTGACTCGCTCTCGTGATAGCGGCGAAGGCGAATGCGTCTGCTGGGCTCCCTGGTCTTCATGAGTCATAGAGCGGAGCGAGCCCACTTCCATTGGCCCCGCTACGGACACCCTCATCGGTATCTCTCTCAGACATATCACACTCAACCTGTTGTGACTGAAGAAATGACAGGTTGTCGACGAGGCTATCCTCGGCATCGCTGTCTGAACTCTCCTCATCCTCCCACTCTCCTTCCAGCATCTCCAACCCGGCCTCATCGTCAAACTCGCCCTCCACTGCGGTCTCCGGCATCTCTGCCTCGCCAGCTGTCTCGTCAAACAGCGCCTCATCGTCAGACTCACCCTCCCCCGTGTCGACCCCCATCGGGATTACGCTGGTCGTGGAGCTGGACCATCCTCATCCTGAGCTTTTTGTAAAGCCACCAGGTCGGCAGAGCTTAAGGTAATCCTGGCGCCCTCATCCTGGCGCCTCATCCCTGGCGCCGTCATCCCTGGCGTCCTCTCCCTCATAAATCTGAATCATCTTCTTGTCTTGCTCCCGATGTTGTCATTGCTGTTTTCGTGTCCACAAGCATTCCAGTCTCATTATAATGTTTATTCAGTACCAAATCATCCTTTAGTGACGGGCATTCTCATCTGCATTGCCGAGAAAAAGAGTTGATGTTGATTAGATGGTGACGAATGCATTACCGGACATTTGACGCGCACAACCTGCTTAATACTGCATAAAAGCATCGCTGATCGCTTTCTCTTCTGTTCTTCAACGCCCAAGGAGCGGCTTCCAGGTCGGCAACGGTTGCCGACCTGGACCCGTGCAGTTTATGCTCGCAACCAAAGTTGGTCACAGTTTCAATGATACGTGTTAACAATGCAACATAGACGGGTAAACACTGGTGTGAACTAATATATCCTCGCTAATTCACGTGACGTGAGTGATGTTGCACTTGTGACTATGAACAGACTCCTAGTTAATAGTACCGATCAAATTACCGAATACTTCATGTCATATTTAGTTCTTACGTCTCCTAATCTTCACCTGGGTCGGCTTTGAGACCTTCCGCAAAGTTGCATGTCGACCCATCAACTGTATCACGTAGTTGATGTCGAGCCTGGCGCACTCCGCCCTAAAACTCTCCAGCGCTCTACTCTGATCGCCATCGAAGGGACGCCGCACTGTCAATGCATTGCCCTTCTCGTTACGGTAAATGTGCGTGATCATCTTCTCATCAATGTTGACAAGCATGGTCGGCTTCCCTGTCATCGAAGTCCACACTCTGATTGCTTCAACGCATGCCCATCTCGTCACTGTCCCGTCACTATTGACGTGCTCAGGAAACAGCTCATCCAGAAGCTCTATCTCTGTCATCTTTGAGAATACGGCCATGGTCCTTGCGTGGGCGAGGAGCGTCTGGCGGTAAGCTGTCGCCTCATCCTCAGCCTTGAGCTTCTGCGACAAGGGCAATTTGCGTCTGAACGCAGTAAATGTTCTCAGACCCGACATCATCATCAGGCAGTGAATGATGCAGTTCCCATAACCCAGGGTCGGATACGTAGGCCAACCTGAACTCGGAAGCCTTGTCGTGATGATCATGTCGAATGCCACAGTTCGGTTGTAGCGGGTTGGGTCAGACCTGGCGTTGACCACTCTTCCGCTCTCCTCGGTTTCACCCTCCTCCTCTGCCCCACCCTCCTCGTCTGACTCGGCCTTCTCTTCCTCCTGCTCCTCCTCTGACTTACTCTTGGCCGGAGAGTGCTGTGCGATGATATCCTTCATCTCAGGCGTAAAGTTGAGGTCTATGGGGTCTGCCAGGTCATTCGGAGCGGTTGCTTGTGCAGACGCTGAGCAAACATCCTCGTCGTCGCCGGAGTTGCCGCCCTCGAGGTCGCCAAAGTGCAGCTCCTCCATCAACTCATCCGCCACTGGCTCCTCTTCCTCCTCTGACTCGACCTCCTCCACTGGCTCCTCTTCCTCCTCTGACTCGACCTCCTCCACTGGCTCCTCTTCCTCCTCTGACTCCTCCTCCGAGTCCTCTGGCCTGGCCTTCTCGGGCGTGATGATGAGGGCCTTGCGCTTCACAGACATGGCTGCCTGCGCCTCGTCCGTATCGCGTCGGGGACAGGAAGTCCTGGAGACTGTGCCAGACTGTGGCGGGATGGGGCTGCATGGGAGTGATGCATCCATGGACTTGTCAGCGTCATAGGCTGCCTCTCGCTCAGCCTGCTGCTGCAGAAGGCGTCGATGCAGCGTGATGACTTCCTCACTCTTTGCCGTCAAGCTCTTCCTCAACTGCTTGACTCTCTTCTTGTATCCTCGAACAATTTTGTGATAGTAATCGATGATAGCGCCAGTACCTGGGGGGAGCAGGGGCGTACCTTCTCCCGCGGGGGTCTCCAACCATTCCAGGGCGATGATGTACTCTTCGAAGTACGAGCGGCAGGAGTGCTTCATGTAAGCAAGGTCTGCCTCCTTGCTGCGCACCCTGGCAACCATTGCTGTGACATGGTCGCGCACAAGCGCGTTGGTGGATGTCGCGTTGCGCCACGCCCGAACCTTGACACTCAGCGCCTCTTTTTCGATACGCGCGCCCTCATTCTCCTTGGCATACTCAGCCCTCTTGGAGTTCTTGAAGGCTGTGACAGCGGCCGACTCAAACGCCTTCATCTCCTTCTCCGTGAAGGTTGCCTCGATGTTCTCGTTCGAGGTCTTATCCTGCACCTGCTGAGACAGCAATGCCTCGAGTTCTGCCTTCTTCTCGCCCTGAATCTCGAAATATGAGCACAGGTGGTTAAAGTTGATCCCTATATAAACATTTGCACCAATTACGTACCGTTCTTGACGACTATATCGAAGATATCGTTCTCGTCGAGCAATTTGTCCCGAAGAACGGCACTCTTCGCCTTGTTTGTCTTCTTCTCCTTGAATTCGGTGATAACGGCCTCAATCACATCATCTGAGGTGCTCTCGATCCACTCGTGAAGGAATTCGAACGTCATTCTTCTCTTCGTTATATCCCAATAATGGACATATAACAGAGATGAGAAAATTGCCAGTAACCGTAGGCAACGGGGTGTCGGAAACGTTATACCATACAAACGGGGGATATAATCGCTCCGAAAACATCCATTATGTGGACTGAATGGCGATATAACGTATGGGGAGTGATCCGACGAGCTTTCGGGCGGTGCAGGCTAAGACACACCAAGTCTGTGGTGCTATAACGTACCTCGGGACGCACTGTGGAGGCCCCTAGAGTACTCGGTCATGGCATGTCAGACCAAGGGTCCCTCAAATCTGGCCCCATTCAGGATGCTCCCCCTAAATGTTCCGTTGCAAGCGTCTGACGGAGGTTCTCTGGATACCGACCAAGATGGAGGTCACGTGGATCAACGGACGATAATTGCGGTATTCTGGCCATGCCTGGTACTTTCAAATCAGCTGTACTGATCTATGCTCCATTTATAGTTCATATCGTATGGTCCTGGTGGACTTATGGTACTTGATGTTGTTTAGGGATTATTGTTGCTTTAATGATGCTCTGCGCCCGCATACTGATGTTTCTTAGTGTTGTACACATGCCTACTACGTTAAAGCCGCCAGTATTCTTTCTATTCTTAAGTTCGCCATTTCAATCTCGTTGCGAGCATAAAGTGCACATTGTGAAAGGAAAGTGGGTGGTTATCTAATGGATACAGGGCAGGAAAAGGTACACGAATGCCGTCCTGAGGTTTGGCATGGGATACTGATCTCATACGTCAAAAATGGGCGGTGGTATTCGAATTTCAGAATTTCGGCATGTCCGAATTCCGAGGCAAGCGGGAGGGTGTACAAAACCTGGCCTGGGTACCTATTAGAGCGAATAGAGAATGGCAGCACCATGGATTCGGTTTTCAGAATAATAATTGCATTTGGATCGCCATTTCAGAATTACTTCCAGCACCGGAGATTATCATTAAATCTGGGAGTGTAACAACACTTTTAAAAAATGAAAGGTCCCCATTCACCCACTCAGGCCCCAGATCACGTATCTGAGCTCAGTTTGGGTCAATTCCCAATACTTTAGAGTTTTGTATGGTCGAAATTCTGGAATAGCAATCCAAACTGAAGCAGCAAAAACTCATCCCATGGAGGCTGTAGCGGCAATAGACGAAGATATCATGAAGCGTTGGTTGAAGAATGTTCCAACCAAATCGCGTACGAACTACAACAAGCTTCTGAAAGACGTTTTGGCCAGAATTTGTCAGGAAACCGCCACAGATATCCAGAAGGGCATCGCGATTGTTCGTAGTGCCGAGCTGGTAACCCATTTGCGCCGGTACCTCGCTGAGAAGCCTCTGGGGACGCAGAAGAAGATCGTTTCGGCTGTTCAGTCTTTCCGGAACTTCGACTTGCCACACCCCGCGAAGCCGTTGTCCTGGAAAGAGGAGGAAGAGGTGTCGCCTGCATCAGTTGAGAGTCTCCCCAGCCCGTATGGCGCCATTGCCATTCTGCTCAACCAGACGGGCTGGGAGTATTCGTATCTCCAAGGTAATCTCCCCGATGCGATAGACCTTACCTCGTGCCCGAGCTGGATGGGCTTTGGCACGCTCAAATCGGGATTCCCGCAGGCCAGTGCTGTATCGGAGGCGCTCAAGGTTCAGGGGTTGACGGTTCGCATGCTTCGCTTTGCGCAGCGGATCGACGTGTCCACCGATAGGATGCAGTCTATCGGCACGCTAGAGCGCCGCGGCAGACCGCGGGAGAAGCCTCAGAAGGTCATTAAGGACAAGCGCATCAGCCTGACCGATGAGCAGTTCAGGCACCAGTTGGCGTCCAGTCACTTAACGACCACGCGGCGCCCAACGATCCTCGATCTCAACCCGGAGATCCGAAGCTCTGCTGACCTGGTGCCGCCGACGCTCGATGACTGGCTTTACAACAAGCTCAGGATTAGGATGGTCCAGCTCCACGACCAGCGTAAGCCCGAGGGGGTCGACACGGGGGAGGGTGAGTCTGACGATGAGGCGCTGTTTGACGAGACAGCTGGCGAGGCAGAGATGCCGGAGACCGCAGTGGAGGGCGAGTTTGACGATGAGGCCGGGTTGGAGATGCTGGAAGGAGAGTGGGAGGATGAGGAGAGTTCAGACAGCGATGCCGAGGATAGCCTCGTCGACAACCTGTCATTTCTTCCAGTCACAACAGGTTGAGTGTGATATGTCTGAGAGAGATACCGATGAGGGTGTCCGTAGCGGGGCCAATGGAAGTGGGCTCGCTCCGCTCTATGACGCTATGAAGACCAGGGAGCCCAGCAGACGCATTCGCCTTCGCCGCTATCACGAGAGCGAGTCAGACTTGGGCAGCAGCAGCGACAGCGAGGACGGGATGCCGAAGCTGCCCGTTGAGGCCTTTGAGCACATCCGTGATGCCGGGATGACAACTGTGAGGCTGACGAGGGCCGAGTATGACGACGTGATGGAGAAGAGAGAGCAGGAAAAGCACCAGAAGTAAATGGCGAGTGATTATCAACTGGATGCAGAGGCTGAGCGGCGTAACTAGCCTGCCAGGGTCCTTGTACACAGTATGTGTCTTGGCCAAGCTTGACTTCGTCGGTTGGCCGAAAAAGCATAAACTGCACGGGTCCAGGTCGGCAACGGTTGCCGACCTGGAAGCCGCTCCTTGGGCGTTGAAGAACAGAAGAGAAAGCGATCAGCGATGCTTTTATGCAGTATTAAGCAGGTTGTGCGCGTCAAATGTCCGGTAATGCATTCGTCACCATCTAATCAACATCAACTCTTTTTCTCGGCAATGCAGAGGAGAATGCCCGTCACTAAAGGATGATTTGGTACTGAATAAACATTATAATGAGACTGGAATGCTTGTGGACACGAAAACAGCAATGACAACATCGGGAGCAAGACAAGAAGATGATTCAGATTTATGAGGGAGAGGACGCCAGGGATGACGGCGCCAGGGATGAGGCGCCAGGATGAGGGCGCCAGGATTACCTTAAGCTCTGCCGACCTGGTGGCTTTACAAAAAGCTCAGGATGAGGATGGTCCAGCTCCACGACCAGCGTAATCCCGATGGGGTCGACACGGGGGAGGGTGAGTCTGACGATGAGGCGCTGTTTGACGAGACAGCTGGCGAGGCAGAGATGCCGGAGACCGCAGTGGAGGGCGAGTTTGACGATGAGGCCGGGTTGGAGATGCTGGAAGGAGAGTGGGAGGATGAGGAGAGTTCAGACAGCGATGCCGAGGATAGCCTCGTCGACAACCTGTCATTTGTTCAGTCACAACAGGTTGAGTGTGATATGTCTGAGAGAGATACCGATGAGGGTGTCCGTAGCGGGGCCAATGGAAGTGGGCTCGCTCCGCTCTATGACGCTATGAAGACCAGGGTGCCCAGCAGACGCATTCGCCTTCGCCGCTATCACGAGAGCGAGTCAGACTTGGGCAGCAGCAGCGACAGCGAGGACGGGATGCCGAAGCTGCCCGTTGAGGCCTTTGAGCACATCCGTGATGCCGGGATGACAACTGTGAGGCTGACGAGGGCCGAGTATGACGACGTGATGGAGAAGAGAGAGCAGGAAAAGCACCAGAAGTAAATGGCGAGTGATTATCAACTGGATGCAGAGGCTGAGCGGCGTAACTAGCCTGCCAGGGTCCGTGTACACAGTATGTGTCTTGGCTAAGCTTGACTTCGTCGGTTGGCCGAAAAAGCATAAACTGCACGGGTCCAGGTCGGCAACCGTTGCCGACCTGGAAGCCGCTCCTTGGGCGTTGAAGAACAGAAGAGAAAGCGATCAGCGATGCTTTTATGCAGTATTAAGCAGGTTGTGCGCGTCAAATGTCCGGTAATGCATTCGTCACCATCTAATCAACATCAACTCTTTTTCTCGGCAATGTAGAGGAGAATGCCCGTCACTAAAGGATGATTTGGTACTGAATAAACATTATAATGAGACTGGAATGCTTGTGGACACGAAAACAGCAATGACAACATCGGGAGCAAGACAAGAAGATGATTCAGATTTATGAGGGAGAGGACGCCAGGGATGACGGCGCCAGGGATGAGGCGCCAGGATGAGGGCGCCAGGATTACCTTAAGCTCTGCCGACCTGGTGGCTTTACAAAAAGCTCAGGATGAGGATGGTCCAGCTCCACGACCAGCGTAATCCCGAGGGGGGCGACACGGGGGAGGGTGAGTCTGACGATGAGGCGCTGTTTGACGAGACAGCTGGCGAGGCAGAGATGCCGGAGACCGCAGTGGAGGGCGAGTTTGACGATGAGGCCGGGTTGGAGATGCTGGAAGGAGAGTGGGAGGATGAGGAGAGTTCAGACAGCGATGCCGAGGATAGCCTCGTCGACAACCTGTCATTTCTTCAGTCACAACAGGTTGAGTGTGATATGTCTGAGAGAGATACCGATGAGGGTGTCCGTAGCGGGGCCAATGGAAGTGGGCTCGCTCCGCTCTATGACGCTATGAAGACCAGGGAGCCCAGCAGACGCATTCGCCTTCGCCGCTATCACGAGAGCGAGTCAGACTTGGGCAGCAGCAGCGACAGCGAGGACGGGATGCCGAAGCTGCCCGTTGAGGCCTTTGAGCACATCCGTGATGCCGGGATGACAACTGTGAGGCTGACGAGGGCCGAGTATGACGACGTGATGGAGAAGAGAGAGCAGGAAAAGCACCAGAAGTAAATGGCGAGTGATTATCAACTGGATGCAGAGGCTGAGCGGCGTAACTAGCCTGCCAGGGTCCGTGTACACAGTATGTGTCTTGGCCAAGCTTGACTTCGTCGGTTGGCCGAAAAAGCATAAACTGCACGGGTCCAGGTCGGCAACCGTTGCCGACCTGGAAGCCGCTCCTTGGGCGTTGAAGAACAGAAGAGAAAGCGATCAGCGATGCGTTTATGCAGTATTAAGCAGGTTGTGCGCGTCAAATGCTTGGTAATGCCTTTCCCCGCAAGCTAATCAACATCATCATTCTTTCTCTTCCGTATTAATGCGAGCGAACAGCAATAAAGACCATTTGGCACTAACTTAACACTACAATGAGACTGGCAAGCAATGGGAGCACAGAGACAGTAACAACATCAAGAAGACCTCTCGATTTACGAGAGGGGCCGAAACGCCGCTGAAGAGGCCGCGGGCCAAGATGCCAGGGAACGAGCGCATGGAGGGTGCCTGAGCTGCAGCTTAGCTTGCTTATTATTGATTTATAAACGGGTCGAATTCTGAGAACGATGTCGGAAGAAACGATCGTAATCCCCTCGGAGGGTTCTAGCATGTCTCGTCATGACTATGAGCTGCTGTTTGACAAAAATACCGGCAGACTTGAAGGATATTGACTGGAAGCAGGAGGGTAGCTCGTTCCTGGACCGGGACATCACGATAGCGGCCAACGGTGTCTCCAAGAGCGTACAGCTGTACATGACTGATCAGCGCACGCTATATGGAGGCACCGCTGGCAAGGGCATCGCGTCTCGTGCCGAAATCCCTGCGAAGAGCATCATCGGCCTGTACTGCGGCCGACTGATCGACTTCCAGCCGGATGACCCCACGTACTGCACTCGCGTTGGCACGACGAAGTTCGCTATGGATGCGTCTTCACTGATGGGCAAGCTTGGAGTCCACACGGTGAACGACAACTCTGCTGTTTGTAACATGCCTCTCCCCCAATTATTTAGTACCACAATGTCAGTGCTCTTCTGTGCCATGTTTGTGTGGAGGATGCAGTCTTGCCTGTCATTGTATATGAAGCAAGCGTTGACATTCGTCCGTTTGAGTTCCTCTCGGTCGCCTACGAAGATGACTATTGGGCTGACCCCTTTGCTTGCCGGCCTCTCGTTGTCGCTGACTTCGAGACACTGCTGACCGACAAAGAGATGACGAAGGAAGGCAAGTTGACCTTGGCATTGCAGTTCTTCGACAAGGTATCCACGAAGAAATAAATATCTGTCTGATTGAGTGATAGTCAAGCGCCACGGGTGATACTACGTCCGCCAACCTTACCTTGCCTTTAAGTATGCCAGTACAAAGCACTCACGTGTTACCTTACCATGTAAACAGAGAAATGTGGCATTTATCAGTTGAAGCAACGCCCAGCCCACATCAATATGGGCTGTAGGTTACGTTTCTGCTGTCTCTAGACGCGCAGTGATCTCACTTACCACCGAACATTTCTTTAGAATTTCGTTCTGAAGAAACCGATATGAGCTCTGGGGCGAAGGATTCAGCAGGATACGCCAGCATGATGTTTGAAGCGCTACTGAGGATGATTCCGAAGCTGCAGGAGTACATCGCGAGGTACCGTGGTGACGGTGGCGAGATGGATCCGGCTATGCTTTTGCAAGCGATCCTACATCGTGTTCCTGATCTTCACCACGCTGATAAGAGACATATACGCGAGCTGTTGGCAGCTCGAAACTCAATCTGCCACAATCGCGATGTTTCCAGTGCTGCCGATTTTGCATCCTTTGAGATGTCGGTCACATGCGTCATGTCGTTTGTGACGCAGAAGGTGGGCCGTGATGACGGCTTCAATGCCTTCATGGAGGCTCTGCACAACGAGGCGAACGGGGGGCCGACCAGGACGCGAGTTCACCCGCAAGCCCCTTCCCGCAGGGGCTCCCAGCCTGTCAAGATAGTCGAGAAGCGGGTTGAGGTACCTGTTTACATGACTGCGCTGGGTCCTGATCCTGATAAGCCGAGGATGGTGGGAAAATGCCAGCAGTTTTCGCCACAGGGTGAGCATGCAGAGACTCAGACTGTGCGAGACCTAGAGGAGGCGTCTACTCAGACAGAGCTCTTGGTTGAGCCTGTTAGTACCCTGCGCACGGATGAATTATCTCGACGCGTCGTCAAGACCGCGATGTGCGATCTGCTTCGACAGAAGCTGAAGGAGAAAGCCACCGATCGTATTAGCAGGGTCATGCGTTGTGTGCGGTGGGTCCGTGGACGATAGAGAGTGGGCCTGCACGCGACGTGGCACCAAGACGCCGAAGTCTAGCTGCCGAGATTTGTTGAAGCAGGCCACTGTTGATGCTTCAGCCGCAAGAGCAACAAAGAAGGCGCACGACACACGTAAGGTATATTTGACGGAAAGGCAGTGGCCTGGCTTAACTCGCAGATGGAGAAATAAAAGATTCAGAGTCAATGGATATGTTTACAGCTTCAGTCATTCCATCTGTCGTCAGGGGTATCCAGATCGGACAGGGAGATGGGTCTTTTCAGACTCTGCATCCCCGCTTCGTGCAGGATACGGTTCGCGTGCCTGACTGTCATGGGGGACTACCCCAGAGCGAATCAAGGTCCTTGGACATCCAGATAAGGGTCTCAAAGGCAGGGTGATCCACGGCAGCCTCTTGCATCAACTCCTGTAGCGCGGGTCTAAGTCACGTAGGTCTGCGACATACGATCCCAGCCGGCAGAGAGCAACGACTAGGGCGAGCTGACGGTGGGACTCGGCAATGTCGTACTTCAGAGCACCCGTGAGCTTGTCGTACTCTTCCTCAGTCAGCACCTGGCGTGCCGGAAGCGTGTGAGTCCTTATCCTGCAAATTAGGTCGGTTTCGGCACCAGCAGTGCGAAGAAGGCGAACGAGAGCCTGTTGAGGCATCGAGATGGACTTGTACCGTCCAAAACGGCAACAGAAGGACAGAGAGTCCAGAAACTGTTCGAATACGTCACTATTTTGTCGGATCTCTGTGATAATAACAACATCAGCATCCTCATCGTCGCACTCAAGGTAAACGCACAGTTTTTGATATGTCTGCTTGTATTGCTCCTTCGTAGAGCGCTTCAGTCCCTCTAGAGCGTGCTTCAGCAGCATTTCGATCGAGATTAAAAATCACCCGAATTCTGGCTCTGTTCTGGCCGCTGCAGGCACCGCTGGGCGCGATAGAGCTCGGAGCGGCGTTGTCTGCCAAAAAGAGCATATTGCTCCCGGTGAAAATTGAACCCACGATCAGGAGGCTGTGTACAAAGTCTCTTCCCTCTATGCCACGACTTATGGGAAATCCGCCCTTATTAATCTCCCTACAGGGAATATAGGCCATTTTGGAGGTATGAGCGACTGGGAGGGGGAGATTGGGGGACATTTATGGTATGGCTGGACTCTACTCGGGCAGACTATTATAACGAGGCTCAGATCAGACCTCTACGGCAGCTATACGAGGAGAAACGAGCCAATCAGCGCGCTAGCGGCCCATGGCCGCAGCAGCGCCCAGCCAAACTCAGCTATAGTGTCACCTGAGGCCCCAAATGACGTGCTGATCAGGTCGACTCCCATCTATTGACTTGGTAATTGCAGAGGGCGTCTGAACGCGATGTCCTAATAACCGACTTGGTCGGAGCGGTTCGGCGATGACTCCGTTGTATTCCACACCTTCTTCTGATGCCGAAACATGCAGTCCTTTATAGTCAACGCGCGTCCTGTCCGTCAGGCATGAAGGGCATTCAGCAGAGGCATTGCTGCGGTCTGCAGGCCACCCTAGCGCTTCAGGATGGCCAACTGCATGATCTGGACCCATGTCTATCAAATCCATTTTGATCACATCAAACGTGTGTCAAATCCGGCAAATCGATTTTGCGATTAAAAAGGGCAGAGGGAGGAAGCGACCCATAAGGCGTACCTATGGACCATTTCCTCCCCCCTGCCCGTTTTTTGAGTCTCAACTCTCAATTCCAATTTGTCCCTATGTTACTTTTTTCTAGCAGGATTTAAAGTTTGATACTGCGCATGCGTATTGCTTAGGTATAGCCAAGTACTACCATACCACTTTGAAGATCCAGCTCCGGCTCATCGTCGAGTTCATTTTTTCTTGCAACCGTAGATAATCTAGGGTTTTTAGGCCCTAGATTATCTAGAAAAAATCGTAGATTATCTACCGACTTTCACAGTATGGAGACGGCGACCCTTCATGTCGAGGTCCTTGACGGACTCGACCTCGAACTCACGGTCTTGGCGGGCTACGAGTGCCCGAAGTTCTGCGAGTGACTGGCCTCGGCGGCGGTGGAAAGGCCGGAGGCGCTCTGACGCGACGGTGAACTGGTCGGCGTCGTCGGTGAGGGACTGAATGATGACCGATCCCTTGACCTTCCCCTCCTGTATGACGCGGAACGGGCCGCGCCACTTCATGGCCAGCTTCATCGGCTTGATGGGGGCCAGCAGTACGAGGCTCCCGCTGGTATAAGCTCGGTAGGTCGTGGACGCAACACGGCCGAGCTTCTTGGCATGGTCGCGGGAGACAGAGTTCCTGGCTCGTGTGTAGCGCTCCTCCCGACTCTGAGTATCCTTGTGGAAGCCGTCGTGACCAAAGAGGAGGGTCAACGGGGACTGATGGGTCACGGGGTGTACTCGCGAGTTGAGTATGAGGGCCACTTGCGGGAGCATGTCGCTCCAAGCGGCTTCGTGTTCATCTACGAGCGTCCATGTGTGGTGGCCCCCACTCTGTTCATTCTCTTCACAGCTAACTGGCTAAGCCAGGCGGCACTGTACCTCCGGCATAGAGAGATCCCGGACCCCTGCCTCCCTCCAACGGACGATAGGCCCAAAAACTGCCTCATTGCAATGTTTGTAGATGATACAAGCATCTCAGCCGAGACCCCACAGCTCGCCGAAGAAGGCACAGACGCAGTGGTCAGGGTAATTGAAGCCCATGGACTCCAGACCAGCCCAGGCAAAAGTGTGGTGATAAGTACCGACGTAACTGCAGCGGTCAGCATCCAAGGAACTCCCACACTGGCGTCAGACTCAGCAAGGTATCTGGGACTCTGGCTAGCCAGCGGGAAGAATCCGTTGGCAGCATGCATCAAAATGAAGACGTCACAATCCCGGAAATACCTAGCCCTGGCAAGGAGAGCAGGGTGGACCAAAGGATCCACCCCGGCCGCCACCTCGGAATCCATCCTCAGAACCTTCCTCTGGCCCAAGATCGAGTTCGGGATCGAGATCTGGGGCCAAGCGCCAGGGGGAAGAGCCATCTGGAACAACTGGCGCGGCCTAATGGCAGGCACAGGACCAGGGGGAGGAGGAGCCGCCCGTGTACTAATGGGATGGATGTGCTGGGAGGCAGATATGGGGCAGAGAGCGGTGAGGCTCTATGAGTCTGCGCACGACCCGGACCGTCCGACCCCCTAGGGAATCTGGACTGGGCGACAGCGGAGAGAGGATCGGTCTTACATCGCCTCTACCAATGGCGACGGAGCGTCCTCCAGGGCACACAGGAGGAGATGCCCGCCAGGGAAAGAGCAAAGAGGGGAGGCTGGACCCTCACAGCAGAAGAACTACTGCACACCGGGGAGCCGAACGGCCAAAGGGGTGGCAACAGTACTAGCCCCGGAAGTCATCCTCAGCATGCAGCAAGGGAAGAGACCCAAGAAACCAGGAATGATCAAGGGTGAGATGATAACCAGACGGGAAGTCAAGAGAGTAATCATGACTGCATCCAACACACTCCCCTCCCCCAGCAACAGTGGCAGAAGCAGAGCCATACTTGGGAGCGCGATCGGCCAGCCCCAGGCCCTCCTGAGCAGGATCAAGCGGTGTTGCCCCCTATGTACCCTGGACTCAGAAGGTGACACCATTACTCGCCTGTACACTGTCACCAGAACCGCGGCGGAAACCACCAAAATCCTCTCAGAATGGGCATACAACCAGCCCCTGGGAACACAAAGCCACATCATCTGCCAATGCAAGGCGGTAGAACGCCCAGAAGGATGGAATGACATCCTGGCAGAGGCGCATCTACGCACACAGTACCACGCCCTAAGGCAAGGGCAGGAGGCGGAGTGGTACAACTCAAGGGCAATCCTGGAAATGCTCTGGCTCCTCCGCAGCGAGGACCATACCGTCAGAGAGGGACTGCAGAACGGCAGACGTGCCCTTCTGAACCTCCGGAAAGACGGGTAAGTACACCATCCCAGAATCCTATGACCTCTGGGACCAGGGTCAAACTGGGATCCAACCCCCGCCTCAACCGAAGCGGAGCGCTCCTGGGATCAGCGGGGGACGCAAGCCCCACGTATCCCGGTAGCACCCAGCCGCGGAAGGGGGACTCAACCCCGAACACTAATCTCGCTAACACACAAACGCTCACCCATACTGGGAACGTAGACAACATTCAGTCGGCAGAACCGGCACACTCTTCACACGTATAAGAAATAACCCAGAGCCATAGGGCGGGGCACGTATGCACATGTATACACGTACGTGCGAGGTATCGGGGCGCAGCAGCCAAACAGGAGGGTAACCATAAGGCAACAATACCACCTGGGCGGCACCTGGACCAAATCAGAGCTGCGCCGAACGGCCCGGCACCCAAAACTTGGAACCAGCCGGAAGCTAGGAAGAAGCCCTATAGGGAACAAATCCTTGAGGAGGGGATCCATGCCGGAACGGAAAGTGTGGAAGAGCCCGAACGCAGCCGTGAATCATATAGCTACCCAGCGATGATCGGTGGGTTTCATAACTGGCCCAATTGCGTGGTACGGCAAACGCCAAGCCCGAAACCGCTTCGGCGGGTGCCTGAAAAATTGCAAACTGGGTCGAATGGTATGGAGAACATATCCCTGAGAGGAGCCCTGTAGGGGAAACCGAGCAGAAGGCCCCGGTGGCGGGTGTGCAGGGCAAGGCCTTGCGGGTGCCAGGCAGAACGGGGGCCCGAAGGACCCCCAAGAGTAAGACCTGGGTTATCCCGACTTTGGGGGTATCGGGCCAGCCAGTTGATAGGTCAACATGCAAGGGACTACCCAGCCTTACCAGCTGGACCCTGACGGTGATGGTGCTAACGCCCCCAACGTAGTATCAGGCTCGCTCACGAAGGGAAGTCAACACGCTAAGGCGTTCCCGGGGACATGGGGTGGTGCAAACTGGTAATTCCCTGATTTACACAGGTGTACAGGATACGTTAAATTTCTTTCATCTACGAGCGTCCTCATGTGACGGGCGATCTCAGCATTCATGCGTTCGACCTTTCCGTTTGCTTGGGGGTGGTACGGCGTAGAGAAGCGGTGTTCGATCGTGAGGCTTCTTGTGAGCTCTTCGATTAAACTGTTCTTGTACTGCGAGCCTTGGTCCGTCTGTATGAACTCCGGCACGCCGAACGCGGCGCGAAACTTGTAGATTGCGTCGGCGGCGTCTTTTGCTGACGTAGTGTGCGTCGGGAATAGAGAAACGTGTCGAGAAAACGCGTCTACGATCACGACGACGTACTTCTGGCCGTGTTCGTCCTGGGCAAACGGGCCCAGGGTGTCGACCTGGACGGACTGGAAGGGTATTGTCCGCAGGTCTGGGTGTTGGGGGACCGGCAAGCGCTGGCCTGGGCGGACACGCTGGCACTCGGTGCACGTTGTGAAGAAAGCTCGGGCATCCTCCCACATGCCGGGCCACTGGACGCCCGCCTTTCGCAGACGGCGTATCATCTCGGGGGGGCCCACATGACCAACCGCGGTGTTGTGCACCTTGGTGAGCTCAGCTTGTGGGTCGATCATGACGAAGTCCTCGCCTCTCCCGTTCACGTGCACAGCGTAGACAGTGTCGACGTTGAGGTCGGGGAGGACACGAGATAGGGCGTCTGCTACCGTGTTAGCCTCGCCAGCGACATGTTCGAGAGTAAACGTGAATTCGTTCATCGTAATGCGCCAGCGAGCGATCTTCGCGTTCTGAGGGTACTTCTTCCGGATAAATACCAGGTTACGGTGATCGGTGTGGACGTGGAGCTTGGGATGGCACTTCAGGAGCGGCGTCAACTCGGAGGAGGAGAGGGCGTGTAGGATTCCATATAACTCCTGCTCATATGTGGACCATGCCTTCTGTGTGGTCGTGAAGCTCTTGGCGAAGAATGCCACTACTTCAGCGTCCGGCGCGTCGGGTCGGCCTTGGATAAGTACACCGCCTACTCCCCTGCGTTGAGGCGTCGGTGAACAGATGCCACTCCTTCGACAGGTCGGGATAGGCCAGGGTGACCCGGGAGCGGACCTGCTCTTTAAGGCAGGTGAGGGCATGCTCGTGGCGAGCCTCCCAGGTGATGGTGACCGTCTTGCTGCGGTTCTTGGAGCCTGCCTTTGCGGGGACGCCAGCCAAGAGCTCCGACAGCGTCGCGAGGTGTTTCTGAGCTTGGGGGAGGTGTCGGGCCACATAGTTGAACTTACCCAGCACCATGCGCAGCTCCTTCAGGTTGCAAGGGCTACGGAGCTCCGTGAGAGCCTTGATGCGGTCTTCGGTCACTCTGATGCCCTGTTTGTCCATGATGAACCCAACAGAAGTGATCTCTGAGGCACCGAGCGTGCATTTGGCGGCTCCGAGGCGGAGGCGGGCCTTCCGGAGGAGCTCGAAGACGCAGCCAAGGATCGTCATGAATTCCTTGGGAGACCTAGCATAGATGAGGACGTCGTCTAGGTATACTTCCACGCCACGGTGGAGCACGGGTGCTAGTACCGTTTGCATGATGCGTTGGAAATAGGACGGGGCACGGGTGAGGCCGAAGGGGACCCGGCGGTACTGGAAGTATCCGTCGGGTGTGACAAAAGGCTGACAGCGGACGGTCTTCCTCTCGAAGTGGGGCCTGGTGATAGCCTTGCTTGAGGTCTAGCGAGGCAAACACCGTGCAGCCTGCGGCTGCGCGAAGGAACTCCCGGATGTTAGGTAGCGGGAAGTTGTCTGGCGGCGTCAGGCGGTTGATCTGCGTGTAATCAACGCACAGTCTCATGCGTCCGTCCTTCTTTCCGACCACAACAATGGGGCTGGCCCAAGGGCCTTGGCTCGGCTCGATGATGCCGGCCTGAAGGAGGCGCTCGCATTCAGCATCGACTGCGTCTCTGGCCTGCGGGGCAAGACGGCGCGGTGCAGACTGGACTAGAGGGGCATCTTCCGCGATGGGGATGTGCATCGGCGGCACATTGGCGCCCTCTGGGGGAATATCGCTGAAGAGCTCGGCGTATTGATTCACGAGCTCAACTATCTCCGGGCGGAGGTCGTCGTTCGGGATCTGAATAAGCGATAGCGGGTCCTCGGTGGCTGGAGCGATGGAGAACACAGGTAGCGGGATATCGTCATCCTTGGGGTTGTCGGGCTGGGCGCTGAGCTTCAGGAATAGCTCGTCCTTACACAGGACTCCCAGGCTCCGTAGCGTGTCGGTCCCAATCAGAACCTTCTGAGATTGTCCGGGAATGACGGCGGCGATGATCGTGGTGTGGACCGGGCTACCGACTAGGGTGGCAGTGAGGGAGGTCTCGATGAACTCATTCACAGATAGGGTACTGCCGAAGGCCGGGGTGGCCGTGATGGGCTCTCGGGCGACGAGTTTGGCGCTCTTGGCCTCAAGAAGCATGTGCGCGAGAGGCTCGGTGATACACGTGACGGAAGCACCGGTATCGATGATGGCGCGCATAGACATGTCACCGATCGCGGCTTCCACGGTAAGAGGTCCCGTGGACGCGGAGATATCACCGTCTAAGAGGAAAACCTCATGATCTTCGACCTGTTCTCCATTATCGAGGGTGTTCACCACGCGAGGGGCACTTTGGCGAGCGGTGTTGCCTCTGGCGGGGCGAAGGGATCCATTCTCTCGGTTCCATGCTCTGCGGCCTGCGCGATAATCGGGAGCCCTGAAATTTCCAGGGGATTCGCGTGGCTGGGCGAAGGTCTGGCGTCTCTGGTCGGGATTATTCCGCGGCTGATCCTGGCGGCCCGGGTTGGGTCCGGTCAGCGGCTTGGGACGATAGGGGGTTATGGGGCCCTGACGCTGCGGCCCAGTGGGGGCATGGCCCCGACCCGCGTAGTATCCGAAGCGCTGGGCCTTCTCGCGGGCCTCGTCATCTTCGTCCGCGATCTTGAGAGTTAGCTGGATGAGGTCCTGCAGAGAGGACGGACGTTCTACACGTTGGGCATAGTCAACGGCATCTCTGAAGGCGGCGGGCCTCAAGCCCTGCGCAAAGATGCGCTGATGAGCCCGAGAGGCCGACGTGGTCTCGCTGGCGGCCGGAACGGTGGTATCGGCCGGGGGCTCTGGTTCGGTGCCGTCAGTGTTCCCGGCGAGGATGGATTCGTCCGCCTCAGGGGTAGCTGGCGGGGTGGCCATGAACTCCGCAGAGCCCAGGACATCTGTAAACGCACGAGCATAAGCTCGGATATGGTTGGCGCGCGACACGGCGTGGTTCGCATCCACCTGGCACTTCACGGCCTCCAGACGGAGGCGGAGGTCTTGAGGGTCTCGGGGCGCCAAGAGCTGGTTAACCCAGCGGATTACGTCGTCGTCGGACTGGGAGGCCAGCGAAACGTTGTGCTGGACCTCTAGGGCACCTTGGAGTTCAGCGTCTAGGAAGGCAGCGTATGTGGCTGCGGGGTAGAAGATTTTGAACTGGATCATCGTTCTCTTGAAGTTGGCCCAGGTCTTTGGGCTCAATTCTTGTAGTGCTAGTTTAGGAACCGGCACAGGAACGTTCTGCATCAAACTAGTATTAATACTGTTCGTTTCGCAGACGAAACGGGGGGTGAAGCTTTACAAGCAAAACAAAAAGATGATTCGGGACCCTGCCCGGGGATCGGATCGGATCATCAATCAAATAAATATTTGATTGAAGTGCCGCGCTGACACCAGTCTGCGGCGAAACTAACCAAGATCAACACCTTAGCAGTACCAAGGCAATTACAAGCTTCCAGCGTAACCAGCAGCGGTCAAACGGTTGATTGCGGACTTGGACTGCGACAGTCGATCATTCAAATCAAAAATTTGAAAAGAGCCGGGCTTCAGTATCCTGACAAAAGGAGGTTGCATGCTTCCATCCCAAGCCGGAATCAGCAAGCTGCACTCCATAGCGTCACATGACACGTTCACTTGGTAACTGAACAAGAACGACAATAAACTAGACGGCCATTCACCAGTGTAATAGTATTTCTTTGGCACGAGGGCGAGACGAGAAAGGTTCTCTCTCAACCCTCACATAAGATTTACCAGATCGACCCTGAGTCGACGGAGTCGCGCAGGTGAGGCAGAACACACAACCTAGCATTCTAAAATTGTGTGTGGGGGGGGAGGGGGGCTACCGGGTGGGTCCTTCAACCTGCCCCCGCGCGCCAACCTGCCACTGATAAACCTCCCCTCCAACGATACCCAGTCGGGTCAAGTTCGACTTAAAACAACCCTTCCATCATCTCTCAACTCAAGTTCTACAAGCATTTATCCCTCACGCCAGCATCCCCGCGATCGCGGCCCAGTTCTCGACCATCGTCTTGAGGACAGCGTGTTGATTCTTCAGCACATCAGGGTCGAACGCCCCCACCTGCTCAAATATGTTCTGGCCGAATATAATGGCGATATTGTTGGCATCCATACGATTCTCAGGAATCTCGGCGACCTCCGCAAGTAGCGGCATTACAGTCTTCATAAAGTCCCGCTTGCACGCAGGCAGCCTATCGAGAACCGCTGCGGTCGCCTCAAGGTCGCCCACGACAGCCCCGAGCTCGGCCAGAGGAGCCGTGCCGATCACACCGCCAGGAAGCTCTCTGATGTACAACTTAAACAGCGCGGCGACGAGGTTGTGGTCCTTGATTCCACTGAGGTCGACCTGGTGCTCGTAGTCGAGGGCCAGTCGTTTCTCTTGGAGCTGTGCGGCAGAAGCAGAGAGACGGAAGATGCCTTCCTCGTGAATGCCGTGTTCTCTCAGGTATGCGATGGCGTCTGTGACGAAACGCGGAACAGTGCGCTGTTCACGGTCGAGCACGCGCTGGAGGTCGAGGCCGAAGAGTCGATCCCCCTCTGGAGGGAGGATTTTCTTGCGGATAAGCTCCTCGCGGGTCGGGCGACGCTTGAAGAAGCCATTGAGGAACTTCAGCACGCCCTTCCAGGAGGTATCATCAGTATGGGTGGCGTTCTTGTCCTTGTCTTTCTTCTCCTTCTCGGGCGCCTCGGCGGGGCTGGGCTTGCTTACTGGCTGGGCAGGGGCTGTGGCAGGCTGGATGGACGCAGAGTCAGCTGCGCCCTGTGTCACTTGCTCGTCACGAATTGGTACAATGAACGTCTCGGGGAACCAGCCCTGCTTGCCGTTCAGTTCACCCTTCATCCAGCCTGACGGATCAGCCTTGAGGACCTTGATGAGCTCCCCACTCTTGAATGAAAGCTCTTTTTCCTCCTGACCGCCATACGTGTAGGCAGCTCGAGCCATATAGGGGAAATCAGCGCTGCTGGCAGCAGATTTGGCCGCTGCTTGAGTTGATGTACTGTTGGAGTCTCCAATGGTCACATAGGACCGCGGGAACCAGCCTTGCTTTCCATCGAGCTCACCCTTCATCCAGCCAGAGGGATCAGACTTAAGCACGAGGATAATATCGTTCACATGGAAACTAAGCTCACGCTCTTCTTTTCCGTTATAGTCGTATTGAGCCTTGGCGTGTTGCGGCTCCATAGTTCAACGTCGATTTGGATTTTGCTACAGCTTTTTTCATGCAGAGGATTCCCCGACGAAAATGAGCCGGGGTGGGACGATTGAGCTGGAAATGTGGCGGAGCGAAGAATGCTGGGCATCATGTTCCTCTGTGCATTGTTTCTTGCGCAATTTATGGCGTTTCTGACCAGCGGCGTGGTCCATTTGAAAATTGAGCGGCGATTGGAGAACTGAAACAACTGAACATCTTATACGCAACACACAATGTCCGAGAGAAGGCAACAAGTGCTGTTTGTCAACAGCAACAACATTTTTTCGAGCGAGCGGTTTAAGGCACGTCGACAAGAGCGGCTCTACAAGGGCGACAATCCGTCGATGTCAACTGAAACCCAACCAGAAGGCTTGATATGGCCTGATAGCAAAGAGGACTACGAGCTTATTTGTCCTATCGGCAATGGTGCATCCGCCACAGTTTACAAGGCGCGCTGTCTCGCTAAAGACGAAGAAGTTGCAGTCAAAATCATCGACTTAGAGCACGGCAACTCCAGTTTCCTCGAGGAGATCCGCCAGGAGATCCAGACTATGCGTATGACACGGCACAACAACCTCGTTCAGTTCCACACTGTGTTCCTGCACGAATCCAGCCTATACATAGTCATGCCCTTGCTCGAGGGCTCCATTCACGACATCATGCACGCAGTATCCCGCGATGGCCTTCGAGAAGAAGCAGTAGGCTACATCCTCCTGGAAGTGGTCGAGGCTCTCGTCTATTTCCACTCAACGGGCCGCATCCACCGGGACGTCAAGGCAGGTATGTATTAGCACGGCCTTCTACCAACAGCCCATCGCTCAGACTCACACAGGCAACATTCTCGTGGACACTCACCTCCGCGTGTTTCTCGCGGACTTTGGCGTCTCAGCATCCATGTTTGACGCTGGTTCCAGAGTCAACAAGCGCCAGACTTTCGTGGGCACGCCCTGTTGGATGGCCCCGGAGGTTGTGGAGCAGAACAACAAGGGCTACGACCAGAAGGCGGATGTATGGTCGCTCGGAATCACCGCTCTCGAGATGATGTACGGCGCAGCGCCCCACTCGGACCTGCCGGCCATGAAGGTCCTCATCAAGACCCTCCAGCGCGACCCGCCCGGCCCACCGCCCGAGACTAGCTCCAAGATGAAGTCATTCATCCACGGATGCCTCAAGCGCTCGCCCCAGGAGCGGCTGTCCATGAAAGAACTCCTCGGCATTCTCCAAGCCTGGGCCGCGGCCAAGAAATCCCGCATTCCCGATGGCAAGCAGCAACTCGGCGCGGCTCTGGCAAGATACGTCGAGTTCCTTAAAACTGCACCGCCCCGCCAGGTGCCGCAGGTAGCGACCGGCGCCCAGCTACACACGAGCTGGAAATTCAGCGGGACGGAGGAGAACAAGGCCGCAGCCAAGATAGACGCGGACAGAGTTCAGAGCAAGACCTCGCACCGGCCTGAGAGGATCTGTGAGGACGAGATCGAGCCGGTTGACAGGGTCGAGCGGGTAGAGGTAGTTGCCCCCGACCGCAAGGAGAAGGACACACGCGAGATACCAAGCACAATCAGCACGACTCGAGAACCAACACGCGATCGAGACGAACGCACGCCTGCTGAGCGCGCTCCTAGCGACAGAGATGACCACGACTCGGTCGAGGGGTCAAGACCAGATACGCCCGCGGAGAGCGCCAAGCTCGTAGCAGGCGGCCGTAAGAAAGGACGATTCACCGTCCGGCGATCTGAGAAGAAACCGCCCGGTGAGGGGGGCACTGGCACTGGGATCTTCAGCGACGGGGACGGGGAGGTTGATAGATTCATTGGCGAGAAGGAGCCGAGCATACGGGATCTACCCCTCGTCAGCGCGCGGGATGAAGCAACACGGCCCGTGGCCACGCCGTCGCAAGCCAAGGCAACTACCCCGAAGCCCCTAGGGAGTGGGCTAACTGTGGCTACTGTCCAGACAATGTTGGAGCAACAGACCGCTGTTCTTGAGCAAATCATCCGACCTGTGACCGCAGATACGGGCAGTCTTGCCGGTGATATGAGTCCTGGTGCAATGCAGAGCATGATAGACACACTTCTTGCGAGAAACAAGGAGCTTGCGGCGAGGAACGAGGAGCTGCTGGCAGAGCTGGCGATGCTGCAGACCGATCGGGTGGGGGAACGGGAATGAGGCTGTAGTGGGGCATGTAAATGTTAATTAGCGTGGAAGGGGCGAGGGTGCGTGTTATTTAAACCGTGGGGCCGGCTGACGGAGGAGGAGAAGGCCTAGCGGAAGCTGCTGCGGGGTCGGTGAGTTGGCTGGGTGGCTGCATGTCATCGATGGATGTATAAAGTATGTTTGTGGTGAGGCTTGGCTTGCTGCAAGGCCATGTCTCGCAGCTGGCGTCGGCGGTCGGCGAGTCGGCAGTCAGAATTTGGGCACCACCGAACTGAGCGCTGAAACCAATGAGCAGCACTAGATCCTCGCCATCTGCCATCAGAGATGCGCTGATCACCGCATTCCGCGCCTCGCTTGTTGTGACGGCCTCCATCTCTGGGGACATCCCCTCGTTGATCCAATGCGCCTACGTCAGGCACTTCAAGAAGCAGATGCCCTCGATTCACAAAGCAGATAGCACTTATACACCAACCAGCGCCCCTTCTCTCGAATCCCTCCTCGCCGCGCTCTCCAAGCTCCCTCCTCTCGAGCCATCCGCGCAAGCCCTCCTCGACCGCGCCCGCTCGATCCTCACCAGCGGCCCCCCGCTGTCCATGAACGTCGAGCTCGCGGACGGCGAGGAGCTCCCGGTCGCCATGCACACGCTGAACCAGGGCGCGGTGTGGGCGTGTCTGCTGGGCGGCGGGGCCAACCCCGACCTCGAGGACAGGGTGCTGAAAGAGGCTCGAGAGAAGGAGCCAGATGATATTGAGACACACGACAAGATCAGCGACGCGTTCACCCCCGAGGCCAAGTGCCTCTGGTTCCTCTGCCGCAAGTTCTTCTTCTCGCTGAACGTCGCCGAGAAGGACGGCGAGAGCTATCAGCGCCCTGTGCCCGACAGATGCTACCACCACCGCATGTACATGGGCCGACTCTTCATGCTCCGCACTGACTATCACGCCGCCCTCACCAGGGCCAGGATGCCCAGGGCCCTCGAGGTCTACGGCAACGAGATCACCCACATCGCCAGGACGCCCAAGGGCATGTGGGGCTGGGGCACTAGCGGACGTAGCCAGCTTGGGTTCCAGTCATTTAAGTTCAACGACCCGACCCGCCTCACCTTCCCCGCCTGCCCCAAGGTCGCCGCGCTCGAGGCCAGCCTGCCCCCCTGGGAGAAGCACAGGATGGTGACTGATGTGTCGATATATGAATATCAGACGTTCATACTCACTCCGGTCGGCACTGTCATGGCGGGCAACAAGGCGAATTGGTTCATAGGCGAAGCCGAGAGGGGCAATAGACGTCTGTTCACCCCAGTAGCAGTGCCGTCTGGCTTTGTCCCAGATCACATCATGCATGTGGGTCCGTTTAATGCAGCGACTGTCATCCTCTCAATGTGTGATCGGCAGATGATCAGTGGGAGAAACGATTATGGCCAGCTGGGGCTCGGGCACGATGATGATATGACACGCTTCGGCGACCTGCCCTTCAGGGTCGACCGGATCATGATTTCGCAGACGAGTTATTTTAGCATCTTCCTCAGCGGCCGCCAGCTGCTGTTCGCTGGTCGAGTTCGCCCTCATATCGCCCAGTCGGGCCTGCTGCCTGGTTTCAGCGAACGCGACAAGTGCCTCACATCCACCCCGCTCTGGTTCCCAGAGAGGGTCAAGGGGTTCTGGGGTGAATATGATCGGATGGTCTGGGTGACCGAGGGTGTCACCCACTATTACGAGGATGAGAATCCAACTATGGTTCCAATTGAGGCGACAGCGGTCAACGGATTAGCCATCCGCTTCTGCGGCTCAACTGGCCAGTGGTTCAAGGTGGTGGGTGAGTCAGATGCGGTGGCTGAGCTGGTCGAGTGCGAGAAGCCCAAGTGTGAGCTCACCCCGATTGACCTCGACCCTTGGGCCGAGGACGCTGAGTGAAGAGTGGACATAATCCGAGAGTCGTGCGCACGATAATTAGCTATTGTCCGCGTGCAAACGAGACTCCAGAAAATGAGAGAAACCCAACCAGGCCAATGATGGCTGCCTTTCAGTCTTTTCGATACTTAGCCGGGTCAACCCAAAAGGTGTCGTCTAAAAAAACAGGTTGTTTCAGTATCTACAATATTTACAATTCAAATCAAACTCGACCCTCAAGACGCGTGAGAATCTCACTAATCTCTCCAAAAGAAGGCCTGGCCGACGCCTCGCCCGCCCAGCACCGCTCCATGAGCTTCTTGTACTCGCTGTTCACTCCACCGGGTATGCTAGGTCTCTTCCCGTTAATCACGCCAAGCACGAAGGACTCGGTGTCGCCAATGAGATCATCAGCCCACGGAGCCTTGCCAGTGAGGATCTCGTACATGACCATGGCGAAGGAATAGACGTCACTCTTCTCGTCGACCCACTGGTATCGGAACCGCTCGGGGGCAGACCAGAACAGGGTCATTTGGCCGCCAACCGTGGCTGTGCGAACAATGTTGCTGATCTTGCTAGTGCCAAAGTCTGCGATCTTCGCGGTTCCATTGACCATGAGGACGTTAAGGCCCTTAAGGTCGCGGTGAACAATGTTTCGAGAGTAGATGAACTCCATACCGCTCGCAACATCCATAGCCAGCTTCACCTTCTCCTTCATCGAGTGGTAGCCGGTGGCGACGTAGTCGGAAAGGTTACAGTCTGCCAGCTGGCTGATGAGCCAAAGCTCGGTCTCGGTGCGGACGTATCCCAAAAACTGCACGACATGGGGGTGAGTGAGCATGCGATGGACGGCCATCTCGTTGAAGAAAGTCTCGAGCTGCTTCTCCTGCATGCCCGCGATGCTGAACTTCTTCACAGCACAGGGTGTGTTCGTCAGGTACGTGCCCTTGAATACCACAGCGTTGCCTCCAGCCCCGATCTTCTCGCCCACGTGGATGTCCGATTCTTTGATCAGCATGAAATCCATGTTGTTGAAGCTGGGAGAGCCGGACGAGCCGCCAAAGCTGCTGCCCATCGAGTTGTTGGAGTTGTGACCCTGGCTGTGCGACTGCGGGGGGGTTGGCTGCTGGTTGACAGGACTATACATGTTGGGCGCGCTGGGTGGGTTGGAAGTAGACGGAGGCGCGAGTGCAGCGGGAGAGGGGGTGAAGGAGGGGTGGTCTGGTCTCACAAGCGGCTCGCGGCGACGGGGGGCGATCTGGCGTGGAGGAAGCCTCTGACCACGAATCGATCCGACCCGCACATCCAGGCGACGGCGGCACTGGTTCGGGTTCTTGATGAGACGAACGCAGTCGGGGTGGTTGTTCGTCTTGGCAATGTGCTTGGGGAGCATGCCGATGACGTTGGGGATCGACGTGTCTGCTCCAGCACCGATCAAAATCTCGAGAATCTCAGTCTCGCCCTTCTCGGCAGCGATAAAGGCGGCGGTCGACCCGTTGCGGCGGCGGGCGTTGATGTTGCACCCGCCCTCGAGGAGCAGGCGGACTGTAGAGGCTTGGTTCTTCATGGCGGCGCAGATTAAGGCTGTGTCGCCCTCCTGGTCGACGCCGTCAACGTTGGCCCCGGCCTCGAGAAGGCGTCTGATGATTTGGTCGAAGCCGTCAATAGCGGCGGTGGTCATG
Organism: Carpediemonas membranifera; assembly: GCA_019828565.1. Classification (NCBI taxonomy): domain Eukaryota; phylum Fornicata; genus Carpediemonas; species Carpediemonas membranifera. The sequence goes on along the minus strand of JAHDYR010000067.1, from coordinate 678,996 downwards.
CAGCATCCGCCCATTCCGGAGAAGTCGACGTTGCAACCGGCGTTGATGAGAGCGATCGCAGCAGTAGTCTTGCCCGTAGCGCAGGCCCAGAAGAGGGGAGTCAGCTGCTTCACGGCGGGCTTATCGATGTCGGTGGCGGGGTCATTGATGAGCAGACCGAGGATCTCGTGGCGGTCGCGGATCGTGGCAAAGAACGTAGGGCTCTCACCGCCGCTCCGGGTGGTGTTGGTGTCTGCTCCAGCGTTGATCAAGAGCCTGGCGCTCTCCGTGTGGCCGTTGATGCAGCAGGCCATGAGTGCTGAGTCGTCATCACCGTCCTTGAGGTCAAGATTCGCCCCAAACTTGATGAAAAGCTCCACAATCCGATGATGGTTCTCCACAGCAGCGGCGATGAGGGCTGTGCGCTTCTCCACTGTTGTCAGGTTCGGGTCGGCGCGGTGCTTGAGGAGGACTAGAGCTGAGTCGACCTTGTTGAAGAGTGCCGTGGCGAACAGGGGCGAGCGGCCCTTCTTGTCAACCAGATCGATCAGCTCGGGCTTCGTACTGGCGAGGAGCTCGACCATATCGACCGTATCGTGCTCAGCGGCCACGAACAGGGCGCTGCAGCCATTGGCACGCACCCGGGAGCAGTTAGCGCCCGCCTGGATGAGGATGCGCGCCATCTCGGTGTTGTTCTTCATCGATGCGTTGAGAATAGGAGTATCTCCAGATTTGTCAGCAATCTCCAGATTGACCCCGGTTGCCTGGGCGAGAGCGGCGACGGCCTCGACCTTGCCGTTGAGTACGGCCCGGTTGATTGGGGTCTCGCCGTCGCAATCCGTCCTGTTCACGTCCGCCCCTGCGCTGATCAGGGCCCTGATGACGTTGGCGTTGCCCTCGATGGCGGCCATGAAGAGAGGAGTGCGACCCTTCGTCGTCTGAGTGTCGGTCGACACGCCGTGGCGGATGAGGGCCTGGAGAGAGGCGATGTTGCCCTTTTGTGTGGCAATGTGGACTGCATGCGTGCCGTTGGGGCGGTGGGCATTGCGGTTGGCACCAGAGTCCAGGAGCAAGTCGATGAGGCGGCCGTTGTCGCAGAAGCAGGCTGCCATCAAGCACGTGTCGCCGTCGTTGTCAGAAGCTTCGATGTTCGCCCGAGCGCGGATGAGTCGCTCGGCAGCGACGTCGTGGCCCTTGAAACAGGCGACAAAAAGTGCAGTCTGGCCATTCGAAGTCGTGTTCTCGATCCGGACTTCCCGACGACGAAGGAGAGCCTCGATGACACTGACCATGCCTTTCTGTGCGGCGATGAAGAGGGGGTCCGAGCTGTTGCGGCGGGCGATGTTGATGTCAGCGCCCCGCTCGACGAGGATTCGAGCGGTGTCCTCCTTGCTGGCTACGAGGGCGCTAAGAAGGGGAGTGTCCCCGTCTCCATCTTTGTCGTTGAGGCGAGCGCCCGCCTCGATCAAAAACTGGACGCACTCGACCTTGCCCGTGGTGGCTGCGGCGGCGAGGGGCGAGACTCCCTTGGCGTTAGACAGGTTGAGGTCCGCGCCGGCGTGGCTGAGCATGCGGAGGACGTCTGCGTGGCCAAAGGCGGCAGCGATGAAGGCGGCGGTGACGGAGTCGGCCTCGCCGTGGTTTCCGGTGGCGTTGACGTAGGAACGCTTGCAGCTGGAGTGGTTCAGAAGAGCACCGGCGATCTCGCTGTTGCCGCTGCGGGCTACAAGGAATAGAGGGGTGATGCGGCCCTTCTTGCGGGCAGCCTTAATGCTTGCGCCTGCGTTGATGAGCATTCTAGTGATCTCAGTGTGGTTCTTAAGGACTGCGATGATCAAAGCGGTATCACCATCACTATCCATGACCTCAAGCTTGATGTTACGCATGGTGAGGAGCTCGCGGACGACATCAACGCGACCTTTGAGTGTAGCGTACGTTAGAGGGTAATCGCCGTCGTTATCGGGGGTATTGGGGTTGAAATTGATGTCAGATGCTTGCTGAATGATCGCAATCGCTGCTTCATCGCTCTCTCGCTTCATAAGAAGGCGAAAACAAGGACACATACTTGAATCGCGATGCTGAAAAGGGAAGATAAGGCAACTTCCTCTTCTCGTGGCATTGTTGCTGGTTTTTGTGCTTCTGTTAAAATGTCACAATTGAAGATGTGTCATTTGACGAATTAGGAAACGTCACGATGTCGCTTGTCAAAACTGCGCGCAGGATAAAAAATGGTTGGACGATCAGTTTCACAGACATGGGCCGCCGGGATCATAGCCAGGAATATCCATGAAACCGAAGAGATTAATTAGGGCTGACTAAATTTTGGACTGGAAACAGAGGTGATTACATTATAGTATCACTGCTTGCCATTATGCTAGTGCGGACGGCGCACGACTGAAATGGTGACGTTCGTCTCGGATTATGTCCACTCTTCACTCAGCGTCCTCGGCCCAAGGGTCGAGGTCAATCGGGGTGAGCTCACACTTGGGCTTCTCGCACTCGACCAGCTCAGCCACCCCATCTGACTCACCCACCACCTTGAACCACTGGCCAGTTGAGCCGCAGAAGCGGAGGGGGTATCCGTTGACCGCTGTCGCCTCAATTGGAACCATAGTTGGATTCTCATCCTCGTAATAGTGGGTGACACCCTCGGTCACCCAGACCATCCGATCATATTCACCCCAGAACCCCTTGACCCTCTCTGGGAACCAGAGCGGGGTGGATGTGAGGCACTTGTCGCGTTCGCTGAAACCAGGCAGCAGGCCCGACTGGGCGATATGAGGGCGAACTCGACCAGCGAACAGCAGCTGGCGGCCGCTGAGGAAGATGCTAAAATAACTCGTCTGCGAAATCATGATCCGGTCGACCCTGAAGGGCAGGTCGACGAAGCGTGTCATATCATCATCGTGCCCGAGCCCCAGCTGGCCATAATCGTTTCTCCCACTGATCATCTGCCGATCACACATTGAGAGGATGACAGTCGCTGCATTAAACGGACCCACATGCATGATGTGATCTGGGACAAAGCCAGACGGCACTGCTACTGGGTTGAATAGTTTTCTGTTGTCCTCATCGGCTTCGCCTGTGAACCAATTCGCCTTGTTGCCCGCCATGACAGTGCCGACCGGAGTGAGTATGAACGTCTGATATTCATATATCGACACAGCAGTCACCATCCTGTGCTTCTCCCAGGGGGGCAGGCTGGCCTCGAGCGCGGCGACCTTGGGGCAGGCGGGGAAGGTGAGGCGGGTCGGGGCGTTGAACTCAAATGACTGGAACCCAAGCTGGCTACGTCCGCTAGTGCCCCAGCCCCACATGCCCTTGGGCGTCCTGGCGATGTGTGTGATCTCGTTGCTGTAGATCTCGAGGGCCCTGGGCATCCTGGCCCTGGTGAGGGCGGCGTGATAGTCAGTGCGGAGCATGAAGAGTCGGCCCATGTACATGCGGTGGTGGTAGCATCTGTCGGGCACAGGGCGCTGATAGCTCTCGCCGTCCTTCTCGGCGACGTTCAGCGAGAAGAAGAACTTGCGGCAGAGGAACCAGAGGCACTTGTCCTCGGGGGTGAACGCGTCGCTGATCTTGTCGTGTGTCTCAATATCATCTGGCTCCTTCTCTCGAGCCTCTTTCAGCACCCTGTCCTCGAGGTCGGGGTTGGCCCCGCCGCCCAGCAGACACGCCCACACCGCGCCCTGGTTCAGCGTGTGCATGGCGACCGGGAGCTCCTCGCCGTCCGCGAGCTCGACGTTCATGGACAGCGGGGGGCCGCTGGTGAGGATCGAGCGAGGCGCGATATGCGGAGATAAGTGTGTCTTTGATGCATGTTGGCGAGGAAATAACGCTGCTCATCGGTTTCAGCGCTCAGTTCGGTGCCCAAATTCTGACTGCCGACTCGCCGACCGCCGACGCCAGCTGGGAGGTCGCGATGTGAGGCATGACCTTGACTTAGAGGCATGACCATCACAGCAGCTGAGCCAGCTGGCACCTCGCTCGATGGAGAGTGCAGTCCTGTAGAGTAGTTCCCACAATGACGATCCCCTGTACGACATGCGGCGGAGGCCCATGGGAGGGTTGGCCCCAGCCACCCCATCTGACTCACCCGCCACCTTGAACCACTGGCCGGTGGTTACAAATCTGCCAGAAACACATGCTACGAAGCACCCAACACGCCAGTCGAGCCAGCGACCAAATGCTCATCATCCACCCATCCCAATATATTTATCACAAAACATCCTCTTACCCCTCAACCCGCCTCTCAATTTCAGGAGTCAGAGTCGAGACCACCCGCACCCAGTTCGTGTCATCAAACATCACAGAAAGTGGGCCGTGCGGCTTGGGCGATGTCTGGCCAGGGCTCTGGGGTTGGAACGTGATGTTCAGGCTGAGATCAGTCATGTACGTCGGGGTAGGCTGCTGGATGACCGCGTCGAGGCGCTCTCTCTCGTCAGAAAGGGCGGGCATGCGGCGGATCATCTCGTCGATGCAGTTTTGGACCTTGATGCCCCACTGCACGACGGCACTGGCCTCGCCCATGGCCCCGTCCTCGTCTCTGAACGTGTGGTGCTGATCGGGCGAGTAGATACTAACCTGACCCTCGTCTGCCTTCGACATGTCGACAAAAGTGATGCAGAGAGGCATGATATGCTTCATCACAGCCGTCTTGTTTTTCTTCAGGCGGGAGATGATCAGGATGTCGCTGAACAGCATCACGTGACGGTCCCGCCGAGCCTTGCCAGCAGTGTGGTCAGCAAGCTCGGTCTCGTTCACAAGCTTCCGGTGGGGCTGCAGGACTGCGCTCATCATGTCGTTCTTGTTCCCGCTGATCGAGAGACGGTTCATAGAATCGACTGCATGGCGAGTCGCCTCGCCGGACTTGGACTCGGTCTCGATGGTCTTGTTGACGACCTGGGCGACCTCGCGGCTCTTGGCGATGGCCTCCTTGAGGTCCTCGAAGTCAGGGTGGGTGGGGAGAGTGCGCTTGAGTAGCTCCTCGAGCAGCATAACGTATCTTGGGATTCGCTGGATCGGCATGATTACAAAGGAAATCAGGTCGAGATTCTTGCTGCCCTCCATCGCGCTGATGTCTTTCATGAACTTTCCGAACTTCTGCGAAGAGCTGCGAGCTTTCATCACGGCCTGGTTGGTGTTTTCGTAAGCAGCGGCGTATGACTTGTACATCTTGAAGTAAGGCGCCAGCGAGATGAATTCCCGGCCAATACGGGTGGTGTCGTTGTCAAAGGAGGCGCCGAGGAGCTTTTCGAGGGAATCGAGCAGATTAGCGTTGGCCATGTGGATGGAAGCAATGGCCGGCATGAGCTCGTCGGGGTTGCGGACGCTCTCGGGGAAGTTAGAAGAGCGCTTACGCCACTCAGGGATGAGCTGGTTGACGAGGAAGGCAATGTCATTCACGTAGGTGCGCTCGGTGGAAAGGATCTCCTGGGCGGCGTAGTTGCGGAGCTTCTTGCGGCGTTCTTCGCGGTTCTGGCGGTCCTGGAAGGCGGCAACGTACGCCTCGACGATCTTGGCTGCTCTTTCGGCCGAGTCCGCGGTCGGGTCAAAAACTGCGGGAGACTCCTCTGACTCGGATTCAGAGTCGGATTCGTCAGTATCAACCACGACGTCAAACATCATGGCTAGCCGGTCGATCTCGGGCAGGGTGGTGTCAAGGTCGACCTTGGTTCCAGTGTAGAAGGACTCGACGATGATCTTTGCTTGGGCACAAGTCTCAGGCATGAAGAGGAGAGAGAGGTCAATGGGCTCCGTGGTTGCGTTGAACAGGGCCTGCATGGTGGCTGATTGGGCAGCGATGATGGCGCGGTGGATGGGCACAACGTCGGTTTCGTCGGGGCCGGTGATGATGGCCGAGTCAGCGAAGAGGCCCGTGGTAAAGAGGGTGGCGAGAGTCTGGGAGCAGGTGCCGATGGGCTCGGGCTCGGCTATGGGCTCAAGGACCGCCTCGTCGGTCTCTTCCTCCTCCTCGGATTCGACTTGCGTCTCGTCACAGCAAGTTTCGACGGGCTCGACGTGTGCCTGCGTCTCGCTCTCAACGATGGGAGTCTTCACAGTCTCCGTGCCCTTGTCCTTAGGCATGCTACGTCTGAGGCGTGCCAGGCAGCTTATGACGGGAATCCTTGGGCCCTTGACCTGTCGATACGGGATTAGGCCGACCATGGTGAAAAAGAGGTTGTACACGAAGAATACGATCATGAAGGAGCCTCCAATGCGCTTGAAGATGAAGGCAAGAACGACTCTGACCATGCGGATGACACCGTTTTTCGGTTTCATTACAACAATGGGTTTCGACTTCGCTTCTGCTTCGTCTTGGTGTTCTTCAGGATGAGTGTCAATAGGATTGGTATCATCGAGAAGAACTTCGGTTTCTGGCGCATTGGCGCGCCGCCGAAGGAAAACCATGGTTTGATAATGCTATGACTGTAGCATGCAGTCGAGCCGCCAGAAATTCTCCCGAAAAGTGCGATCACGGTTGTACCAGGGTGCCTGCTGAACTAATGCGCCTGGGTATAGAGCATGGCCCTTTTTTTTGGTCCTTGCTGCGAGCTGCTGACGAGATCAGAGTTGAGTTCACCCTCGGTCCTTCTATCCCAGCGTATATAGACTGCACATCATGCTCTACACATCATAAGGGATGCTATTTAGTCATATCCGGACGCATTGATCACTTTTCGGCGAGCTCGCCCTCCATCCGCTCGTAAGCCTTGAGAAGGTGCTCAATGCGGATCTTGTCCTTCGTTGCCTGCTCCTGGAGCTTCTTGTTTTCAGCAAATACTGCGTTAAACTCTCTCTTGCTGGTCTCAATGGCTCTGCGTGCATTGATCAGGGCGCGAAGGACGTCCTTGAGCATCTCTTCGTTTCCAGAGGAATAAGAGGCGGTTTTAGATGATTCCTTGGCGATAACCTCGAGATATTCAACCTTCTTGGCAAGTTCCGCGACGTCTGCCATGCTTCTGCTTCGAGTCCGGAAGTCGACAAGAAATCAGACGCGATCTGGCGGGTGAGTGAGAGTGCGAATGAGGTTCGGGCAGTGGTGAGAGAAACTGGCCCATAGAAATGTGTACAATGCGTTCTTTCGCCATTCTTTAGGGTTTCGCGACTGATGGCCAGACTCACAGTCACTCACACCGCGGCAAAAAGCTAGCGAGGGGCGTGTATTGGCAGTCTGCAGCCATGCATCACCGCTCATTCTCGGGTTTCGACCCTGTTTTGGTCAGTCGCAAAATCATTTCTCTCATCTGCCGTCGAAAGACACAAGAATGGTCAGCATCAGAATATTTGGTAATAATGTTACCCATTCGATTGTACTACGTTCATCGCGTCGCAAGAAGAAGAAGAATGGCGGCAAGGTGTCTTCAATGATCGTCAAGCGCAAGCCATCCTTCTTAAGTCTTATTCCACGCCGTATTCGCCCCGTAACACAAGAAGAAGGCAGCCAAGATCTCAACACCGCCAATCCTTGTCAAGTTGACGAGAATGACGCTTTCCCCACCGAGAGCAGTGTCATGCCAGAGCAAAGCCCCGATACAACGCCCACCGCACCCTTGCCCAGCCCTGGCGAGCCTGACCAAGACCCCCAGCCAGATACAGCAGAGCTACCCCCGGCCGACCTCTCCGAGCCAGAAGAATCGCCCGATCAATCAATGCAGTCGGAGCAATCAGATGTAGACGACTTCAACGCACGGGGTGGCCCTGTGTACGAGGTACAAGCAGTACGAAGCAGCAGGTACAGCAGAAAGTGGCGGGAGTACGAGTATCTTATCAAATGGAAGGGCTACCCGGAGGCTGAAAACTCGTGGGAGCCCGAGAGCAACCTCCACCCCTCTCTGGCAGCTGAGCAGCAGCAACTGAGACGTGAGAGGGAAGAGGCTGAGCGCCAGGCCAAGTTGGAAGAGGAGAGAGAAGAGGAGAAGAAGCGCCGGGCCAAGGATGCTTCTTTGGCGCGGGCGAAGCGGATTGCGGAGCGGGCAGCAAAGCAAGACAACGCGTCCGGTATATCTGTCAGCATAAGGGACGTCACAAAGATCTTAGGATGCAGACGAGGTGCAGAAGAAGGTTCAGTCGACCTCGCAGTAGTCACCTCCAAAGGAGATCAACGTTACTGGGTCGACTCGAAGCTTCTGATGCAGCATAGGACTGAGCTTGTGCTGGAGTATTATCAGGCAAGGGTGGCCTTTAGACGATGGGATTCGGTGGCAGAAGATGACGAGGGTCAGGATTACGCTGTTGTCTCAGGCCAGTGAGGTTAATGACATCATCTCTTCTCGGGCAGCAAGGGTCGCCCCGTGGCAGCGGGGTGAGTGGTTCATCTTTATGCGAGTCGGCTTGAATCATTTATCTCCCAGTATACAGGGCAAACAAAGCTGGCTTCACGGCCGACATGACATGACATCCATCACACACGCCCCAGGATAAATAAATTATCCAGCTTTATTCATATTACAACCTCTTACTCCTCATCCACCGTGACCATCTTTTCAACTTCCTCCTTCCGCCTCGGCGACCTAGGCGATAGCGAGCCCACAGAAGAACGGCGCGACCGCTGAGGGCTCGTGGGCGCTGACACATACGGCGAGGCAAAAGTCTTGGTGGTCTTGAGAGGTACATGCAGGTGCGACGCCCGGCGACCTCTGGGCATCTTCGCGTGGTGGGTGTGTGCAAGGTCCGGGTGCATTGACTCGAAGGCAGAGTCATGTTCGACTCGACTCCAAGGGAAATAAACACCAAAGCAGAGCACTGAGGATGGGTCAGTAAGAGTGGAGGGGAGAGCGGCGCGGGTGGGGAGCACTTGGATTGAAGAGTCGAGACGCCGAGGTGAAGGCGACCGCGCGCGCTCAATCTTGAGAGGTGTAGGGAGTTCAGTGACTGTGGAAGCTGAGACACCCCAGCGGGCAGCGTTGCGGGTGAGTGAGAGGTCGAGCATCGGGTCATCGATGAACTGATTGATAACCTTTCTGATGATCTCAGAATCTGCCCCGCCTGGTGCATGGACGAGAATAACGGCCTCTCTTGGCTCATGGGTCGAGTCACTCTGGCTTGCCCACAGAGCCTTGCCGTCCTCCTGAATGAGGGCTACGTTAATAAAGCGACCTCGGAGTCTAATCTTCATCTCTCTAGAAATATGCCTGAGCACATCTCTAAGCATCGCGACGCCTGCTCTTGCGGTGACCGTGTCATCTCGGTAGTGCTTCGAGTGCGGGGTTTTACCCGTGTAGACACCCAGCCCAGCCACCGTAGCCTCATGGTGGGCCTTAAGCTCGCTAATACTGATGTCATGCAGGGCGTCTGGGGCGTATACGTCAGGCATGTAAGTGACCTTGTCGAACACGCCGTCGTGGGGCAGGGGATGGGTCCTGGACACCGCAAGATCTGTGTCGCCCTTAAAACGGCTCCTGCTCAGCTTGTCGTCGCTCACTGCCTTGTCGTGGGCTGCGGAGAACGGACTGCTTGTGTATTCGAACTCGCTGAAGGTGGAGCGGGGGTGTGAAGGCGATGGGCGGCGGGCGCCGGCAATTGGCATGCCGCGGAGAGTGTCGAGGTTCATTTGTGCACGGTGGACCTCTGCAGCATTCTGATAGGCGGAGCCGCGGGCTGTAGGCGAGCTCTTCACTGCCTTGGCAGTCTTCTTTTGGCAGGCATCGGCAAAGCCGGGCTTAAACTTGTTCGGAAGACCGCGGACGCCTTTGAATCCCAAAGGACCGAAGTTCGAGCCCACGGCCTCATTGTCCATTGACTTGCGACGGCTTGAAGCATGAGTCGGTCGAAGATAGCCCGGCACGCCTTCATCGGCAGATACCTTCTTAGTTGGCGAATTCTTCTTCGGTGAGGCTGATTTTTCCGTTGTCGGAGAAGATTCTTTGTGTTCCATTGTTTCTGTTGTGATTGCTGTTGTGACTCTCATGCAGTCGCCTCATGCCATACAAGTGATGCCGTTGCCTTGCTGACTGTCTCCCATGTCATGGTGCATGCCTGGGTGGATTTGTTGGTTCATCCGCGTTGCTCTCTATTCTCAAGCTGACCTGACATGCAAAGGGCCGTTGATAGTCGTTCCCTAAAACCCCGCAAAGCGAGTGGGTCTGCTCTCCCGATTACACTGACTGTCTTCACTGGGCCGACTGTGGCTGAGTTGGACGACGACCAGACGACGTGAGAGATGGAGGCAAGAAGGCGAGAGACGCGCTGATCGCGGCCCATCGGCACTCAATCACGGCATCGAGTGGTATTGCTGGCGATATCCCCTCGCTCATCGCCTGTGCGTACCAGCGTCACTTCGATGAGCAAGAACCGCGCAGATCCATGAAGTTGAGCGAGTTCATTCAAGAAAATATGAGCCAATACGTCCGCCAAGATGCCAATTCTCTCGAATCCCTCATCGCCGCGCTCTCCAAGCTGCCCCCTCTCGAACCAACCGCGCAAGCCCTCCTCGACCGCGCCCGCTCGATCCTCACCAGCGGCCCCCCGCTGTCCATGAACGTTGAGCTGGTGGCGGGGCAGGAGCTCCCGGTCGCCATGCACACGCTGAACCAGGGCGCGGTGTGGGCGTGTCTGCTGGGTGGCGGGGCCAACCCCGACCTCGAGGACAGGGTGCTGAAGGAGGCTCAAGAGGAGGAGCCATATGATATTGAGACACACGACAAGATCAGCGACGCGTTCACCCCCGAGGCCAAGTGCCTCTGGTTCCTCTGCCGCAAGTTCTTCTTCTCGCTGAACGTCGCCGAGAAGGACGGCGAGAGCTATCAGCGTCCTGTGCCCGACAGATGCTACCACCACCGCATGTACATGGGCCGACTCTTCATGCTCCGCACTGACTATCACGCCGCCCTCACCAGGGCCAGGATGCCCAGGGCCCTCGAGATCTACAGCAACGAGATCACACACATCGCCAGGACGCCCAAGGGCATGTGGGGCTGGGGCACTAGCGGACGTAGCCAGCTTGGGTTCCAGTCATTTGAGTTCAACGCCCCGACCCGCCTCACCTTCCCCGCCTGCCCCAAGGTCGCCGCGCTCGAGGCCAGCCTGCCCCCCTGGGAGAAGCACAGGATGGTGACTGCTGTGTCGATATATGAATATCAGACGTTCATACTCACTCCGGTCGGCACTGTCATGGCGGGCAACAAGGCGAATTGGTTCACAGGCGAAGCCGATGAGGACAACAGAAAACTATTCAACCCAGTAGCAGTGCCGTCTGGCTTTGTCCCAGATCACATCATGCATGTGGGTCCGTTTAATGCAACAACTGTCATCCTCTCAATGGGCGATCGGCAGATGATCAGTAGTCAGAAACGATTATGGCCAGCTGGGGCTCGGGCACGATGATGATATGACACGCTTCGGCGACCTGCCCTTCAGGGTCGACCGGATCATGATTTCGCAGACGAGTTATTTTAGCATCTTCCTCAGCGGCCGCCAGCTGCTGTTCAGTGGCCAAGTTCCTGATTGTATCGCCCAGTCGGGCCTGCTGCCTGGTTTCAGCGAACGCGACAAGTGCCTCACATCCACCCCGCTCTGGTTCCCAGAGAGGGTCAAGGGGTTCTGGGGTGAATATGATCGGATGGTCTGGGTCACCGAGGGTGTCACCCACTATTACGAGGATGAGAATCCAACTATGGTTCCAATTGAGGCGACAGCGGTCAACGGATACCCCCTCCGCTTCTGCGGCTCAACTGGCCAGTGGTTCAAGGTGGTGGGTGAGTCAGATGGGGTGGCTGAGCTGGTCGAGTGCAAGGCGCCCAGAAGGCCGAGAGACATCATTCCCGTCGACGTCGACCCGAATGATTCATAAATTGTGTGATACTCGTCGCCTCCGGATCACTTCCCGCGTTGATGCCGATAATGATCAAGGCTGATCGACTACACCATGACCGCCAGCAATCATCTATTGTGATCAGGATGCACTTGACCCATTCCAGGAATATCCACGACAACCACCATAAACCGTCAACCCACACCACACCATATTTACATCGTCCTCACCACCTCGACAGACTCGCCTCCGCATGAGCAGTCGCTGTAACCCCCGTCTGCGGGCTGACCAGTTGCTGTGTCTCCATATCCATCATGTCTACGTCCTCGTCCTCCTCAATCGAGTGGTCGGCTGGGTCTCGCGTGTCATGGACTCTGTGAGTGGCTGCGGTCGCCGTCTCACTCTCGGCTCCACTCTGAGTGGCGGTGCCCTCGTCTGTCTCGCTCTCTGTCTCGTTGTCTCGCGCTGACCTTGTTCTGCGGCTAGTCTGCCCGGTCGCACGAGAAGCACGCGGCCCGCGCCTCGGCTGGGTCACTGGCTCGCCGGTCAGAATACTCTCGAGGGCACGCTCAAAGGCGTTGAGAACCTGCTTCCTTCTCAGCTGGTCGGCCCAGTCGAGACAGAGCCGGCTGAGTGCGGCCACGACGCCGTTCTGGGTCTGTGACCTGGCCTGGTCGAGGGTCAGTCGTATCTTGGCCACCTCCTCCTTCTTGCACCCTGAAATGAGTTGCGGGATGGTCGTCTTGGCGAACAAAACCGCGTTCTTGTCCTCGCCCGAGGCCTTCTGGGCGATAGTAACCACTGCGTTCGCCAGGGCCCGGCGGTGATCAGCAGCTGCGTATATGGCGCTGATCTTAGCAGCAAGGCTCACCACGAACTTGAGGCTTTCAGGGGAGATATCGTCGTCCTCCCCAATGGTCGACTGGAACATGCGGTCCAGGGCAGCCACTGCCTGGTTGGCAGCCTGCTTTTTGAACCACGACTTCCCGGTACAGTCTTTGCCTAAAAGTGCACTGATCGCCCAATCGACAGACTTCTCGCACCTCTCCTCGTGTTGCTGCCACCGGGCCATGATTAGGAAGACCTTCTCGACCATGGCAGGATATGTCATGAGCACGAGGCAGAGCTGTGACATGAGAGAGTCGCGGAGGGCTTGATGGTGCTTCTTGGCCACCTCGGCGCTGTCGTAGCTGATGGCGTCTTCAAGCATCTCCAGTACTTCCTCGGCAGCCATGATCAGCTGCGTGCCCGCCTCTGCAGGCGTGAGGGCGCTGTTGCACTGGTCCAGGATCTCTTCATCATTTGATGCGTACGCTAGGATGGTCGAGACAGAGTAGTAGGCGATGTCGTAGCACTGGTTCAGGTCGGGCTTGTCTGCCATCGTCGCCCTGTCACCCGCACGAATGAGCGCGGCGACTGTCGCGCCGAGTCTCGGCATGAACTCCTTAAACTGCATATTCGCTTCGGCGATTCTGAAAATGGCGGTGGCCGCAGCAGCGCATACAGCAGGGGTGGAGCTGGGGTCGTTCAAGGCCTCGAGGATGGCGCCGACGACCTCGTCCGAGAGCTGGTCGACGTCCTCGCGGTGGCAATTGCGAGCGATGGCGGCGATTCGAATGAGGGGCGCCGGGCCTGTGAGGATGGAATCAAGGGAAGGCATGGCCTCCTGCAGCTTCGCGTCCGCGCTGATACTAATCTGACCTAGAGCCCCGTCTCTTGCTAGAGCCCTGAGAGCGCGTACGGCGCCGTCACAGACGGCCTGGTCGATCGACGACTGGAGAGTGTCGCCAACAGTCCGGACCACAGATTCGAGCACGCGACACTTGCCCGCATCTAGGGTAGGCAGTGTGACTCTGCCCGCCAGGAGGGTGACTATCTCGAGGACGGATGCCTCCATGGGCGTGTTGGTGTACTCGTCAAGGAGGGCGCCGAGGCCTTTGGGCTCGAGGAGGGTGGCAGTGAGGGAGTCGAGAAGCTCCTCGTTCATGTCTGGCGCGGGGCCGACTGAGATTTGGCGAGAAGCGATGAGGGCTTCTGGCTCGGGGGCAAAGGCGTGAATCCCGGCCGCCCACTGGGCAGCATGGAGCATGACCTTCACGGCCGGTCCCTCTCTGTCCTCCTGGGCGATCTCAAGGAGAATAGGCCAGTTCGTGAGGCACGGCTGCTTGGGGCAGAGCATGGGGACAAAACGGGCGATGGAGGCAGGGGTTTGGCAGCGACGGGCCCAATTCATAAATGTTTCGAGCTGAACACGGGTGGGGTGGGTGTCTAGCCCGCGGTCGGCTGCTTCGTCAACGGCGCTGGAGGCGAGCACACCGAACACGAATGAGTCGATGTAAATGAGCGCATTGTCAGCGAGCTTCGCGTACTGCTGCAGCACAGACTTGTCGACGAGGGCGATGTACTGAGGCTTGAGCACGTCTCTGAGCTTCTGCAGGGCGGGGTGGGTGAGGAACTCGGTGCAGATGTGCACCGCGTCGACTGCGATATCCAGGTCCTTGTCATCAATCGCCTCTCCGACCCTGTTGCAGAAGTAGTTGTAGAAGGAGAGCAGCGTGGTGTGGAGGTCTTCCTGGTCGACCATGTCCTTCAGCCCGGCGAACGCGGCTTTTCTGACGTCAGCGTCGGTGTCGCTGAGGGTCCAGCCTACGTACTTCGTCGTGGTGTTGCCAAGGTATGTTTCTTGGTTCTTGGTGTTGATCTCGTCGCTGTCGCCGTGTGAGACCTTGACTATGATGCTGCAGAGGGCCTTGATGCCTGCTATACGGGCCAGTGGATTGACATCGCGGTAGTGCTCGCAGAACACCTCCCTGTAAATCCTGCGGGCAGCCTCGACCAGGTGCTCGCGTTCCTTGGTGTCTCTGGCGTCCTCGCTCCTCTTGTTCTCGCTGCGGATGCTGCGGGCGACGTACTGAGTCCAGAGCTCATAAGTGACGAGCAGAGCGGTGACTCTGAGGGGTCGGTGCTTCACGCCGCACAGATGGATGAGCCAGTCGACCAGAGCACCTGCAAGGGGCGAGTCCTCGGCTACGAAGACGGCCTTAGGGGCCTGCTTGACCAGGTGGTGGATGAGCTGGGCAAGGGCCCGGCGATACTTGTCGTTGCGGCTCAAGAGAGGCGGGTTGGTGAGCTGGGCAGTCTCTCCCCACGCCCTGGCCGCGCTCTGGTAGGACACAGCGTCGAACTCGTCCTCCTCGAGCGTCGTGTCTTGGATCGACAGGTCGAGGATGAGCTGGACGAGCTCTCGGGTAACGTTAGTGGTGGAAGGACCGCGGAGGTTCACAAGGTTCTCGTTGACCCACTGGCCGGCTGAGCGGGGGATTTGGTTGGCTGATTTCGTGAGAATGTTGTACAAACGGGTATCACCGAGAGTTGCTGTGGAGGTGCCGCGAGCACGAGGACGAGCACCGGTGACGGGACGCTTGCGTGTACGAACGGGCTGAGGAGCCTCGGATTCGGATTCTTCAGAGAAATCGGGAGCGCTATCCTCTTCAAACAGTTCTTGTGTTCCCTCATCGGCGCTGGTGTCCAAATCACCAGCTGGAATGGCATCTTTCTTGTCTGCAAGGCGTGCGGATGTTCTTCTGGGCATCAGAAAGCGCGAATGCGTGCAATTGCTGCCAAGCCAGTCCTGCAAAACAGCGCAGTTTTAGGTAAAGCCTGCCCGACTCGTAAATGATGCCCCAGCCGAGCTATACACAGCTAATACACTTCACCGGCTACATTCCGCCCAAGAAATGCGCGAAAGTTTTAAACTGCGCAAGACGGCGCGGTGTACATGTACTCGCTATGCCAGCCATATGTCATGCCCACTGCAGTGAAAATCTGGGAAGGACTAACAAGCAGGCCTATTGGCAACTTTTCGTTTGCCCATCTGCCTGTGGCCCGTCATACTTGCCTCTTTTGCCGATACTCATTCAACATTGATCAGCAACTTCATGCTGAGGAGGATGCAGGCATTATATCTGCCTCTCCTCCGATTCTTCTGCCCGGGAACATCGCAGTGACCGTCCGTGTCAATCACATGAAGACTTCCGCCGCAGCCACTTCAAAGTTCATCACGAGCGCCGAAATCGAAGAGAACACCTGCCACATCATCTTCCCCTGCTTCCACAAGACTACGGGCCGCCCTCCTTTCCTCCGCGACGTCCCCAACTGGACTCGGGACGTGACTCTGGACGACTGTGAAAGCCTTGCCGACATATGGGCCGACGACTGGGACCCAGTCCGCCTCGAGTCCGAGCCCATACCCAACCTGACCTACGCCACCGTCTCTATCCAAGTCAACACTGTCCTGTCCTCTGAGGCCAAGTATTTGGACGGCAGGATCCTCTCGCCCGTGACACATGACCACACGACCATCCTTGTCACGCCAGAAAACCACATGCTCGTCATGGTCCGGGATAACAAGGTCGACGCCTGGTTTGAGGCCACGGCAGAGGTGGGTCGTGGGGCGAATGTCGACTCGCCAATCAGTCTGCCCGCGGACGCTCCTGTGCCTACAGGCAAGCTTTCTATTGATGTGCTCCGCCAGGCACGGCGGGGTAGACCCCCTGCTGAGGACAATAGACCAAGTCGAGTCGAGAACGAGTCAACCTGTGTCGAGATCATAGAGGAACGTAGGCTGGGGCATATCGAGCTCACGAGTGCGATGAGTCACGCATTCACCTCCAAGCGCGGCCTTATCCTCGCGTCTACCCGCGGGGTGACTATCGCTTGGGCATACGGCCAACCGACGCAAATCAGGGCCTCCATTTCCGTTCCAAGCCAGACTAGGAGTGCTGAGGTGGTCCAGACAGGCAGGGCGGCGCGTCATGCTTGGGCTGACGAGATCAAGGCCATACCAGCACGGGAAATGCCAGCAGACTTGGTGAAACTTGACGTCCACCTCCCAAATGTCCCCAGCGCGTCCTCAGACCTGGTGATCGCCCAGACGGACTCGTACAACATGGGTCTGGCCAGCCTCAGGTCGTACATACGGCAGGGCTGGATCAACCAGGCCCAGTGCGGCATGCTTGGGCTGGCTGGGGCCGTACGGGGCTATGAGTTCAGCGTGGCTCAGCCTGAGGACGTGGCGGTGGAGCAGCCTAAGCGGAGGAGGGGCCGGCCGAGGCTGACGGAGGAAGAGAAGGCCTGGCGGAAGCTGCTGCGGGGTCGGTGAGTTGGCTGGGTGGCTGCATGTCATCGATGGATGTATAAAGTATGTTTGTGGTGAGGCTTGGCTTGCTGCAAGGCCATGTCTCGCAGCTGGCGTCGGCGGTCGGCGAGTCGGCAGTCAGAATTTGGGCACCACCGAACTGAGCGCTACAACCAATGAGCAGCGCTAGCTCCTCGCCATCTGCCATCAGAGATGCGCTGATCACCGCATTCCGCGCCTCGCTTGTTGTGACGGCCTCCATCTCTGGGGACATCCCCTGTTTGATCCAATGCGCCTACTCCAGGCACTTCAAGAAGCAGATGCCCTCGATCCACAACGACAAGGGCACTTCTACACCAACCAGCGCCCCTTCTCTCGAATCCCTCATCGCCGCGCTCTCCAAGCTGCCCCCTCTCGAACCAACCGCGCAAGCCCTCCTCGACCGCGCCCGCTCGATCCTCACCAGCGGCCCCCCGCTGTCCATGAACATCGAGCTCGCGGATGGCGAGGAGCTCCCGGTCGCCATGCACACGCTGAACCAGGGCGCGGTGTGGGCGTGTCTGCTGGGTGGCGGGGCCAACCCCGACCTCGAGGACAGGGTGCTGAAAGAGGCTCGAAAGGAGGATCCACGCAGGACCGAGATACACGACAAGATCCGCAAGGCCCTCACCCCCGAGGCCAAGTGCCTCTGGTTCCTCTGCCGCAAGTTCTTCTTCTCGCTGAACGTCGCCGAGAAGGACGGCGAGTGCTATCAGCGTCCTGGGCACGACAGATGCTACCACCACCGCATGTACATGGGCCGACTCTTCATGCTCGACACGAGACACCACACCGCCCTCACCAGGGCCAGGATGCCCAGGGCCCTCGAGATCTACAGCAACAGGATTAGCCACATCGCCAGGACGCCCAAGGGCATGTGGGGCTGGGGCACTAGCGGACGTAGCCAGCTTGGGTTCCAGTCATTTAAGTTCAACGCCCCGACCCGCCTCACCTTCCCCGCCTGCCCCAACATCGCCGCGCTCGAGGCCAGCCTGCCCCCGTGGGAGAAGCACAGGATGGTGACTGGTGTGTCGATATATGAATATCAGACGTTCATACTCACTCCGGTCGGCACTGTCATGGCGGGCAACAAGGCGAATTGGTTCACAGGCGAAGCCGATGAGGACAACAGAAAACTATTCAACCCAGTAGCAGTGCCGTCTGGCTTTGTCCCAGATCACATCATGCATGTGGGTCCGTTTAATGCAACAACTGTCATCCTCTCAATGGGCGATCGGCAGATGATCAGTAGTCAGAAACGATTATGGCCAGCTGGGGCTCGGGCACGATGATGATATGACACGCTTCGTCGACCTGCCCTTCAGGGTCGACCGGATCATGATTTCGCAGACGAGTTATTTTAGCATCTTCCTCAGCGGCCGCCAGCTGCTGTTCAGTGGCCAAGTTCCTGATTGTATCGCCCAGTCGGGCCTGCTGCCTGGTTTCAGCGAACGCGACAAGTGCCTCACATCCACCCCGCTCTGGTTCCCAGAGAGGGTCAAGGGGTTCTGGGGTGAATATGATCGGATGGTCTGGGTGACCGAGGGTGTCACCCACTATTACGAGGATGAGAATCCAACTATGGTTCCAATTGAGGCGACAGCGGTCAACGGATACCCCCTCCGCTTCTGCGGCTCAACTGGCCAGTGGTTCAAGGTGGTGGGCGAGTCAGATGGGGTAGCTGGGCTGGTCGAGTGCAAGGCGCCCAGAAGGCCGAGAGACATCATTCCCGTCGACATCGACCCAACCCCTCAATCATAAAATTTCTGTATGTCGCAAATAGGCTGGCGACAAGTGGACCCAGCACGGAAGGGCCAACATCGAGATTGCTGTCATCTACTCCAATACAATGTCATATTCATTCATCGCCGAAACTTGACATGACAGTTCAGAAACCAGCAAGAACAAGTACGCCGATAACTCTCTCTTTCCTAGCTTTATTCATAAACACTCTCACGTCCGTGGCTCACTCATGGTGAGCTGAATCTCCCGGCGACCTGGGCTCTCGGTCCTCACAACATTCACACTGGTCTGTCCCTCGTCAGTCATCGCCTGGCCAGTATACATGGTCTTACCTGACTCAAGGTCGAACCGAGAAAGAGGCGCGGCTGTGCCACTGTACACTGAGCGTTGCGCCATGGGACCACCGTAGCCGGAGGCACTCGTGGTTGGCTGGTAAGAGTGGTAGGGCTCACACCGAGAGTACCGTGCTGGAGGCTGAGGCTGAGTCGACCCATAGTCGTAGCGTGGCGCTGGTGCCTGATTGACATACGGCGTCGGTCGGTATTGTGACTGACTGCCATAAACTGCGGAATGGTCGGGTTGGCCCGCCCAATGAGAGGCAAAGGTAGACTCTGGAGCAAATGAGTGGTATACAGTCTCGGCCTTCGAAGCCGCCGGACCTTGGGTCTGCGCCTGGGCGGACTCGGCCTTGGTCTCGAGCTCGGCCAGCCTGCGTGTTTGCTGGTTTCTCTCGGTGCGAAGAGTCTCGACCTCGTGCTCGAGCTCCTTGAGCCTCTGCTTGGCATTGGACAGGGCCACTTCCTTGGAGTTCAGCTTGGTTGTGAGGTCCTCGTTTGTGTCTCTCTGGCGCCTGATTTCACTGGCGGAGTCGAGGAGGTCGTTCTGCTGCTGAGCAACCCTCGCGCTGAGAGTCTCGACGGTGTTTGCACTGCGGCTGGCTCTGTCGGCCGAGTCCTTTTGCTGTCTCGCGAGTGTCTGGTGCTTGCCGTTGAGTTGCATCAGCTCGTGCTCGAGGTCACCGACCTTGTTCTGCTCATCAGTAAGTTTCGACTTCAGCGAGTCAACCTGAGTTGACAATGAGCTAATCAAAACCCGGCTCTCCTCTCCCTGCTTCTCGAGCTTCGCTGTGTGCTTCCTGCTTCGCTTAGTAACCGACTCGAGATCCTCAACCCTCCTCTCGCTGTCCTTGAGCGCCTTCTTCTGCAGTCCGATATTCCTCTCAAGCTCGTCCTTGTGGTCCACGAGCTGGGCGATCTGCTGCTCCATGGTCTCGCACTGGCTCTTGAACATCTCGGCGTCTTTCGTCACCTTGTTCCTGAGCTGGTGCTCAGCGGTGAGGTTCAGCTCAAGCTGCTTGTTTGCTTCAGTCAGCCCTGTGTTGTCTTCGCGCAGTTTTGCAATCATGACGTTCATACCGCTTCCTGCCTCACGCGACTGGTCAAGCTGAGTTGTAGTCGCCGCTACTCTCTCCAACAGCTCTCTGTGAGATTGACTGAGAGTCGTATGCTTCCCCTCGAGCTCCTTCAGTTCGCCCGTGATCCGCTTAAGCTGCTTTTCAGTGTCAGCCAGTGTGTCTTTCAACTCAGTAGTCTCAGCGAGAAGTCTGTTCTCCGCAGCAGTCTTTTCAGACAAACGTTGGGTGAGCTCGACGAGCTCGGACTGCGCGTTGGTGAGCTTGTTCTCGACCATGTCTTTCTCGAGCTTAGTCGCCAGCAACCTATCGGCCATCACCCCCTCATCCCTGCGGAGCTGACCCACCTCGTCTTCAAGCACTGCCATCTCGTCCTGCACCTGCCGCAGCCGCTTGTCAGAAGCTGTTGTCTTGTCTGCGCTCTCGGCTGCCAGCTGGCGGACTGAGTCGAGTGCCGCCTCAGCCTCCTTCGCGCGGACCTCAGCCGAAGAGAGATCGGTAAGCTGCGACTCAAGCTCGACGATAGTGCTCTCCGCGTCAGCCAACTTGCTTCTAAGCTCTGAGTTCTCGCGTTCAAGTGAGTCAAACTGGTCTACCTCGACCCCGTACGCCTCGTTCGTTGCCCGACTCGCCTTCAAAGCCTGCTCGAGCTCCGCGATCTTCCGCTTGTATCCGTTCACGGACTGCTGTACGACCGAACTGTTCTGACGTTCCTCATAAAGCTGTGCCTGAAGCTCCTTGACACGGGACTCGGCCTGTACTCGACCGCGCTGGTCTGCCGGGTTGGGTGACTCGTAGCTCTGGTATCTGGGTGGGGTAGACGGGATCGCCTGGGAGGTAAATACGATAGTGCTGGACTGCTGAGCATCAGTCGGTCCGTTGTGGCGAGTTGACTGAGAATAACTGTGGGATGCGGCCGGTTTGTACGCAGCGGCTGTAGGTGATGGCACGGGGACCCACCCGAGCCGGAGGTTGTGGATGTAGCTCAGCAGGCTCCGAGTGGCATCCTCGGCAGCTGGGGGGAAGACTGCCACCACCTCGACGTTCAAGTTCTCGAGATTTTTGCTGAGGAGGGTGGTGAGCACAGAGCTCTGGTATGGCACGTGGAATGGAACATCGTGCCCATGTGCCCTAGAGCCGAGCCCGCCAATGATCTTGCTCAGTGCTTGGAGACACTCGGCGAGAGCATCGTGGACACGGGTAGACCCGGACCACTCGGGCATCTGAACGATGGCGAGTTGGGAGACGACCGAGTGCTTGTCAGACTCCTCATGGAGGCCGAGGAGCCAGACTATCGAGGCCTGCTTCAGCTGGGTCGAGTCCATCTTCAGCTGCTGAACAACAGCGAATCTGTCCAGGACAGTAGTGACCTGTGTATCAGTGCTCACCTTTGTCCAGCTTGTGTTTGTAACAGCCCCCCCTTCAGACTCAGCAAGCGTCAGGTCTGAAGAATCGGGACTGAGAAGATCGTGGGAGAAGTCGGCGCCAATGGCAATGCTGCGCAAGGTGACAAAACAGTTCGTCTGAGCATTGCGCTGGTCTTGAGCGGAAGCAATGAGCTGGCCAGCGGCTTGACGTACTATGGAATTTTCTGCGGCGGAGGAAGAAATTTCGCTGCTAATGGAAGCTCCTGGGGCACCAATGAAGACGATGCTGCCACTTATACCATGGGCAACGTTCTCTACTACGGGATGGCATATAGAACTGTAGGAGGCTCCGAGATTGGCGGCAACCACTGAATCGCAGTGATAGATCTCTTCTTCGGTGCCGATTGTCAACAATAGTGAGGTATCATCGCGCTTACTGATGTTTTGGGCACCAGTTTGTGGGAGCAGCACGCTTCGTACTCCACCCATGAGATTTTGAGCGAAATATCCCGACTCGATCAAAGTCGATGTCACGTCATCCGGCCCGCCGGAAAGCTCGGTGAGCAAGACTGGGTCGGATCTCTCGGTGTAGGGGCCTGTGGGCCTCTGTTTAAGTATCATTGAGTTGTAGAGAGAATGGAGGAAATGACGGAATTATGTGGGGCGGGTCGTGGAATCATACAGCGCTGCTGGTAAATGGACTTTGATGCTCCCAATGACTGCGGCTGAGCCGTGAGACATGCTACATGTTATATTTCGGCATGTTTGGCATGCAACGCCATATGCGGCTGCTCCAAATCCTAACCGTTCCATCTGAGCTGCTTCTTCTATATAGCAGGTACTACTTAGCGTTCTATATGACCCTATTAGTGCTAATTTCCGTCTGGAAGCGTTGGTATCTCCCGCAACCCTTATCCAGTCTCAGAGCTCCAGTATAACCTTTTCAGAGGCCTTATCGACGGCATAGTGATGTTTAGCTTCATTATTACGGATGCTGTCCGCCTCTCACTTCTTCGAAAGTTCAACCGTCGCCGCGTCACCTTTCTCGACTTCATTCCGTGCCTCGTTCTCTTCGTATTCGCCGCCGCTGACGTGCTGTATCTCTCCGTACTGCAGACATACATCGTGGTATACGATTACTATCTGGGATTTATGTGGCTACTGTTGGCCGTCATTACTATGCCAGTGTGCGCCGCTGCCTTTTTCTGAAGAAATTGGAAATGAAAAGAAGAGGATCTGATGGGGGGAAAGGAGGTGACGACTCAGCGATTTTAGACTGCGCTGCTGCCCATACTTGTAGAAATAAAGCCATTTACGTTTGCTACATGAGGTGTATGTTTCGCGGGATAGGAAAGAGCCCAAAATGCCAAGAACCAGGCAATTGAAGCTTCCCCCTGGAATCAACACGTTCGTTTCCTCCAAACTACCCGCAAATGTTACTCAGCTACCTTAATAACCGCGTAGAGCTCACTCTCATCGGCAATCGCCGCGTCGAGGGCGTTTTGATGGGCTACGATGTGTTCTCGAATCTCACGATTGTTGAGACGCAAGAAAAGTGCAAGGATGGAAGCACTATCGAGTGTGGGACGTGCGTTGTTCGCGGGAATAGCGTCATCTCGGTCGTTCCCCTCGAGACGATCTGATCGAGGCCCCCAGCCATGCAAGATCGGTACAGCTACAGATAAAGGTCGCCGCTTCACTGTGTTTCATGGTGTGTTTACTGGTGAAGCTCTTTGACTCAACCGAGCCGTTGCAAGATAATGAAGAACATGAGTTGGCATATGACTGGTTGTCGACAGAGCTCATTGATGTATGCCGACTAAGGGCTCTTGTCACATGATTACTGATCATATATCACCAACAGCCTACTGCCCGCCTGCCCTGGCGTGGTTCAAAGCAAGGGCATCGACTACAGCCGCTTGCTCCACGATAGCATGCAGCAGGGCGAGCTGGTTGTTAACTAGTACACGGACCCTCTCCTTTTGGGCCAGGGCATCGTCCATCCAGCCTGCTGAGATGGTCGGCAGGCTCTCTGCAACAAGCGAGATGACATGGTCCATCTTGTCCAGTTCGGCGGCAATCGTGTGGATAACAGCAAGTTGAGCACTGCGAGGAGCAATGTTCTCGATCTTGAGGTCCATGTACTTGGCTGTTTGGCGGAGAGCGGCTTGATCGATGCGCCTCTTCTGGCAGATCTCAGAAACAACCTGCTGCATTTCAGCGATGTTTTGCTTCAGCAATAAGCTATCATTGCGCCCTTTCAGATGCTCTTCGAGGCGCTCGATGCGATTGAGGAGAATCTCCATCGTCGTCGCACAGTCGGCTCGAGTCTCGCTCGCTCAAGCAAGTCCCGCAGTGCTATCACACGCTCGCAGCTCGAGTAGCTCCTGACCCTGGAGCGTGGAGTTTTTTCGAGTTTTGAATGCCCAAGAGCATGAAACTTCATAGCCAAGAGATCGAGCACATGCTAACAATGGTTAACTAACCATAAACCTCACACAGTATAGATACCCAGGCTTGCCCTTGAGCGTTTTTCGGGCCCGACCGAGAGCCATCAATTACCCAGCCCTCTCACAGCAACAAAAGTATTTGAATATGCGCAAAGAGCAGCCATTACAACATTGCTAGACTATACGGCCCTATATCGGCCCAAATACCCCTGGCGGATGCGTATTGGTTTAGACCACTTTTGCCAAAAACCCTTTCTTCCTTCAGCGCCTTTCGAGTAGCAGCTTCGAGCGCCTGTTCTGCATGTCTTTCACTGTTAGGACCCGTAAGATGATGAACAACGCCGTTATCGGCCGTCGTCAGGCGATCGTTGATATCCACCACCCCGGTATGGCCAACGTTTCCCGCGAGGAGATCAAGCAGAAGCTTGTCGCCACCTTCAAGATCAAGGACGCCGAGTGCTGCATCCTCCATGGCTTCCGCACTCAGTTCGGTGGCAACAAGTCCACTGGCTTCTGCCTCATCTACAACAAGCGTGAGGAGATGATGAAGTTCGAGCCCAAGTTCCGCCTTGTCCGCGCCGGTCTCGAGACCAAGGTCGAGTCTTCCCGCCAGCAGCGCCACCAGCGCAAGAACCGCGCCAAGAAGGTCCGTTGCACCAAGAAGGAGGCTGTTCTTCAAGGCAAGTAAGTTCTTTATCATAAAGATCATACCCTCGGGGATGAAACGAGAATGAATGAAGTGTCTGACAGGCCGTTAGCTGTTAAGGTTAGTGTCTAGCTTCCGTGTGATTGTGTCTTTCAGTTCCCCTTCTTACTTCAACATTTATCGAATGGTTTGGGGTGAATGGGCCAGTGTGCCTATCTGCCAGTCACTTCTTAGGGCTTGGTGAGTCCGCTATGGGGTGAGGCACCCAGCGACTGTGACTCTAGCTCGAAGCAAAACTCCAAAACAGATCAACGCGAACGAACCCAGAGAAATGGAACGGTATATGCAATCATATGCATGCGTAAAGGTTGGTTGCTCCTCGAATTCTCATATAGCCCTTCTCTGAATATGTCGCTGAGCATTCTGACGATAACAAGCTCAACCTGACGCTAATTTATGATAACAGTGATGATCAGTTGCACTCAGCTGTGTCTTTCATTCGTCCCTGCTTTCTAGGCACCAATGACATTGTTCTTTGGGTGACTTCACAGCAAGCCTTCCCATTTGTGATGTCGACGCTCCGCAAGCAGCAGATCATGCCCAGTCTACATGTCGTCACCAAGAAGATCAGTATACTTAGCGGTGAGCAGTTTTTCGACGAAAACACCCTGTGGTCTCCTGTTGATGTGCAAAAGAGACTTGAGCCGTTTGCATCATTCGTCGCCGAGGCCGAAGCTAGCGGCCGCGGCGTGTACATAGTCTTTGAGGCGAACTGCCTCTCCCCCATGCTTCCACACGAGATCGAGTTCCCTCTGCATGCCTTTTTGCGCCTCCAGGCCGAGATCCACAAGCTTTCCTCCTCGGTCCCAATCCGAACGATGTTCACGTATGACACACGACGCATTCCCACCGCTTCACTCGTCGGCCTCATGATCTGCTGCCCGAGCTTCGTGTTTAACGCCTCGTATTACCAAAATCCAGTCTACTATCCCCATCAGCGGATAAGACTTAGCGCGTTGAACTCTCTTTTCCTCAACCTCTGGGCCCATCAGGTCGAGGCGAGTGTGCCGTGTAGCTTGGTCACAACTGGCAGACCGCCCTCTGTCAGTCCGGCCGCGACCATCCAGTCGCTGCCGACCATGCCGCATAGTAGGCAGCTCTCGCCGCTGCCTGCGGATGATGAGGAGGGTGGAGAGGAGGACGATGAGGGGTGGGTTACGGAGGACGAGTGAGCCGCCTGGGCAGTAAATGATCCCGTGTCCGATAGTGCAGGCGATGGTCATGCCTCATCTCCCGACCTCCCAGCTGGCGTCGGCGGTCGGCGAGTCGGCAGTCAGAATTTTGGCACCACCGAGCTGAGCGCTGAAACCAATGAGCAGCGCTAGCTCCTCGCCATCTGCCATCAGAGATGCGCTGATCACCGCATTCCGCGCCTCGCTTGTTGTGACGGCCTCCATCTCTGGGGACATCCCCTGTTTGATCCAATGCGCCTACTCCAGGCACTTCAAGAAGCAGATGCCCTCGATCCACAACGACAAGAGCACTTCTACACCAGCGAGCGCCCCTTCTCTCGAATCCCTCCTCGCCACGCTCTCCAAGCTCCCCCCTCTTGAACCGTCCGCGCAAGCCCTCCTCGACCGCGCCCGCTCGATCCTCACCAGCGGCCCCCCGCTGTCCATGAACGTCGAGCTGGTGGCGGGGCAGGAGCTCCCGGTCGCCCTGCACACGCTGAACCAGGGCGCGGTGTGGGCGTGTCTGCTGGGCGGCGGGGCCAACCCCGACCTCGAGGACAGAGTGCTGAAGGATAATCTAATGAGGCGGCCTCGTGATCGGGAGACACACGACAAGATCCGCAACGCTCTCACCCCCGAGGCCAAGTGCCTCTGGTTCCTCTGCCGCAAGTTCTTCTTCACGTTTAATGTCGCAGAGAAGGACGGCGAGTGCTATCAGTTCACAGAGTACGAATATTGCTACCACCACCACATGTACATGGGCCGCCTCTTCATGCTCGACACGAGACACCACACCGCCCTCACCAGGGCCAGGATGCCCAGGGCCCTCGAGGTCTACGGCTACTGGTTCACCCACATCGCCAGGACGCCCAAGGGCATGTGGGGCTGGGGCACTAGCGGACGTAGCCAGCTTGGGTTCCAGTCATTTAAGTTCAACGACCCGACCCGCCTCACCTTCCCCGCCTGCCCCAAGGTCGCCGCGCTCGAGGCCAGCCTGCCCCCCTGGGAGAAGCACAGGATGGTGACTGCTGTGTCGATATATGAATATCAGACGTTCATACTCACTCCGGTCGGCACTGTCATGGCGGGCAACAAGGCGAATTGGTTCATAGGCGAAGCCGAGAGGGGCAATAGACGTCCGTTCACCCCAGTAGCAGTGCCGTCTGGCTTTGTCCCAGATCACATCATGCATGCAGGTCTGCTCAATGCAACAACTGTCATCCTCTCAATGGGCGATCGGCAGATGATCAGCGGGGGCAACTATTGTGGCCGGTTGGGGCTCGGGCACGATGATGATATGACACGCTTCGTCGACCTGCCCTTCTGGGTCGACCGGATCATGACTTCAGAGACTCGTTTTTTCACCGTCTTCCTCAGCGGCCGCCAGCTGCTCTTCGCCGGCGAAGTTCCCTTTCATATCGCCCAGTCGGGCCTGCTGCCTGGTTTCAGCGAACGCGACAAGTGCCTCACATCCACCCCGCTCTGGTTCCCAGAGAGGGTCAAGGGGTTCTGGGGTGAATATGATCGGATGGTCTGGGTGACCGAGGGTGTCACCCACTACTGCCACCGTGGGAATCTTACCATGGTTCCAATTGAGGCGACAGCGGTCAACAAATGCCGCCTCCGCTTCTGCGGCTCAACTGGCCAGTGGTTCAAGGTGGGTGAGTCAGATGGGGTGGCTGAGCTGGTCGAGTGCGAGGCGCCCAGAAGGCCGAGAGACATCATTCCCGTCGACGTCGACCCGAATGATTCATAAATTGTGTGATACTCGTCGCCTCCGGATCACTTCCCGCGTTGATGCCGATAATGATCAAGGCTGATCGACTACAGAATGATCGATGGCTGACTTCACCACATGATCGCCAGCGGTGTGTGTCGAAAGATCGGTGGAGGGACGCACTTTCAAATGCCACAACACCTTTCTGATCCATTTCCATATCAGCGAGGGATGCTCCTTGCCTTGGTTGCCCCACTTGCCCCATCTTACGCGATGGAACGAGCGTCGAGACAGAGCCAAGTCGCCTCAACGCCGTCATCGAGAAGCGTATCTAAGAGTTTACTGAAGAATCTACATGAGTGCCGACTACCGGGAAGAGCACACACCACCAACATTCAGCAAGAATAGAGGAAGACGCGAGGTGCAACCGCAACTTACCAAGCTCACCAGCAACCCAAGCAAAAACTGAAGCAACAACTATATCGAGGAGAGAGGGCCAGGCATACCGCCCCCGACGGCGGGGTATGCCTGCGCTAACGGGTTCTCCATCATCTCAACGTTCTTGTGGGCATCCCGGTCGAACTTAAACGCGTCCGGCCTCATAAACGGGTGCACCCAGCTCTCGTCGACGGAACCATGGTCCTTGATGACGCCGTACTTGATGAGGCGTTCCTTGATACCCTGGCGCGCAAGAATGAAGCCCGCGCCAATCACGGAGACGGCCTTAATGGCGCCGCCGTGGCGCAGCATGAGCTCCATGTGGCCGTACTCGTCGCTGGAGAGGAAACGGGGGT
The DNA here is from genome assembly GCA_019828565.1 of Carpediemonas membranifera. NCBI lineage: Eukaryota > Fornicata > Carpediemonas > Carpediemonas membranifera. The sequence goes on along the minus strand of JAHDYR010000067.1, from coordinate 650,729 downwards.
AGACGTCGCCGTTGATGATCGCCCAAACATCCTTCTCCGCCTGCTCGAACAGGTCAGCCGAGATATCATCCGATTTGATTCTGTGAAGGATCGTGAGACACGTATCTTGACGAAGATTGACCTGGAAGTCACCAAAGTCAGAAATGAAAGCGTCATATATCTCTTGGGCTGAGATGCTCTTAGCAAGAAGCTTTCTGTCCTGGGAACTCGGCATATTCGAGGCCTGGGCCCTGAACTTGGCGGTAACAGTCAGAAAGTCGAAATTTTCCTCGCAGTACTGGCGTTTCATGAACGAGCGCAGGTACCGTCTGCACCTCGGGCTGCTCGCCACCGCCTGGGGGACGCACCGCTTGACCCTTCCTGGTACGATAATAAACATGACGGGAATTATGGTGTATAAAAGAATGATATACACTATAGAGAACGGGACAACGACGAAGTTATAAAACACATAGTAAATGGTGTCCGGCATGATATATCTACAGATATTCTCCAACAGGTGGAAGAGACGGTTGCCAATGAGTACAAGAAGCACTGTAAACACAGGAGGGGAAAGGCGCGCGCGGGTTCGGACACGGTGGAACATAAGCATGCTGAAGCTGAGCGCGGCTACGACCAAGTACACTGATGTCGTGGGGACGAATGTTGACAAGTATATGATGTTCTTGGCGACGACAAACTGGCTAGCGGTGAGTGGGAGCAGCCCAAAGAAGTAGCAGGTGCAGAAGATGAAGTGAATAAGCATTATTGGGACGTAAACGACCGAAGCTACTATGAATATGATCGCGACGACCAGGCGTTGGGCTGACAGACTGACGAGAGGTTTGAGGACGTAGGAATACACGGCGTAGCACATTGTGGCGGTGTAGGCAACGTATCCAATCATCTGGGAGAACAACTCGCCAACTGATGTCTTGAAAATGCCTATGGGGTGCTCCTTTTGGAAGATCTCGGATGAGCTGTAGATGAGACGGAAAAAACTGTCAACTAGGACGTCAAAGACGAAGGCTCGGCATACAAGGCCATACATAGACATGTAGAGTGTAACGGTACATACTCCACGCACGGAAAGCGGGGTACTAACCAGAACTATGCCGGCGATGACGGTGCTCGTAAGAAACCCAATTGTGTAGGCTGAAGTGAATAGGATATTCAACATCATCAGATAGACAGTCATAGCGATAGTAGCCACAGACATTGCCGTGGAATTGCCCGCAAAGGGATCTCTGCCCAAAGGTGCGATCAAAATGAGATTTGATTAGGCGAGATATGTGATCGATTACAGCAGCGAAGAGTCAGCTATGCACTTCTGAGCTCCATTTATCACTAACACTGGCCGGCAGATGATCATCCAGTGCCGCCTGTTGTTCGGTGGTCTATTTGAAGAACGAGATTGTCACCCACATCCCTTCTAAATATAATGATGATCTCAAATATAATTCGCCAGGCTGAGAGGATGTAGGTATGCCGCAGAGTCGACATGTCCAGGCTATTCCTTTGTCTGGAACGCTGTGGCGAGAGGCGAATGAGCTCGCTGGGGTTGGCTCGGGACCATGCGTACCAGGTGGTCAAAGCATTCGAGTTGAGGTAGATCGAAGGACAATACCGCCCCGCAGACTGTGGAGCCGACAAGCGGGCCTGCTTGAGCGAGTGGTAAATGGTTGAGAGACTTGGAGTGGGGTTGACTTCATTTATGAATCATACGGGTCGACATCGACGGGAATGATGTCTTCCCACGATTCGGCCACCTCGCACTCGACCAGCTCAGCCACCCCATCTGACTCACCCACCACCTTGAACCACTGGCCAGTTGAGTCGCAGAAGCGGAGGGGGTATCCATTGACCGCTGTCGCCTCAATGGGGACCATAGTTGGATTCTCATCCTCGTAATAGTGGGTGACACCCTCAGTGACCCAGACCATCCGATCATAGTCACCCCAGAACCCCTTGACCCTCTCTGGGAACCGGAGCGGGGTGGCTGTGAGGCACTTGTCGCGTTCGCTGAAACCAGGCAGCAGGCCCGACTGGGTGATATGAGGGCGAACTCGACCAGCGAAGAGCAGCTGGCGGCCACCGAGGAAAACGTTGAATTCATCTGCAGAAGTCATGATCCGGTCGACCCAGAAGGGCAGGTCAACGAAGCCAGACATCCCATCATCGTGCCCGAGCCCCAGCTGGCCATAATCGTTTCTCCCACTGATCATCTGCCGATCGCCCATTGAGAGGATGACAGTCGTTGCATTAAACGGACCCACATGCATGATGTGATCTGGGACAAAGCCAGTGGGCACTGCTACTGGGTTGAATAGTTTTCTGTTGTCCTCATCGGCTTCGCCTATGAACCAATTCGCCTTGTAGCCCGCCATGACAGTGCCGACCAGAGTGAGGATGAACGTCTGAAGTTCATATATCGACACAGCAGTCACCATCCTGTGCTTCTCCCAGGGGGGCAGGCTGGCCTCGAGCGCGGCGACCTTGGGGCAGGCGGGGAAGGTGAGGCGGGTCGGGTCGTTGAACTCAAATGACTGGAACCCAAGCTGGCTACGTCCGCTAGTGCCCCAGCCCCACATGCCCTTGGGCGTCCTGGCGATGTGGCTAATCCTGTTGCTGTAGACCTCGAGGGCCCTGGGCATCCTGGCCCTGGTGAGGGCGGTGTGGTTGGCAGTGCCGAGCATGAAGAGGCGGCCCACGTACATGCGGTGGTGGTAGTAGCTCTTGTACCCAGTGCCCTGACAGCACTCGCCGTCCTTCTCTGCGACATTAAACGTGAAGAAGAACTTGCGGCAGAGGAACCAGAGGCACTTGGCCTCGGGGGTGAGAGCGTTGCGGATCTTGTCGTGTGTCTCCCGATCACGAGGCCGCCTCATTAGATTATCCTTCAGCACTCTGTCCTCGAGGTCGGGGTTGGCCCCGCCGCCCAGCAGACACGCCCACACCGCGCCCTGGTTCAGCGTGTGCATGGCGACCGGGAGCTCCTCGCCGTCCGCGAGCTCGACGTTCATGGACAGCGGGGGGCCGCTGGTGAGGATCGAGCGGGCGCGGTCGAGGAGGGCTTGCGCGGACGGTTCAAGAGGGGGCAGCTTGGAGAGCGCGGCGATGAGGGATTCGAGAGAAGGGGCGCTGGTTGGTGTATAAGTGCTATCTGCTTTGTGAATCGAGGGCATCTGCTTCTTGAAGTGCCTGGAGTAGGCGCACTGGATCAACGAGGGGATGTCCCCGGAGATGGAGGCCGTCACAACAAGCGAGGCGCGGAATGCGGTGATCAGCGCATCTCTGATGGCAGATGGCGAGGAGCTAGCGCTGCTCATTGGTTTCAGCGCTCAGCTCGGTGGTGCCAAAATTCTGACTGCCGACTCGCCGACCGCCGACGCCAGCTGGGAGGTCGGGAGATGAGGCATGACCATCGCCTGCACTATCGGACACGGGATCATTTACTGCCCAGGCGGCTCACTCGTCCTCCGTAACCCACCCCTCATCATCCTCCTCTCCACCCTCCTCATCATCCGCAGGCAGCGGCGAGAGCTGCCAGCTTCATGTGTCACCAACAAGGTAGACCTCTCATTTACATGCGTCATATAACACTACAAGCTCCCCACACGCCTGCCGTCGCCCGCCCCCTCCATATCGCGATACATCAGGGTGAACTCCCTCTTCTTTCGCACACACCACATGTCCCTTGCGTCAAAGTAGACGTAGGACCCCCGCTCAAAGTCGTCCTGGACTTCAACGATGCCTGTAGGCGCCCCGGGCTCGCCCACATGCCGGGGGACATCGCGTTGCATCCACGTCTGAAACCTCTTGTTGAAACGCCAATCATGTCCCTTGAGCGCAATTGAGGCGAGGTACTGGTTATACGTGTTCGGCTCATAGTAAAAGACGAAGAACAGCGTGTCCAACTGCTGAGCTTTGTACCACTTAAACTGCGCCGCCTCGGCCATGGGTGTCTGTGGGTAATACGACGGCGTCGCGGTCGGTCTAACGGGATGGTACGGCCTAGGCTTATGCACGTCTGACAGCGTGACGTTAGACAGGCCAAACTCGAGTGCCGCGCGCTCCCTCACATGGACGGGTTCCCTCGAAGCAGTGCCGGGGTGCTGGGGTGTCTGGGCCGGGGATAGCGGTAGGTCGACCTCGGAGAGCGCGGGCGTGGCCGCTTCCTTGGTTGGTACGGTGGGTGAGACCCGGTTGGCTTCTCTGCTCTGACTCTCGCTCTTGGGGATCGGGGGTTGAGTCTCTCGTTCAGCTGACAACCCGGGCGGCATAACGTCCGAGTAACCTGACTGCGACCTCTGCGGAGTCATGGGTTGAGAGGGGGGCACCTGGCTCTGGCTCTGTGCAGGTGTGGGTGGCTGAGTCGCGGGCTGTGTGGTGGTTTGGCTGACGACTTGGGCGAAGGGGAGGGGGACCTTGGCCGGTGGGACGGCAGGGGCTGGGCCGGGCTTGGCCTTGGGCGGGAGGCCTGTGTCAGGTCGGCGGGCGGGCTTGGGCCCCCCCACAGCGGGCTCGCTGCGCTTGGTCTTCTCTTTCTTCTGGGCGACTGGGGTAGTAGGAGCAGACATCCGCTTGGTGATCTCCTCAAGCTTGGCGTTGATGTTCCCGTCGACGTTTGTAGTGGTGCCGCGCCTCGAGACGACCTCCACCCTCGGCGTCGAGTTCTCAGATGTCACGCCCATGAGTGCGATGGTCTTATCCAAACCCTGGGGCTCCTCCTCGATCTTCACCTCTGTGCGTGTGCCCTCGCCTATCATGAGGTTGTCAATGTCCTCATAAAGGGTCGGGTTTGGCTGGTAGTCTGGGTCGTCGTGGGAAGAGACGTAGTAGTCGACGTCGTCCTTGATCTCGTCGATGTCCTCGACGGTGATGTCGTCCTGGTCGAGTGCGCGGGTCATGAGCTGGAGCTTATTAACATGGAACCGGTGTTGGGAGATGCGTTGCTCGAGCTCGTCGATCATTCGCTTGTCGGAGCGCTTGAGCTTGTTACGAGAGCGGATCTTTTCAATCTCCTCTTGGTACTCGGTGATACCGCCGGTGAGCTCGGCGATGGTGCTGCTGACCCACTGTTTCTGCTCGGCCTTTTGCCCAAAGGCGCGCCGGCCGGCGTCATCGGTGAGTGAAAGCGCTTCACGGGAGAAAGCCTTGGTCTTGGACTCGCGTTCGAAGATCTTATATCGTTCCATCTGCTGTGTGAGAGTCATGATGAGACACTTACGGATTCAATAAGCTTTCGATTGTTCACGAGCGCTGTGTTGTCCCTAATCTCACCAGAGGATATCCAAGTCTTGAGTTGATCTCTATACCGTTGGAGTTTCTTGATTTCTCGCTTCAGCGCGTCGTCTTTCTGCTTTGATGAGCCATCAGTACTATAGACCGCGTCGTAAAGTTCGTTAAATCGTTCTACTCCCTCTTTGACTCGTTTGAGTACGAGAGATATCTCCGAATTAAGCTTTTTCCCCTTCTTGGAGGACATAAAGCCTTTTCGAGTTCAGTGCGCACTTTAGTGCACATTCCTGCGCACTTTAAGGATTGGGTTCAACGTCTACCGGGGCGGCTTCGGCGGCCATCTAACCAGGCAACGAGTCACCTCATGCCGCGCGGGGCGCGGTTTTGCTGCTGTTTACGTGAGCGTATATAAATTGACTTTAAAGACCGTCTTCTGCTCAACACCGCCCTGTCTCCCTCCTACTCACGTCTTAAGTCGGTAGGGAGATCGTCTTCTCCAGAGCTTCTTCAGTCAACTGTTTAATTCTGCGAAGTAATTCATTTTGCATTTCCCAGCTCGGCTCGAGTATGCCTTGTCAGTAGGTCTTGGCGATAGAACCGAGCCTATCCCGCTTATCGCTTCATATCCAAGCAGAACCACGCCGTCTCGCGTGATTTATAAAACCCCACAGCATATGCACCATCCGCCTGACCTGGCCAACTCAGATACTGCCACGCCTGCCGCCTCACACCAACTCTGAAGCGAGCAGACCCGATGCCCCCGCCCTGAGCAGCACGGGATCCTGGCTCAGTGTTGCGAGAAGGTCAGGCTGCTCCTCATCATCCCATGTTCCCGACGCCACTGGGATGACTGTTAGTCCGCCTGTTCGCTTGTCGACTAGACCGTACAGGAAAATGGGTACTTCAGAATTCTCTATGGGGTGGGTTATAAAGAATAAAAAGTTTGATTTTGCCGGGTTATACTCGGCCTTAGGTCCAGTAGACGTGTGCGACATGTATGGAAACGGCCCATCTTCGTCTAAACTACGCCACAGCTCTCCCCACATGGAAAGATCGTAGTGAAAGTCGGCGTTGGGGAGTCGAGTGAGGAAAGAAGTTGAGTGGAACGAGACGAAGTGCATGACCACGGGCCCAGTGTATGAGACACCGTGGGATGGAGCAAAGGCGATGCGGGCGGGGGATTCGATGTGTAGCCGGCCGACCCCGGTCCAGTTATCCTCGTGGAGGCGGAGAATAGTCAGGTTGAGGGTTAGCGGGCCGGGTGTGGCGTTGGAGAAGACAGCACCGGGCTGGAGGATGCTCCTGTGAGTCTCGAGGGAGAGAGACGAGGGGGGAACGAAGATGGCAGGTTTGGTCTTGCCTGGGAAGGAAACTGAGCCGCGGATACGTGTGCGATCCGGTCCACTGGCGCGTGAAGGCGTTGCCCGACGAGCATGAGCGGGTAGCCGGATGGGATACATGGCTCCATCAGGAGAAGGCAGGTTTTCTCTCATTAGAAGTGCGCGAAGGCCATCTGGGATTTGCCCACCACTTACTACCGGTATATTCTGCAATAACTGGTGGAGAGCGTACTCTCTTCCTCCTTGGACAGGCATAATGAGCGCCGGTCGTTTTATGCAGGTTAAGGTTTACAGTTTTCTGAGCAAAAAGGGGGCAATGACTACTGCACGTAGTATCTCCCTGAGCCCTGAGCATTTTGGTTGGCGTCATGCTCTTTTGACGCCGAATTATTTTTTCTCCCGCAATAATGTCGTCAGCCGACAAGAGCCCTGGCCCGACGCCTATTGATAAAACCGACGTTCAAAGCGTCATCCAGGCCACGAAGAAGTTCGGTAACGCCAGCGCGATCACCACCAACGAAGTTGTTTGTTCCTCCTTTGTCATCTCACGAAGAACCGTGTTCTCGATGGTCTCATCTACCACCTCTTCTCCGCATCCACTCCTATTGGTGAAAAGGATGCCAGTGAGGTCTTCATGAGAGTTTCTGGCATCATCGCTATGCCCCACTACGACCTCGAGGCCAAAATGAAGGCCATCCTCGTCCTTGACCGCATCTCGCCCCTCGTCACCGTGGAGAAGATGATGGTCACCAACACTCTCACCAACGCCATCGCACAGAAGACTGACTATGGGCCCAACGCCCTCCGCCTCCTTGCTCGTATCGGCGAGGAAAACTGCCCTCGCGAAGTCGCCGACAGCATCAACAGTCTCCTCTCCGACGCCTCCCAGCGCTACGTCGCCGCCGCTTCCATGGCCGCCCCCGCCTTTATGGCAAGCAACGCACGCAACGGCCCCAAGTACGCTGACACGGCCCGCAAAACCCTCGAGACGAAGAGCACGAAGCGTGATAACTCGTCAGACCACATGCTACTCACCCTGATCCACCATGTCCTGAAGGATAACTTCAGCGAGATGATGAACTTCATCAGGAACTACAACCCGCCGCACCACGAGCTTGCATGTGAGACGTTCATCCGGATTTGCAGAGATCTGCTCAACAGATGCATTGCTGATGAGTCGGGCTCGTCCATGCAGCACGTCCGCACCCTGGTCTCTTGCGTCAGTCAGGTGATCCGCAAGTCCGCATCGCTCTCAGTCGCGTACGAAGGCGTGCGCACCATCCTCGCAGTGCCTAGCGAGTATATGACGGAAGAATGGCGCGAGGACGTCAGAAACCAGCTCGACGGCCTCCTTCGCCCCTCCCGGGGGACCATTTGCCTCCTCGCGGCCACCAGACTCATCGCCACTGCAACCCCGACGCACCCCCGCATCGCATCGATGTTTAGTGAACAGCTCTCGGCACTCACGACCCACAGCAACAACATGGTCAGCTGCTACGCACTCATTGCCTCGCTCAACGTAACCATGAGCAAGAACGAAGGCGTGGCTGACGTCATCGGTAAGATTGTCAGCGTCATGTCCACCATCCCGGAGCATCTCAAGACCTACGTACTTCAGTCGATCATGAAGATCACAGCCACCCACAAGGACACGCACGGGCCTGTCCTCCAGATGCTGGCCGCATCGCTCAGAGAAGAAGGCTCGCTTGAGCTCAAGTCCAGTGTTTTCGACGTCATTCTCCAAATCATCACCTCTAACGCCGACCAGCGCGAGAACGGCCTCAACTACCTCTGCGAGTTCCTGGAGGACTGCGAGTACCCCGCTCTTGGGTCCAAGATCCTCGCCCACGTCGCTGAGCTCTCCCCCCTTGTCACCGTGCCCGAGAAATACATTCGGGTTATTGTGAACAGACTCCTCCTGGAAAACGCCATGCAGAGAACTGTGGCGGCAGACGCACTCCTTCGTATAGCCACACACCCGAAGGTCGCCCCGTCGACCAGGACAGTAGTGGAGAAGCTGCTCCGTTCGTTTGCCCGGGACCCCGATGACGATGTTCGCGACCGCGTTGCCATCGCGCTGTACGTCCTCGGCCGTAAGGAGCCCGCCGACCGCCAGGCATGCTCCGACGTGGTCTTCCCCGCCACACTCGATCTCGACGACGTCATGGAAGCGGTGGAAAACGGCGTGCTCGCGGACCTGCCGCCCGATGCTCCCTGCGAGGTCTCTTCCATCGAGACCAAGCCGCTGCTGCCCGACATGGAGGAGGTATCTCTCTCCCTTAACGCTCCGATCGACAGTGACTCACTTGGCAAGCCCCTGCTCACCCACGAACACGTTGAGCTGACTGACCGCGGCGACGACGCATTCATCACGTGCCGCAAGATTATCTTTGAGCAATGCGTGCTGCTCGAGCTCAACATCAAGAACAACTACGGTGGTGACCTCAAGTTCGCGAACCCCCGCCTCGTCCAGATTCTTGACGACTCGGAAGACCCTGAAGGCCAAGTACCGCTTGTCGCGTCTATTGAGAACATGCCGTTTGACGGTTTCATCGACGACGACAAGACAGGCACTCACTATGTCGTCCTCCGCCCCAGCGACGGCGACCTGATGCTTGGCCAGCTCAAGGCCAGGCTAATCTGCACCGGCTGTGAAGACGAAGATGACAAGGGCGTCGAGATCGAGTTTACCCCCCACCCCATCGAGCTCCTGCTCTCTGACTACGTCGCCCCCGTCCCACTCAAGAACCTCGACGTCTTTACCAAGATTTACAACCAGTACGACCAGCCTGAGCACCAAGTCAAGGCTATGTTTGCTCTGCCCCGCTCGAAGGAGAACCAACCCCAGCACTTTAAGGCGACTCTCAAGGCTATGCTGAACATGGAAGCTGTAGACATCCCTGCGAAGGAGGAGATCGTTGCTGATCTTGTCCCCAAGGGCAAGAAGGTCGTCTGCCACGGCTTATGTGGCCGCTTCGTCTTTGGCGGCCCCGAGGGCGTGCTTGCGGCCGTCGCTGTGGCCTATCCTGCACCTGATGGTGAGAGCATCGTGCTCGCCCTGAGAGTGCGTGCTATGAGCAACGATCTGTGCAATATCGTTGTCCAGTGTGTCGATTAAATGCACTGTTGGCCCTCTCTACATGCGTGCCTTTGAATGTGACACGTTGACTGAAATGATTGGCCAGATTTTGCTGGCCACACAACATATACACTGTTACCCAAGGAGGGTTGGACATTTATCTCTTATCTGTCCGGCGGTCTCTTCCGCCATTTCTCTTGGTCTGACTCCATTTTCAGTCGATTGCGCAATCGATTCTCCCGGATCGAATCACCTCGATTCATATCCGAAACTCACACCAGATTCAACCTCTAAGCACGGCGACCCGGTCCCGCTGGGGTCTCGCCCGCGCCTCGGCACTCCAGGGTGCCCGTGAGCTCATGTGAAACTCGAGAGGCACCAATTTTGCCCGCACTTTTGTTTATGATTGAGGGCTTTGGTCGAAATCGACGGGAATGATGTCTTCCCACGATTCGGCCACCTCGCACTCGACCAGCTCAGCCACCCCATCTGACTCACCCACCGCCTTGAACCACTGGCCAGTTGAGTCGCAGAAGCGGAGGGGGTATCCATTGACCGCTATCGCCTCAATGGGGACTATAGTACGATTCTCATCCTCGTAATAGTGGGTGACACCCTCAGTGACCCAGATCATCCGACTAAAGGCGCTGAAGAACCCCTTGACCCTCTCTGGGAACCGGAGCGGGGTGGCTGTGATGCACTTGTCGCGTTCGCTGAAACCAGGCAGCAGGCCCGACTGGGCGATATGAGGGCGAACTCGACCAGCGAACAGCAGCTGGCGGCCGCTGGGGAAGATGCTAAAATAACTTGTCTGCGAAATCATGATCCGGTCGACCCTGAAGGGCAGGTCGCCGAAGCGTGTCATATCATCATCGTGCCCGAGTCCCAGCTGGCCATAATCGTTTCTCCCACTGATCATCTGCCGATCGCCCATTGAGAGGATGACAGTCGCTGCATTAAACGGACCCACATGCATGATGTGATCTGGGACAAAGCCAGATGGCACAGCGACTGGGTGGAAGCGGTGTCTGTTCTCCTCGATAGGGCCTCTGAACCAGCCTGCATTGTAGCCAGCCATGACAGTGCCGACCGGAGTGAGGATGAACGTCTGACATCTCTCTATTGATACACCAGTCACCATCCCGTGCTTCTCCCAGGGGGGCAGGCTGGCCTCGAGCTCGGCGACCTTGGGGCAGGCGGGGAAGGTGAGGCGGTCGGGTCGTTGAACTTAAATGACTGGAACCCAAGCTGGCTACGTCCGCTAGTGCCCCAGCCCCACATGCCCTTGGGCGTCCTGGCGATGTGGCTAATCCTGTTGCTGTAGACCTCGAGGGCCCTGGGCATCCTGACCCTGGTGAGGGCGGTGTGGTTGGCAGTGCCGAGCATGAAGAGGCGGCCCACGTACATGCGGTGGTGGTAGTAGCTCTTGTACCCAGTGCCCTGACAGCACTCGCCGTCCTTCTCTGCGACATTAAACGTGAAGAAGAACTTGCGGCAGAGGAACCAGAGGCACTTGGCCTCGGGGGTGAGAGCGTTGCGGATCTTGTCGTGTGTCTCCCGATCACGAGGCCGCCTCATTAGATTATCCTTCAGCACCCTGTCCTCGAGGTCGGGGTTGGCCCCGCCACCCAGCAGACACGCCCACACCGCGCCCTGGTTCAGCGTGTGCAGGGCGACCGGGAGCTCCTCGCCGTCCGCGAGCTCGACGTTCATGGACAGCGGGGGGCCGCTGGTGAGGATCGAGCGGGCGCGGTCGAGGAGGGCTTGCGCGGACGGTTCAAGAGGGGGCAGCTTGGAGAGCGCGGCGATGAGGGATTCGAGAGAAGGGGCGCTGGTTGGTGTAGAAGTGCCCTTGTCGTTGTGGATCGAGGGCATCTGCTTCTTGAAGTGCCTGGAGTAGGCGCACTGGATCAAGGATGGGATGTACCAGAGATGGAGGCCGTCACAACAAGCGAGGCGCGATATGCGGTGATCAGCGCATCTCTGATGGCAGATGGCGAGGAACTAGCGCTGCTCATTGGTTTCAGCGCTCAGCTCGGTGGTGCCAAAATTCTGACTGCCGACTCGCCGACCGCCGACGCCAGCTGGGAGGTCGGGAGATGAGGCATGACCATCGCCTGCACTATCGGACACGGGATCATTTACTGCCAAGGCGGCTCACTCGTCCGCAGGCAGCGGCGAGAGCTGCCGACTCCCCACCCCAACCGCATGAGATATGTTTACAGTCACAGTATTCGAATTACTGGCCGTCGCGAACGAGGCCACGGACCTTGACTTGACGGACAGAAACGATGTTGCCCCCGCGAATGTTGTTGGGGAAGTTCAGACGAAGGTAACGAGCCTGTTGCTCGCCGGGAAGCTGGAAAGTCTGCTCGACGGACCTGTCGCACTTGAAAGAGGAGACAGGCGTCCACTTATCGGGCGTGTTGGACACAGAGACCTCCACAGCAGAAGGTCCACAGTCCCCAGGGCAAATGGTGACGTCAGCGATGAAGCACACCGAGCCAGAGCAGAGGGTGAGGTCGACCGCAGGGGTGAGGGTGCGCCAGACGGTCTGAGAGTCGTCGAGCACGTTGTCGGCCTTGTTGTCGGGCTCGTGGATCGTGTCCCATTTGGAGTAGGTGTAGGGATGCTGCAGGGCAATGGGCATGTCGATAGAGCGCTTGCACTGGTCTTCCACGCGCGCGAGGTTCTTCTTGAGGGCGTCAATCATGGGCGCGAGCTCGTGGTATTTGGAGCCGAGTTCTTCCTGCAGGCGCGCCTCTTCTTCCTCCTTCTGCGCGTGTTCGAGAGATAGCTGGTCGAGTTCGGCCTTCTTGGCTTGGAGCTCGGCTTCCAGGCCAGACATCTGGTCTGCAGCGGCACGGAGGCGGGGGAGACCGCACTCGCCGTCAGGACGGGCGAGCTCGAACGACTCGTAGGCAGAGAGTTGGTTGAGGGCGGCAGGCAGCTTGCCGTCGGGGAACAGGGTGCTAAACTCTGCGGCAGACTGATCATATTTCTGGATCATGGCTTGAACTGTGAGGAGCTTGGCCTCGAGCTCACGACGGTACAGACGGACCTTGTCGAACCAGTTCTTGCAGAGGAAGCGGCGGGCAACGGCCTGGCAGAGGATGACGTCCTCGCGGTACTTGAGGTACGCACGGCGGGTCTGGCGAGTGAGCACGTTGGCCTGGCACTGCATGATGGCGTCGCGCTGGCCGAGGTACTGTGTGCGTGCGCGCCACATGCGGACAATCGACTGGATGCGGACGGCCGCGCGGAGCTGGCGCTGGCGGCGGGTCCGCCAGTAGTTGCGGTACGTGAGCCAGCCGCGGATGTGGGCCTGGATGAGGACGACGGCGTTGCGGATGCGGCGGTACTCCTTGCGGACCATGTAGCCGCGCCAGACACGCTGGATGTCGACGGCAAAGTCGTGCTGCGCAAAGGTAAGGACGTCGTCGGCAGTCCAACGCTCGTCGGGGTCGAGGCGGACGAGGTTCTCGACAATAGTGGCAAGACGGGAGTCCTCGATGGGTGCCATGTTGACGTTTGCGGTGAGGACGTCGTCGCGGAAGGTGTTCTCGTCATCGGTGCAGAAGGGGTGCTGACCGGTGATGATCTGATAGAAGGTGACACCGAATGCCCACATATCAGCGCTCTTGGAGTACTTCTTGAGCGTGAGGAGCTCGGGCGCCCAGTAGACGAGCGTGGTGGGGATAGCGTCACCAATGAGGAGCTTAGAGAATAGCTGGTGCGTCTGGCGGGCAGAGTCGAGCTCTGTCTTGCCGAACTCGCCGATCATGGCGTTGTTGAAGGCGTCGAGGTAGATGCCTGCGGGGCGGACCTTTCCGTGGATGATGTTACAGTTGTGGATAGCGACAAGACCCTTGGCGATGTCGCAGGCGTACTTGAGAGCGTGGCGGGGTGAGGGTCTGCGGCTGTTGGTGACCACCATGTTCCACATATCTCCGAGAATGCCCTCCTCTTCAAGGAGGACCAGCGTCTTAAACGTGTAGGGGTTGGTCGGCTTTTCAGACCAGTATGAATAAAGAGAGACGATGTTAGGGTGGCCCTGGAAGCGTGCGACGGCATCGGCTTCGTAAACCTTCAAGTCATAGGTGCGGCGATCAACGCAGTCGAGACGCTTGATGATCAGAGGAATGTCGCTGAGGTGCGGGGCCTTGGGGGTGCAGCGGAAGACCTCGCCCTGGATGATAGAGAGATCACCACGCTTGATGGAGAGAGCCTGACGGTGGTCAATGTGAAGCTCTTCAACTGTACGAATCTGGGAGAGCTCCGTGGCAATATCCTCCTTGGGAAGGAACTGCTCTCTGTTTTCTTCCTCGGCGCGGGCAAGATACTTGCTCTGGTGGTCCTGAGCGAGAACGATACGCTTCGTACGAGAAGGGGTTGCTGATCTCGGGCCAGGACTCCTGCCACCAGGAGAATTCATGGCCACTGTATAACTGAAAGCGAAAATTGCGGAACAAACAAGCAAACTTGGACTGCTTTGGGAGCTTCATGAAGCCAGACGTTGTTGAACTTTTTTTCATGCAAAAAATCGGAACGAAAAACTGATTCGATCAGCCTGAGTCCCTTGCGACAGCAGAGACTCGCCTGAGTACTCAAATGAACGAGATGAACTATAAAAAGCGCGATTATAGCTTTATTTTCGCCGTCAGCGTCGTCCGACGCTCTCTTTCGGCCGATGGAAGACGGGTACAAGATCGCTGACAAGGCCAAAAACTGATACAGACAAGGCCTCAAGCATCTCCTGTGATGTGTGGCGGCATCTTCTTCTGCGAACCAGGCGTGATTGTCTTGAACAGTTCGTGGAGTCGGCGCAAATTTTGAGCGTGGCATGGAAAAGATGGGTGTATTGTGAGGAAAAGCAGAGAATGAATGTATCCTGAGCATATAGTCATATTCTTGTCCTGGAAACATGTGGAACTTGTCTCTTGACCGCGAAAAGCGTATAAGATGATAATGCAAACAAGACGGCTTCGCCAGAGCTACAAGCACGCAAGCTACGCTATACTATAACAAAATGACTATCGGCTTCGGATTATCGCAACCGTTAGAAGAAAGCTCCAGCACCGCTCTCTCCTTGTCAAAGACTCCACCACAAGTCACAGTCAATAAGCGGTCAACCACGGTCGTCTCATGTCATGTGTGCATGATGAGTGTACGCCGCAATACTGAAGCACAGATTTCTGTCGGGCGAGATCCTTGGTTCGTTGGACCTGCCTTCTGCGAGCTACAGCTGTGACTTCGCCCCGAATGGCAGGTTTGTGGCGTTTGCGGGAGACACTAACGATATCCGCGTCTGCGATGTTGTCAGCACGCTCGAGCAGAGGCAGTAGGCTGTGTAAATTTGAATGGAGTCAGGCGTGGACTCAACTCGAGGCCTTGGCTGGTTGGGAGACAGTTCTGTCTGGCATTGCTGACGCGAATGTAACTCACGCCGACTCTGGGCGCAGACTCATCTGGAGCTGCGGCTACCGGGGTCGTGCCTCGCGCCTCGAGGTGAGTGGCGTCGGCGGTCGGCGAGTCGGCAGTCAGAATTTGGCAACCACCGAGCTGAGCGCTGAAACCGATGAGCAGCGTTATTTCCTCGCCAACATGCATCAAAGACACACTTATCTCCGCATATCGCGCCTCGCTCGAACCTCACCAGCGGCCCCCCGCTGTCCATGAACGTCGAGCTGGTGGCGGGGCAGGAGCTCCCGGTCGCCCTGCACACGCTGAACCAGGGCGCGGTGTGGGCGTGTCTGGTGGGTGGCGGGGCCAACCCCGACCTCGAGGACAGGGTGCTGGAGGAGGCTCAAGAGGAGTGGCCGCACACTACCAGGATGCACGACAAGATCCGCAAGGCTCTCGCCCCTGAGGCCAAGTGCCTCTGGTTCCTCTGCCGCAAGTTCTTCTTCTCGCTGAACGTCGCCGAGAAGGACGGCGAGTGCTATCAGCGTCCTGGGCACGACAGATGCTACCACCACCACATGTACATGGGCCGACTCTTCATGCTCGACACGAGACACCACACCGCCCTCACCAGGGCCAGGATGCCCAGGGCCCTCGAGGTCTACAGCAACACATGGACCCACATCGCCAGGACGCCCAAGGGTCTGTGGGGCTGGGGCACTAACGAAGAGGGTCAGCTGGGGTTCAAGTCGGCAAGTAATCTTTTTGTCAACCCAACCCGCCTCAACTTCCCCTCCTGCCCCAACATCGCCGCGCTCGAGGCCAGCCTGCCCCCCTGGGAGAAGCACAGGATGGTGACTGCTGTGTCGATATATGAATATCAGACGTTCATCCTCACTCCAGCCGGCACTGTCATGGCGGGCAACAAGGCGAATTGGTTCACAGGCGAAGCCGATGAGGACAACAGAAAACTATTCAACCCAGTAGCAGTGCCGTCTGGCTTTGTCCCAGATCACATCATGCATGCAGGTCTGCTCAATGCAACAACTGTCATCCTCTCAATGGGCGATCGGCAGATGATCAGTGGGAGAAACGATTATGGCCAGCTGGGGCTCGGGCACGATGATGGGATGTCTGGCTTCGTTGACCTGCCCTTCAGGGTCGACCGGATCATCACTTCAGAGACTCGTTTTTTCACCGTCTTCCTCAGCGGCCGCCAGCTGCTCTTCGCCGGCGAAGTTCCCTTTCATATCGCCCAGTCGGGCCTGCTGCCTGGTTTCAGCGAACGCGACAAGTGCCTCACAGCCACCCCGCTCCGGTTCCCAGAGAGGGTCAAGGGGTTCTGGGGTGAATATGATCGGATGGTCTGGGTGACCGAGGGTGTCACCCACTACTGCCACCGTGGGAATCTTACCATGGTTCCAATTGAGGCGACAGCGTTCAATGTTGAAGACCCCCTCCGCTTCTGCGACTCAACTGGCCAGTGGTTCAAGGTGGTGGGCGAGTCAGATGGGGTGGCTGAACTCGTCGAGTGCGAGGCGCCCATAAGGCGGGAAGACATCATTCCCGTCAGTGTCGACCCAAGCCCTCAATCATAAACTTGCTGTTCAATCGTGACTGGCCAGGCGACCAGTTACCTCTTCCATTCTCGATGAACAGACTGCAACCCGACCACACCCTCATTGTGTAGTGTGGCATCGATGTATCGCCTAGACTGAGGACGCGACATTGCCTCATTATTGTGATTACAATGAAGCCATTCACACGATGATGAATGTACCGCAGCTAACCACCCATTGCCGGCGCTTTATTTCAATCAAATTCCACTCAATCACTCAGCAACCTTCGCCAACAGGTTCGCCATGTGCATTGCCATCGCGCTGCTCGTCCTTGCCACCGCAGCCCTGATCTTGGCCGTCTGCGCCTCCTTCTCCAGCCCGTTCTCCAGTGCCACATCGCGGGCTTGCAAATAAAAGAGGTCAGCATCTCTAAACTGCCCAGCGTCACTTGCCATGGCACCGAGTTGGGAGAGAGCGATCTGATGCGTCGTATCTGCCACATCGTCGGCTAGATATAGGCTGCGGTCGAGACTCTCGCGTGCAGCCTCGAACTCGCCGACAAGTCCCTCGGCCATGGCGAGATTGGTCGAAGCAATCTTCTCCGCTTCCCTAGCCCTTGTGATCACCGCGCGAGAGGCGTCCACGGCATCTTCCATCACCTCGTGAGCCCGCTTGACATCTGACGTCGAGAGCTCTCCGTCAGAAGTATGCATGAGAGCGACTCCAAGGCAAGTCAGCGCGTAGAAGCGGGAGTTGGCGTCTGTCGCGATGTCTACGAGCTGCTCGGCGGCGTTGATGGCTTGGTCTCTGCGGTTTAGCAGGAAAAAGTCGACCGCGAGCCCATTGAGGGCGAGGATCTCGCCCTTGACGCAGCCGCTCTGTCTTGCACTGGAAAGGGCCTTGGAGAACGCAGCGAGGGCACGTTTAGGCTCGCCGGCGTTGTCAAAACTGTATGCGAGGTTGAGCCAGAGGGCCATCTCGTCTAGGAAGCTCCCAGCCCGCCTCATAGTCGCAGCCATGAGCTGAGCGTCGGCCTCCAGACTGGCCTTGATCTTTCTCGGCCCGCCGACGAGTTCGACCTTGTTCGTAGTCTTCCTGAGCTGAGTCACGCCAACCACTGTAGTAGAGACGCCTTCGATGGGCGTATATCCCAGTCTGAGAGGCACGCCCGCACTGAGAGTGGCAGGGTCATGGATTCTTGACTTTGTAGGGGACGACAGCGAGCCCGCGGGGGATTGGAGCGAAGAGAGCTTGAAAGAAGTGGTCCCGACAATAGACGAGCGTCTACGACCCTTGGGGTGGGTGTCAAGCCGCATGGGCGTGGTGGAGGCCGAGGGGCTGCGGGAATCGGGGCTAATGGGGGAAAGGGGCGTGTGCAGGTCAGACTCTTCCAGCCGGCCGTCAGCAGAGTTAAAGCGCTTCTTGCGTTGGATGGGGGAGGTGAGCACTAGATTCTCGGGGATTTGGCGGGAGCGGGGCATGCGAATGCCTTTCTCGGGGAGACGTCCAAGAGTTGGAGTGCGAACCTCGTTTTTGTTGCCAGTAACAGAAGAGCTGCGGCTGCGAATGGTTCTCAATGGTGTCAGTGGAGATGTGCTGGTCTGAATTTCATTCTCTTGTTCCACACCTCCCGCAGAATTGAAATGAATTGTTCGGCGAACTGGAGATGCCATGGCGAGCTTCTCAACCACCGAACGCCTCCGAACGGGGATTCGTATACCCTTGTTGGAGAAGCGTCCAAGCTGCATCTCAGCGCTCATCTTGAGAGTTTGTTGCGATGATTTTGCTTAAACTGCGTCAGAGTGGATCTTGGCGAAATCAGGGGAAATACGGCGGAGTAGGGCGCTAGTGGATCGTCTGGGAGGGTGAGGAGCCGTCTAGGGTGAGTTATGACTTTTGACCTTAACATGCACACTTGGCATGGACGATTTGGCTACAAGCTCTCTGGGCACGTTTGACGGTAGAGTAGATGCTATTGCAGTGTCTAGGGATGGAAGCTATATTGTAGCAGCAATCAACGACGATTTCATCCGCGTATTGAGCACGAAGACGAAAGAGACCATTTTTCTCCTCGATTCCAAGACGAAGGGGGCCATCATAGGCATATCCATCAACGACAATGACAATGAAATCTTCACTCTCGGCTCAGATGGCCAGTTCGAGGTCTGGGGCGCCACTAGCGGTCGGATCCTCGCTCGGCTTCATTTCCCCTCCACCATGGCCACGTCCCTCGCTTTCCAGGAGGATACGTTCGTCATAGGCACCCACGGGCACGGTATTGAGGCATGGGATGCTCCAAACAGGGCAATGATCTCCCATCCAGATTCAGACCCGATTGTATCTGCGGTCGATCGAGATTCAAACGGTTCGATCCTTGTCGACGGAGCCGATGCGCTCTCCCTCATCACGCCTTCTGGCGAGCGTCAGATGCTTGTCTCCCGTTCCAACACCGCCTTCCCCCTCGGCTGGCGCTCGGCCTGCTTCCTCGGCGCTGGCAGGGTGGCAGTTGCCGAGGGCAACCGTGTATGCGTGATGGACCAGATCGGCGGGGTAGTAGCCACCCTATTCCACCCCCAACAAGCCCGACACGTGGCCGTCTCTCCCGACGGACAGACTGTCGCTGTCTCTGGCTATGCGGACCTCTCCACGGTGAGTAGCATCGAGACTTTCGAAGAGGACGGGCAGACGATGCGTCACGTGCATTACCCAACCCTCGAGGAGATACAGAAACCCGGAGTCGAAGAGGATCTTACCGTTTTATTTAGCACGGTTGATTGGATTATGATTGGATCATGTCCTGGCGGCAGAGCGTGCTTTGGCCCTAAGCAGGTTTACACCGTCTGGGGCGAGGCCGTGTTCGAGACCCGGCTGCAGCCTGATACTCACACGTTCAAGACACCATTCATCAAGAAGTCGGCCGAGTCACTGCCAGAGGACGATGACGATGAGGTTGACACTGAACATATCCACGAGATCGCCCAGAGGAGTGGCATGGGCATTGCTGTAGTGGAGGAGGAGGGTGTGAGCATGCCGCCCTTACACTCCCTGTCACCCACGCCCGTCTCTCATTCCCCTGCTCAGAGCAAGGTGGAGTCGACGCAGTTTAGTGCAGCTCCCGAGGCCACGCAGGTGACAAATGATGGAAGCAACGGCAAGGCTGGGCCTACACTCGCTCTCTCGCTCGCCCCAGCTCATTCGCGGACTAACAGCCAGCCCCCAGCCCGCCCTGCCCCGCTGCGACCTGAACAAGACCTAGGACTGGCGCTGTCTCTCGACATACAGCCCTCTCCCACTCCGGAACTCCGGAATGCTCAGTCAGTGCCGGAGTCGCCCCCGCCGGCCGCCCCAGCGCCAGTACCAGAAGCGTTGGAGAAGAAACGATCGCCCAAACAACCATCCACCAAACCCAGCCCGAGTCCGAGCCCTCGTGTGGTCGATACTTCAGGCCCCTACCATTCTACCGACCTCGCCATCGACGGCAAGCAGCTGACCATCACTAGAGCAGGCGTTGTCCACAAGATCACGGCCCATAGCCAGCCATTGACCGCAGTGGCGCTCTCAAACGACGGCACACGCGTAGTGACAGGTTCCAAGGGGAAGACGGTCCGTTTGTTCGACTGCGAGAGCGGGAAGAAGTTGCTCATCCTCAAGGGGCATAAGACAAGCATCGGGGCTGTAGGGATATCCACAAACAATAAGTTTATTGCCTCCGCGTCGAGCGACAAGGTCAAGGTGTGGGACCTGGCTAAAACTGCAGGAGATGAGGGGATTTACAAGATCAAGGGCTTCCCCAACGTCGTCGCGATCTCGGTTGACAGCATGGGATTCATGATCGCGATTGGGAGGACAGATAATCGAGTAGATATCATCGGACCAACTGGCAAAAACATCGCGACATTCAACCTTCCTGACGCTGCAAGGGCTATCGCGTTCTCCCAGGACGGTCGTTATCTTGTGTCAGCAACGATTAGTGGCATTATTCAAGTGTGGAACTCCTCGATCGACGGGTCCTCCGTCAACGAAGAGCCTGTGTATTCCACCGAGGCCGATGTCGACCTTATCCTGCGAGTTTATGACAACGGGGACGTTGTGGCCGACTATGGTCTGGTGTTCAACATCAATGACATGTGAGGTTGGAGGATGGTTCTTGGATTATGGTCTTATGGTAAATGAGGTGCCTCCTTTCAGACCGGACATCTTACCTTCCTTGCTTACTTTCCTGAGAGCTGGATGATGGCTTCCATACTGTCGTGCCACGCTCGACGCCCAGCCACAGCGAGAGACTGGGATGGGGCCCGGCAAGGTTCAGCCGATGGTCCAGGGTGAGGCTCAACCCGCCCCGCAGACTGTGGAGCCGACAAGCGGGCCTGCTTGAGCGAGTGGTAAATGGTTGAGAGACTTGGAGTGGGGTTGACTTCATTTATGAATCATACGGTTCGACATCGATGGGAATGATGTCTTCCCACGATTCGGCCACCTCGCACTCGACCAGCTCAGCCACCCCATCTGACTCACCCACCACCTTGAACCACTGGCCGGTGGAGTCGCGGAATAATTGGATGCAATTGTCATTGATCAATGTTCTATGGCATGCCATAGCCTCAAAGGGCACACAGATCTGGTCGTCGTGTTCGTTGTCGCACAAATGAGTGCGGCCCTCGGTCACCCAGACCATCCGATCATAGTCACCCCAGAACCCCTTGACCCTCTCTGGGAACCGGAGCGGGGTGGATGTGATGCACTTGTCGTCCCTGCGTTTTCCAGGCAGCAGGCCCGACTGGGCGATATGAGGGCGAACTCGACCAGCGAAGAGCAGCTGGCGGCCACCGAGGAAGACGGTGAAAACAAATGCAGAAGTCATGATCCGGTCGACCCAGAAGGGCAGGTCGACGAAGCGTGTCATATCATCATCGTGCCCGAGTCCCAGCCGGCCACAATAGTTGCCCCCGCTGATCATCTGCCGATCGCCCATTGAGAGGATGACAGTCGCTGCATTAAACGGACCCACATGCATGATGTGATCTGGGACAAAGCCAGACGGCACTGCTACTGGGGTGAACAGACGTCTATTGCCCCTCTCGGCTTCGCCTATGAACCAATTCGCCTTGTTGCCCGCCATGACAGTGCCGACCGGAGTGAGTATGAACGTCTGATATTCATATATCGACACATCAGTCACCATCCTGTGCTTCTCCCAGGGGGGCAGGCTGGCCTCGAGCGCGGCGACCTTGGGGCAGGCGGGGAAGGTGAGGCGGGTCGGGTCGTTGAACTTAAATGACTGGAACCCAAGCTGGCTACGTCCGCTAGTGCCCCAGCCCCACATGCCCTTGGGCGTCCTGGCGATGTGGCTAATCCTGTTGCTGTAGACCTCGAGGGCCCTGGGCATCCTGGCCCTGGTGAGGGCGGTGTGGTGTCTCGTGTCGAGCATGAAGAGTCGACCCATGTACATGCGGTGGTGGTAGCAATATTCGTACTCTGTGAACTGATAGCACTCGCCGTCCTTCTCGGCGACGTTCAGCGTGAAGAAGAACTTGCGGCAGAGGAACCAGAGGCACTTGGCCTCGGGGGCGATGACCTTGCGGATCTTGTCGTGCATCTCGGGATTGTGCGGCCACTCCTCTTGAGCCTCCTTCAGCACCCTGTCCTCGAGGTCGGGGTTGGCCCCGCCGCCCACCAGACACGCCCACACCGCGCCCTGGTTCAGCGTGTGCATGGCGACCGGGAGCTCCTCGCCATCCGCGAGCTCGATGTTCATGGACAGCGGGGGGCCGCTGGTGAGGATCGAGCGGGCGCGGTCGAGGAGGGCTTGCGCGGATGGCTCGAGAGGGGGCAGCTTGGAGAGCGCGGCGAGGAGGGATTCGAGAGAAGGGGCGCTGGTTGGTGCAGAAGTGCTCTTGTCGTTGTGGATCGAGGGCATCTGCCCGTCGAAGTGCCTGGAGTAGGCGCACTGGATCAAGGATGGGATGTACCAGAGATGGAGGCCGTCACAACAAGCGAGGCGCGATATGCGGTGATCAGCGCATCTCTGATGGCAGATGGCGAGGAACTAGCGCTGCTCATTGGTTTCAGCGCTCAGTTCGGTGGTTGCCAAATTCTGACTGCCGACTCGCCGACCGCCGACGCCAGACTGCGTGATATCCTGGTTAAACTACGTAAATCTTGCCGTGGTGCCTGATTTATGAGAAGTGATCGATTATGAGTCACTGCCTGGCTGCTCACCCGAGCAGCCAGCGCCCCAATCACACCAGCCGGCCCCCTGAGGTATGCAAGAAGTCAGATGCTCGCCTCCGTCTGGCCTCTGAGAAGCGCGGATCAATCTATTACATATTATGCAATCCAGTAAACCATAAAACTGGCCACGTCCGTGATCAATCCTCCACATCTCCCCCCACCCCCTCCTACCGCCGCCATCCAGCGGAGTCAGCGTGGAGGCGCTTCGGCGCCCCGCAATGGCTGAATAATGGTATGTACATGTTTACATACAATCGAGTAAATTCATAAATACCATCCAGAACCAAAACCATCAAAGGAAGTGATGCTTCAGTTCCTAACCGATGCCCTTCTTTCCAAGATGCTTGTAGCACTGAACAAGAGGATATCCTGGTTTCTTTCGACCGAAATATCGCTTGATCAGCT
This sequence comes from Carpediemonas membranifera, assembly GCA_019828565.1. NCBI lineage: Eukaryota > Fornicata > Carpediemonas > Carpediemonas membranifera. Next base: position 627,492 of record JAHDYR010000067.1, on the reverse strand, counting down.
CCAAACCTCTCTCACCTCTGGGTTTCTAGAGATAGAGGGCCTTCAGATCTCACCTGCGGCAATTAACCCATACCTTGCTAACTCCCCTTATCTTATCGACCACGGTTCTGCTGGCATGTGCCGCATTGACATCCCATACCTGTCTTCGCTTGTGAAGTACGGTGCCAAGCTCGGCCGCGGGCAGCAGCTCGCCGATGTTATGGGACAAGTTTATCATGTACATATATGGGGACTCCTGCTCAAGCTTAGGCCGAATGAATCGCCCCTCGTTGGCCGCCCTTCAACGTCCAACGAAGATTCGGACAAGGAGCAGCAGGAAGTGTCTACTATGCTCGCTGCTCTCCTCAGGAGACTCATGTTGACTGTTGAAGACAGCACTGTGACGATTAGCGGGTTTAACACCCCGTTTGTCAGCCTGGCAGTTCCAGGAACGGTCGAAATCAATCCACTCGCAGACACAGACGCGAATGACATCGCATTCGCCATTGATGTGCCAGAGTGCACCGTCACACACCACCACCAGGGGTCGACCGCAGACCTTGTCGTCCTCGATCCCTCCAGAGCACGAGTAGGCGCCCGACTCGAAGCTAATGCTGTAACTGCCATTTCACTCGAACTAGACATCAGTTCGGTCACGGGGAAGGTCACTGCGCAGTTTACGGACGACTTGGCTGGAGTTGTGACTTTATTACGTCGACCCTCGGCGATACCAGCCAACCAACAGATGACACGCCCCCGCAAGTTCACTGCTGCTCTCTCCCACGATGAGAGGTCTCAGCTTTTGTCTGTGCTTGTCCCAGATTCCAGCCCAATCCCAACCCGAGCCCAGCCTTTTTATTTTAATAAGCTGCTCGACAATGCAGTATCGCACGTTGCTGAGACGCTACGGGATGGAGGCGAGACTGTGTTTTACGACGCCCTCGAGGAGCCGGTTGAGCCACTTGGTGTGTCTGTCCATATCTCAGTCGGCAAGGCAATCTTGGAAATAGATTTACTCTCTGAAGAGCTAGCAGTCGACGACTTGAACCGAGTCCGCCTCGAGCTCGGCCTTGAAAGCACACACACCCTCACCCTCCCCCTCGGCGCCACGTCTGGAACACATGAGGTCACAATACACTCAGCCCTGGTGTCATCGGCCGGGTTGAGTGTCACCACTGACGACGAGGAGGCGCTCGTTGTCAAGATGGGGGCGGAGCGGTCGGTTGCAGTCGGATCTGTAGATTTGACGTTGGATCCGGCAAGATATATGTTGACTGCTGAGGCTTTGACAGATTATGTCCTTCCGATACGGAGGATTGTGAAGCATTTGGACCATTTGTCGACTCCTGTGACTGGCACGCGACACACAGCGCCACCCCGCCCGATCAGCGTGCAGTGTGCGGGCATATCTATTGATTTGGCGGGCATATCTCTCAATTTGACCGATATCAATGACGCGATCTCCTTTATGCACGTCGGTCAGGCTGTGACATCCCATTATGTCACTACTGCTCGCGTCACGGTTGCGGTCCGATCTGTTTCTGTCATGACTGCCCGCAGTACCGATTATGACGATCTTGCAGTCCAGATCCTCCTTACATCGGCATCCCCCTCGCCCAGCTGGGCACTCGACCCTGAAGAAGACTGGAGCCAACATTCTGGAGTCACAGTCGAGTTGACGGTCCCGGAATTAGAGGCCGGGGCAAGCAGTGACACTCTCAGAGATGTCATCGAACTCGGCAAGGATTCGGCGAAGCTGCTGAGTCTGCTCGATCTCGTGGCTGACCCCGATGCGGCGAGGCTGAGAGACAGGACGAAGAAGAGTCAGGCGACTGTGTCTGTAAGTGTTGGATCCGTATCCGCGACCGCTTTGTCAAACACCAAGTCGATCGACTCTGCTACAGCAGTTTTCGGGTTCAAGGGCAGCGGTTTGATCACATCTAGCGGATCGAGGTTCAACGCAACCGTCACGCCCAACGAATCTGGAGATTTGATCAGATATTCCCTCGGCGGTGAATCTTTTTCCTTCATCCACACAACGAAACATATCTCACCAGATCTCGCCCAGATCTCCGTATCCGGCATCCAAGTCCCCGGCCGCGCCCCTATTCTTGACGCCACCATCACCGGCCTCGTTGCTGTCGTGGCCGAGCGTCTTGTCGTTGCTCGGGCCGTCAGAGACCTGCTTCAGCCGATCATCTTCGCCATGACCCCCACTGCTGCCCCTCCCCCAGCCCAAGCCAAGGGCACTACTTCTTCTACTACTGCTACAACAAAAACACTGGGGTCAAGGCCGATGAACAAGACCACCGTCGACATCGAGTCCGAGTCGAAGGGCCAGGCCGACCACAACAGTGGTTCAGATCCCACAGATAGGGTCTACCCCGAGGCTACCTTCTCCCTTGTCCACTGTGGCGTGGCTTATTGCCCTGTGCTGGCCATACCGCATATCCAAGCGCTGCTTGCTGTTGATGCTACTGGCACACTCACAACCACTCTGTTCGGCCCATCATTCCAGGTCGATTTACATGCTGATATGTATATCCGTCGTCTAGCAGGCTGGCAGATCCCCGAAGGGTTTGATCTCTTCATCATAGACACCTCAGCCGACTCTAAGATGACCACACCCGCCCGACCTGGCGACTCCATCCCCAGCCTGGGTTTCGTTCCTTGCGGGTCGACCCATACGACATTTACCGGGTCTCTGGCCGACTTGAACATCGCGGGGACGACCAAGGCCTGTCTGTTTACAACACCTGAGACACTTCAGACGTTGGTCACCCTGCTCACACATGCAGCAAACTATGCTGGGCGATCGGAACAGCTGGAGAAGCTGATGAAGGCGCTCAGATCTGAGGCGGGCGAGGTGAACAACCTCGGACTCACTCCAGAGCTGCTTGATGGGCTCAAATCTTTCTATGTCCCCCGTGACCAACCCGCTGGACCCAAGACCGATCTGAAACAGTATATTCGGGAAACGCACTTTATCCCGGCTGGGTCTGTTGACTCGAAGGTGATTGACGTCGACTCGCACTACTTTGACGCCACCGGTATCCCTCGACTCGAGCGTGCCGCCGAACCCCAGAAGCTTTGCCGAAGCTCTGTCGATGCGGACGTAGATTTCCTCATGCTCGACATCCCATCGTCAGAGTCATTCATTTCATTGACTCCACTCGACTCCACTCGGGGTGACCCCCGCCCTCCCTTCTCCTCGCCACTCAGTTTTATCGGAGGTCGACCGGTGGTTGGTCTGGATTCTGTCATGGACTTGGCCAAGAAGCACACGAGCGCAGTCGGGGGAGTGTTGGTCTACCCTAAGGGCCTCACCCTCTCCTCTTCTGGTTGCAGGCTCCAGTTTGATTTATTCAAATCGGAAGAGGATCAGATTGGACCGATATTTGACGTCGATCTCTCTATCGGATCCATCAAATCTTTCCACTCGACCTCAAACGGGATCAAATCCATTGGTCACACTGAAGGCAGACTAGACGCATCATGCCGCTACACCCGCCTCAGGGTCCATGACCGCGCCGACAGCCTAGTTGCCGGAATTCTTGGGTCAACCACTGTGCCCCGAGTCACGCTGGATTTACACGGGACAGCTGCTCGCACTATTGCCTCCCACGTCACTTCTGCGATTGCCGGGTTCTCCTCAGTTCCCGTGCCCGCGACGCCTCCCTTGTTCATCCATCGAATGACTATCTCACCCATGGTTGTTCTTGCTGGTTGGACCCCCCAGCCTGTGACGATGGCCGATGTCTTGGGAGGTAACATCGAGGCTTTCTTCGTCCTGTTGTCACACGCGGTGGCGACTTCGAATGCACCAGTGAAGCTACCCGGCCTTGACCTGGTGAACGTCGCGCTGACTGGAGAAGAGGTCTCTATGAGGTATTCTTCTATCGCCAAGCATGTGGGACAGGCACTTTTTGTTGCGATTACTCACCGAAGGAAGAAGAGTCGAGCTGTTGCTTTGAAGCCAAGCTCTTATAGGGACTTCATGTTTAGTGTAGATGATGGCGATGTTACTGTCAGTTAAACATGGTAGGTTTGCCTTGGTTGGATGGAATTGTGCGAGGAATTAGTCCAGGTAGCGCCTGGGTGAACGGCCACCGTCATGCCGGGTTGTAGGATTTGGTTGAGTTTGGTTTGGCTTGCAAATCTAGGCTCGCTCATCGCCAGTCGCCGTAAACGTTGGATCAGATTCGAGCCATGCTGACGGGTGTTAGTGTGCTGCTGGACAGAGCGCGACGCACAGCTGAAAGGGGCGGACAGGCAGGCCTACCACCGTCATACTCATGCCTCACATCCCTACACCGCAGCTGGCGTCGACGGTCGGCGAGTCGTCAGTCAGAATTTGGGCACCACCGAACTGAGCGCTGAAACCAATGAGCAGCGCTAGTTCCTCGCCAACGTGCATCAAAGACACACTTATATCCGCATATCGCGCCTCGGTCGCCATAACGGCCTCCATCTCCGGGGACATCCCCTGTTTGATCCAATGCGCCTACTCCAGGCACTTCAAGAAGCAGATGCCCTCGATCCACAACGACAAGAGCACTTCTGCACCAACCAGCGCCCCTTCTCTCGAATCCCTCATCGCCGCGCTCTCCAAGCTGCCCCCTCTTGAACCGTCCGCGCAAGCCCTCCTCGACCGCGCCCGCTCGAACCTCACCAGCGGCCCCCCGCTGTCCATGAACATCGAGCTCGCGGATGGCGAGGAGCTCCCGGTCGCCATGCACACGCTGAACCAGGGCGCGGTGTGGGCGTGTCTGCTGGGTGGCGGGGCCAACCCCGACCTCGAGGACAGAGTGCTGAAGGATAATCTAATGAGGTGGCCTCGTGATCGGGAGACACACGACAAGATCCGCAAGGCTCTCACCCCCGAGGCCAAGTGCCTCTGGTTCCTCTGCCGCAAGTTCTTCTTCACGTTTAATGTCGCAGAGAAGGACGGCGAGTGCTATCAGCGTCCTGGGTACGACAGATGCTACCACCACCACATGTACATGGGCCGCCTCTTCATGCTCGACACTGCCAATCACTATCACACCGCTCTCACCAGGGCCAGGATGCCCAGGGCCCTCGAGGTCTACAGCAACAGGATTAGCCTCATTGCCAGGACGCCCAAGGGTCTGTGGGGCTGGGGCACTAGCGGACATGGCCAGCTTGGGTTCGAGTCGGATGAGTTCAACGACCCGACCCGCCTCACCTTCCCCGCCTGCCCCAACATCGCCGAGCTCGAGGCCAGCCTGCCCCCGTGGGAGAAGCACAGGATGGTGACTGCTGTGTCGATGAATGGAGATGCGACGTTCATACTCACTCCGGTCGGCACTGTCATGGCTGGCGCTGCTTCGGAGCGCTTTGTCGGCCCAGTCGAGCGGGAGAACTACTACTTCTTCCACCCAGTAGCAGTGCCGTCTGGCTTTGTCCCAGATCACATCATGCATGCAGGTCTGCTCAATGCAACAACTGTCATCCTCTCAATGGGCGATCGGCAGATGATCAGCGGGGGCAACTATTGTGGCCGGTTGGGGCTCGGGCACGATGATGGGATGTCTGGCTTCGTTGACCTGCCCTTCATGGTCGACCGGATCATCACTTCAGAGACTCGTTTTTTCACCGTCTTCCTCAGCGGCCGCCAGCTGCTCTTCGCCGGCGAAGTTCCCTTTCATATCGCCCAGTCGGGCCTGCTGCCTGGTTTCGGCGAACGCGACAAGTGCATCACAGCCACCCCGCTCCGGTTCCCAGAGAGGGTTAAGCGGTTCTGGGTCGATGATGGTCAGATCGTCTGGGTGACCGAGGGCGCCACCCACTACTGCCACCGTGGGAATCTTACCATGGTTCCAATTGAGGCGACAGCGTTCAATGTTGAAGACCCCCTCCGCTTCTGCGACTCAACTGGCCAGTGGTTCAAGGTGGTGGGTGAGTATGTTCGGAAGATGCCAAAGATAATCAAGTGTGAGGCGCCTAGAAGGTGGAAAGACCTCATTCCCGTCGATTCCCTGTGATAAATGGTAAATGATCATAAACTTCCATAAGCGGGAGCCGGGCGGAGAGCCACACCAACATCGAGAATCCCATGATACTTTCCACCATGCGCCAGGCATCGAGGCTCGGTTAGCGGGGCAGTGGAGCTGAGAACAACCCAAAACTGCTCGAATGTTTGCTTGCAACCACGCTAGCGAATCTCTTCTCGATCCAGACCAGCAAAAGGTTTGGAGTAGAGGATTTCATGGTAATGATCTAGGAATCACATCAGCCAATGAAATTGAAGAGAACATCGATGACTTCTCCGACGACGACACTCCTCCAGCCGCTCAGCGGCCTGTAATCCGTCATGATGCGCTTTATCACAGTGGATGGATTGACTACGACCTCCGCATTCGCTCCAAGATGACCAAAAGGGCGTTTGGCACGATCCAAGCCGATTCCCTCGTGCTCTACAGAAGCGAGGCCTGCGACAAGGCCATCATGCGCCTCCCGCTGCCCGGAGCGATGGTTGGTAGAGTAAGCGACACTATTGAGCTTACTCTCGACCCGACAGTCTCAACCGTGCAGACGATCTGCCTCCAGTCCGACCCCGACGCCCTGGCCGGCTGGTACTCCGCGCTTAGGTCAAAGATAGCCGAGATGGAGTATAGGAACAACGTGGTGGGGCTCAAGGCAGTCGAATCGGCGACTGAGTGCCACCCCAAGGTGCTTGATTTCCTCAAGAACGAGCTCACATCCTTCTCACTCAAGGACGATCGGCTTAATATTGTGGACCTGGAGGCCCTGGCGAGGTCATTTGCAGTCAGCCAGAGGATAACCAAGATCGAGTTGACATCAGTCGAGGTTGGTGAAATCGGATGTCAGATTATCGCTGATATGATGCAACAGAACGGAACTGTAGTTGATTTGACTCTTTCAAACTGCGGTGTCAGTCGAACCGCAGTCAGCATGCTCGGCAAAGCCATCCAGTCACACCCGACTTTGACCCGACTTGACCTGAATCACAACGACCTCCAGGAAGGCGGCATGGAGCTCATGCTGAGCCTGACTACTTCTGACTCGCCCCCGCCGTTGTCCTACCTGGATGTATCGTACTGTTCCATGGGTACAGGCACTGTTGCTGGTCTGATCAACTCTCTCCAGGCCAAGACCCTGCCCGTGGTTTCTCTTGTTCTTGCTGGCAACAGCATGGATGCTACAACGGTGATGATACTGGCCAACTGTCTTGGTTCGGTCCCTCTCCGTCGACTCGACCTGAGCCACTGCGGGTTGACTCCCGACCACATCATAACCATCTCCACACGCCTGCCCGACTCCAAGCTAGAGCATCTAGCCATCAGCAAGAACACGCTGAACACTGAGGCGGCCATCATGTTTATCGACTCTGTCTCTTCAACCCCGTCGTTGAACTCGATCGTGCTTGACTCCATGGCGGGATGGTCGGCAGACGCGGTGGTGTATATCAGCCAGCTTGTAGGCAAGTGGGCCGTGGAGGAGATTGTCTTCGGGTCTGAGTCGTGAGTGGGCCGGGCGGCTCGTTTATATGAAGGCTGGACGATGGCTAGGGTAAATAGCAGGCCTGGTGTTCTTTTATTAGTCTCCTTCGCCATTCTTCCAGGGTCTGGGCGTCTTGGGCCAACCCTTCCACGGGCCTCGTTCTTGGAGTTGTCGTCTCAACATAGTGGGATTGCCCTTTCGATCGAGCGAGATGGCTGCTGAGTCAGCTACTGCGATGGCCATGCCTCACATCCCTACACCGCAGCTGGCGTCGACGGTCGGCGAGTCGGCAGTCAGAATTTGGCAACCACCGAACTGAGCGCTGAAACCAATGAGCAGCGCTAGTTCCTCGCCATCTGCCATCAAAGATGCGCTGATCACCGCATATCGCGCCTCGCTTGTTGTAACGGCCTCCATTTCTGGTACATCCCATCCTTGATCCAGTGCGCCTACTCCAGGCACTTCAAGAAGCAGATGCCCTCGATCCACAACAACAAGAGCACTTCTATACCAGCGAGCGCCCCTTCTCTCGAATCCCTCCTCGCCGCGCTCTCCAAGCTGCCCCCTCTTGAACCGTCCGCGCAAGCCCTCCTCGACCGCGCCCGCTCGAACCTCACCAGCGGCCCCCCGCTGTCCATGAACATCGAGCTCGCGGATGGCGAGGAGCTCCCGGTCGCCATGCACACGCTGAACCAGGGCGCGGTGTGGGCGTGTCTGGTGGGCGGCGGGGCCAACCCCGACCTCGAGGACAGGGTGCTGAAGGAGGCTCAAGAGGAGTGGCCGCACAATCCCGAGATGCACGACAAGATCCGCAAGGTCATCGCCCCCGAGGCCAAGTGCCTCTGGTTCCTCTGCCGCAAGTTCTTCTTCACGCTGAACGTCGCCGAGAAGGACGGCGAGTGCTATCAGAGCAGATTCTCTGGTAACTCTTATCACCATCGCATGTACATGGGCCGACTCTTCATGCTCGACACTGCCAACCACACCGCCCTCACCAGGGTCAGGATGCCCAGGGCCCTCGAGGTCTACAGCAACAGGATTAGCCACATCGCCAGGACGCCCAAGGGTCTGTGGGGCTGGGGGCAGAACGGGTTTGGCCAGCTGGGGTTCCAGTCATCTGGGTTCGTCGACCCGACCCGCCTCACCTTCCCCGCCTGCCCCAAGGTCGCCGCGCTCGAGGCCAGCCTGCCCCTCTGGGAGAAGCACAGGATGGTGACTGATGTGTCGATATATGAATATCAGACGTTCATCCTCACTCCGGTCGGCACTGTCATGGCTGGCGCTGCTTCGGAGCGCTTCGTCGGCCCAGTCGAGCGGGAGAACTACTACTTCTTCCACCCAGTAGCAGTGCCGTCTGGCTTTGTCCCAGATCACATCATGCATGCAGGTCTGCTCAATGCAACAACTGTCATCCTCTCAATGGGCGATCGGCAGATGATCAGCGGGGGCAACTATTGTGGCCGGTTGGGGCTCGGGCACGATGATGGGATGTCTGGCTTCGTTGACCTGCCCTTCTGGGTCGACCGGATCATGACTTCTGCATTTGTTTTCACCGTCTTCCTCGGTGGCCGCCAGCTGCTGTTCGCTGGTCGAGTTCGCCCTCATATCGCCCAGTCGGGCCTGCTGCCTGGAAAACGCAGGGACTACAAGTGCCTCACACCCACCCCGCTCCGGTTCCCAGAGAGGGTTAAGCGGTTCTTCAGCGCCTTTAGTCGGATGATCTGGGTCACTGAGGGTGTCACCCACTATTACGAGGATGAGAATCGTACTATAGTCCCCATTGAGGCGATAGCGGTCAATGGATACCCCCTCCGCTTCTGCGACTCAACTGGCCAGTGGTTCAAGGTGGTGGGTGAGGCAGATGGGGTGGCTGAGCTGGTCGAGTGCGAGGTGGCCGAATCGTGGGAAGACATCATTCCCATCGATGTCGAACCGTATGATTCATAAATGAAGTCAACCCCACTCCAAGTCTCTCAACCATTTACCACTCGCTCAAGCGGGCCTTCTGGTCGACACCACAGTCTGGAAAATAAGAATCAACCCCTCTCCAACGGCGCTTGGTCGATGAGCCAGACAACAACGTTTGAAATATTGGACGACGCTGCCGGTGATGCAGTGAGTTGTAAACGTCGCACAAAGTGGTGGATATCGCCTGTATTGCCCAACCAAGCATATTTTGCACTCATTGCTCGAACTACATGAATTACATGACGTACGTATTGCGTCAGTACCAAAGCGTGTCTAATGACGTTCGTGTCACTCTACAGCTTTCCTGTGATTTGCGAGAAGGTAATTCGCACTACAATCCAATAAGAATAGGAATAACATGAAATACGATTCAATGGATCTTACTACGCCTCCGAAACGTTCCGTTTCACCTGAACTTGCAGCCCAGCTACAGCAGGATCACTGTAAGCATTCTCATGATGTCCAAGACGCTGAGAAAAGACGTCATGAGATCGAGAATGAGCGTGTGATGCGTGCCCGTCGTGTTGGCGAAAAAGTCCGCATGGCCCATGAACGATCCAACCAGAACCTTCATTCCTTGCAACTCGCCCAAGAAGATGCCGCCATCAAGGCGGACCAGCGCCGTGCCGAGGAGCTTGAGGAAAAGAAGTCCGTGGCCAAGCGAATGACTGATCGCGTCATTGCCACCGCTGACCGCCGCAAGGAGGAAATCGAACGCATTAAGGAACAGATGGAGACCAAACTCGCTGATGCTGAGGAGCGCCGGAAGGAGATCGAGCGGGAGAAGGCCATGCGGGCGTCCAAGATGACAGTCACCCAGCCCTCGGGCTAGAGTGGGTCTGCGAGGTAAATGGAAAAAAAATATGAGGGGGAACTGACAAGAGAACTGGACTTGTTTGAATTTTCTGATCCATTCTTAGCTCTGGAGAGCTTCGTACCTGGCAAAGTCGACACACTCGACCCGACATATACATTCGACATATACATTTACATAAATTTAAGTGGCTAGCCTGAAAATGAATCCATTATCGCCAAGCAGCTGCAGCAGAGCGCGCTGGATCCTGAACTTGCACTCCAACCGCTGGCTGAGTGTCGGGCTAATGACGGTGAAACGTTTCGGAAGAGCGCTGGACGGGTGGATGTGGTGAGATCTGTCGCCGCTGTGGTCGCGCCTCACAGCTACTATGCGACTCCGTGGTGAGTGCCGTCGACGGTCGGCGAGTCGGCAGTCACCGAGCTGAGCGCTGAAACCAATGAGCAGCGCTAGTTCCTCGCCATCTGCCATAAGAGATGCGCTGATCACCGCATATCGCGCCTCGCTTGTTGTGACGGCCTCCATCTCTGGTACATCCCATCCTTGATCCAGTGCGCCTACTCCAGGCACTTCGACGGGTAGATGCCCTCGATCCACAACAACAAGAGCACTTCTGCACCAACCAGCGCCCCTTCTCTCGAATCCCTCCTCGCCGCGCTCTCCAAGCTCCCCCCTCTCAAACCAACCGCGCAAGCCCTCCTCGACCGCGCCCGCTCGATCCTCACCAGCGGCCCCCCACTGTCCATGAACGTCGAGCTGGTGGCGGGGCAGGAGCTCCCGGTCGCCATGCACACGCTGAACCAGGGCGCGGTGTGGGCGTGTCTGGTGGGCGGCGGGGCCAACCCAGACTTCGAGGACAGAGTGCTGAAGGAGGCTCGAGGGGAGGAGCCACGCAGGACCGAGATACACGACAAGATCCGCAACGCTTTCTCCCCCGAGGCCAAGTGCCTCTGGTTCCTCTGCCGCAAGTTCTTCTTCACGCTGAACATCGCCGAGAAGGACGGCGAGTGCTATCAGTTCACAGAGTACGAATATTGCTACCACCACCACATGTACATGGGCCGACTCTTCATGCTCGACACGAGACACCACACCGCCCTCACCAGGGCCAGGATGCCCAGGGCCATCGAGGTCCACAGCAACAGGATTAGCCACATCGCCAGGACGCCCAAGGGTCTGTGGGGCTGGGGCACTAACGGACGTAGCCAGCTTGGGTTCAGGTCAGCATTTGATCAATTTGTCGACCCGACCCGCCTCACCTTCCCCGCCTGCCCCAACATCGCCGCGCTCGAGGCCAGCCTGCCCCTCTGGGAGAAGCACAGGATGGTGACTGGTGTGTCGATGAATGGAGATGCGACGTTCATACTCACTCCGGTCGGCACTGTCATGGCTGGCGCTGCTTCGGAGCGCTTTGTCGGCCCAGTCGAGCGGGAGAACTACTACTTCTTCCACCCAGTAGCAGTGCCGTCTGGCTTTGTCCCAGATCACATCATGCATGCAGGTCTGCTCAATGCAACAACTGTCATCCTCTCAATGGGCGATCGGCAGATGATCAGCGGGGGCAACTATTGTGGCCGGTTGGGGCTCGGGCACGATGATGATATGACACGCTTCGTCGACCTGCCCTTCTGGGTCGACCGGATCATGACTTCTGCATTTGTTTTCACCGTCTTCCTCGGTGGCCGCCAGCTGCTGTTCGCTGGTCGAGTTCGCCCTCATATCACCCAGTCGGGCCTGCTGCCTGGTTTCAGCGAACGCGACAAGTGCCTCACAGCCACCCCGCTCCGGTTCCCAGAGAGAGTTAAGCGGTTCTTCAGCGCCTTTAGTCGGATGATCTGGGTCACTGAGGGTGTCACCCACTATTACGAGGATGAGAATCGTACTATAGTCCCCATTGAGGCGATAGCGTTCAACAAATGCCCCCTCCGCTTCCGTGACTCAACTGGCCAGTGGTTCAAGGTGGGAGATTCGGATGGGGTGGCTAAATTGGCCAAATGCAAGGCTCCTAAATGGTGGCATGACATCACCCCGGTCGACGTCGCCCCTACCCCTCAATCATAAACTTCCTGGCCTGCCCATTGGACCGCGCAACACCAAAACTGCCGTTGGAGTCAGATGTGTGACACGGCACGATGAGACAAATGTGCCACGTGGCGTTTTGAACCGCACGGATGATGCCAGAAGTGTCGAGCTGACCCGACTGCAGCTTCATGGATGGCCAGGCGAATGCCTTTGTGCCTCAGTAGTGTGACAGAAAGGCGAAGGAGGGCAGTTGCCCACAGATGTCAAAATGTTTATCCGACCCGCAAAACACTCGCCGGATACCCTTTCAGTCGAGCTATCGGCTGAGCCAGCAAGGAAGTGTTGTTTTAGAAGGACGGTGAGAAGACCTTCTACTGCTGGATGTACACCTACGCACGACGGATTGGAGCAGACTCGAAGCAGAAGGTGCTGGCCGGGCTGATGGAGAGAGTGAACGAGTCGATCTTCCTCTTTGGTGCTGAGGAGATGAAGGCCTATGAGAAGGAGTGCGCCGTCCATATGTGGTGAACCCGACTCGGCATAATATAACAGTAACCAATCTGACGGCTTGCTCGGCCGGGCTGAAGAGAGTGGAGAGGTATGACGTGATGTACTATTAAATAGGACCGTGAATTTACGAAAATCACCCAAGAGATAGACACGATAGACAAGGGTCAAGGAAGATTATATAAGCTGAATGGACATAAATTGAATAATTGAGTAAATTCATAAAACACACACAGCCAGCCGTTTACGTGAAGATAAATGGAGTTCATAACTGCTCGATATCCAGAGACTGGTTGATGATCGTATACCTGCTCCGTGTCTTCTGGCATGCGTTTCTTGGTAGATTGAAGCCTAGAAAGACGCTAACAGACACTTTTGAGACTTCTGGCCGGTGCTCGCTACTCGATTTGAACAAATACGGTCGTATGAGCGATGCTGGTCTCCTGCGTGTCTTTGAACTTGCCAGACATGAAATGATGGTCCAATTCGGCATGTTCTGGAAAGCATTGAACCGCGAAATCTCCCCGATTCTTGCCGGTGCTCAGTTTTCTTCTCCAAACGCCAACCTCCCTCGACTTTGGCAGAAGTACACGATCAGGACGGTAGCTGTGGACATGGACAGCACCTCTCTCTACCTTGTACAGAAGCTGAGTGTCAATGGCGATGTTGTCGCCTCCATTGAGATGCGTGTCGTCTTTTTCACTCAGTCCAAGGGCGAGAAGATCCGCCGGGCGAGCTCGGGCTACTTTGCTAAGCTCACACATGACTGTAGTGTAGACGCTGATGCCAGATATATCTCCTCAGGCACGTCGCTCGCCTTTCTGCTTGACAAATACGCTGCGGTTGCCAAAGGCGGAGTGCCCTTCAAAGAAAGAATGCGCCATGCAGCAGTCAACCCAGGCGACGGCACATGCGACTTCGATGAGCTGTTCAGGGACCCAGAGGACCGTCGGGGGTCGATGACGGAGAAGTTCTACCTCAGCGACAAATGGGTGCACCAGGCTCGGGTCGAGTGAGGTGGCGCGCTGATTGGTTGACACCCACCTCCTTTGACGCGTTGCGTACTATCGTGTTTGTGCGGTGTTGGTCGAGTGGATGTTGGCAAGCAGACTAAATAAACACTTCAAAGAAAAGTTTTAAAATCATGACAGTCGAGTTCAGCACTATGAGATAGACTACAACAGCCCCGCCCTTCACAGCGCCTCAAGCCAGGCCATCTCCGGCACCGGCGTGAGACTAACCCTCTGGTGGCGACGCCTGCTGTATGTAGAATACAAGTTCCCATCAGCCGACTCAAATGCGAACCTCCAAGCGCTGAGCATCTCCTTGGCGCACTCCTTCAGCTCAGCCTGGCTGTATCGTGTATAATGGGCCAGAGTTGCAGACCAAAAGCTGCCCTTGTTCGTATAGCGGGCCAGACCCACGGCTGTAGCGGCAATGAGGCTGGGTTTGAACTTCAGGAAGAGTGGGTCAAGGAGGGTCAGCTCGGTAAGATAGGCGGCGAGGTGGGCCTCAGTCACCTCGCAAAAACCGGCCTGACAGAACCGTTTGAGGAAAGTGCGGGCGGTGGGGACAGTGATTTCGAAGTCCAGCTCGTTAGCTATGGTGCTCTCCATACGAATGAGCTCGTCAACTTCAAAGGCGTCTCCCGAGGCGTAGGCAAAGTCGTCGCCGCACGGCTTGGCGCTTTGCTCATACTTACAGGCGAGGTAGAGGCAGCCGGCGCCCACAAGCTGGATCTTGTCGGAGCCGCACATTCTGCGAGAAAGAAGCCTGCACAACAAGTGCACGCCGAGGAAGAGAGTCTCGCGCTGGAGAGAAAACTCCCGGGCAAGCTCAATGAGCCAGTCTACTACGACGGTGAATGCCTTGTTGGTCAGGCGGTAGGTCTTGACCTTGGCCTGAACCGACTCAATGAACGTGGGACAAATCAGACCGTGGATGCGGGTCTCCTGCTTGAAAAGAGAATCCATGATGCGCGGGGCGTACTCGGACATGCTCTTGGCATTGAACATTGCCTTGTCAATGTCAAAGAAGGAATTGTCGAATGGCGGAATGAGGGTGTCGTTAAAGACCGTGTTGAGGGAAAGATCCTGGGAGCTGCTGACCGCGGGGACATGGACAACTGGGATAGAACCTTGGAGGGCTGGTTGCGTGGAAGAACTGTGCTGAATGGCAACAGGCTTCTTCTTGGGAGCTTCGATTTTGGCAGGAGCCTCTTGAAGCTTCCTGATGTTCTCCTTCTTATCAACATGGAAAGCATTAGGCTTCTGTCTAACAAAATGCGTTTGAAGAGTGGTTGAACGGGCCATTCCAGCAAAACGCTTTCGTCGGCTTCGCGCAATAATCGAGATACTTGCGCCATTTGGCGGAAAACGTAATTTGGACCAGTTACGTAAATCTCGATCCCAGGAATTGCACGCCCATGATGAATTGAGGAGGCACGATACGATTATTCAGGCAAGGTCGTCAGACATCCGTATTTCGCACAAATTTACAAATTTCGCCCGCTGAAGGAGATAGCAAAGATGCTTATCAGAATCCCCACATGTACGCCACTCTACATCTCGTGTCGCACCTCATTCCTTTGAACTCGTCATGCGCAAAAATTGCCAGAAAACTTTTTCTTCCCAAAGTTCGTTGAAATGTCTGAAACTAACTGCAACTGTCCCGGCAAGTGCTTCATGAATGTTGCCAGCTGGAAGAACCCCTATCTTTCCACCATTGTCTTCCTCTCTGGTGTCATCGGCATCCACCTTGTCGCCTCTGGCAAGATGGCTCTCCTGCCCATCCTCTCCATCCTCCTCCTCTCCTACATCGTTACCGGCCTTGTCCGTACCCGTATGCTCCACCGCGAGTCCACTGTTCCCGCCACTGTCGACGTTGAGGTTGTTAAGAAGCACCTCGACGTTGCCGCCGACAAGCTGACCTACCTCATGGAGCAGTTCGCCACCGCCTACAACTGGTCCGAGCCCAAGACCTCCCTCAAGGTTATCCTCACTCTCTGCGGCATCTTCGTCGTCTCCACCGTCATCCCCATCCTCTGCGCCATCCGCATGGTGTGGTGGGGCCTCTTTGTCGGCACCCCCGTCGCCCTTAAGCTCAAGGAGAACGGCGTAACTCTTGACATCTCTTCCATCAAGGACGCTGTCATGAAGCAGATGCCTGGTCTTCGTGACGCTGTTGCCCGCTATATCGCCATGGCTAAGGATGTATACAAGACCAAGATTCACCCCAAGATCGCGGAGAAGCTCAACAAGAAGACTCCCGCTAAGAAGACTGATTAAGTAAACCCTTGTCAGCTACGCTTTATCCGACCGAGGAGGCCGAGCTTTCCTGTTTTACAATGGCCAACCATCAAATTTATAAAAGCAAGAGCATCTCTGGAGGACTCGGGACCAACTGGAAGCGCTTTCAAGATCATGTTCGGTTCATCAGGTGCAGGTTTAGGCACAAACACACTCCCGACATGCTTGGAAGCCGATTGAAGTCCAACAAGATCGAGTTGGACCCACCATTCGAATTCCACTGGGATATTACCGATATTGAATGGAAAGAGCCCACGAGCAACCTAGTCTTTGCTAGTTACAGGTATGTACACCGCCCTTGTCCCTCCGAAGGCAATTCTCGATTCTAACGCAGTGACCCGTTCAAGTACCACGACGGATACTGGCAGCTCCAGCTTGGAACCGGAAAGAGCGGCCTGACCTGCATTCTCGTTCCCTTTCCCTCTGAGGAGGAGGTCGGTTTCGGAACATGGGATCGTGGTCTGTTCCGCTACCAGCTGTCCATCACCACCACCCCCAAGACTAACAAGTTCCACTGCGATACGCGCCACCACTTCCTCAGCGGTCACAGGGCTGTGCATCGAAACATACTTCCACTGAAAAAGGTTGATGCATTCGAGGTAGATCTTTCTCTCCAATGGCTCGGCCCCGTTCCTGTGAAGATCAGCCCCAACCGACCCCTCCATGTCGGTCTAGTCAACCAGGGAGCGACGTGCTACCTTAACTCGCTCATCCAGGCCCTCTACCACATACCGCAGTTCAGACGGATGATATTCAACGCTCCAACAAGCGCCACGGTTGAGGAAACACGGGGTAACAACGGCGCTAACCTCCTACTAGCCATGCAGCGCCTCTTCTTCGCCATGAGGCACGACGCCGGCCCAGTCTCGACGTCAGGACTCACCAAGGCCTTTGGATGGAGTGAAGAGGACGGTTTCGTCCAACACGACGTCTCTGAGCTGCTTCATATCCTTTTTGACCGTATCGAAACCGCCGTGCCTGATGACGGTCTCAAAAAGATGTTTGCTCTCAAAACAAAGCACGTTATCGACTGCGTCAACGTCCCGTACCGCAGCGAGGTCGAGGACAGCACTCTGGCACTCAACTTGAATGTTTCAGAGTCGTCATCCGTCCAAGAGTCAATCAAATCGTATCTCAAGACTGAAAATTTAGTCGGAGACAATCAATACTTCACAACCGAGCACGGCTACCAAGACGCCGTCCGTCGTGAAGAACTAGTCGCCCTGCCCCCCGTCCTGACCCTCTCTCTCGCCCGATTCACCTACGACACGACCACCGGCGCCCCCCACAAGCTGACAACGAAGCTCGAGTTCCCTCTCCGTCTCTCACTCGGTAAGTGGGCCACGGACCAGCCGGCAGACTACACGCTCAACACTGTACTAGTCCACAGTGGAACGGCGAGGGGGGGACACTACTTCGCCTACATTTGCCTCCACGGGCGGTGGTACCGTTTCGACGACGAGGCAGTCATGCCAGTACAAGAGGAGACCGTGTTCGCCCATGGATTCGGGTCGGGATCATCCAAGAAGGGACGGGACGTGAAGTCCGGCGTGCTTGATACTGTCCTGAGGCCGTTGAAGCGACTAAAGGGCGAGTCGTCGACCGCTGTGCCGACAGGTAAGGTTGTCCCGTGTGCTTACATGCTCCAATACATGAGAGAAGATTGCCTAGATACGCTTTTGGATCCGAAGATTGACCAAGGTGTGCTAACTCGACTGAAGCAATACATTGACCGGATCGAGCACGAGCGAGACTCCAGAAAGGCCCTCGAGCGCGTGTTCAAGCAGCGCCAACGCCTCCGACTCGTAACCGACGCCGTCCTCCGCAGCAGAGGCCACGCCTATACATTCCCCGACGTCTTGGACGGCCCCCTGCCCGAGGTCACGGCACAGCAGACTGACTGCCTTGCCTTGCATCTTGAGGCAATCAAGCAGGCTGCAGACATCCCCGCCGACTCGCCCGTGGCCCTCCATCGGCTCATTGTCAGACGTAACGGCACGATTAGACCGGCAATGGCAATGGCCGCAGAGGGGATGAACACACCAATGAAGGTCGCGCGACACTGGTCGTGTGATGCTACTGACGGGGCCCTCGTGGTCGTCCCGAACCCTGGGAAGGGTGCGCTCGTAGTCATCAAAGCTTATTACGGCAAGGAGGACACTATCAGATATTTGACCACAGAATATTTAGCTACGAATCGACCGTTTGAGACGAACTTTGCACGCTGGGCCGGGCTCCTCGGGGTTGACCCAGACACACCCCTCGCAGTTTACGAGGAAGTCGAGAGCTGGCGCGAGGCCAAGCTTCGCCCCTCCACCGCCACCCCCAAGAGTGTCAGAGTGACCGACGGAGATATACTCATTGTCGCCGTCGACGAGGACGTCCACACGCTGGTCGATCACATGACGTTGTTGGCTCAGAAGATGAGAGTCTGGATCAACCCCGTCTGCGAGGAGGACGAAGGTGGGGTTGACGCTGGAATGGGGGTTATTATCGATCGGAACACAACGGTCAGGGCAATTCATGAGATCGTGTGCGATTTAGTGGATATTGAGCCAATCAAGGTTGAGTTGTTCCTTCGAGGCGACTTCAAGAGTCCGCTCGACTTCAAGGCTGACTCTGACACCACACTTGGCACATTCGCTTCTGGAGGAGATCCGATCTTCAAGATTGGATATCGACGGATGCCGTTCTCTCAGCTCGAGATGATGACCACCGAGAACACTCACGTGCTGATGAAAGGGAAAGTCCGAACAATACACACACCCCTCGAACCAACCACGCGACACCTTCTCCACGCGACACTCCTTTCCAGACGGTCCTCGTCCGCCAAGCCATCCGGCAGTCTGGACAGCTCTAGTTCTGGTAGTTCGACCCAGGACCTTCCACTGTTAACTCCGCCTTTCTCTGATGAGCCGACTACTGGCTTCGTTCTCGGTCTTCAGTGCCAGCAGAAGGTGATCACTCCGATTACGACCGATGAGCCTGTTTCGGCCGTGATCGACCGGTTTGCTGCTGCTGGGGGGCACAGGATGTTTTGGCGAGTCGATAAGGTCAAGCGTGTTTTAGGCGAGGTCGAGGGTTCGAGCGACGGACGCCATCTTTTTTATATCCACTCAGCTATCCAGGGCGACAACATCACTGTCACGGATGACGTCACTCTCCTCAACATTGCCCCGAACGTCCCCGTCTCTGATGTCCTCGACGCCGTCCGCGAGGTCAAGAAACTCGGCACTACGTCTCATTTGATTGTGTGCGATACGACTGCAAAGACTTTTGTTGACCTATCACCGACTTTGAAGATGAGTCGCGTGTTTAACAAGCTTGGCCGAGCCTCCCTCCTCGCGGTGACCGTTCCCCGCCCCGTCGAGCAGCTTTCCATTGGGCGCGACGACTAGACGTAGCTTTTTACTAGTTTATGGATCTTTGACGCTAAATCTTTTTATTCGGCAATTGTGAGTCTCATGCTCGTATGGCGGCGCGAGACCCAGCACTGGTCTCTGCCCAGTCAGCACTTCCTCGACAACGAGAGTAGTCTTATGACTGGCATTGCGATGGCCCAGCATGGCATGATAGCAGGGCAAGGGCATGGGGCAGGCGATGACTCATGGTTTATGAGCAGCTTAGTGCCCATCAAATGAGCGGTTCGATATCGGGTTTGGATCAGATATGACTGAGACATGCAAGGAGCTCACTGTCGCTTCAGAACGTTTATTAGGCACCCGGCCTGGGACTACAGGTTGCCAGTCTAGTCGCACTTCAGAACTTTTATGATTGAGGGGTTGGGTCGACGTCGACCGGGGTGATGTCATGCCACCATTTAGGAGCCTTGCATTTGGCCAATTTAGCCACCCCATCCGAATCTCCCACCTTGAACCACTGGCCGGTGGAGTCGCAGAAGCGGAGGGGGCATTTGTTGAACGCTATCGCCTCAATGGGGACTATAGTACGATTCTCATCCTCGTAATAGTGGGTGACACCCTCAGTGACCCAGATCATCCGACTAAAGGCGCTGAAGAACCGCTTAACCCTCTCTGGGAACCGGAGCGGGGTGACTGTGAGGCACTTGTAGTCCCTGCGTTTTCCAGGCAGCAGGCCCGACTGGGCGATATGAGGGCGAACTCGACCAGCGAACAGCAGCTGGCGGCCACCGAGGAAGACGGTGAATTCATCTGCAGAAGTGATGATCCGGTCGACCCCAAAGGGCAGATCGACGAAGCCAGACATCTCATCATCGTGCCCGAGTCCCAGCCGGCCACAATAGTTGCCCCCGCTGATCATCTGCCGATCGCCCATTGAGAGGATGACAGTCGTTGCATTAAACGGACCCACATGCATGATGTGATCTGGGACAAAGCCAGATGGCACAGCGACTGGGTGGAAGCGGTGTCTGTTCTCCCGCTCGACACGGCCGGTAAACCATCTTGCCTCATATCCAGCCATGACAGTGCCGACCGGAGTGAGGATGAACGTCTGGTAATCCTCTATCGACACAGCAGTCACCATCCTGTGCTTCTCCCAGGGGGGCAGGCTGGCCTCGAGCGCGGCGACCTTGGGGCAGGCGGGGAAGGTGAGGCGGGTCGGGTCGTTGAACTCAAATGACTCGAACCCCAGCTGGCCAAACCCGTTCTGCCCCCAGCCCCACAGACCCTTGGGCGTCCTGGCGATGTGGGTGAACCAGTCGCTGTAGACCTCGAGGGCCCTGGGCATCCTGGCCCTGGTGAGGGCGGTGTGCTTGTCAGTGTCGAGCATGAAGAGTCGGCCCATGTACATGCGGTGGTGGTAGCAATATTCGTACTCTGTGAACTGATAGCACTCGCCGTCCTTCTCGGCGATGTTCAGCGTGAAGAAGAACTTGCGGCAGAGGAACCAGAGGCACTTGGCCTCGGGGGCGATGACCTTGCGGATCTTGTCGTGCATCTCGGGATTGTGCGGCCACTCCTCTTGAGCCTCCTTCAGCACCCTGTCCTCGAGGTCGGGGTTGGCCCCGCCGCCCACCAGACACGCCCACACCGCGCCCTGGTTCAGCGTGTGCAGGGCGACCGGGAGCTCCTCGCCATCCGCGAGCTCGATGTTCATGGACAGCGGGGGGCCGCTGGTGAGGTTCGAGCGGGCGCGGTCGAGGAGGGCTTGCGCGGACGGTTCAAGAGGGGGCAGCTTGGAGAGCGCGGCGATGAGGGATTCGAGAGAAGGGGCGCTGGTTGGTGCAGAAGTGCTCTTGTCGTTGTGGATCGAGGGCATCTGCCCGTCGAAGTGCCTGACGTAGGCGCACTGGATCAAGGATGGGATGTCCCCAGAGATGGAGGCCGTCACAACAAGCGAGGCGCGATATGCGGAGATAAGTGTGTCTTTGATGCACGTTGGCGAGGAACTAGCGCTGCTCATTGGTTTCAGCGCTCAGTTCGGTGGTTGCCAAATTCTGACTGCCGACTCGCCGACCGCCGACGCCACTTAGCGCGGAGTTACACAGAAGAAGGAGTTTATGTACAACTCAGAATGCGTTTCCTTCGATACCTGTCAGGATCCCTCTGACAGTGGCTGCTCGTAAATTCCAGCTCGACGTATCTCATGTCTCCACATAGCCACACTCACTCGCACCATATTAGATGCCGTGTGGCGTCATCGGCGAACGATGCGTGGAATGTGGAGATAAGCGCATCTGTTGGCATGCCTGTTGGTCGGCTGGGTAACAAGGGTGATGGAACAAAGGACGCCGGCATAATAAGGACCCCCGTTCCTGCTTTAAACCGCCCTTTACTTCAACTCTACTGTGGATCATCGATGTCCAGCGTGTTCTTGATCTTCTTCACGAGCGACCAGTTGACCTCGTTCTTGAAGTCAGCCCGGAACTCCTTCAAGTTATCAATGGAGGCCCTATCCATCTTAGAGAGAAGAACGTGGTCGCCCCACTTCTTGTTCGTCTTGTCGTACGGGAAGACCTTCTCCTTGACGATGCGGTGGTCCGTCGATACTGACACGGCAACCTCATCCTCCGCCTTGGCCTCGGCGACGCTCTCCTTGTCCTTCTCGATCCTCATCACGGGCCCGAGAAGAGTACGGACCTCGAAGTCCTCGCCCTTGGAGTCTGCGAGGAAGATGGGCATGCCGGGCTTGAGAACACCGTGCTTGACGCGGAGCCCGATGATCGTGGGCTCGTGGGCGTCACCGCAGAAGATCGGCATGATGAACTCGGCGAGCATGGGGAAAACAGAGCTCTTGCGGGCCTCAGCCACCGCAATCTCATGCTGCTCCGCGACATGGGCCTTAAAATGCTCGGTCAGATGATAGATGATGGGGGCTGTAAAGATCTTGACGCCGAGCCTCTCGGCCTCGAGCATGGCGTCTGCGGCGACCTCGACATCGAAAGCAAGGATCATAGCGTACTCCGGATGCCCGCGCTCCCTCATGATGGATGCCTTGGTGACGTCGATCTTATGGACAGTGCCGAGGTTCGTACCCATCACAGGCACCTTCTCGTCCGCGAGGAAGGCCATGAGCGCCTCCAGGGACCCCAGGGTGGACGCCATGACGTACACGCCCTCGCTCTCCTTAGCCTGCATGGCGCCGTCGACCTCCTCCATCGCCACCCGCTTGTAGGTCTCCACCTCTGCCGGGTTACGGGCGACGTAGAGTGAGGCGCCGGCCACAGCGTGGTCCATGCCCTCGGCGAGGACCTTGACGCCCATGGCCGCCTTGACAGCCTTATGGTGCACATAGTCGCTCTTCACACGGAGCTCCTTGAGGGGCTGAGGCGTGAGGAGGCCCCTGATGGTCGAGACGATGGGTCCGTTCATCCCGGCCACGACGATGGTGTCGCCCTCGTGCAGCGTGCCGTTCGTGAGGACGACGTCGATAGTCACGCCGAGCCCCTCGATCCGCTTGACCTCGAGGATCGTGGCCGCGATCTCATCCTCGTACTCGAGCCGGCCCCGCATCTGCTCCTGGGAGAGCCGCATGAGCATCATGAGGATGTCCGGTATGCCCTCGCCCGAGATGGCAGAGGTAGGCACGACGTGGATGTACGAGTCGGCGCTGGTGATGTCGTCGATCGCCTGGTCGGGGGTCTCGACCTTGCCCTTCTTGCCCTTGGACTTCTTCTGCTTGGACTTCTCCACGGGCGCCTGCTTGGCCTCGAGGAGCTTCCAGTAGTACTCCATATTAAGCCCCTTCTTCTCGGTGATCTTGCCCTGCAGCCACTGCCAGTTCTTGTGGAAGTGGTGCTGCACGTGCGGCGCCTGGGACTCGAGCGAGAGCTTGCTGCTGGCGTCGGGGCCGAGCACACGCCACTCCCGGTTGCCGATGAGGTCGATCTTATTCAGGGCGATGACGAAAGGGACGTTGCTCTTCCGCAGGATGTCGATGGACTCTGCAGCCTGCTGCTCGAGGTCCTTGGCCGTGATGTCGATGACGAGGATCGCCAGGTCGCAGAGGGAGGCGCCTCTAGACCTCAGGTTCGTAAACGACTCGTGGCCTGGAGTGTCGATGATCAGAAGCCCTGGGGGCTTGCAGTCGACCCGCAGATCCTCGGGTAGACGGGCTATGTTCTTCTCAATGCAGTCCCGGGGGAAGAAGGACGCACCAATCTGCTGTGTAATTCCACCCGCCTCGCCAGTCTGGACGTTCGTGGCGCGGATCTTGTCCAGGAGCTTTGCTGTGTAACTATGGTGCTTGGAACGTACTCTTGCCCGTGTCGACGTGACCCAGGATGCATATGATCGGGCTCCGCATGTCCTCGTCCTTGAAGATCGGCTCGGCAGCCACTGGGATGGCAGAGGGCACCTGGATACGCTGCTCGGACTCAAGCTCGGTCATGGCCTCTCCCTCGGCCTCCTTGTCCTGATCAGACGCCTCCCACTCCTCGTCGTCGTCGAGCTCAGCCTCCCAATCCTCCTCGTCTTCCCAGTCCTCGAGGCCCTCCTCGGCTGCAGCGGCCTTGGCTTCCTCGGCAAGGCGCTTGGCCTCCTCCTCGGCGCGCTTCTTCTCGGCCTGGATCCGCTGGCGCTCCTCGACCTGCCGACGCATCTCGAGCACTCGGGGGTCGATCACTGCCGCCTTGGCCTCCTTCACCTTCTCCTTCTTGGCTGCCTTGCGGGCCTTGCGCTCAGCAGCCTTGCGCTCCTCCTCCTCGCGGGTCAGGCGCTCTTCCTCCTCGGCCTTGAGTCGAGCCGCCTCGGCAGCCTCCTCCTGGCGACGCTTCTCTTCAGCAGCAGCCTTCTGGCGTGCCTTGATCATCTCGACGCGCTTGCTGGCAGCAGACTGTCTGGTCTCCTTGTCCTCCTTGGGCTCCTCGGGCTTGGGCTCGGCCTTCTTGGCGGCCTTTTTCTTCTTGTTCTTGTTCTTGCTGGCGGATGCAGCAGGCGCGGCACCACCACCGAGGGGCGCAGCTCCTCCAAGGGGAGCAGTGGCCTTAGCAGCTCCAAGACCACCTCCTAGAGGGGCTGCAGCCTTCGGTGCGCCAAGACCTCCACCGAGAGGGGCAGCAGGCTTACTTGCGCCACCAAGCGGCGCTGTGCCGCCAAGAGGGGCTGCTGGCTTCGCGGGACCACCCAATCCACCAATTGCAGGGGCTTTACCAAGTGCTGCTGGCTTCTTCTGTCCTAACGGAGCTCCTCCGAGCATCGCTTTCGACTCTCAAACAATACATAAAGCATTTATGGTTCGCGTTTCATTTACATTTCCACTCCAGAGCAACGTCAAGGTTCAATTTCAGTCATATATATACATAGTGCGATGTAAACGTTATTCACGACGGTATAACATAGAGGAGCGCCATGCGGTCCAATCAATGATTATCAGCACAAAGCACCGGCCAGACATTGGAGGGCCAGAGGCATCATGGGCACAGCTACCTCCAGCTCGATGGTGGAGACGAAAGTCTGGGTGGAGTGCTTGAATCACTCATTGTGCACCTTGCGACAGAAAGCGAGCGACCAAATGGAACCGGTTAACAAGGAAACCACGATCACCAACGGCTCTGAACCAGAGCTTTATCAGCGTACGACCATTAGTGGAACCAAAAGTGAGGTCTTTTGCGTGAAATTCGCCCCAGATGGGCACATGATCGCTACAGGCTGCGGCGATGGCTCAATCCGCATCTTCCACTCCGCTTCAGGCCGCCTCGTCTACCAGTTTGCTGCTGGCGACGCCAATGCCTTCGCCACTACCTCCCTTGCCTTCCGCTCTCCCGTCGCCGGCTCCAAGACCCGCAATGTTCTCCTCAGCGGCAACGCCGAGGGCTACGTCCAGCACTGGCATGTCACATCTGGCAAGTGCCTCCACACCATCAAGGAGGAGGGCAACGAGATCTATGCCGTGCAATATGCCCACGACGGCAGCAAGTTTGCCACGGCAGGAAAAGATCAGACTATTCGCATCTACGACGAGGCTACGAAGACTAGAACTCTCGAGCTGACGGACGGGTTCGCTGACGTCACGTCAGGCCACTTCAACCGCGTCTTCTCGCTCTGCTACCACCCAACCGACCCTAATCTGCTCATCTCTGGCGGCTGGGACAACACGGTGCAGGTTTGGGACCTCAGAGCCGACCACTCGGTCAGATCTATTTATTCGCCCCATATCTGCGGAGATTCGGTCGATATTGACGGAAACACTGTTCTGACCGGCTCCTGGCGTCCTGAGAACCAAGTTCAACTCTGGGACCTCCGCACCACCGAGCTTGAGCGGAACATTGCTTGGGGTAACCCCAGTAGCTTGAACGGCAAGAATACGATGGTCTACGGTTGTTCATTCGGCGGGGAGCACGGGAAGTACATTGCTGCATGCGGCTCGGACGGTAACCAGTGCAAACTGTTTGATAGAAACAGTGGCGAGATACTTGGTTCGTTGGACCTGCCTTCTGCGAGCTACAGCTGTGACTTCGCCCCGAATGGCAGGTTTGTGGCGTTTGCGGGAGACACTAACGATATCCGCGTCTGCGATGTTGTCAGCACGCTCGAGCAGAGGCAGTAGGCTGTGTAAATTTGAATGGAGTCAGGCGTGGACTCAACTCGAGGCCTTGGCTGGTTGGGAGACAGTTCTGTCTGGCATTGCTGACGCGAATGTAACTCACGCCGACTCTGGGCGCAGACTCATCTGGAGCTGCGGCTACCGGGGTCGTGCCTCGCGCCTCGAGGTGAGTGGCGTCGGCGGTCGGCGAGTCGGCAGTCAGAATTTGGCAACCACCGAGCTGAGCGCTGAGACCAATGAGCAGCGCTAGTTCCTCGCCAACGTGCATCAAAGACACACTTATCTCCGCATATCGCGCCTCGCTTGTTGTGACGGCCTCCATCTCTGGTACATCCCATCCTTGATCCAGTGCGCCTACTCCAGGCACTTCGACGGGCAGATGCCCTCGATCCACAACGACAAGGGCACTTCTACACCAGCGAGCGTCGCTTCTCTCGGATCCCTCCTCGCCACGCTCTCCAAGCTGCCCCCTCTCAAACCAACCGCGCAAGCCCTCCTCGACCGCGCCCGCTCGATCCTCACCAGCGGCCCCCCGCTGTCCATGAACGTTGAGCTCGCGGATGGCGAGGAGCTCCCGGTCGCCATGCACACGCTGAACCAGGGCGCGGTGTGGGCGTGTCTGGTGGGCGGCGGGGCCAACCCCGACCTCGAGGACAGGGTGCTGGATGATAATCTAATGAGGTGGCCTCGTGATCGGGAGACACACGACAAGATCCGCAAGGCTCTCACCCCCGAGGCCAAGTGCCTCTGGTTCCTCTGCCGCAAGTTCTTCTTCTCGCTGAACGTCGCCGAGAAGGACGGCGAGTGCTATCAGTTCACAGAGTACGAATATTGCTACCACCACCACATGTACATGGGCCGACTCTTCATGCTCGACACTGACAAGCACACCGCCCTCACCAGGGCCAGGATGCCCAGGGCCCTCGAGGTCTACAGCGACTGGTTCACCCACATCGCCAGGACGCCCAAGGGTCTGTGGGGCTGGGGGCAGAACGGGTTTGGCCAGCTGGGGTTCGAGTCATTTGAGTTCAACGACCCGACCCGCCTCACCTTCCCCGCCTGCCCCAAGGTCGCCGAGCTCGAGGCCAGCCTGCCCCTCTGGGAGAAGCACAGGATGGTGACTGCTGTGTCGATAGAGGATTACCAGACGTTCATCCTCACTCCGGTCGGCACTGTCATGGCTGGCGCTGCTTCGGTGCGCTTCGTCGGCCCAGTCGAGCGGGAGAACTACTACTTCTTCCACCCAGTAGCAGTGCCGTCTGGCTTTGTCCCAGATCACATCATGCATGCAGGTCTGCTCAATGCAACAACTGTCATCCTCTCAATGGGCGATCGGCAGATGATCAGCGGGGGCAACTATTGTGGCCGGCTGGGACTCGGGCACGATGATGATATGACACGCTTCGTCGACCTGCCCTTCTGGGTCGACCGGATCATGACTTCTGCATTTGTTTTCACCGTCTTCCTCGGTGGCCGCCAGCTGCTCTTCGCTGGTCGAGTTCGCCCTCATATCGCCCAGTCGGGCCTGCTGCCTGGAAAACGCAGGGACGACAAGTGCATCACATCCACCCCGCTCCGGTTCCCAGAGAGGGTCAAGGGGTTCTGGGGTGACTATGATCGGATGGTCTGGGTGACCGAGGGCCGCACTCATTTGTGCGACAACGAACACGACGACCAGATCTGTGTGCCCTTTGAGGCTATGGCATGCCATAGAACATTGATCAATGACAATTGCATCCAATTATTCCGCGACTCCACCGGCCAGTGGTTCAAGGTGGTGGGTGAGTCAGATGGGGTGGCTGAGCTGGTCGAGTCCGAGGTGGCCGAATCGTGGGAAGACATCATTCCCGTCGATGTCGACCCGTATGATTCATAAATGAAGTCAACCCCACTCCAAGTCTCTCAACCATTTACCCACTCTAGCAGGCCTGATGGTTGACCAAGACTGCTGAGCGGTCAGCATTCGGGAAGCATCCATGTACATGGGCAGCTCTCGTCATCCCGTGTCCGTGAGTGCAGGCGATGGTCATGCCTCAGCTCCCGACCTCCCAGCTGGCGTCGGCGTTTTTAGGACGTTCCGAAGTTAGCAGCAGAGAAAGCACTGCTATTGCACTCGCGGCCCACCAGCCAGTGGTTCGAAATGGTGGATGAGCTAGTCGAGTGCGAGGCGCCCCAAAGCTGGACATCACCCGTCGACGTCGACCAGTCTAACAAACTTCATCTCCCCACTATCACCAACCCCGGCTCCCCCGGCCTCCCTTCAGGCACACCCAGTAAACCACGACTATTACTTCAACACCACCACTTCGCCTCTCACACCTTTACACCAGCAACATTGTCTCGAACCCATGCTCCTCTCGCACCGCAGCCGCAAATCGCCAACGGTGCCGCTTGGCCTACGATTGCTCGCCTGGCCCCGCACTCGCTGCACCTGAAGAACTTCTTAGTCGCCTTGCTCTTAATCAGATGATGGCCCTCCTCGCTGCACGTCTTGGGGTATTTCACAGTTGTCTTGTGACACGTGTCGCAGCGCCAGACTGTCACTTCCACAACCGTCGCCTCAGCAAGCTTCTCCTTGGCGATGAGCTCATGCGCAAGGGCATCAAGCTTTTCTTGGGCTGAGAGCTGCTCCTGTTCCCGCGCCTCGGCCGAAAAAAGATTGGTCATTTTCTTAACCACGAGCTTAGTTCCGGCAGCCTTGTCGGTGTTACCTGGCGATCGCCCAAGCCGCTTCAACTGGCTGCCCGGAGTTGTGCTCTGAGTCGCTAAACCAGCTCGCCGGAGCTCAATCAGCATTTTCCGGCGTTCTGCTGCATCCAAAGATCCAGTTTGACCATTCTTGACCGTGGATAACATCTGAGCCGCTCTCGCTATACCCGGCTCCGTCGGCTTCGGTCTCGATTGGGCGATCTTCTCTTCTCGGGAGACAATTGTCTTTCTCCTGCTCGAGGCCGCAGACAGCGGGAGCTGCGCTTTTTTCCCACTTGCATCCATAAAGAATAAATGGCTGAGTGGACCTTTGGTCGGTGCGGCCCGTTTGTTCTTTGCGTTGATGAGCATGGCCGTCTCCGACGTCATTGTTGAGGCCCTATTGATCCTAGTGCCCTTTCCTTTCTTCGGATCGTGATAGGCGCATAGATCTGTGTGGATCAGATCCACATACTGGGTGCAAGGGCTCCCGTTCTTCTTCTTGGCCAGACACATACCGTAGTTGGCGCTGAGGCCAAGTCGGAGTAGGCAGCTTGGGTCGGCCGAGGAAATGGAGACCTCGGTTGCGGTCTCAACGCGGCAAGAAGGGTGCATAAAGGAAATTATGGCACCGTTTTGTATAAACTTGCTGCATGCGTCGTGTGCCTTGCCAAAGGCAAACGCTTTGACGTCGTACCTGAAGTTAGTTAGAGTGAAGACGGTGAACTGGCGGCCGGTGCCGCTCGTACGCACCATTCGGTTGTGGACAATACCAATAACGAAAGTTGACGGGAGCTCGAATGAATCGCCGGGAGTGAGTCTGCCTTGGACCTTGAAAGACTCGGCAGCGAGTCTGCTCAGTGGTATGAAGCGCATGCCTTTCACGTCAGTCTCAAACATGGAGGGAATGACGGTACGGGAAACTATCTTCAGGCCAGAGAATGATTCTTCGGGTGCATGAACGCGCTCTTCGTGCGTCATGGTTCGTGTGGGCTGTGTTGTTTGAGCGCGGATGTTTGTTGCGCAAAATGTGGCCTGGTGGTTACGGGGGCGAGATGATGCCTTGGATTCTTTGGAATCGTCGTTCTTATCAAGACGGCGAGGCGGATTCAGACCTTCGTCATCACTGAACTCGAAATCATCGTCCATGATGGTGGCGGGCGGACGCAGAATAGTGCTTGTTGGATGTGGTATTTAGAGGTTTATGTGGAGGATTCATGTAAAGGTGACTTAAGCTGTCGACCCCCCTGGGATGAACTCCAGAGGACTGAACAGGTTCAGTCTGACGGCCCACCTGTCGTACACCAGAAGGGAAGAAGGGTAGCGGAAATGAGGGCGTCGGCGATTGTTTAGACTCAACAATTCTAATCATGCGCGGCACACTACCTCCACTCACCCACTTCAGCCCTCGTCTGTGCCATCGGTCTGTCGTGCTTTCAGTCGTCGGTCTGCACGAAAAGATGCGTCGTCTGTCGTCTGTCGTCCATCGTCTGTGTCGAACGCTGCTGTCTTCTTTCGCGTCTGTGCTCGTCTGTTACGCGCTCATCTGTCGTCCATTGCCGGCGTCTGAAGCTCATGTCGTCGTTGTCTTCGTCATCTTCGTCTGTTGCGAGAGACACTAGTGGTGGAAAGCGGTTGTAGCTTGTAGTAAAGACGCTTTGTGTTATATGATGCTGGTTTCTTGTATTTTGAGGGATGCTGCCAGCTGATGAACCCTGAAAAGAAATGATCGATGCAGGCAGCTCAATAAACTCCGATGCCTTCCAAGATATACACGGTGAAGGCTTCCGTTAACAAGGCCATTGTCGAGATTAACGGCGGAGGCGATAACAACGCGCCGCGGCGAGGAAATCTTGAACCCGGCATGCGTTCTTTCACGCAGGCTAAGTACACATTCACTTGCCTGCTTGCGTGCGTCTCTGCATCTGCGCACGCGTTGACCCCACCGAGGACGGTCAACCTGTTGCCACCCCCTCTTTCCGCGTGAATATGAGCGCAGCATCGTTCAAAATGACAAGTCTAGAGGCTCTCAAACAGTCGATTAGGTTTGTCCACGAGAACATCGTTCAGATCATCAACGAGGGGACGAGAAAGTGTTTCCGCCGTGCGAGTTTTGCCAATCACTGTCTGCGCCTGAAGCACTTCGCCCGGGCTGGACGTCAACTCCTGGATGATCTCGGCGGGCGCCCCCCTGAGCCCATTCATCTCGAAGTCGCGTATGGGGCTGCACTGTTCGGTTCCGCCGGCACTCCCTCCTGTGCTCCGTACCGCCACTTTGCTCGAGCTCTCCCTAGCATCATGCTCCGGCACAAAGTCGTCGTGAGTGTCACGATGGTCTCGGAATTCCGCACTTCCATCATGTGCCCATACTGCAAAGCACACTTCAGACGTGTGGTGCACACACACCGCACCATGCTCTGCCTGAATCCCGCGTGCGAGGGAGCTCCATGGCGCGTTGAACGGCTACGTCGGCATCCCGAGCAGAGAGACATACTTCTCAATCGCTCTCACCGAGATAAGAGCGCCAGCGAGAACATCCTTTGGTGCACCTTCGATGCAACTCCAGATCAGATAGGGCTATCTCCTTTCCATTACGGCACCCAGAGAGGTGCTCTTCCTCGCTATCATTAACTTGCTAAGTTGAGCAAGCACGCGCTGCAGCACGCGTGATATCCTGCGCACGATTGATAGAGTATGATGAACCACACTGCGATCCTGATGCTGCTCGGATCACTGTGTGTTTTGGACTCAACAATTCTAATCCTGCAGCACATTGGAATGAAGCTCTCATGGGGTCTACGCATGCGCGATGATAAGGTAACACAGCGTTGTATAGGATGCGAGTATCATTCTGTTCATTCTCGACAAGGTTGGGTCCGTCTTTGCCGCTCACTTCGACCAGAGTGAAACGACAAATGGCATGGTAAACAACACATACTCACGGAGTGGGACAGAGCTTGCGCATTGCGTGAGATCTTGGATGAATTTGATGCTGTTTCGCTGTACGTATTTTACTAGGACCTAGAGCGAGCGATCCACAAAGCTATGGAACGGGCTGATCCTGACCAGTTTGCGCAAGTGTCCAAGTACGGAATCTCGAATGTACGTTTCCCATTCTCTTTGCAGCTTACAAAGACGGCCACAACCTCGGGAACCGCCTTTTCCCTTTCCACTCCTGAGAATCAAGTCTCCGAGCAGCTTTCTGTTAAGATCCTCAGCAAGCATGAGAACGAGCTTGAGTTTGAACTCATTAACGCTGATCCCTCCATTGCCAACGCTCTCCGCCGCATTATGATTTCCGAAGTGCCCACTGTCGCCATCGAGAAGGCCGTGATCAAGAACAACACCTCTATCATGCAAGACGAGGTCCTAGCCCACCGTATCGGCCTTGTTCCCCTTCGCCTAGACCCCTCCCAGTTCGAGTACTTCGCCACCGACGGAAGTGAGAGCGGGACCGAGCTCAACACCATCGTTTTCACACTCAAGGTCGACTGCAAGATGGAGAACGGCGTCCTCACTCCTGACAACGGCATTGTCTACTCCAGGGACCTCGTGTGGCACCGTGACGAGTCCCACCAGTACAACGACCGCCTCACCCACGACGAGGCTGGAAACGAGCTCCCACTACCAGGCCCCGTGCACGGCGATATCCCCATCATGAAGCTGTGCCAAGGCCAGTCGCTCGACCTCGAGCTCCACTGCGTCAAGGGCGTCGGCCGGGACCACGCAAAGTTCTCTCCGGTCGGGACGGCCGTTTATAGACTACAGAACGACATCAGGCTCTCTAAGGAGATGCTTGGCGAGGAGAAGATCAACGTGAAGAAGCTTAGTGGGGCTGAAAAGGTGCAGGTTAAGACGATGAACAAGTTGCGTCACGATCTTGTGACCAGATGTCCTCTGAGCCTCAACCCCGGCACCTCCACCGGCTCGGACACCTCTTCCGTGTTCAAGCTTATCGAGACGAAGTCTATGCTTGATGGCGACAAGCTCTACAAGGTCAAGCTCAACAACCCTTCGAGCTGTACCATGTGCCGCGAATGCATCCAGGACGACGAGCTCGCCACTCACGTGCAGCTCCTGAAGGTCAAGGGCGACTATCTCTTCAAGGTTGAGTCTATCGGGTCCATGGAGCCTGAGGACATCGTTCGTAAGGCCCTCGCCGTTCTCAAAGATAAGTGCGCTAAGGTGCGGCAGACCATTGAGGATAACACGGAGAAGAAGGGCGGGGCGGCCGGCGAGGAGGTCGACGACGAGGAAATGTAAAGCGCTGCGGTTCTTTATGGAGAGCGTCCATCCGGATAATGCCGACGTAGGGATTGAAGCCGTATCGATGGAGTGAAACCCACGCCCACGGCTGGCACACAGTGCCAGCCGACTTAGTCAAGGTCATGCCTCACATCGCGACCTCCCAGCTGGCGTCGGCGGTCGGCGAGTCGGCAGTCAGAATTTGGCAACCACCGAGCTGAGCGCTGAAACCAATGAGCAGCGCTAGTTCCTCGCCATCTGCCATAAGAGATGCGCTGATCACCGCATATCGCGCCTCGCTTGTTGTGACGGCCTCCATCTCTGGTACATCCCATCCTTGATCCAGTGCGCCTACTCCAGGCACTTCGACGGGCAGATGCCCTCGATCCACAACGACAAGGGCACTTCTACACCAGCGAGCGTCGCTTCTCTCGGATCCCTCCTCGCCACGCTCTCCAAGCTGCCCCCTCTCGAACCAACCGCGCAAGCCCTCCTCGACCGCGCCCGCTCGATCCTCACCAGCGGCCCCCCACTGTCCATGAACGTCGAGCTCGCGGATGGCGAGGAGCTCCCGGTCGCCCTGCACACGCTGAACCAGGGCGCGGTGTGGGCGTGTCTGCTGGGTGGCGGGGCCAACCCCGACCTCGAGGACAGGGTGCTGAAGGAGGCTCAAGAGGAGTGGCCGCACAATCCCGAGATGCACGACAAGATCCGCAACGCTCTCGCCCCCGAGGCCAAGTGCCTCTGGTTCCTCTGCCGCAAGTTCTTCTTCACGCTGAACATCGCCGAGAAGGACGGCGAGTGCTATCAGTTCACAGAGTACGAATATTGCTACCACCACCGCATGTACATGGGCCGACTCTTCATGCTCGACACTGACAAGCACACCGCCCTCACCAGGGCCAGGATGCCCAGGGCCCTCGAGGTCTACAGCGACTGGTTCACCCACATCGCCAGGACGCCCAAGGGTCTGTGGGGCTGGGGGCAGAACGGGTTTGGCCAGCTGGGGTTCGAGTCATTTGAGTTCAACGACCCGACCCGCCTCACCTTCCCCGCCTGCCTCAAGGTCGCCGCGCTCGAGGCCAGCCTGCCCCCCTGGGAGAAGCACAGGATGGTGACTGCTGTGTCGATAGAGGATTACCAGACGTTCATCCTCACTCCGGTCGGCACTGTCATGGCTGGCGCTGCTTCGGTGCGCTTCGTCGGCCCAGTCGAGCGGGAGAACTACTACTTCTTCCACCCAGTAGCAGTGCCGTCTGGCTTTGTCCCAGATCACATCATGCATGCAGGTCTGCTCAATGCAACAACTGTCATCCTCTCAATGGGCGATCGGCAGATGATCAGCGGGGGCAACTATTGTGGCCGGCTGGGACTCGGGCACGATGATGATATGACACGCTTCGTCGACCTGCCCTTCTGGGTCGACCGGATCATGACTTCTGCATTTGTTTTCACCGTCTTCCTCGGTGGCCGCCAGCTGCTGTTCGCTGGTCGAGTTCGCCCTCATATCGCCCAGTCGGGCCTGCTGCCTGGAAAACGCAGGGACGACAAGTGCATCACATCCACCCCGCTCCGGTTCCCAGAGAGGGTCAAGGGGTTCTGGGGTGACTATGATCGGATGGTCTGGGTGACCGAGGTGTCACCCACTATTACGAGGATGAGAATCGTACTATGGTTCCAATTGAGGCGACAGCGTTTAATGTTGAAGACCCCCTCTGCTTCCGCGACTCCACCGGCCAGTGGTTCAAGGTGGGAGATTCGGATGGGGTGGCTAAATTGGCCAAATGCAAGGCTCCTAAATGGTGGCATGACATCACCCCGGTCGACGTCGACCCAACCCCTCAATCATAAAAGTTCTGAAGTGCGACTAGACTGGCAACCTGTAGTCCCAGGCCGGGTGCCTTGACTGTGGAAATTGATGAGACTGCCGGCCCCATTTATAACTCACACCGTCTCAGCCCAAGACATGAATGCGGCACCGCCCAGGGTGACCCAAGCCACTCCATCACTTCTTCTTCTTCGCACCCAACACCGCGGCCCCGTGCACAGCCTTGTTGAAGACTTGCGCAGTCACCTGGTTCCGCATTTGGGCGACCCGGGACGGGGCCACGAGGCCTACTGCATTCACCACCTCGTCTTCTTCCTTGAGCTGCTGGCCTTGTTGCTGCGCCTGCTTGAACGTCCCACATGGCAAAGGACCAAATGGTTTGATGAACTCTCACTTCTGTGTTTCTTTATCACAAGTTTGGTGTCGAGCGATTGGTTGTCTGGTGGTTGATGTTGGTTAGAGATGGTCATGACCAAGGCGAATGGATGGTTCAGCTGCGTAATGGTTGATGAATGATTGTGATCAGATAAAAAGTTGCAACACCTGTTTCTGTGTTCTCTTCACAAAGGCTCAGAGGCAAGAAAAATCATCAGAACACGAAATGAACAAACAATAAGAGACGGCAACAGCTTTCGCAAGAAACTGAGCACAATCATGTATGATAGCCACAATAGACTGTCTCACGCGAGCAAGTTGGCCAGAGAAGCCATAACGAGTATTATCGACATCTCCAGCTTTCTGGCAAACTGGAGATAACCTTCCCATGACAGAAATGGTCCAAACTCGAAATGAAGAAGCAAGCCGTACTGGGTCAAAATTAGAGGAGCGACAGGCTAAGAAGCTTATGAAGATACATTTCGGTCTCTTGAGTTGCTACATCTCGAGAAAATCACCAGCTCGCGTTCCTTTAAAATAATGACGACCGTGTTGGCTGACACGGTAGATCAAGGCTGATGAAGAACACATGTCTCAGGAACAGTGATTGGCGGCGCCGGCGCATTAAAGTGCGAAAAATACTGTACGACTTCAGCATACTCAAGCATGACCGGCATAACAGAGTCACACTCGGTATACAGCCTGCTCCCATTATCCAGGAGATACACATCTACACATTGATAGTCAACCAAATCTTCTCCAATGTACGTGGAGCCCTTGACCAAAATGTTGCGTGGGAGACCGATAGGATAGGGATCGTGACTTGCGTAGCAGTGCCAGTGGCCTGTATTCTTCGCGTATGACGCCAGAAGAGTGACTCCATGGGCGGAGGTTGCCGCTGATTGGGTTACGACGATGTTGATGCCGTTGGTCGTGTAGTTGAGTTGTGCGGATTGAGATTCATAGTCAATGAATATGCTGGCATGGTATGTTGCGCCTACTTCGGTTTTGTACACTAGATCAGCAATGAATGAGGTGAAACTAACCAAACATGATGTCTGCCTTCCAGGAGGCGGGAAGAAGCATCTCACTTGGGGAATCTATGCAAACTACAGATGCAA
The DNA here is from genome assembly GCA_019828565.1 of Carpediemonas membranifera. Classification (NCBI taxonomy): domain Eukaryota; phylum Fornicata; genus Carpediemonas; species Carpediemonas membranifera. The sequence continues at coordinate 591,186 of JAHDYR010000067.1, read as the reverse complement.
ACAACACTAATAACAAAATAGTCGCTGAAACAACCGACTTCATGGTTCTAGTGAGGATGCGGCTGAACACGCAGGTTTAGCCGTCTGGCATGGGCGCGGCATGGGTCGAACAATGTGTTTATACTGCGCAACACTGCCCTGTCTCCCTCCTACTCACGTCTTAAGTCGGTAGGGAGATCGTCTTCTCCAGGGCTTCCACAAAGCGTCTTCTTCGTGGACGTCAGCACAGCTGCAAACATCACAATCGCTCACACGTCGTCTCATTGTCTTCTATTCCACATTAAATTCACTTCTACACTTGTATATGCTGGTAATGGTGTTCATCGTCGGCTCTTATATGTCATCTTCATCTATGACCAGCTGCACACCTGTAGTGCGCACATTCGTCTACGGACGGATGATGTTGTGCAGTTTGGCACTTTGATCGTTCCTTTCAGGCCCTGTCTGGGAGGTCGAACGCTGCTGTCTTCTTTCGCGTCTGTGCTCGTCTGTTACGCGCTCATCTGTCGTCCATTGCCGGCGTCTGAAGCTCATGTCGTCGTTGTCTTCGGCATCTTCGTCTGTTGTGAGAGACACTAGTGCTGCTCGGATCACTGTGTGTTTTGGACTCAAATATTCGTATCCTGCGCGGCACATGGCAAACACCAGACCACCCCACGCCCATCCCAGCCTGACAGTCACCCTAGAAAGCCGCTATACCCTCCTCTTCTCTTGCTCGCGGCACGGCGACTCGATCAATTGATTCGTGTCAAAAGGTGCACCGCCGCAGAGCATACACAAGACAATGAGCTCGCAGTTTGAGCCATATACAGACAATGGAGGAACCGTAATCGCCGTCGCTGGCGAGGATTTCGTCATCATCGCTGGCGATACGCGTCTCACACAGAATTCGTACTGCATAGCCTCGAGGAACGTCTCTAAGGTCGCCAAGATGTACGTACTGCGCTATATATACTATCACACAGCACTGATGACATATTCATTGCCTCAGCTGGCATGCAAGCCGACATATTCACGCTCCAGAAGAACCTTCTTCTGCACTCGAAGCAGTTCAAGCAGGACACCGGCGCGGACATCAGCCTCAGCGCGTTCTCCCAGTACCTCGGCAACACCCTCTACGGCCGGCGATTCTTCCCCTACTACACGTTCAACATTGTTGGTGGCATCAAACCTGACGGCACTACGGGAATCTTCGAATACGATGCTGTAGGAAACTTCCAGGAGTACAAGTGTTCATGCGCCGGCTCAGCGGCGAGCCTGATGTTCCCTCTGCTCGACAGTCAGATGAAGGGCCGCAAGACGCCTATCCCGTTCGACGAAGCACTCGGGCTTGTCAAGGACGCCATCACAAGTGCGGGCGAGAGGGACATCCACACAGGTGACTTCGTGAAGATCCACGTGTTGCGGCGGGGTCAGGCGCCCGAGGAGACGACGTTTGAGCTCAAGCAGGATTAGGGAAAGAAGCACGGTGTAAATGAAAGAATGGAGCGACTTGTCCGAGTGCACGGTTGGCAATGCAGTGCCGGTGACAGCATAATTACATGTATACATTTCCAAATGTACGTGTCAAGAGCTCAAGGTGTCATGGCAATCTTGTACAACAGCAGTGGGTACAGCACCGTATCTCACTAAGCTACATTGCGAGTGTTCTCCTCACAAATCTTCTCTGAGACTGAAACAATGAACATTCCTCTGATTCTCCTTCTCTGCGTTGTCCTGTGCTTCGCCGAGACTCCCTCATGCGGCCTGCCTTTGAACAAGCTTGCTCTTGAACCTTCCCAAACCCCTGACGTTTCGATTACACTGATTGATCCGGACACATTCACCCTTCGTTTCGAAGTCGTTGTGCCGTACGATCCTCTCACTGCGGCCGTCGTCGGCTTCGTCCCCTACAACCCTGTCAGCCGCGGCCTCAACTTCGGCTACCAGTGCGAGAACCGTGTCTCTGAATCGTGGGATTCCGACGAAGGCTGGGACAACCTCGAGCCCCTTTCTGCTGCCGACCTCGACACCACCGACATCAGATTCCCCGGCCCTCCCAACAGTGGCATCTGGAACGTTGAGTATACCTGCAGTACAGTGACTTATATCCTCGAAGCAAGTGTTATTGATCTATATGAAGATTGCCAGCTTGGAACTGCGCACATGATCTCGAGAATCGTAGGCCTGGATTCCATCGGATACAGCGGAGACCTCCACATCAACATCGTCACCACGGTTACTGAGCGCGGTTTCGAGGAGTTCGTTGTTCCGTTCTCTGTTTTTGCGCGCACGCGGATGACTTCTTCAGTCACCAAGAACACCTCACCTGCGGCAGAGATCGGCGAGCTCACCTTCGCATACGGTCTGGGCGATAAGCTCGAGTTCAACCAGGAGCTCACGTTCGACGAAGGCCTCTACACCCGTGCCTGCGGCTTCGAAGTCGACGCCGACATTGCCGACTTCACCTTCAACACTGCCAACGCTGTATGCGACCTCGACACGTGCGATGTTCTCTGCCTCAGCTCGTGTAATGAGGGGAAGTGCCTCGAGGACTACAGCGCCAAGTCACACCAAGTGATAAGGTCTCCCCTCAACGCGGAGCTCACCCTCTCTTGGAACACGATGAGCTGCTCTTCATGCAACGACAGCGTTGATGTATCCACTCCGGATATTATCACCAAGGTTGACGTCGAATCCATAGGCAACTACGAGTACGACGCGCCTGCCTCTGGTCTGCTTACATACACTCGTGTGGAGAACTCGACCCAGGCAGCCCTGTGGTTCCGCGACGCTGCCACCAAGACTGGGCTGGGTATGGATGAGGTCACCATTTGCACCGAGACTCAGGCTGGCTGCATTGATGAGATCGTGCTCGTTTCCCAGGGTGAATCCACCGGCGAGTGCGGTGCAGTTTTTGACTCGAGCGACAGAGCGGTCCTTCTCTTCTCTTGCACTACTTCCCGTACGGCCGACCTGTTCGTCGTCTCTGTCTCTGACGGAAGCCAGATTTCCACAAACGTCCCCGTCTTCGTCGAGCCTACCCCCTCGCTCGAGGCTGTCTATGACCCTGAGGCAGTTACCCCTGTCGTGCCTGTGGAAGATGACGAGGACGATGACGGTGTTCGTCGCGTTGCTGTTGGGGCTGCGGCTGTGTTCGGCCTGGTCGCCTTGCTGATGTGAGGGACGTGGATGCCCATAAACTGAATATACGACATACAAATACTCATCACTTCCAGCTCGGCAACCCCGCAGTTTACAAGCATCTATGATCTGCCTCAATACACCGCCGTCGCCGCCAGATCATGTGCCATGACCCTTTCAAACATGTTAATGGCAGCTACTCTGTCCTCCACCGACACAGCCTCCCCGTCAAGCTCCCCGATCCCCTGTAGATGGTAAATGACGGCGAGACGATAGTCCTTTTCTTGGCAAAGAGGGTTGCCTCGAACATCAAGGGTACGAAGCATGGGCATCTCTGCGAGAAGCCTGAGGTCTGTAGTTGAGGCCAGCTGATTGTTAGAGAGGTCCAGCGTGCATACCGATGGGGGGATGGTGGGCACGGAGCTGAGCTCGTTGTCAGAGAGAGAAACGGTACGAAGACGCACCAGACTCCGCAGCAGGTCCGCATTATACAGCTGGTTATGGCTGAGGTCAAGCTGTAGTGTGTTTCTTGGCAGACTACTGAGCGCAGTAAGCTTGTTGTAGGCCAGAGAGAGGTCCGTGATCGCTTCGGCGTTGGAAATGGCGGGAACAACGGGGAAGAAGTTCTGTTCGAGGTTTAGGACTCGAACGTGGGCGAGGAGACCCGATTCGATGGCTTGGTTCAGAGATTTGAGGTCGATCTCGTTCTCATTGAGATTGAGGAATTCGAGTGAAGGACTCGGCTCCATTGGGGGCAATTCTGTTAGATTACACCGATTGATAGTCAAGGATTCGAGGAATTTGAGAGAAAGGATCGGAGCAACGCTTTCAACCTCTCTGTCAGTAATAACGACAGTTTCCAGCGCATCATTCAGCCGAGAGTCGAGCGAAAGCTCGTCGTCAGTAGGTGGTCCGTTCAAAATGAGCTCTGTTTCGCCAATGTCGTGCGTCTTGGTTGCCTTCATATTTTGTTCGTTTTGAACCTTAACCTGCGAACGACCCGGGCGCTGCCTCCAGACCTTCCCCGCACACACCTGCCTTCCTTCGTCTCTCTGTCACCTTGACGCGCCAAGGCATTCCTCCGGCATCCACGAACTGCAGTCCGGCCTGCTGACATCATCCGAGTGGCTCAACCCCGTGTCACATATCTGACTCCAAAGGCAGTTTTGGTGTTGTGCGGTCCACAGCACAGGTCAGGAAGTTTATGATTGAGGGCTTTGGTCGACATCGACGGGAATGATGTCTTCCCACGATTCGGCCACCTCGGACTCGACCAGCTCAGCCACCCCATCTGACTCACCCACCACCTTGAACCACTGGCCAGTTGAGTCACGGAAGCGGAGGGGGCATTTGTTGAACGCTGTCGCCTCAATGGGGACTATAGTACGATTCTCATCCTCGTAATAGTGGGTGACACCCTCGGTCACCCAGACGATCTGACCATCATCGACCCAGAACCGCTTAACCCTCTCTGGGAACCGGAGCGGGGTGGGTGTGAGGCACTTGTAGTCCCTGCGTTTTCCAGGCAGCAGGCCCGACTGGGCGATATGGATGGGAACTTTGCCAGCGAAGAGCAGCTGGCGGCCACCGAGGAAGACGGTGAATTCATCTGCAGAAGTGATGATCCGGTCGACCCCAAAGGGCAGATCGACGAAGCCAGACATCTCATCATCGTGCCCGAGCCCCAGCTGGCCACATTCGTTGCCCCCGCTGATCATCTGCCGATCGCCCATGGAGAGGATGACAGTCGCGGTAAATAAACTTACCACATGCATGATGTGATCTGGGACAAAGCCAGATGGCACAGCGACTGGGTGGAAGCGGTGTCTGTTCTCCCGCTCGACACGGCCGGTAAACCATCTTGCCTCATATCCAGCCATGACAGTGTCGGCTGGGGTGAGGATGAACGTCTGGTAATCCTCTATCGACACAGCAGTCACCATCCTGTGCTTCTCCCAGAGGGGCAGGCTGGCCTCGAGCTCGGCGACCTTGGGGCAGGCGGGGAAGGTGAGGCGGGTCGGGTCGTTGAACTCAAATGACTCGAACCCCAGCTGGCCAAACCCGTTCTGCCCCCAGCCCCACAGACCCTTGGGCGTCCTGGCGATGTGGGTGAACCAGTCGCTGTAGACCTCGAGGGCCCTGGGCATCCTGGCCCTGGTGAGGGCGGTGTGCTTGTCAGTGTCGAGCATGAAGAGGCGGCCCATGTACATGCGGTGGTGGTAGCCATTGTAGCGTCCAGTGAACTGATAGAACTCGCCGTCCTTCTCGGCGACGTTCAGCGTGAAGAAGAACTTGCGGCAGAGGAACCAGAGCACTTGGCCTCGGGGGTGAGAGCACCCTGTCCTCGAGGTCGGGGTTGGCCCCGCCGCCCACCAGACACGCCCCCACCGCGCCCTGGTTCAGCGTGTGCATGGCGACCGGGAGCTCCTCGCCATCCGCGAGCTCGACGTTCATGGACAGCGGGGGGCCGCTGGTGAGGATCGAGCGGGCGCGGTCGAGGAGGGCTTGCGCGGTTGGTTTGAGAGGGGGGATCTCTGAGAGCGTGGCGAGGAGGGATTCGAGAGAAGGGGCGCTCGCTGGTGTATCAGTGCTCTCTGCGTTGTGGATCGAGGGCATCTGCTTCTTGAAGTGCCTGGAGTAGGCGCACTGGATCAAGGATGGGATGTCCCCAGAGATGGAGGCCGTTGCAACAAGCGAGGCGCGATATGCGGTGATCAGCGCATCTCTGATGGCAGATGGCGAGGAACTAGCGCTGCTCATTGGTCTCAGCGCTCAGCTCGGTGGTTGCCGACTCGCCGACCGCCGACGCCAGCTGCGGTGTAGGGATGTGAGGCATGAGTATGACGGTGGTAGGCCTGCCTGTCCGCCCCTTTCAGCTGTGCGTCGAGCTCTGTCCAGCAGCACAGTTGCCACCATCAGCATGGCTCGAATCTGATCCGACGTCCGCTTCTTGCCCGCGCATGACACCCTAAACACGAGACACTGCCAATAAACAGCATCTTTACAAACCGCGGCTCACTCGACACGCACGTCGTCTGAGAGTTCCGCGGGCTCCGGAAGTCGCTCCAGCAACGCCTCCTTGAACCCATCAATGCCAAATTCCTGCTGGACAACCAGCCCGCTGTCGCGAATGTTCACCACCGCGAACCCGCCATTGTCCTCCTCATCGCCCAGGCCGCCCTCCCCGACATTCCCTTGGTCGGCCTCAAGGTCCAACACACCCTCAAATGGCTTGGCCGACTGCTTGCCGTAGCACTCGAAGGCAGACCTAACGTCAGCAATAAGAGCGTCAGAGTTAAAGGGAATCGCACCAATGTGGCGCTGAACGCTAGCTTGGACGTGGGCAATAAGATCAGAAGAACCCTCACCCGGGAAGATCAGAGTTATAAGTCGGTCGGCAGAGCCGGTGGAAAACTGCCCTGACTCGGTCAGAGTCGGGAGACTCTGGGCGATCGAGGTCATGAGGGAATTGATCACATCATCCACCGTTCGCGAAATATAAAAGTCAGACTCGACGTCCGAGTCGACAGAAGTGGTTGAAACGGCATCCGCATCTTCGCTATAGTCATATGAGCGGTCAAGAATCGCATCTTCAGATTGTCCAGATTTTGAATGCATCATTTGAGCAGACCCTTGACGAATGGCCGCATCGATCGACCGGGCTGCAGAAGACACGTCAGACTCATCCTGCGAGTCAAGCTCCGTGGGCAGGTAAGAGTCGCTGACCGCCGAGTTCGAGTCATTGTCACAGTCGGTCACAGAACCGGTGTCGGTGTCAGTGTCGTCGGTGTCGAACTCGAGGTCTGCTGCCCCAGGATCCTGGTCTGACCCGGCTCTCGACTCTGATTTTGAGTCAGATTTTTGATCACTTGATGACTGGTCCTGCGTTCCATTCGCACTCTGGGCGATCACCGGTGTCCTGGGCGGCTCAGTGGGGATGGCTTCTGCCCTAGGTCTCTGCTGTACTGTGCCGGCCTTGTTGGGCGACATGTTACTAGCAAAGAACGTAGCCGCGCCCGACTCCGTGGCGAACGACTGCATTGTACCTAGCTCCTCACCGACTAAATGTGCCACGTAAGCGAGTACTTCTTCTCTAGCCTCCTCCGAATCGATGCACTTCAGGTGAGGGATGAGGTTGAGATAAAAATCCAAAGCACTACTGTCCTTGCATGCGAGTAATGAGATCAGATCCTCCATCACTTCGAGATTAGACTGTGTTTCCGACTCGCCCGAAGTTTCATCCTCTTCCTCTTCGAGTAGAGGACGTACGGCGGTAGGCGTGCGTACCTTCTTGGGCACTGCACTCAACCTGTCATGGGCGAGTCCAATAGGCCCCATCTGCCCCTCTTCGTCCTCCTTGATGAGTGCCCGATGGTACCTCTGCTCTTCCCGGTCAAACCGCGCCCGGTGCATACGCTGACGGGTGATGCCAGCCACCCGGGCCTGGCGCACCTCCTCTGAGCGGGCTATGATGTTTGACCTTGCCCAGTCAGCGTCTTCCATCCCGAGGGTGTCGATCTCTTCGTCGACGTCGACGTTATCGCTTGCGCAAGCATCGCCGCTCTCTAACTCGGAAGAGAGGGATGCATCCTCGTCTATACCGGACTTGATCAGAGAGGGAGGATGGCAGGCGGATGGGGTACTATCAGCCACGGTGAAGGGGGTCCATGCTTCGAAGAAGCGGCGGACGGCGAGGAGACGCACGGCACGCGGGCGGGCGGAAATGAACTTGTGGAACTCACGGATCTCTCGTAGTTCGGTAGCTGCGGAGAGAAGGTGGCGTTCGGACGAGGTTTGGGGCGGAACTCGCTCACGGATGTCGGCAAGGATGATTGAGGACGTGGGAAGGTTTCGTTGCATGCCTTTGGTAGAACCAGACGCAGTGGAAGAACGCTGGTCATGCGAATAACTGTGATGGTCCCGCGAATCCTCGTCACTGCCGTAAGTCTTCTGAAGTTGCCCAAGATGGCGCTGCAGATACTCTTCTTCAAGAGAAAGGCCACTGAGAGACATATTAGACGAGGCCAGAAGTCCTAAGTTAATGCCTGCTTGCCTTCCACCTCTCATTGTGGTAACGTCGTTTCCTGACTTTGTGAACTTGGTGTACTTCTCCCAATTGTTTGGGCGATGAATGATTATTGAACGTCTCAAGTGATAGAGCTTGGCAGCATTACGGCAACGATCACTGCCCGGCCCAGTCTTTAGTTGTTCGTACGGAATGCGGGCGGTCGCTCGTCGTCCCCGCGTTGAGTCGAGGCCCCCGCCCTGCGTCCACAGGTCGCCTGCCCAGTCACGCTAAACGAAGTTTAGGTAATTTACATACTGCTGCATATCTACATCCGACCAGCCGGGACCAGCCACTCCTGGGGGAGGACCTCGTCCCACGGTCAGCACACTCGCGACGAAGTCACTTGATCTTCCTCCGAGATGTTAACAGGGTTTATAACTAAAACGCTGGGTCGACGGCGACTGGTGAGATCTCCATCGACCAACCGGGTACCCCACACGTGACATCTGACACATCAGCCGCCTCAAACCACTGGCCGGCTGAGTCGCGGAAACAGGGGACATTGCTTGTCGTGCCATATGCCGTAGCCTCAATGGGGACACTGGCTGTACACTGGCGGTAGTCGTCAGACAGATGGCTGCGGCCCTCGGTCACCCAGACCATCATCGACATGCAAGGAGCACTCACTGCCGCGCTTCGTGAAGTTTAACGATCTGTGCAATATCGTTGTCCAGTGTGTCGATTAAATGCACTGTTGGCCCTCTCTACATGCGTGCCTTTGAATGTGACACGGTGGACTCGGGTGACGTTGACTGAAATGATTGGCCAGATTTTGCTGGCCACACAACATATACACTGTTACCCAAGGAGGGTTGGACATTTATCTCTTATCTGTCCGGCGGTCTCTTCCGCCATTTCTCTTGGTCTGACTCCATTTTCAGTCGATTGCGCAATCGATTCTCCCGGATCGAATCACCTCGATTCATATCCGAAACTCACACCAGATTCAACCTCTTAGCACGGCGACCCGGTCCCGCTGGGGTCTCGCCCGCGCCTCGGCACTCCAGGGTGCCCGTGAGCTCATGTGAAACTCGAGAGGCACCAATTTTGCCCGCACTTTTGTTTATGATTGAGGGCTTTGGTCGAAATCGACGGGAATGATGTCTTCCCGCCTTATGGGTACCTCGCACTCGACCAGCTCAGCCACCCCATCTGACTCACCCACCACCTTGAACCACTGGCCGGTGGAGTCGCAGAAGCGGAGGGGGCATTTGTTGAACGCTATCGCCTCAATGGGGACTATAGTACGATTCTCATCCTCGTAATAGTGGGTGACACCCTCGGTCACCCAGACGATCTGACCATCATCGACCCAGAACCGCTTAACCCTCTCTGGGAACCGGAGCGGGGTGGGTGTGAGGCACTTGTAGTCCCTGCGTTTTCCAGGCAGCAGACCCGACTGGGCAATATGGAGGGGAACTCGACCAGCGAAGAGAAGCTGGCGGCCACCGAGGAAGACGTTGATGAGCTCCTCCTCTTGTGCCCGGGCGCCCGTGTTGTAGCCCCCGCCGACGCGGTACTCATTAGCCATGTTGAGGCACGCGATACACTCCCCATGGTGCTTATTACTGAGCTTGGAAACTACCACGAGGCAGTCCTGCTGCTGGACGCGGACTGACCCTTCGAGGTGGCCCTCGGGAAAGTGCGCAAGCATGCCGTCCTCGTCGATGTCGGCCATGCTATACTGATAGTTCCGCATCCTCGACGGCATGAGACGCTCTGGCCCCTTGGCTGTGACGTACTCATCGGCCTGGATACAGCCGAGTGTGTGGGCCATCACGCCAATGGGGGTCGGCCTGGTGTTTGAGTCGGCCCGGTAGAGGGGGAACTCGGTGCGGGTCGTGAACAGGAGCGAGTCGCGGTCGAGGAGGTAGACGTCTCTGGTGTCGAGGGCGAGTGAGCTGTATGTCCTCTCGGGCTCGGGCTCAGGCTCTAGTTCTGGTTCAGGGGCTGGGTCCTGGACGGATTCGACGTCTTGGGCGACAACCATGCCCTCAGGAGTGCCCTTGTAGAAATCGACAGCGAGTGAGTGCTGCCCATCCGTAAACTGCTCGGGCGAGAAGAACATGTCTTGCTCGATTGACTCGACAGTCTCGGCCGAGTCATACATGATAACAAGACCAAGACCCTCGGCTTTGAAGTCAGCGACCTGCCGCTCAGTGCGAAGGGCGGGACAGGAGAGTATGGTCTCCTTGGGGACTCCGTTGACGAGGAGAGAGGGCGGGAAGGCGCGTAAGTGCTCGAGAGGCATCAGAAAAAGCTTGCGTCCTTGGAAAGGTGGCAGGTTGCCGAGCAACGCCTCGAGGTCCTCGGCGAGTGGCAGATGAGGATCCCAGCCCCGGCCAGGTCGGGCATGGTGAAGCAACTGGCCACACGACACTTGAGATGTTCTGTGAAGAATGCACTGAGGATCTCGCCGTCTGCTGACTGTGGGGCATTGGCGAACAGGACTGAAACGCCGTGGAAGAAGCGGCATGTTGGTGCCTCTTTGAACATCATCTCCTCATGTTCCATGCATGTGTTCAGCACTTCTATGTCGCCAGTCAACGTGCCTAGGGTGGAGTTCTGCCTGTGCGACGAGGGTGCCTCCAGGGCAAGCGTTGCCTTGGGTCGACCAAAGCGCGCCATCTCCCACTCTGCAGAGGGAATGAAAGCCAGCATGGAGGTTTGAACACGATATTTGGATGCTGGCGGCGCCTGTTAGCGTATTGAGCGGCTCGCCGATGCTCAGGTGGTGGCGCTCTTCGCCGTCTTTCAAGATGCACATAACATTGGTCATCGTGAGCTCAGATGAACTATTTGGCACTGCATGCGCTTGCTTGAGCGCTGCAAAGAAGTGTACCTCGCCTAGATCGACGACAGAGATGCCCAGAGTCCTCGTCAGCATGGAAACAGCCTCGTCTCTCTCTTTGAGAAAGAATTCTGCTGGTATTCCAAGGACTGGATACCAGGGATTGTTCATTGTGTCGAAGGTACAAGGTTCTTGTCGTGACAGGGCATTTTCACGATTATTGTTCCTTCATCAAGACTGGCGTCGAAAGTCGACTGGCAACGACTGGTCACTGCTCCGCTTCGTCCAGGCCATTTCTCATCTGGTCCAATCAGCAGAAGCACGCTTCTCACACGAGGGCGGACTAGCCTCGAGAGGATCCTGATCCCCGACCACCTCGAGTAGGCGGAACACAGGCCATAGCTCCTCATTCTACCTCCTGCAGCCCAGCCATGCTACTGTCAGTCCGCTTGTGTGGTCGACTGAGTGAGGCGTTTCTCGAGCCGTGTGGGTCTACCCAGGTGGGGTTAGCTGGGACACTGTTGGAGTGTGTCGCGGGTGTGGTCAGGCCTCATCTCCAGTGAGGCTGCACGTCTCATCTCCCGACCTCCCAGCTGGCGTCGGCGGTCGGCGAGTCGGCAGTCAGAATTTGGGCACCACCGAGCTGAGCGCTGAAACCAATGAGCAGCGCTAGTTCCTCGCCATCTGCCATAAGAGATGCGCTGATCACCGCATATCGCGCCTCGCTTGTTGTGACGGCCTCCATCTCCGGGGACATCCCATCCTTGATCCAGTGCGCCTACTCCAGGCACTTCGACGGGCAGATGCCCTCGATCCACAACGACAAGGGCACTTCTACACCAACCAGCGCCCCTTCTCTCGAATCCCTCCTCGCCACGTTCTCCAAGCTCCCCCCTCTCAAACCAACCGCGCAAGCCCTCCTCGACCGCGCCCGCTCGATCCTCACCAGCGGCCCCCCGCTGTCAATGAACGTTGAGCTCGCGGATGGCGAGGAGCTCCCGGTCGCCATGCACACGCTGAACCAGGGCGCGGTGTGGGCGTGTCTCATGGGTGGCGGGGCCAACCCATACCTCGAGGACAATGTGCTGAAGGAGGCTCAAGAGGAGGAGCCACGCAGGACCGAGACACACGACAAGATCCGCAAGGCTCTCGCCCCCGAGGCCAAGTGCCTCTGGTTCCTCTGCCGCAAGTTCTTCTTCACGTTTAATGTCGCAGAGAAGGACGGCGAGTGCTGTCAGTTCACTGGACGCTACAATGGCTACCACCATCGCATGTACATGGGCCGCCTCTTCATGTTTAACTCGGACTATCACACCGCCTTCACCAGGGCCAGGATGCCCAGGGCCCTCGAGGTCTATAGCAACAGCAACGGCTTCACCCACATCGCCAGGACGCCCAAGGGTCTGTGGGGCTGGGGCACTAACGGACGTAGCCAGCTTGGGTTCAGGTCAGCATTTGATCAATTTGTCGACCCGACCCGCCTCAACTTCCCCTCCTGCCCCAACATCGCCGAGCTCGAGGCCAGCCTGCCCCCTGGGAGAAGCACGGGATGGTGACTGGTGTATCGATAATGAGCGGTCAGACGTTCATCCTCACCCCAGCCGACACTGTCATGGCTGGATATGAGGCAAGATCGTTTACCGGCCGTGTCGAGCGGGAGAACAGACACCGCTTCCACCCAGTCGCTGTGCCATCTGGCTTTGTCCCAGATCACATCATGCATGTGGTAAGTTTATTTACCGCGACTGTCATCCTCTCCATGGGCGATCGGCAGATGATCAGCGGGGGCAACGAATGTGGCCAGCTGGGGCTCGGGCACGATGATGAGATGTCTGGCTTCGTCGATCTGCCCTTTGGGGTCGACCGGATCATCACTTCTGCAGATGAATTCAACGTCTTCCTCGGTGGCCGCCAGCTGCTCTTCGCTGGCAAGGTAACCCGTCATATCGCCCAGTCGGGTCTGCTGCCTGGAAAACGCAGGGACTACAAGTGCCTCACACCCACCCCGCTCCGGTTCCCAGAGAGGGTCAAGGGGTTCTGGGGTGACTATGATCGGATGGTCTGGGTGACCGAGGGCCGCACTCATTTGTGCGACAACGAACACGACGACCAGATCTGTGTGCCCTTTGAGGCTATGGCATGCCATAGAACATTGATCAATGACAATTGCATCCAATTATTCCGCGACTCCACCGGCCAGTGGTTCAAGGTGGTGGGTGAGTCAGATGGGGTGGCTGAGCTGGTCGAGTGCGAGGTACCCATAAGGCGGGAAGACATCATCCCGGTTGATTTCGACCCAACCCCTCAATCATAAACTTTTGGCTGTACGGGACTCCCCAGGGTGCTTATTACTGAGCTTGGAAACTACCACGAGGCAGTCCTGCTGCTGGACGCGGACTGACCCTTCGAGGTGGCCCTCGGGAAAGTGCGCAAGCATGCCGTCCTCGTCGATGTCGGCCATGCTATACTGATAGTTCCGCATCCTCGACGGCATGAGACGCTCTGGCCCCTTGGCTGTGACGTACTCATCGGCCTGGATACAGCCGAGTGTGTGGGCCATCACGCCAATGGGGGTCGGCCTGGTGTTTGAGTCGGCCCGGTAGAGGGGGAACTCGGTGCGGGTCGTGAACAGGAGCGAGTCGCGGTCGAGGAGGTAGACGTCTCTGGTGTCGAGGGCGAGTGAGCTGTATGTCCTCTCGGGCTCGGGCTCAGGCTCTAGTTCTGGTTCAGGGGCTGGGTCCTGGACGGATTCGACGTCTTGGGCGACAACCATGCCCTCAGGAGTGCCCTTGTAGAAATCGACAGCGAGTGAGTGCTGCCCATCCGTAAACTGCTCGGGCGAGAAGAACATGTCTTGCTCGATTGACTCGACAGTCTCGGCCGAGTCATACATGATAACAAGACCAAGACCCTCGGCTTTGAAGTCAGCGACCTGCCGCTCAGTGCGAAGGGCGGGACAGGAGAGTATGGTCTCCTTGGGGACTCCGTTGACGAGGAGAGAGGGCGGGAAGGCGCGTAAGTGCTCGAGAGGCATCAGAAAAAGCTTGCGTCCTTGAAAAGGTGGCAGGTTGCCGAGCAACGCCTCGAGGTCCTCGGCGAGTGGCAAGATGAGGATCCCAGCCCCGGCCAGGTCGGGCATGGTGAAGCAACTGGCCACACGACACTTGAGATGTTCTGTGAAGAATGCACTGAGGATCTCGCCGTCTGCTGACTGTGGGGCATTGGCGAACAGGACTGAAACGCCGTGGAAGAAGCGGCATGTTGGTGCCTCTTTGAACATCATCTCCTCATGTTCCATGCATGTGTTCAGCACTTCTATGTCGCCAGTCAACGTGCCTAGGGTGGAGTTCTGCCTGTGCGACGAGGGTGCCTCCAGGGCAAGCGTTGCCTTGGGTCGACCAAAGCGCGCCATCTCCCACTTGCAGAGGGAATGAAAGCCAGCATGGAGGTTTGAACACGATATTTGGATGCTGGCGGCGCCTGTTAGCGTATTGAGCGGCTCGCCGATGCTCAGGTGGTGGCGCTCTTCGCCGTCTTTCAAGATGCACATAACATTGGTCATCGTGAGCTCAGATGAACTATTTGGCACTGCATGCGCTTGCTTGAGCGCTGCAAAGAAGTGTACCTCGCCTAGATCGACGACAGAGATGCCCAGAGTCCTCGTCAGCATGGAAACAGCCTCGTCTCTCTCTTTGAGAAAGAATTCTGCTGGTATTCCAAGGACTGGATACCAGGGATTGTTCATTGTGTCGAAGGTACAAGGTTCTTGTCGTGACAGGGCATTTTCACGATTATTGTTCCTTCATCAAGACTGGCGTCGAAAGTCGACTGGCAACGACTGGTCACTGCTCCGCTTCGTCCAGGCCATTTCTCATCTGGTCCAATCAGCAGAAGCACGCTTCTCACACGAGGGCGGACTAGCCTCGAGAGGATCCTGATCCCCGACCACCTCGAGTAGGCGGAACACAGGCCATAGCTCCTCATTCTACCTCCTGCAGCCCAGCCATGCTACTGTCAGTCCGCTTGTGTGGTCGACTGAGTGAGGCGTTTCTCGAGCCGTGTGGGTCTACCCAGGTGGGGTTAGCTGGGACACTGTTGGAGTGTGTCGCGGGTGTGGTCAGGCCTCATCTCCAGTGAGGCTGCACGTCTCATCTCCCGACCTCCCAGCTGGCGTCGGCGGTCGGCGAGTCGGCAGTCAGAATTTGGGCACCACCGAGCTGAGCGCTGAAACCAATGAGCAGCGCTAGTTCCTCGCCATCTGCCATAAGAGATGCGCTGATCACCGCATATCGCGCCTCGCTTGTTGTGACGGCCTCCATCTCCGGGGACATCCCATCCTTGATCCAGTGCGCCTACTCCAGGCACTTCGACGGGCAGATGCCCTCGATCCACAACGACAAGGGCACTTCTACACCAACCAGCGCCCCTTCTCTCGAATCCCTCCTCGCCACGTTCTCCAAGCTCCCCCCTCTCAAACCAACCGCGCAAGCCCTCCTCGACCGCGCCCGCTCGATCCTCACCAGCGGCCCCCCGCTGTCAATGAACGTTGAGCTCGCGGATGGCGAGGAGCTCCCGGTCGCCATGCACACGCTGAACCAGGGCGCGGTGTGGGCGTGTCTGGTGGGTGGCGGGGCCAACCCATACCTCGAGGACAGGGTGCTGCAAGAGGCCCAAGTGCTGGGGTCACGTGGTACCACGATTTACGACAAGATCCGCAAGGCTCTCGCCCCCGAGGCCAAGTGCCTCTGGTTCCTCTGCCGCAAGTTCTTCTTCACGTTTAATGTCGCAGAGAAGGACGGCGAGTGCTGTCAGTTCACTGGACGCTACAATGGCTACCACCATCGCATATACATGGGCCGCCTCTTCATGTTTAACTCGGACTATCACACCGCCTTCACCAGGGCCAGGATGCCCAGGGCCCTCGAGGTCTATAGCAACAGCAACGGCTTCACCCACATCGCCAGGACGCCCAAGGGTCTGTGGGGCTGGGGCACTAACGGACGTAGCCAGCTTGGGTTCAGGTCAGCATTTGATCAATTTGTCGACCCGACCCGCCTCAACTTCCCCTCCTGCCCCAACATCGCCGAGCTCGAGGCCAGCCTGCCCCCCTGGGAGAAGCACGGGATGGTGACTGGTGTATCGATAATGAGCGGTCAGACGTTCATCCTCACCCCAGCCGACACTGTCATGGCTGGATATGAGGCAAGATCGTTTACCGGCCGTGTCGAGCGGGAGAACAGACACCGCTTCCACCCAGTCGCTGTGCCATCTGGCTTTGTCCCAGATCACATCATGCATGTGGTAAGTTTATTTACCGCGACTGTCATCCTCTCCATGGGCGATCGGCAGATGATCAGCGGGGGCAACGAATGTGGCCAGCTGGGGCTCGGGCACGATGATGAGATGTCTGGCTTCGTCGATCTGCCCTTTGGGGTCGACCGGATCATCACTTCTGCAGATGAATTCAACGTCTTCCTCGGTGGCCGCCAGCTGCTCTTCGCTGGCAAGGTAACCCGTCATATCGCCCAGTCGGGTCTGCTGCCTGGAAAACGCAGGGACTACAAGTGCCTCACACCCACCCCGCTCCGGTTCCCAGAGAGGGTCAAGGGGTTCTGGGGTGACTATGATCGGATGGTCTGGGTGACCGAGGGTGTCACCCACTATTACGAGGATGAGAATCGTACTATGGTTCCAATTGAGGCGACAGCGTTTAATGTTGAAGACCCCCTCTGCTTCCGCGACTCCACCGGCCAGTGGTTCAAGGTGGTGGGTGAGTCAGATGGGGTGGCTGAGCTGGTCGAGTGCGAGGTACCCATAAGGCGGGAAGACATCATCCCGGTTGATTTCGACCCAACCCCTCAATCATAAACTTTTGGCTGTACGGGACTCCCCAGGGTGCTTATTACTGAGCTTGGAAACTACCACGAGGCAGTCCTGCTGCTGGACGCGGACTGACCCTTCGAGGTGGCCCTCGGGAAAGTGCGCAAGCATGCCGTCCTCGTCGATGTCGGCCATGCTATACTGATAGTTCCGCATCCTCGACGGCATGAGACGCTCTGGCCCCTTGGCTGTGACGTACTCATCGGCCTGGATACAGCCGAGTGTGTGGGCCATCACGCCAATGGGGGTCGGCCTGGTGTTTGAGTCGGCCCGGTAGAGGGGGAACTCGGTGCGGGTCGTGAACAGGAGCGAGTCGCGGTCGAGGAGGTAGACGTCTCTGGTGTCGAGGGCGAGTGAGCTGTATGTCCTCTCGGGCTCGGGCTCAGGCTCTAGTTCTGGTTCAGGGGCTGGGTCCTGGACGGATTCGACGTCTTGGGCGACAACCATGCCCTCAGGAGTGCCCTTGTAGAAATCGACAGCGAGTGAGTGCTGCCCATCCGTAAACTGCTCGGGCGAGAAGAACATGTCTTGCTCGATTGACTCGACAGTCTCGGCCGAGTCATACATGATAACAAGACCAAGACCCTCGGCTTTGAAGTCAGCGACCTGCCGCTCAGTGCGAAGGGCGGGACAGGAGAGTATGGTCTCCTTGGGGACTCCGTTGACGAGGAGAGAGGGCGGGAAGGCGCGTAAGTGCTCGAGAGGCATCAGAAAAAGCTTGCGTCCTTGAAAAGGTGGCAGGTTGCCGAGCAACGCCTCGAGGTCCTCGGCGAGTGGCAAGATGAGGATCCCAGCCCCGGCCAGGTCGGGCATGGTGAAGCAACTGGCCACACGACACTTGAGATGTTCTGTGAAGAATGCACTGAGGATCTCGCCGTCTGCTGACTGTGGGGCATTGGCGAACAGGACTGAAACGCCGTGGAAGAAGCGGCATGTTGGTGCCTCTTTGAACATCATCTCCTCATGTTCCATGCATGTGTTCAGCACTTCTATGTCGCCAGTCAACGTGCCTAGGGTGGAGTTCTGCCTGTGCGACGAGGGTGCCTCCAGGGCAAGCGTTGCCTTGGGTCGACCAAAGCGCGCCATCTCCCACTTGCAGAGGGAATGAAAGCCAGCATGGAGGTTTGAACACGATATTTGGATGCTGGCGGCGCCTGTTAGCGTATTGAGCGGCTCGTGGTGGCGCTCTTCGCCGTCTTTCAAGATGCACATAACATTGGTCATCGTGAGCTCAGATGAACTATTTGGCACTGCATGCGCTTGCTTGAGCGCTGCAAAGAAGTGTACCTCGCCTAGATCGACGACAGAGATGCCCAGAGTCCTCGTCAGCATGGAAACAGCCTCGTCTCTCTCTTTGAGAAAGAATTCTGCTGGTATTCCAAGGACTGGATACCAGGGATTGTTCATTGTGTCGAAGGTACAAGGTTCTTGTCGTGACAGGGCATTTTCACGATTATTGTTCCTTCATCAAGACTGGCGTCGAAAGTCGACTGGCAACGACTGGTCACTGCTCCGCTTCGTCCAGGCCATTTCTCATCTGGTCCAATCAGCAGAAGCACGCTTCTCACACGAGGGCGGACTAGCCTCGAGAGGATCCTGATCCCCGACCACCTCGAGTAGGCGGAACACAGGCCATAGCTCCTCATTCTACCTCCTGCAGCCCAGCCATGCTACTGTCAGTCCGCTTGTGTGGTCGACTGAGTGAGGCGTTTCTCGAGCCGTGTGGGTCTACCCAGGTGGGGTTAGCTGGGACACTGTTGGAGTGTGTCGCGGGTGTGGTCAGGCCTCATCTCCAGTGAGGCTGCACGTCTCATCTCCCGACCTCCCAGCTGGCGTCGGCGGTCGGCGAGTCGGCAGTCAGAATTTGGGCACCACCGAACTGAGCGCTGAAACCAATGAGCAGCGCTAGTTCCTCGCCATCTGCCATAAGAGATGCGCTGATCACCGCATATCGCGCCTCGCTTGTTGTGACGGCCTCCATCTCCGGGGACATCCCATCCTTGATCCAGTGCGCCTACTCCAGGCACTTCGACGGGCAGATGCCCTCGATCCACAACGACAAGGGCACTTCTACACCAACCAGCGCCCCTTCTCTCGAATCCCTCCTCGCCACGTTCTCCAAGCTCCCCCCTCTCAAACCAACCGCGCAAGCCCTCCTCGACCGCGCCCGCTCGATCCTCACCAGCGGCCCCCCGCTGTCCATGAACGTCGAGCTCGCGGATGGCGAGGAGCTCCCGGTCGCCATGCACACGCTGAACCAGGGCGCGGTGTGGGCGTGTCTGGTGGGCGGCGGGGCCAACCCCGACCTCGAGGACAGGGTGCTGGATGATAATCTAATGAGGTGGCCTCGTGATCGGGAGACACACGACAAGATCCGCAACGCTCTCACCCCCGAGGCCAAGTGCTCTGGTTCCTCTGCCGCAAGTTCTTCTTCACGCTGAACGTCGCCGAGAAGGACGGCGAGTTCTATCAGTTCACTGGACGCTACAATGGCTACCACCACCGCATGTACATGGGCCGCCTCTTCATGTTTAACTCGGACTATCACACCGCCTTCACCAGGGCCAGGATGCCCAGGGCCCTCGAGGTCTATAGCAACAGCAACGGCTTCACCCACATCGCCAGGACGCCCAAGGGTCTGTGGGGCTGGGGCACTAACGGACGTAGCCAGCTTGGGTTCAGGTCAGCATTTGATCAATTTGTCGACCCGACCCGCCTCAACTTCCCCTCCTGCCCCAACATCGCCGAGCTCGAGGCCAGCCTGCCCCCCTGGGAGAAGCACGGGATGGTGACTGGTGTATCGATAATGAGCGGTCAGACGTTCATCCTCACCCCAGCCGACACTGTCATGGCTGGATATGAGGCAAGATCGTTTACCGGCCGTGTCGAGCGGGAGAACAGACACCGCTTCCACCCAGTCGCTGTGCCATCTGGCTTTGTCCCAGATCACATCATGCATGTGGTAAGTTTATTTACCGCGACTGTCATCCTCTCCATGGGCGATCGGCAGATGATCAGCGGGGGCAACGAATGTGGCCAGCTGGGGCTCGGGCACGATGATGAGATGTCTGGCTTCGTCGATCTGCCCTTTGGGGTCGACCGGATCATCACTTCTGCAGATGAATTCACCGTCTTCCTCGGTGGCCGCCAGCTGCTCTTCGCTGGCAAGGTAACCCGTCATATCGCCCAGTCGGGTCTGCTGCCTGGAAAACGCAGGGACTACAAGTGCCTCACACCCACCCCGCTCCGGTTCCCAGAGAGGGTCAAGGGGTTCTGGGGTGACTATGATCGGATGGTCTGGGTCACTGAGGGTGTCACCCACTATTACGAGGATGAGAATCGTACTATGGTTCCAATTGAGGCGACAGCGTTTAATGTTGAAGACCCCCTCCGCTTCCGTGACTCAACTGGCCAGTGGTTCAAGGTGGTGGGTGAGTCAGATGGGGTGGCTGAGCTGGTCGAGTGCGAGGTACCCATAAGGCGGGAAGACATCATTCCCGTCGATTTCGACCCAAGCCCTCAATCATAAACTTTTTTGAATCGCAAACAGACTGGCGACCCGTGTGAGACGAATGACAAGAGCCCCGAGCGGCTTCCAGCTTGGAAGCATTAGCCAATGGCGTGGCTGCGTCTTGAGTGATAGCACGCGACGAACAGCAGCCCAACGACCCTATAGTGCCATAAACAATCCTCCATGGGCAGTAATAAATTATTATCCATATTTATTAATCGCACTACGCCTCAGCGCACGCCTTGTCCTTCGCGCAGTCCTTGACCTTCTCGACGAACGCCGCGGCATCCCCTTCCACCTTGAAGCGCAGCATCACACGCGACATCTTCGACTTGTCCTCCTCCTCCTCGTACGATGGAGCGGCGTTAATCACTGAAAGATGGACAATCTTTCCCTCCTGTCTCACGGGAAGTCCAGCAAACACCGCGGCGTTAAGGATCGTACGCTTAGATTTCTCGTTCCTCATGACCAGACGGTGCTTACCGCTCTCCACGTCTTCGTTCACCTTGACCACACCCACGCCGCGCTCAGCCCAGGCAGACTCTGCCTCCTTGCCCTCCTTGGCGGGCGTTGTGACGAGGACGTGCATCTTAACCCGATGCTCCATGACGGTGCACTCGCCAGTCTCACCTGTCGCGACGGTGGTCCCCTGGAGAGTCGGGCCAGTCTCCTTGCGTGAGGCGGCCGACTTGGCCATCGACTCGAGGAACTTGGATGACGTATCACCGCCAGCCGGGGCGCCGATCTTGAAGCCGGACGAAACGGGGGCCCCGAGAGAGAATGTCGAGGTCGACCCGGCAGGGGACTTGCCAAAGGTAAAAGCGCTCGTCGCGGGGGCGGCGGGCTTTGGTTGAATGGACTCTGAGTCGGGTTGGTTGAAGGTGAATCCGCCCGTGCTCGCCGCGTCGGGGGCTATCTTGGCATCAGCCGGCTTGCCACCAAAAGTAAAGCCGCCGGCGCCGGAGTCGCCGCCAAAGGTGAAGCCGCCGGTGGGCTTCTCCGCGGGCTCGTCGGCCTTGGGCTCAGCGGGCTTGCCGCCGAACGTGAATCCACCGAAACCAGAGGTCTTCTCCGCGGGCTTCTCCGCGGGCTCGTCGGCCTTGGGCTCAGCGGGCTTGCCGCCGAACGTGAATCCGCCGAAACCAGAGGTCTTCTCCGCGGGCTTCTCCGCGGGCTCGTCGGCCTTGGGCTCAGCGGGCTTGCCGCCGAACGTGAATCCACCGAAACCAGAGGTCTTCTCCGCGGGCTTCTCCGCGGGCTCGTCGGCCTTGGGCTCAGCGGGCTTGCCGCCGAACGTGAATCCACCGAAACCAGAGGTCTTCTCCGCGGGCTTCTCCGCGGGCTCGTCGGCCTTGGGCTCAGCGGGCTTGCCGCCGAACGTGAATCCACCGAAACCAGAGGTCTTCTCCGCGGGCTTCTCCGCGGGCTCGTCGGCCTTGGGCTCAGCGGGCTTGCCGCCGAACGTGAATCCGCCGAAACCAGAGGTCTTCTCCGCGGGCTTCTCCGCGGGCTCGTCGGCCTTGGGCTCAGCGGGCTTGCCGCCGAACGTGAATCCGCCGAAACCAGAGGTCTTCTCCGCGGGCTCGTCGGCCTTGGGCTCAGCGGGCTTGCCGCCGAACGTGAATCCACCGAAACCAGAGGGCTTTTCCGCGGGCTCGTCGGCCTTGGGCTCAGCGGGCTTGCCGCCGAACGTGAATCCACCGAAACCAGAGGGCTTTTCCGCGGGCTCGTCGGCCTTGGGCTCAGCGGGCTTGCCGCCGAACGTGAATCCACCGAAACCAGAGGGCTTTTCCGCGGGCTCGTCGGCCTTGGGCTCAGCGGGCTTGCCGCCGAACGTGAATCCACCGAAACCAGAGGGCTTTTCCGCGGGCTCGTCGGCCTTGGGCTCAGCGGGCTTGCCGCCGAACGTGAATCCACCGAAACCAGAGGGCTTCTCCTCCGTTTCCGCAATCATGCTCTTCTTAGCCTGTGGCGCATCGGTCTTGCCATATTCATACCCACTATCCAAACGAGGCTGTTTTCCAGCAACGGTCTGTGAGAAGTCCCAAGCAAATTCTCCTGGAATCCACTTCCTTTTGACGCATGCTAAATCATAAACAAAGCCGCCAAAGCCAGACATCTCTGCTCCGCCGAAGCCTTTTCCGCGCAGTTTATGCCAGAAGACCCTACACCCATAGAAGTGATAGCGCGGCACTTCGACAGCTGAGCCAAGCTAATTACGTCACTTTTTTGTCTTTTTGCAATCAATCGATCGGACTGTCCTTAAGCTGCACTTGTCATTCGCATTGATGCCCAAATTTACGCCATTAGACTTCAAGAAGGGTACTACAACCCTTGGCTTTGTTTTTAACGATGGTGTACTGATTGCTGTCGATTCTAGAGCTACGATGGGTCCGTTTATCGGTTCTCAGACGTTTGTTTCCCCAATCTCAGTTTGACACAGCGTTAAGAAGGTGATCGAGATCAACAAGTACCTTCTTGGTACCATGGCTGGCGGTGCAGCCGATTGCTACTTCTGGGAGCGCTATGTGGGCAAGGAATGCCGGCTCTATGAGCTCCAAAACGACAAGCGCATCTCCGTTGGCGCCGCCTCAAAGCTTCTGAGCAACATCCTCTACCACTACAAGGGCTCCGGCCTCTCCGTGGGTTCCATGATTGCCGGCTACGATCCCGATGGCCCTGCTCTGTACTACTGCGACTCCGACGGCGAGCGGATTAAGGGCAACCTCTTCAGCGTGGGCTCAGGGTCGACCTACGCCTACGGCATCCTCGACAGCGAGTATAGACCTGACCTTACTGTGGAGGAGGCAGTGGCACTGGGACGTAGAGCCATTTACCATGCAACCCACCGAGACACAATGTCTGGCGGTAACATCAACGTCTACCATGTCGGACCTGATGGATGGACGCGGTATGACCCGGTCGACTGCTATGAGATGCACTACGATCACCCCGAGCTGGCAATTGAGTGAAGAAATGATGCTTGAGAGCAAATAAAGAGCGTGTGTGCATGTATTTGATGAAACTGTTGAAATAGAGGGTTGGAGAGTTGGCGAGGATGGAATGATTGGATCATTTTGGAAAGAGCATGGGTCTCAAGATACTGTTGGTCCATGGTTACGCACAGAACATTGGCATATTCAAAGGAAAGACGGGTGCTCTTCGCCGCTTTCTGAAGAAGTATGGCGAAATGTCGTTTATTGAGGCCCCATTCGCCCTTCCAGAGGACCCAGACTTCCCAGGACAGCAGAAGTACGGCTGGTATGTCCGTTCTGAGGATGAGCAGACGCGTGCTGATCTTGACCATAGCGGTAGCGTCATCTCTGAATTCATCAGGGAGAACGGTAGCGAGCTCGTTGTCGGCTTCAGCCAGGGCGCCACAGTTGCGCTACACCCTCTCCTTGATGCTCTACAGAGTGGAATGGACTCATTCCCCACCCTGAAGGGAGTTTTGATGATCTCACCGTATTTCCCCTCAACGCCAGCCCTCGCCAAGAGCAACAGCGACTTCATCGCCACACTCGCGGGCTTGCCCCAAGAATCATCCCGCGAAGGAGACACCCTACGCCTCCCCAAGTGTCTTATTATGGGAGGATCGGGGGACAGTGTCGTGCCCGTCTCCGGATTCTCACACCTGCATGAGCTGCTCGTCGAGCTCGGCGTGGACACCAGCTTGTATACTCATGACCGAGGCCACTTCATCCCGACCGATGCTGCGGCGAAGGAGGCTATGCGGACGTTCCTCGACAGTCTTGAGTGATCGAGTTATGTGAATAAATGAAAATGCCGGCAGCGATGCTGCTAACGCATTGTCACGCGATCCAGGGGTCAGGCAGGGTCATGGTAGAGCTGGCTCTCATGACACGTGAGTATACACTGTCTGGCTGGCCTCGCTCTCCATCCAATCAGTGGAGCGACAAAGTGTTCAGTCGACTATTCCTCAAGCCGACATCACGATGGTCAGAAGATTGCCAGTCTCACATCTTGGTCGGGGAATCGGCACAAAGCTGTCTAAACGGCCGATATAGACGGCCTGTTGATGCAATCGTGTTCGTGTGGGGCCTATAATGCACTCTCGATCAGGCATGTGCGCCAGCTGAGTCGGCTGCTCCGAGGTTCATGCCTCAACTCGCGACACCGCAGCTGGCGTCGGCGGTCGGCGAGTCGTCAGTCAGAATTTGGGCACCACCGAACTGAGCGCTGAAACCAATGAGCAGCGCTAGTTCCTCGCCATCTGCCATCAGAGATGCGCTGATCACCGCATATCGCGCCTCGCTTGTTGTGACGGCCTCCATCTCTGGTACATCCCATCCTTGATCCAGTGCGCCTACTCCAGGCACTTCGACGGGCAGATGCCCTCGATCCACAACGACAAGAGCACTTCTGCACCAGCGAGTGCCCCTTCTCTCGAATCCCTCCTCGCCGCGCTCTCCAAGCTGCCCCCTCTCAAACCAACCGCGCAAGCCCTCCTCGACCGCGCCCGCTCGATCCTCACCAGCGGCCCCCCGCTGTCCATGAACGTCGAGCTGGTGGCGGGGCAGGAGCTCCCGGTCGCCCTGCACACGCTGAACCAGGGCGCGGTGTGGGCGTGTCTGGTGGGTGGCGGGGCCAACCCCGACCTCGAGCACGACAAGATCCGCAACGCTCTCGCCCCCGAGGCCAAGTGCCTCTGGTTCCTCTGCCGCAAGTTCTTCTTCACGCTGAATGTGGCAGAGAAGGACGGCGAGTGCTGTCAGTTCACTGGACGCTACAATGGCTACCACCACCGCATGTACATGGGCCGCCTCTTCATGTTTAACTCGGACTATCACACCGCCTTCACCAGGGCCAGGATGCCCAGGGCCCTCGAGGTCTACAGCGACGACCTCACCCACATCGCCAGGACGCCCAAGGGTCTGTGGGGCTGGGGGGATAGCGGTCATGGCCAGCTGGGGTTCGAGTCGTCTAAGGTCGACCCGACCCGCCTTACCTTCCCCGCCTGCGCCGAGGTCGCCGAGCTCGAGGCCAGCCTGCCCCTCTGGGAGAAGCACAGGATGGTGACTGATGTGTCGCTGATTTGTGATCGGACGTTCATCCTCACCCCAGTCGGCACTGTCATGGCTGGATATGAGGCAAGATTGTTTACCGGCCGTGTCGAGCGGGAGAACAGACACCGCTTCCACCCAGTCGCTGTGCCATCTGGCTTTGTCCCAGATCACATCGTGCATGTGGTAAGTTTATTTACCGCGACTGTCATCCTCTCCATGGGCGATCGGCAGATGATCAGCGGGGGCAACGAATGTGGCCAGCTGGGGCTCGGGCACGATGATGAGATGTCTGGCTTCGTCGATCTGCCCTTTGGGGTCGACCGGATCATCACTTCTGCAGATGAATTCAACGTCTTCCTCGGTGGCCGCCAGCTGCTCTTCGCTGGCAAGGTAACCCGTCATATCGCCCAGTCGGGTCTGCTGCCTGGAAAACGCAGGGACTACAAGTGCCTCACACCCACCCCGCTCCGGTTCCCAGAGAGGGTCAAGGGGTTCTGGGGTGACTATGATCGGATGGTCTGGGTGACCGAGGGTGTCACCCACTATTACGATGATGAGAATCCAACTATGGTTCCAATTGAGGCGACAGCGGTCAACAAATGCCCCCTCCGCTTCTGCGACTCAACCGGCCAGTGGTTCAAGGTGGTGGGCGAGTCAGATGGGGTGGCTGGGCTGGTCGAATGCGAGGTACCCATATGGCGGACAGAGATCATTCCCGTCGACGTTGACCCTCTAATCAACATAAAGTAGTGGTTGCATACATAAACTTCCTGTCATAAACGGAGCCAGTGTGAAGCAGGTGATCAGCACTGGCAGGATTAGAACAACCTGAGAGTCAACGCTGGGCCATCCGCAAAGGAACAGTCGGCATCGTTTTGAAGGAGAAGAATTTCGAACGCCAGGTGCTCTCCCGTGTTGGCCATGGCAATGAGTCGCTTATACATCACCATACCCCTGTTTTCTCGCAGACGAATGGATATGGAAGCGGTAGGCATGATACATAGCTTGTCATGTACACGCGTAAATCTCAGAACAGGAATCCACCTCGCCAGGCATGCATGCTTGGATTCGAACTCTTGTGCTCCATCTTGTGCTCTTGTTTGTCTCTACTTCAATAGCACTCTTTGCTGTCCAGATTATCGGCAATGAACTCTATATCCCCTGGGACAGCAGTATTCACGTCGGCAAGCTCACAAACGGCCTATTTTACGGCATAATGCCCAATTACAAGCCAGAAGGTCGTATTTCTCTTCGTCTTCTCGTAGACGTTGGAAGCCTGGATGAGCTCGACCATCAGCGAGGTCTCGCCCATTTCTTGGAACACATGGCCTTCAGGGGGAGCAAAAACTTCCCTCCCAACACCGCCGTTGCCTTCTTCCAGCGCCTAGGCATGAGTTTCGGCGAGGACACCAATGCGCACACCAGCACGGAGGAGACTTTGTTCAAGCTTGACCTCGCCTCGAATGATACAGCGCATGTATCCGAAGGCCTCGCTTTCATGCTTGATCTGGCACAGAACCTTGAGCTGAACGAAGCGGAGGTCGTGTCTGAAAGGGGTGTCATCCTTGCTGAAACAAAAGACCGAGACAGCGCGGTGTACCGCAAGGCTGTTACAGAGCTTGCTTTTACCCACCCCGAGGCATTGTATAATGAGCGGCTGCCTATTGGGCTGGAAGAGGTCGTGAGAAACGCGACAAGTGCTGATTTACGGCAATTTTATGAGACTTGGTATCGTCCCGATAATATGTATCTCGCGGTTGTCGGAGATATGAACGTATCTGTAGTCAAGGCTGAAATTGAGAAAATATTCAGTCAGCTCGACTCCAACGACTCTGAAATGCCGGAAGCGCCAGACATTGGCACTTTCTGCCGAAACTCACCCGCATTCGAGTACTACTCGGACAATGAATTGCCCACACCAGTTCTGGATATCACTTCATGCAAGCAGACCGCCAAGTCCACGCTCCACACGCGACACAGCTATCGAGCCCCCATGCTTTACGCAGCTGCGGTCTCGATCCTGAACAGACGACTTGCTGTTCTTTCGGAGCAAGCCGACTCTGCTGTGCTTCATGCGGCAGCTCACGCATCATTTGATGACCCAGATTATAGCTCAGTCATGATCCAGGTTCAAGCAGCGGAGACTGAGTGGAAGGAGGCGCTATCTAAGACAATGACGGTGGTCAAGCACGCTGCTGCGAATCCGATCCAGGAGTGGGAGTTGAATGATGTAAGGTCGGAGATCATCAACCAACAGAAGCGCAGTGTGGCTGAGAAATCCAACAGGCACTCTGGAAGCCTTGCTACCAGTATCACCAGAGCTCTAGCGAGCAACACAGTTGTCCCAGCTCCAGAAACAGTGGCTGAGATCATCATTTCAGAGATCGCCCAGGTCTCCGTGGTTTCAGTATCTACCGCCATGAGAGAGATTCTGTCACTCAACGATTGGTCGATATTTATGTCGGGTAGCCTCGGTGGAGAGGATCCCCGGTTGATCGAGGGTGACATAGCCCAGGTCTTGGAGGAGACGCTGGCTGCTCCGCTTGAAAGTGGGGGGACGCGAGACAGACAGGAATGGGCTCCACCGCTGGTTGAGGGTGAGTCAAAAATCATATCTCACGAATTTGTTGAAGATTTGGAGATACACATGATCGAGTTTTCCAACAACGCGACACTCAACTTCAAACACGTACCTTACGACACCGGCAAGGTTTCAGTCACAGTGAGCGTCCCTGGCGGCGCACTTCTTGAGCCGGCCGACAGCCCAGGTCTCGCATACTTTACCGCAGCAGTGGCGTCACAGTCCGGACTTGGTCCATACAGCAAGGACAGCATCCGGTCAATTCTTGCCGGAACCTCTGCCGGAATAGGTTTAGAGCTGAGTCTACATGACGCCGAGCTTCGTCTGGGCCACGTGTGCTCAGCAGAAGACATTGAGCTCCAGCTGGCTCTGCTGTTAACAGGCTACCTCGAGCCGAGGCTTACCGAAGACGCGAGGACAGCAGTGCTGAAGAACCTAGCTGAACACGAGGCCAGGCTGCCCCATTTGCTCCAGTGGCCGCTGCTTAACGTCGTCAGGCCACACTTGGCTGGTAATGACAGTCGTTTCGCATTTTATGACGTCGGCAAGTTGAAAGGATACGAGTTAGAATACATGCAGGAGTGGCTGCAGAGCTTGGCAAGGCACAGCGCGCCTCATATCACGATTGCTGGAGACATTGCGCCGGAAACAGCCATTGAGCTCGTTTCCAGCACTTTTGGGCGACTCCCCGCCCTGCCCCAAAAGTCTCCGGCATTTGACTCAGACTTGACTCGACTCGAAGTCCCGACTGACTTGGGCGTGTGGTCCTTCGAAGTCGATACGGCCGACGACAAGGCAATAGTCCATATCGCGTGGCATGTTCCGGTCGAGTACGATGCGTTTACCACCCGTCGGCTGAATGTGCTGGCCGGAGTGCTTCAGGATAGGCTCAGAGTGGCGCTGAGAGACGGTCGAGGGGATACGTATTCGCCAAGCGTCACGCTCGACATCAGCGAGATCTTCGGCGGGTATGCCTGGCTCACGGCGGTGGTGTTAGTCTCCCCGGGCGTGGCGGAGGCGGTGTCCGCTGACACTGTCGCGGTCGCCCAGTCGCTGGCCTCCGGGATCGAGGAGGACGAGTTTGACCGTGCTCTGCAACCTATAGTCACCTCGTACCGCACGGCCGAGCAGACGCTGCGGTACTGGTCCCGGACGGTGCTGCCCAAGGTGCACTCTGATCCAAGGCGACTCGAATGGGCTCGGGGTCGACTTGAGGACCTCGGGGCGATGACTGTGGAGAGTGTGGAGCAGCATGCTCGGTGCTTGGCGCAGCAGCCGAGTGTTGCTGTCATGAGGCCGCGTGTGTGAAGGCCCGTAGTTTATGGTTTATGTTGATTAGCCGGTAAAGATGTACAGTTGTGACCCGGACACAATGGGGATGGACGAACGGATGCTGACTTGTTAAGAAGTCCACTGGGAACAAGCAGGAGTCGTCACCCTATCGTTCTCCCAAGCTGAGAAGGCGCAGTCGTGCAGCAGCATGTTTATGATTGAGGGGTTGGGTCAACGTCGACCGGGATGATCTCTGTCCGCCTTTTGGGCGCCTCGCACTCGACCAGCTCAGCCACCCCATCTGACTCGCCCACCACCTTGAACCACTGGCCAGTTGAGTCACGGAAGCGGAGGGGGCATTTGTTGAACGCTGTCGCCTCAATTGGAACCATAGTACGATTCTCATCATCGTAATAGTGGGTGACACCCTCGGTCACCCAGACCATCCGATCATAGTCACCCCAGAACCCCTTGACCCTCTCTGGGAACCGGAGCGGGGTGGGTGTGAGGCACTTGTAGTCCCTGCGTTTTCCAGGCAGCAGGCCCGACTGGGCGATATGGATGGGAACTTTGCCAGCGAAGAGCAGCTGGCGGCCACCGAGGAAGACGGTGAATTCATCTGCAGAAGTGATGATCCGGTCGACCCCAAAGGGCAGATCGACGAAGCCAGACATCTCATCATCGTGCCCGAGCCCCAGCTGGCCACATTCGTTGCCCCCGCTGATCACCTGCCGATCGCCCATGGAGAGGATGACAGTCGCGGTAAATAAACTTACCACATGCATGATGTGATCTGGGACAAAGCCAGATGGCACAGCGACTGGGTGGAAGAGGGGTCTGTTCTCCCGCTCGACACGGCCGGTAAACGATCTTGCCTCATATCCAGCCATGACAGTGTCGGCTGGGGTGAGGATGAACGTCTGACCGCTCATTATCGATACACCAGTCACCATCCCGTGCTTCTCCCAGGGGGGCAGGCTGGCCTCGAGCTCAGCGACCTCGGCGCAGGCGGGGAAGGTAAGGCGGGTCGGGTCGACCTTAGACGACTTGAACCCCAGCTGGCCAAACCCGTTCTGCCGCCAGCCCCACAGACCCTTGGGTGTCCTGGCGATGTGGGTGAACCAGTTGCTGTAGACCTCGAGGGCCCTGGGCATCCTGGCCCTGGTGAGGGCGGTGTGATAGTAAGTGTCGAGCAGGAAGAGGCGGCCCATGTACATGCGATGGTGGTAGCCATTGTAGCGTCCAGTGAACTGACAGCACTCGCCGTCCTTCTCTGCGACATTAAACGTGAAGAAGAACTTGCGGCAGAGGAACCAGAGGCACTTGGCCTCGGGGGCGAGAGCGTTGCGGATCTTGTCGTGCATCTCAATATCATCTGGCTCCTTCTCTCGAGCCTCCTTCAGCACCCTGTCCTCGAGGTCGGGGTTGGCCCCGCCACCCACCAGACACGCCCACACCGCGCCCTGGTTCAGCGTGTGCATGGCGACCGGGAGCTCCTCGCCATCCGCGAGCTCGACGTTCATGGACAGCGGGGGGCCGCTGGTGAGGATCGAGCGGGCGCGGTCGAGGAGGGCTTGCGCGGTTGGTTTGAGAGGGGGGAGCTTGGAGAACGTGGCGAGGAGGGATTCGAGAGAAGGGGCGCTGGTTGGTGTAGAAGTGCCCTTGTCGTTGTGGATCGAGGGCATCTGCCCGTCGAAGTGCCTGGAGTAGGCGCACTGGATCAAGGATGGGATGTCCCCGGAGATGGAGGCCGTCACAACAAGCGAGGCGCGATATGCGGTGATCAGCGCATCTCTTATGGCAGATGGCGAGGAACTAGCGCTGCTCATTGGTTTCAGCGCTCAGCTCGGTGGTGCCCAAATTCTGACTGCCGACTCGCCGACCGTCGACGCCAGCTGTGGTGTAGGGATGTGAGGCATGGCCATCGCAGTAGCTGACTCAGCAGCCATCTCGCTCGATCGAAAGGGCAATCCCACTATGTTGAGACGACAACTCCAAGAACGAGGCCCGTGGAAGGGTTGGCCCAAGACGCCCAGACCCTGGAAGAATGGCGAAGGAGACTAATAAAAGAACACCAGGCCTGCTATTTACCCTAGCCATCGTCCAGCCTTCATATAAACGAGCCGCCCGGCCCACTCACGACTCCGACCCGAAGACAATCTCCTCCACGGACCACTTGCCCACAAGCTGGCTGATATACCCCACCGCGTCTGCCGACCACCCCGCCATGGAGTCAAGCACGATCGAGTAGTTTAGTTTGTTCCATCGCGAGTGAGCAAACACCTATATCGTTGAAGCAAGGTATGATTGATTGTTCTTGGTAGATTCCAGTAATACAGCCCGAAACATGAATGCATGATTCTCAACGAAGAAAATGCTGAGTCGAGAAATTTATCGCAATGCGCGTGCCACATAGAAAAGTGATCCGATCAATTCTACGAGAACTCAGCCATTATATCATCCACAGCCGCCTGCTCTACCTCATGCCGCCGTTCCAAGTCGCCCAGACTTGCAGAGATGCCGTACCCACCAACGTGTTTCATGCCTGGAGAGAGGGAGTTCGGCTCAATAGCATCTAGCACGCTCTCTCGCGAGTACGGTGAGAGTTTTGGCCGCTGTGTGGAACCAAAGGCGAAGGCAGGCTTAGACATTGAACGCCGCGTGACGGTAGGCTTAGGAATATGCGTGGTGGCGTACTTGAGGGCCTTGTCGCGGGAGATAGTGGCGTCATCCTCGTTCGCCCAACGGCCATGTCCGTCAACGACAGTGTAGATCTTCTTATGATCCTTCCTTGGCGCCATGGGAAGGCCTTCTTCCTTGTGGGCCTGGACAACGTTCTTAGAGTAGTCCATCATCTTGTTGCGGTGCTTTTGGGCAGCGCGGACTCTTTCGTTATCCAGGTCAGGACCGAGGCCCTTAACGGAGCCGAGAGTTTCATCGCGCTCCTTCATTTGGGCATAGTCTGATATGGAGTATGGCTTGTAGTTCACTCTGCGAGGCTTTTTGGAGTAATAGAACTGCTCTTCGGTGGATCCTTGCCGAGCTCGTTCTGTGGCAGCAGAAAACGAGCCATCGCGCTTGACTTGTGTGATTTTAGTTGCGAACCTCTGCTCAAACGCAGAAGGGCGTCTGTTAACGCGAGTTGGAGCCATAGAGGCTTGTGGTGGCACCAGGAGAATTTTTGATGCTTAACCTGCGAAGTATCGAACTGAGGTCTCGTCCTACTTTACTGCTTGCACTGTGCACTCTATGATACTTCACGAACTCGACAGGAAAAATGGGATGAGTCAGAAAAATAAATCAAATTCCATGACCGATTGCTGAATGGGGCCGCTTGGATAGGTGATGTTTCAACGGCCCTTTCATATGACCAAGATTAATCTCAAACTGTAGTACAACAGTGTCAAGCCAAAGACTACTCAGCTGCTCAGCCAAGAGAGCGAACCAGCACGACAACATGCTATACACCAGCAACGGAGTCATGCAAATCAGGCCGACCAAGTTTGAGTCGACCAGGGGCGACACCCTGCCCCAGGTGACAGAGGCCTTCGACCACCGGCCGTGGTCTCAGTCGACCAAGGATTTGATAGTACGTATGGCGTGGGACGTATAGACAGACACTTGGCTAAGCTGGGTTAGTTCTTGCTTGACTCAGTGTTGTCAGCGAGCATTAGCTTACCCGCCCCAGCACACCACGCCCGACGCTGCTGAAACACCCGACTTGCGAGCTTAATAGCTGGATCTTTCAACTGTCAGATGGGTTGGGTCTTGGTCTGGTTTATGTGTGCTCATGTAACTCGTAACTGGTCACTTCTGCATGAAAGACGTCGAACGGAAGAGCGAAACGTCTTGATGGATGAGTTTGAACGATCGCCTGATCTTGGCCCATGGAATGAAAGCGACCAGCTGTTTCGTCCACGTGAATCCTACCACCAGCCCGATGGCGATATGCACCACGTTTCGCAAATTCCCCGCAGCAGGACGTCCATCGCCGAGCTTCAGGGTTCCTCCAGACATACACGTAGAGATGGTTCGAAACCAGCCATGTCTGCGCACGATACGCAGCTTTACTCGAAGCTTCTCGCCGTGCACCAAGCGCTCAACAAAAAGCTCCACGCTGGGTCCCCTGAGCCCCAGAACCACGAGGCCAACCGCGAGCAGAACCACAGCCATCCAATGTGGCCTACAGATCTGGTGATCCCCGGCCAAGCTACGTCCGAAGCCATTGAGACCAAGACGCGAGGCCAGACACAGCCCCAATCCCGGAGACAAGACGATGTAGAGCACCAGCCGAGCCAACGCACAGGCAAGTTGACCCCCACCCGTGACAGGACATGGGGCTCTGAAAAGCTCGAGTCGCTCCGGTCTCAGCTGGCTGAGTTGAACTCTCTGGTCCCAGAGTCCATCGACCATATTCTCGCAGAATACCCCGAACCACAACCACAACCGCAGAGGAGCCCGTATAGAAGCCGCACTGACCACGGCGGGGCGGGTCATACCGGGCTTGACGGCAGCGTGGCCATGGAGGTGGTGCACGACGGCGAGGACGTCGAATCAGGCGAAGAGGAGCATGACAGGGGACATGCCCTTGTGGATAGAGACGACAGCGATTCCCGCCGCCATGCCCGCATCCCCGGGTCAGATTCGGCGGACGAGCTGCAGTCCGACTTCACACTGAGTCGAAGCCCAGAGGACCCAACCCACCCTTCCGGTCGACTCGACTCGACTGACTCTGAAGGACCAGGGCACAGGTCACACCCTCTATCAGCCTCGGAGCTCTCCACGGCTGATAACACATCCCATGACCACTTGGTGAGGCAGCAGAGGCTGCTCGCCCAGCTCGTGGCTGAGAGAGATGGCACGATCGAGCAGCAGACAAAGGAGATTGAGTCGTTGAAGTCGGATATCAGCAGATTTGAGACGACTCTGAATCGTCTCGAGGCCGAGAAAGAAGAGGCGGCCAAGGCTTGGGAGAAAGAACGCGCGGAGCTTGAGCAAAAGCTGTCCAACGCGGAGGTCAAGGCCGTCGCTGCCGAATCCGAGCGAGATTCGATGAACGAAATGCTCGAAAACGCGCAGTGGGACTCGAACGACGATAAGAAGCAGCTAGTCGAGCTCAAGGAGGCTATGGAGGAGAAAACGAGCAGTTTAGAGGCGGTGATGGGTGAGAATGAGACCTTGATCGCCCAGATTGATGATCTCAAGAACGAGGCGGCGGCCATGGCTGCAGAGATCTCCAGGCTTCAACAGGCCGCTGATGACGCCGAGGCTGAGCTCGTTGAAGTTCAGTCGCTTCAGGCAGAGATGCTCCAGGCCCGCACCTCGCTCTCAGAAAGGCTCAAGAAGGCCGAGGAGATGCTCTCTGACGAGAGAGATACGGCAGCTCGCAGGGCAGAGCATGAAGAGGCGATGCAGGCCCGACTAATCGAGCTCAGAGCCCAGCTTCAAGATGCGCAGGATAAGGCTAGCGATCGGGATGTGATGGAGGCGGACTACACGGCCCTGCAGGCCCACTGCGAGGACCTTGAGAGCAGGGTTGACGAGCTGGGGGATCAAACAAGTGCCCTCGCCGAGCTATCAAGGAAGGCGACACTCTATGCTCAAGAGCGGGATAGCTCTCGTCAAGCCGCGACCAATGAGAAGAAACGGGCTGATAAGCTCGAGTTTCGGCTGCATAACGAGCAGCGTGAGCTTGTTGCCGAGCTCAACACCCTCCGTGAGGTCAAGAACGCCCTGCAGAGCGAGCTCCTCCGCAGGAAGGGGACACAGGCTGCCATGAGTTTGGACGACTCGCCCGTGATACCGACTAATAGACCGAGGGTGGCCACCCCAGAGGATAAGGGCCAGCTTGCAAAGGCACTGGCTCGGAACCTGAGGCAACTGAGGGACGTTCAGAACTTCTTACAGCCACATGACTTGGGACGGCTGTGACACGGCGAGGGAGAGTGTCGTTTCACTGATGTATTTTTATGAATCTAAAGTTTATGTCTGGGGTTGACTTGAGTTACACAGCGGATGGAGGTTGGGTTTTGTGGAATCCCGGTCCCTTTTAGCTCAGTGGTTCGACATCACGGTTTGCCTTGGAGTTCCATCCGATGAAGCTTTAATGATCCACGATGCAAGGTTGGGTGAGTATGATGGTCGGTCCACTCACTGCGAAGACTGGCTGCGAACCCTGTAAACATTCCAACCGCAACGCTACAACGTTAACAAGCTTACGCTGAGGCATTCTCGGATCCGCAGTGGCGCATTACTTCACCAGCAAGTCCGAACCCAAGTCACCTGCGACTCTGTTGTTGTCTCACAGCAACCCCACACCAATAAAAATAAAAAGCAAACCGCTTTATACATAAAATAGCGCACTCTGGTCCGATTCCAACACCCGTGCCGCGGCCTCAAGCCCCTTGGAGACGCACACCTCAGGATCTATCGCCCAGTCGCACAACGTCGCCCCCAGACTGCCCACAGTCGCCCCGATGAACGCATCGCCGCAGCCGGTCGAGTCGACAACCGACTCCACCGGTATCGCAGGTAGAGTCAGGGTGCGGGTCCGCTCGACCAGAGTCACTCCACGGGCACCCATGGTCGTGATGACCCCCCCGAGGTTCGGATAGCGGGCGAGGAGCTCGTGCGAGGCTGTGTGGACCCATGCTTCGGTGTCATCATCGTCGTTCGGGTCTGCCGCAAGAGCCTTGAGTTCGATTCTATTGGGCGAAATCAGGTCGACCCTAGCGCCTGATTCTAGGACGGCCCTGAGTCGCTCAGCCTTGGGGATTGAGACGGGGTCGATGACCGTGAACACACCGTGCTCCTCTGTGAGGGCTAGGGCTCTTATGACATGCTCAGCCTCGATGTTCATGTCAATGAGAGCAGCCTTGGCCACTCTCATCTGGAAAGCAAGCATGGAGCCGTTAATCATGGCTCCCACGTGCTGGTCGAGCAGGGCGGTGTCGGCAACGGCGGTGACAAGCTCGCCGCCGGTGGAGAGGGACACAAACATGGGCGTGGAGCCCTCGTGGACTTCCATGCCGATGTGATCAATGCGCATGCCGTTGATAATCTTCCTGATGTGGGCGCCAATGGCGTCAGTACCAGTAACGGAGAACAAGAGCGGTAATCCGCCGGCGTTGATCACCGCAGAGGCCATGTTGAACGCTACCCCGCCAATGGACTGGTTGATCTTGCCCGGGACGGATGTGTTCTCGCAGTGAGTCTCAGAAGTCGTCTTCACATCGAATAAGACGCCCCCAAGAACAATTGTGGGCGGCGGGGGCACAAGGGGGTCGTGGTTGGACCATTTGGTGACGGCAAGAGCAAAAACAGCAACTGAGGCTATGAAGAAGGCAAAGCGAAGCATAAGTGAGCGGCAGCTCATGCTTCTCTCTCACTGGGGATGGTGGCGCTATTGCGCAGTTTAGTGTCACGAGCAGCGGGGAGTCCCCAAGCCATCTCAATGGGTGAGGTTGAGTGGCAGTTTCAGCTCTCTCTCAGGGTCGACCGGGTTGTTCATTCAAAGGCTGACGGTTTGCATGCTTTGTCTGAATTTATCAACAAGCAAGAACGGACTACTGGGCAATTATTGTCACCCAGCACCAATATAACCGCCTCATTCGCCCTTCCCGTCCACCAGCAAGCCCACGGTAAAACTTCCAGCTCACTCTCACCCTCAAAAGAAGTCCTCGACACCGCCTATCTTCTCAACAATCATCCCGAAAGCCGCATGATGTGGGCACTTCACCAGGGTCATTCTTCCCTCCGGGAGGACAGATAAATGCAGCATGGAGGTCCGGGCAACCCTGAGCACACACTGGTTCATCTGTGTACGGCACAACGGACACGGGGGCAGGGGCTCGCTGATATGGATGACTGAGAACGACATGCCTGAAGACACGGCAGGCTCTGACTCTCTCGGCGGGGCGGGGTTGGACGAGTCTGGGGCCAGGCTGGGTGATGATGAGTCTGCCAGGGAGCGGAAGGGGCGGTTCTTGGGTATATGAAACACTGATGAGATTGGAAATG
This sequence comes from Carpediemonas membranifera, assembly GCA_019828565.1. Lineage (NCBI taxonomy): Eukaryota > Fornicata > Carpediemonas > Carpediemonas membranifera. The sequence goes on along the minus strand of JAHDYR010000067.1, from coordinate 553,914 downwards.
ATCGGATTGGGAGGGTGACTGCTGTGACAACTCGACTCGACGGCTCGACTCTGATGAAGTTACTGGCGGGCTGGAGGCTTTCCCATACTGCCCAGGATGAGTCGTTCTGGGCACAGTGGAGACAGGCCGTGAAGCTGAAGAAGAGCGGCTCGTCAGGGTTGACGTCTGGCGAGACGAGCTGGCGGAGAGAGTTGGCGATGTCCTCGGGAAGAATTGAGAGTGATAGCATGCATATTGGATCTGTTACGGCAGTGCAACGATGGCATCTTGGGGGACGGCGCCTGCTGTGTTGAGAAAATGGATCGGCGCCTCGAAAACGGCTCCATTCTGAGGGCTCGTCGGAAATAAGATAGGGACCAAGACTAAAAGCCTTTGCATAACGTTCAGGCTTATAGCTGGCTTCAAGCGGCATCTTCTGGCGGGGTACAGACTGGCAGGCGAGAGTTGCCGAGCATATACATGATACATAGACCGTATATAACTCGCGCGACAACAAACAATCACTCAAGAAGCCATACAAGAGCACATTATGATACTCTATAGTGATAACCCGACCGGTTCACCCAAGATGACTGTCCTTCCACATCTATGCGGCACTGGCATGTGAGGTTTAGTAACGTGATGATACCGTTCACCTTCCGACCGCCCGCAGCCTTTGCGCCCTCTTGCATGTCTTGCTACACTCAACCCGAAGTGACTTCACGATAACCAGTCATGGACCCCTGGCATATCTAGGCCGGGGTCAACATCTACACTGCTACTCCTACTACGCTCTTAGCAGGCCATGCCCAGCTCAAGTCGGCTGTAATCGACTTTGACTGGTGTTGACCAAAAGGTGAATCGTCGCTCGCACATGGAAGTAGACGACGCGCTTATTGGAGAGGGCAACATTGCGTCCCAAGACTATGTTGTCCATGATCATGCGACCATTGCCGTCAGCGTGCTTCCTTCTCCCTCTATGAGCTCCGCAAGCCTCGATTCCGACGCTGACGAAGGGGATATTGCTGCGGTTCTCGGCCAGTCTTCTATACCCATTGCTCCGCACGACGGCAGTCTCGAGAAGGACGAACACATCGCTCTTCTCAAAGAAGAGAACCGCCGACTCCGCGAAGCCCTTCTCTCGGCCAAGCTCCACGATCTCCCCCCAGTCCCTCTCTTATCCCAGGAGGCAGGCCTCATCGCCTCCCCCAACCTCTCTGCCTCCTCCCTCTCTTCGCTCGATGCCCCGTCTGATGCGACTGAGGGGACCGACGTTGAGTTGCCCGCCCACCCTGGGAAGGTTTGCGGTGATCCATCAGCCCATCAGGTCAGCTTGCTGCTCAGTGAGATGCACTCCCAGCGCCAGGCCGACCCCCGCCCCGACGCTGTGGTTTCTCGCAGAGGGTGGCGTGACCCAGCTGCACGCTATGCTTATTTCGTCATGGCAGTCTTCGTAGCCCTCGGTATCGCCATGATGACTGCATTCAACGCCGTTATCTCACTCTCAGACTACTGGGAAGCCGTGTTTCCTGGCGGTAGGTTCGACTTTAAGGTCACAGTCGCGTTTTATTCGGTCAATCCTTTCGTATACATCGCCATGCTCGTATTCATTCGAAAGCTGCCGTATATCGCGTGGCTGACCGCCTCTGTCGGCGCCACTGTTGCCGTCTTCCTCACCATGCCAGTCATACCCATGCTTTTGCCCCAGACGATCGCCCAAATCGCGGACTTGGTGCTAATCGTAGTTACAGGTGCGGCTTACTCGGTCCTCGGCTCCACAGTTATGGCCCTTTCCTCTGTAGCCGGGCCCGCGGCCGTCCAAGGAGTGATGTTCGGCCAAGGCATCGCTGGTGTTGCCATCATCCTAATTAGGATTGCGACGAAGGCCGTGACATCCACAGGCGTCGTCTCTGATGACGACGCAGCCATTTACTCTGCAGTGATTTTCTTCATCGTTTGCGCCGTCCTCGTTGCCGCATGCCTACCACTCTACATCATTCACTCCCGGCTACCTCAGACAAGGAGGCTGAGTGAAGCAGTCGCCCAGGACGGCGCACCAACCCTCCCTCGGCTAACCCCGATTGAGTGGGTCAAGAGAGTTTATCGGATCATCAAGATCCAATCACCAGCAAACTTCGCGGTATGTACGGTTTATGCGACAACAGCGTCGTCTTTCCCAGGCCTCGCGCTCTCCCTCACCGCGGGTGTGAGGGCCCTCGATGACAGCGGTTGGTTTGACACTATCCTGCTCGCAATCTTTATGGGTGGTGATCAGATTGGTCGATTTTTGCCTAAGTATCGCGTGTTCAGACTCGGAGGGAAGACTGTGCTGAGTCTTGCTGCCCTGCGCCTCCTTTTCATCCCTGTTTACACGATATTATACGTATTCCGTGACCACATTAACTTTGGTCTCGTTCCAGTCGCACTCATGTGTCTTTTCTCCGTCACGAACGGCCTATTCTCGACACGGTCGTTCATGCTTTCATCAGAGAAGCTTCCGAAGGATTTGTCAGATCTGGGTGGCGTGATGATGACGCTGATGCAAGTTATCACGATCACCTTTGCAAATACTCTCGGCTTGACTCTCGGATATCTGCCTAAGGTGTAGGAGTTGGGTCAATTTGGTGATCTCTGGATAAAGATTCGGTTGGTCGGTGGTCACGTGTGATTTCCTTGTGATGGTTGAGTTTTGAGGCGGTGGCGGTTGTATATATGTGAGAGTAGACTTATAAACTGATTTATCTGTTCGGGCCGACTTGGCGAAGAGAGTGTCTCTCTGATGAACTGCCCTCATCTGCGGCGACTTGAGGCTCAGCTCCGCTGAGTTTGTGGTCTGGCATGAAGCAGCGGTGTCTGGCCTCGCGTGTGCTCTCGCGCGACCCATTCTCCTGGGCAACAACGGCAGGCGGCATTTAGAGGTGCGATGATGTTGGTTAGCGATGACGTCGGAGAGTAGTCTGAATTGTGTTTCTACTGGGAGAGCCCAGCAGCCCCGCGCATTTGACTGATAGATACTTCTGCAGGCTTCCAGCGCCGCGAGCTCTAAGCATCGGCCGGGGCCTCATCTGCCAACGAGCAAGCGGCGGTGCTTTCTAGTGCCTGCAGCGGCGCTTTCGTGCCGACTGCCTCTCGCAGCTCACTGTCGAACTCAGACCTTCCCGAGCGCTCGCGCGCCCTGGCACGGGCTTCCGACGTCGTGTTGATGTTGTTTGAAAGATGGCGTATACCGTGTGTCTGAGTAGCCCCGATGCGTTAAGGCATTCGCAGCCGTGGAGTTCACGTGCGTTTCGCTAAGTGCCTCGCCGCGCAGCCCATGCAGGGGCTGAAGGCAGAAGCATTAGCGAGCGCCGAAGCATGAGAACGAGCAAGACGCTCAGTTCGCGGCGCTTCGGCCCTCTGACTTTTTTGCGTGAAAAAAGCTGCAAAAGTGCGCGGCCGGTTTCGCGCGACTGACACCGCCCGGGGCCTCTGGCCGACAGTCTGCCCTGGGCTGCAGCATCTCCTTGGTCGCTCAACCTTCTCTGGTCATGCGAGGACAGCGTCCTGCCTGAGACATGCAAGGAGCTCACTGTAGCTTCAGAACGTTTATGATTGAGGGCTTGGGTCGAAATCGACGGGAAGGATGTCTCTCGGCCTTCTGGGCGCCTCGCACTCGACCAGCCCAGCCACCCCATCTGACTCGCCCACCACCTTGAACCACTGGCCGGTTGAGTCGCAGAAGCGGAGGGGGCATTTGTTGACCGCTGTCGCCTCAATTGGAACCATAGTTGGATTCTCATCATCGTAATAGTGGGTGACACCCTCGGTCACCCAGACCATCCGATCATAGTCACCCCAGAACCCCTTGACCCTCTCTGGGAACCGGAGCGGGGTGGGTGTGAGGCACTTGTAGTCCCTGCGTTTTCCAGGCAGCAGACCCGAGTTGGCGATATGGATGGGAACTTTGCCAGCGAAGAGCAGCTGGCGGCCACCGAGGAAGACGGTGAATTCATCTGCAGAAGTGATGATCCGGTCGACCCCAAAGGGCAGATCGACGAAGCCAGACATCTCATCATCGTGCCCGAGCCCCAGCTGGCCACATTCGTTGCCCCCGCTGATCACCTGCCGATCGCCCATGGAGAGGATGACAGTCGCGGTAAATAAACTTACCACATGCATGATGTGATCTGGGACAAAGCCAGATGGCACAGCGACTGGGTGGAAGCGGTGTCTGTTCTCCCGCTCGACACGGCCGGTAAACCATCTTGCCTCATATCCAGCCATGACAGTGTCGGCTGGGGTGAGGATGAACGTCTGACCGCTCATTATCGATACACCAGTCACCATCCCGTGCTTCTCCCAGGGGGGCAGGCTGGCCTCGAGCTCGGCGATGTTGGGGCAGGAGGGGAAGTTGAGGCGGGTCGGGTCGACAAATTGATCAAATGCTGACCTGAACCCAAGCTGGCTACGTCCGTTAGTGCCCCAGCCCCACAGACCCTTGGGCGTCCTGGCGATGTGGGTGAAGCCGTTGCTGTTGCTATAGACCCCGAGGGCCCTGGGCATCCTGGCCCTGGGTAAATGGTTGAGAGACTTGGAGTGGGGTTGACTTCATTTATGAATCATACGGGTCGACATCGACGGGAATGATGTCTTCCCACGATTCGGCCACCTCGGACTCGACCAGCTCAGCCACCCCATCTGCCTCACCCACCACCTTGAACCACTGGCCGGTGGAGTCGCGGAAGCAGAGGGGGTCTTCAACATTAAACGCTGTCGCCTCAATTGGAACCATAGTTGGATTCTCATCCTCGTAATAGTGGGTGACACCCTCGGTCACCCAGACCATCCGATCATAGTCACCCCAGAACCCCTTGACCCTCTCTGGGAACCGGAGCGGGGTGGGTGTGAGGCACTTGTCGCGTTCGCTGAAACCAGGCAGCAGGCCCGACTGGGCGATATGGATGGGAACTCGACCAGCGAAGAGAAGCTGGCGGCCATTGAGGAAGACGTTAAAAAAAGGTCAGGAACTATGAAAGAATCTACCGAGGCCACGATCCGGTCGACCCAGAAGGGCAGGTCAACGAAGCCAGTCATCCCATCATCGTGCCCGAGTCCCAACCGGCCATTCCAGTTGCCATCTTGGAGCAAGCTCTTGGTCTGTAAAAATCTTGGAGCAAGAACTCGAATGTCGCGGTCAAAGGCTCCAAATGCTGCCAATCAAGAGTTTAGTTCCCTCGGAACACCAAGATCTCTCCCTATTGTTCATTCTACTCCCACTCTTCGGAAATCCGCCAGGATCAAGACTCCTACCTTGAAATCGAGCAAACACACTCCATCGAAGCAACAACGTTACTTGCAGCAATCATACAAGAAGATTGGAGAGGACGACGTTCGCCAGAAGGAGGACGAGGTCTGTAGCATTTGCCAACAAGACAACTATGAGACCAGCGACGATTTCATCTTCTGTGACGGCCCCGGGTGTGATCTTGCAGTCCATATGACCTGCTACAATGTGTCTGCGGCTGAAGCGGCGAAGCAAAAGTGGTTCTGCACAGCCTGCGCAGAGTCGGGCAACACTTCCAAGAAAGTGAAGAAAGCTACGCCGAACAGACCGGCATGTGACCTCTGCCCCTGCCCTGGTGGCGCTTTGCTTCCTACCGACGAGCATACATATGCCCACTACGTCTGCTGTCGCGCCCTCGCACAGTTTATGCGCTTCCAGACACAGGATGGCCATCTCCTCACCAAAAAGGTCAAGGAGAACGCAGTAGACCTCCCTTGTTGCATATGCGGAGGCACTATAGGGTCCTGCGTGAGTTGTGCGGACATTGGTTGCTCCCTCGCTTTTCATCCAACCTGCGCCGATCGTCTGGGGTGCTCTAGCATCGTACAGAACTACCATGGCCGTAACGCTTTGATCATGTACTGCCCGCTATGTACTGTGCGTGCCATGTGGTTGCTCAGACGCGATGAACTCTTAACTGGCTGGACAAAGAAGGATATCGACTCAATCCCGCAGTTTATCGATGAGATCATCACCAGACTTCGTGTGGACCCCAAAGTTGATCTGGCGTACTCCATGGAGGGCCCAAACCTAGCCCAGTTCGCCGCAAGAGTTCTCACTGCCGTCCAAGGAGCCCGGGACGTCCCTGACGCTCGTGTGGTACAGACCGATGGAGAGGCTGTTACTGAGGACATGGCTTACGCGTTACCCGACACCGATCCCAAGGCCAAGGCTGCCCCTGTGAGCCTGCCGCCCCCGGCATCCACGCCCAAGAAGCTTAAGTTTATCAACAGCCGAGCAAGGGCGCCGCCTTCACACCGGGTGCTGCGGTCAGCGAGGGCAGAGTCGGCTGGGGTAGCCGAGACACCGCGGGTAGAGGCACCTGAGGAGTATACGCCGAGCGTTCAGGCGGGTGCCAAGGTATGCTCGACACCCAATGTCGTGACGGCCAATGAGAAGTCGAAGTCGAAGTCGAAGTCTCAGGGGAAGGAGAAACCGAAGTTGAGCGCGAAGCCGAAGGAGAAACCTCAACCAAAGGCGAAATCAACGTCGAAGACAGCCAAGGCCAAGACCCCATCCGCAGAACCCACCCCGGCCCTGATCAATGACTTCAGCAAGCGTGCAAGAGTGGATGAAGGGATCATAGCAGTGGAAGAGGGCCCTGCCACACCAGTAGTACCTGCCCCAGCCGCCCATGGTCGGGCCGAGGGGGCAGGGAAGACTGTCGCAGCGGGGGCTCTGGTGCCAGGGCCGAGTCGGCCGGAGGAGAGTGAGGCGGTGGGCGAAGAGAGGATGAATGACGGCGAGGAGCCGGAGAAGAAGGAGCGGAGCAAGGCGAAGGCGAAGACGACGAAGGAGAAGTCCAAGGAGAAGACCAAGGAGAAGGACGTGAGCAAGACCGTGCCGGACAGGCCACCCATGTCCCAGCGCTTCAGACGTCGCGAGTGGACTGTCGAACTGGTCGACCCTTACGGTCGACACGCGACATACTCATCCAAGGAGCTCCACTTGCCCTGCCCACTCAAGCTGGAGTCGACCCTGGCAGTCTGCCCGCTAACCCCCGCGGACCTGCTGTCGCTGGCTCTCACGCCCCTGTTTTCCGATGAAAAGGCGAAATGGGCTGGTGATTTATCGCTCGGGAGCTTGAAAGGAGCCTCTGCCAAACCAGCTGCTTCTTCCGAATCAGCCTTTACTGAGGAGTCGACCACGGCGGCCACGAAGACCACGGACTGCATCGGCTTCATCGGTCGCACCCACGGACTCCAGTTCGTCTTTGTCGACCAGGTCGTTGACACCTCTCTCTGCAGTTCCCTGCATCTCAACGCACCCGTCCGCGTCCCCAAAACTCAGTCGACCGGGTTCGTGCTCTATGTCAAACGAGACTCTTCACTTGACTCATGTCTTAGTCTGGCAGGGTATGACATAGCCTTGGTAGCTACGGATACAGCGTCACACGGTATGAGGCGAGTGTGGCAGGAGCTCGAGCACCTTGGGGCAAGAGTTGGGACGGGCGCGGCACCTCCAGAGTCGAATGGAGCCAATACCGAGGCGGCAGTTGTCATCGCTGACAACCATTTGTGGTCAGAGGAGGCGACTGCTCTCAGGCTGTTTAACCAGATCTGGCCTGCCCCCTTTTGGGCGATACCGGCACATGAGATTTACTCGCCAGTTTTTATGAGATATAGAAAGATCGAAGATATTCCCCAAATCTTCCCTGCAAAGATTGCGGTCCACGGATCTACTGCCGTCACTTCGGATCAGATTGTGAACGTTACGTCCACACAGGCAAATCCCCAGCAGGCCCGCCGCTTTGTTAATGTCGGGCCCAGTCGACTCGGGTTTCCCTGGGAGCGGATGTCTGAGTCTGAGCTTGCCGAGCTATGTCGCGCTGTCGGCCAGTGATCTCAGTCATCTTAGTGTTGCCGTGAATTTGTAAAGGAAGATCTCTCTCTGAACACTGATTGACAACCTGGGAGCAGGCGATGTCAACCCCAGGGTTAGCGACGGCCAGCCCAGCCACTCAACCACAACGGGCCCAACACCGACTCTAAGTTGCGGGGCGTCGCGTCACTGGGCCGACTGTGGCTGAGTTGGACGACATGAGAGATGGAGGCAAGAAGGTGAGAGACGCGCTGATCGCGGCCCATCGGCACTCAATCACGGCAGCGAGTGGTATTGCTGGCGATATCCCCTCGCTTATCGCCTGTGCGTTCCAGCGTCACTTCGACGAGCAAATTCCACGCAGATCTCGCATGTTGACCACGTTCAACGCGTTTATCCACGAGCAAGTGAGCCAATACGCGCGCAAAGATGCCAATTTCCTCGAATCCCTCATCGCAACGCTCTCCGAGATCCCCCCTCTCGAACCATCTGCGCAAGCCCTCCTCGACCGCGCCCGCTCGATCCTCACCAGCGGCCCCCCGCTGTCAATGAACGTTGAGCTCGCGGATGGCGAGGAGCTCCCGGTCGCCATGCACACGCTGAACCAGGGCGCGGTGTGGGCGTGTCTGGTGGGTGGCGGGGCCAACCCCGACCTTGAGGACAGGGTGCTGCAGGGGGCTCAAGATGAGGAGCCACACACTACCAGGATGCACGACAAGATCCGCAACGCTCTCGCCCCCGAGGCCAAGTGCCTCTGGTTCCTCTGCCGCAAGTTCTTCTTCACGTTTAATGTGGCAGAGAAGGACGGCGAGTGCTATCAGCACGCTTGGTCCTACATATTTTATCACCACCGCATGTACATGGGCCGCCTCTTCATGCTCGACACTACCAAGCACACCGCCCTCACCAGGGCCAGGATGCCCAGGGCCCTCGAGGTCTACAGCGACGACCTCACCCGCATCGCCAGGACGCCCAAGGGCCTGTGGGGCTGGGGGGATAGCGGTCATGGCCAGCTGGGGTTCAAGTCGTCTAAGGTCGCCCCGACCCGCCTTACCTTCCCCGCCTGCGCCGAGGTCGCTGAGCTCGAGGCCAGCCTGCCCCCTTGGGAGAAGCACTGGATGGTGACTGGTGTGTCGCTGATTTGTGATCGGACGTTCATCCTCTCTTCGGTCGGCACTGTCATGGCTGGTGGACATCCAGAATGGTATGTCGGCCCAGTCGTGGAGGAGAACAGACCCCTCTTCCACCCAGTCGCTGTGCCCGCTGGCTTTGTCCCAGATCACATCATGCATGTGGGTCTGATCAATGCAACGACTGTCATCCTCTCCATGGGCGATCGGCAGATGATCAGCGGGGGCAACTATTGTGGCCAGCTGGGACTCGGGCACCATAGTATGATGGCTGGCTTCGAGGATCTGCCCTACAGAGTCGACCGGATCATGACCTCCGTCGATTCTGTCATGTCTTCCGTCCTTTCTTTCAACATCTTCCTCAGCGGCCGCCAGCTGCTCTTCGCTGGCAAAGTTCCCATACACGTCTCCAACTCGGGCCTGCTGCCTGGAAAACGCAGGGACGACAAGTGCCTCACACCCACCCCGCTCCGGTTCCCAGAGAGGGTCAAGGGGTTCTGGTGCTGCGATTTTCTGATCGTCTGGGGGACCAAGGGTGTCACCCACTACTGCCAGCATGGGGATCTTGCCATGGTTCCTATTGAGGCGACGGCACTCAGGAACAACCCCCTCCGCTTCCGTGACTCCACCGGCCAGTGGTTCAAGGTGGGAGATTCGGATGGGGTGGCTAAATTGGCCAAATGCAAGGCTCCTAAAAGGTGGCATGACATCACCCCGGTCGACGTCGACCCAACCCCTCAATCGCAAACTTCCTGAAGTCCATGCCTGGGCCTTCAGTAACAACACGCCCGCCGGGTCGACCATGTGACAATGTGAGAGGCGATAAATAGATATGTGCCAGAGCCTACTTCCCAGGAATAGTAAAGGCGGCCGAACGCGACGTTAGTTTTACCAATCACCCTGCCTATGTCGACCATACAAGCCATAACCCGTCGTCCACTGACTGCTGGACACCAGCCCGGGGTAACCAGCACCTCGCATGGGTGGGGGTGGAGTTTAAGGAGTTTAAGACGAATCTCCCTTGGATCTTGACCCAGTGTTTGCAATCAGCCACTGTGAACGGATGGACGCAGCTGTGGTTGAAATAACGGATCTACTACACGCATCGTTCAGCTTTCCATCTGCGGACGATCCGTGGCGGCCAATGGAGCGAAATTGGACGATTAATCCCGACACAACGCAGCTGAACGCCACTGACTCGCTTGTCGGCGTCTCTCTCATCATAGAACAGTACACACCCGACAGCAACGACGTCCTCCTCGCTTGCTCGTCTCTCAAGGGCACAACCGAAGTGAACTCCACCTCTTGCATCGACGGAAGCACCTATGCCGACAGAATAACAGCCTTCGACGCGGACCATATGCCCGCGCACGTCTACTTCAAGTCTTCGCGGAACAACCGCGAGTCCGGCTTCACGCTCAGTTACTACAGTCACATTGAATCACACAGCACCCACTGCAACCGCCAGACGGTGCTCAACCCAGACGCCACTCTCATTAATTTCCCAATTAACTCCACTGGCGCAGTTGAGGGCGACCCGATTTACTGCAATTACGTCTTTTTCACCGCGAAATACATCGACATGCTGATTACTCTCGTTCCAGACTCGACGGTCTACACTGGCATCATCGTCATTGACGGCAACTCCACCAATGCCGACGACTTCTCATTTACTGGTCCAGCGGCAAAGTTCCAAGACATCACAACGTTCCGTTCGAATAATTCTCTCGTTTATGATTTCGGGATCCATATTGATGAATTCACGTCGGAGGAACACGCGTATAGCGGCACTCTCTTCTTCGTCAACCTCATTCTACCCGGCATAGGCGACTTCGTTATCCCCCCGCGCAGTTTTACCTTCCTCGACTGCACGACGTTCGCCAACATCGACGCCCAATGCGGCGTGAGCCTCAACCACCCCGCTGAACTCAAGGCTGGCGAGGGCATCGTCTTTTCAGACCCAGACGCGGCAATCTCTCTCCAAAGAAACGACTTGGCAACACTATACAACCCCGTTCGCCGAGTTGGTCCCTACGTTGCAGCTCACTACATCAGCGGCGATTCCTCGGGCGTTGTTATCCTGCCCATAGTGTCAAACGGCACAGATTCATGGACCCTAGGCGATTGGGATGACGGTTTGACCATCATTGACCCCACTAAGAACGGGTCTGGCGAGCTCATCGGCGTGAGCAAGCCGAGATCGGGAGTCGACCTCGAGTCATACCGACCACCGCTGATGGCTGTCAGCTACGGTTATAACCCGACGGCCTACACGCTGCAATGGGATAGTTACGGGAAGTTGGCATCTGTATCTGCGGTCACATCTCTGTCTAGATTCACTGTATCTTTTGATATCGTAGATACTTTTGTTGCTCAGTCAACCTGCTCGTTTTATCCCAACGGCATTGTTTACGAGGGCCATATTTCCCAAGTGGTGGGTTTCAGCAACATGGCCGAGCTCGCCGGCCTCACCATCGAGGCCGACCTTGCATCTGGTGATACGTCCACTGTATTCAACAGCACGTGTGCCTCCAACCCGATTTCGATGATGATCTCGAGCCAGACTAGCTCCGAGAGTCGAATGGACGTCCTCTTCGGCGTCCCAAGCCGCAACGTCGTCAAGCACGTGCAGTTTACGCTAATTTCCGGCGGTGGGTCAGCCAAACATTTACCGCCAGGCTATGATGCCCTCGAGGTCGTCTCCTCCACGGTCATCAACGGCCCCGATCTCTTTGGAGAGGACGCTTCGCTCCGTGTGGCAGACGACGGCACTCTTGAGGCAGTCATCCTTGGCCGTGGCAGACTGTTCTTCTTCAACCTATCGAGTATGCCCGACGCGGCGGCAGTGGATGCATCCGACTTCGTTTCGTACGTCCGGCCCAATCATATCCAGACGGAGCAGGGCGCCTCGGTCACTTCGGATACATATATTCCAACTTACGAAACTCTTTCATCTTTTGATGACTCCCAATTTGAAGTTTCCGACTCAATGCTCGTTCTAATTCCCACGTCGGACTCGCCCCTCGGCTACCCACAGTACTTCTCCTACCCCCGTCCCTCTACCTGCGACCTCTCATTCGCTGTTTCCAGCTCATACTTCGGCTCGTGTGAACCGTGCAGTTTTGGTCAAATCCGGCAATACTCATCCTCCGACTCGGCCGACTCGGTCTGCGTCGACTGCCTAGACTCTGAATACTGCCCCCCGCTCAGCCTGATGCATCTTGACTACGCCGAGCTGGCCTCCATGAGCACTTCGACCCAAGTGAACATGACTGCGAGTGACGCCCAGGATTTTACAGACTGGGTGCTTGATAACACTGTGTCGTTCAGTGAGGATCTCACTAGATTCCTCGTGCTTCTTATCCTGCTATATGCGATTTTTGTGTTTTTCGTGCTCTCGTTGAAGACAGTTGCTCAGCTCATTCCACGCAATGATGGGCGATCGAAGCTCAGCCCCCTTGCCTGGCCCAAGATACTGTATAAGGACGCGATATTGCCCGTATCTAGAAAGATCGACTTCTATCCACGGCAATTCGTATCCTTTGGTGCCAGACGATCAGGGAAGGACGGCGTCTACGTCAACACGCGAGGCACATTCGTCGGTGGTCTCTGCACACCATTTATATGGATTATATGGATTTATGTGGCATGGTATGCGACCAAGTTTTACTTCTCGTATTCTGAAGTGCCCCTGCGAAGCTCGGACGGAGTGAAACAGGACGCGAACTCCATCGTCAAGTCGTCTACCTTCGCATACGCCGAGGCCAACCTTGTTGAGCGCGCACTCTTTGGCGCATCAATTGTCGAGGGTGTATCTCTTTATGTGACCCTGATTGGATATGACCACCTTGATTGCAGCGGTCAATGCCTCGAATCTTTCGGATCTTCGAACTGCTACGCCGCCGGCATTGTCTGCAGCGAGAGCGTCTACACATGCACTCGGTCGCCTGACGCCTTTGGCAAGAGCGGCAACTGTACTGTCAAGTTCGACTTCAAGAACGTCAATATAGAGGCCTCAGCGTCAATTACCCTCCACTTCGGCGACGTTTACACTCAAGCCATCCACAGTGCGGTTGAACACGCGATATATGACTCCTCCTTCCTCAGTGACGGCAACAACATGGACCAGGCGATGAAGATCGTCGGCGGATCGTACTGCACTGATGAGGAGACCGCTAGCCACTGCACCATTGTCAACAGCACCGACATTGTCTACATCGACCGTCGTTCTGATGCAGATACTGTTATTGCCGGTCTTGTCGCGCGTTCTCTCAGAGTATCTCCGACAATCACGAAGGTCCAGGAAGAAGAAACTTTGTGGAGTCTCCTAGCTTCCCCGTTTAGTAACCAGGATCGATTTATGTGGAGTTATGTTGACGTATATGAGTTTGGGCAGATTATTGGTTTCGAAAAGACGACAACGAACGAGTACATGTACGGCGCGGCCGAGCCGCTCACGGTGACTATTGAGCTCACCACCAACGCTCCCACCTTCTTGAGCAGAACTCGCGTGGCCTCCGTTTCCAGCACCTTCCTCACCCTCGTGCTCACGCTTATAACCCTCAACAAGATCGTCGCGGCAGTCAACTCCTTCCGGATTGGGCTCATGTACACGGTCGCCCCGCTGCTCGCGAAGGTCTGGCGGAAGTCGTTTGGAGCTCTCCGGGGCGAGAAGGGCCTGCTCGACGTGGAAGTAGAGGCGAACCCGCTGTATCCCCAGCTGGGCGAGGAGTAGGCGTATTTATTATGTTTTATGGTTATAGTTTATAAAGGATCTAGTCTACTGCTGCTGGAAAGTTGTTTGAGCACCAGGGTCGACTTGATGACGCTTCGTTCTCCAGCCTTGTCCTGACTCGATCGGCCCGAGGCTGTTTGACTGAACATATACTGCTGGCATATTGTTTGCACGTCAGTCCACGTCCACCCGACATGCGCCAGACCTTGGATGACGGATGCAGGCACACCAAGTGAGGTCGTCATCCAGACCAGTATGGCGGTGCATCTTAACCTGAATTCTTCGTATCCCTTGTTGTTCTAAGGCAGTAATATCCACCAGCATCCAGGCGTGGACCAAGATTGACTGCGTCAAAGTCAACAAGATTCAAACAACACAGATCCGAAACTAACATGACACTCTACAACCGTAAGACCACTCTCGAGCTCGATGGCTATAGCCTTACCCCCGAAGACCTCTATTCTCTGAGAACGGGCGATATCAAGATCTCCATCACGGATGAAGCCATGGCCCGCGTGAAAGAAGCCCGGGGTGTTGTTGACCGCATCGTTGAGAACGATGAAGTCGTTTATGGCATCACTACCGGCTTTGGACTCTTCTCAAACGTCCGCATCCCCAATGACAAGCTTGCTGAGCTCCAAGAGAACCTCATCCGTTCCCACGCCGCCGGTGTTGGCGAACCACTCAGCCCTGAGCGCACCCGCATGCTCCTGGCAATCAGAATCAACGTCATAGCGAAGGGCCACTCCGGTGCGCGTCCCGAGACCCTGCTGACGATGGTTGAGTGCTTCAACCACGGCTGCCTGTCCTGGGTGCCTGAGCAAGGCACTGTCGGCGCCTCGGGCGACCTCGCCCCTCTCTCTCACCTGGCCCTGGGCATGATGGGTGAGGGCAAGATGTTCGATGCCGCCACTGGCCAATATGGCGATGCAGGCAAGATCCTCGCTTCCCATGGCATCACGCCCATCGCCCTCAAGGCGAAGGAGGGCCTCGCCCTGATTAATGGCACTCAGCTGATCAGCACCTTCACCACTGAGGCATACTGTCGGGCTGCCAACCTCATCACCGTCGCCGACATCGCCGTCGCCATGTCGCTTGAGGCCCTGCAGGGCACCAAGGTCGCATTCGACCCCCGCATCCATGCTGCACGCCCGCACGAGGGCCAGCAGGCGTCTGCTCGTCGTATTCGCGAGTTCCTCCGCGACCACGTCGACCCGAACGGCGATTCCCAGATCTGTGTCGGCCACCGCAACTGTGGTCGCGTGCAGGACGCCTATTCCCTCCGTTGCTCCCCCCAGGTCCACGGACAGGCTCACGATGCCCTCAAGTACGTCCGCGGCATCCTCATGACCGAGCTGAACTCCGCTACGGACAACCCCATGGTCTTCGGCCCTTCTTTCTGCGACGAGGCCCATCCCAACGGCCAGATCCTCTCCGGCGGCAACTTCCACGGCGAGTATCCTGCCAAGGCCGCTGATTTCCTCGCCATTGCTGTGCACGAGCTCGCCAACATTAGCGAGCGTCGTGTCGAACGCATGTGTAACCCCAGCCTCTCTAACGGCCTCCCCGCCTTCCTGGTGAAGGAGGGTGGCCTCAACAGCGGTTTTATGATTGCCCACTGTACCACGGCCGCACTCGTCTCCGAGAACAAGTCCTTGTGCCACCCCGCTTCGGTCGACTCCATCTCGACTTCGGCGGCCAAGGAGGACCATGTTTCTATGGGTGGCTACGCTGCTCGTAAGGCTGCCAAGGTTGTCGAGAACGTCGAGCGCTCGCTTGCGATCGAAATCCTCGCTGCTTGCCAAGGCATTCAGTTCCACCTCGACGAGGGCAAGAAGTCGTCTGAGGCACTTATGGCTGTCCATGCGGCTGTCAGAGAGGTGGCCAAGCCCTGGGACAAGGACCGCGCCATGTCGCCCGACATTGACGCCGTCTGGGAGCTCGTCAGGGACGGTATGATCGTCGACGTCACCCGCCCTTTCGTCGAGTAGACTGCACAATTTAAATGTATAACTGTATGAATAGCACTGGATTGTTTAGCTGCTCCGACGCTGGGCCATGGAGAGCAGTAGGTGGCACTGGGCTTCGTTAGAGTGGGTGAGGTGACAAACCGATAAGACGCCACTTTTCCCCAATAGTGCTATTTGATGATGGACGTGGATCTGTAGTTGCATATGCACGCGAGTGTTGCGATGGTAGCGATATTTCGACGGAAGAATGGCAGGTGTCTCCGAGATGCTGGACAGTTCGCTTCAGCTCCTTCATAAGAGAGAAAAATCGTGTCATACGCTGACTATCCCGTCAAGTTGCTCGCGGTAGGGATCATAATACAGTTGTTCGACGTCATACAGATTCATTTCCGGTGCCAGTTTTTCCGGCGTCATCAAATGATTTCCTTGATCGCCGTTCTTCAATGGTCAGCCAGCAACTGGCCTTGTAGTCGACACATGCACATTGAGTCTTGTTTTGCCACTTGTTGGTGGCCTTGATGCCGCAGCGATGCCGGTACAACAAGACGATAGTCACCGCTAATTCATTTTTGATACATGCTGCTGCTAGAAGTCGCCAGAATCTAGGGCATAGCTCAGCTGTAAAGGACAGATGCCTCCATTAAGCCCAGAAAATGTTTTGACCATTTTTAACGAGTGAGGGTTCATTCCTGCTTTTTTCTGAGAACTGCTCATGTCGTGCCTTAGGAACGTCGGTAGCCTTGAGGGCCACAAGGATTGGGTTACTTGCATCGCCTGCTCTTCTGAGACTCCCAACCAGATCATCTCTGGCTCCAGGGACAAGTCTCTGATCGTTTGGGACCTTGAGAAGACCGATGACGTCGAGGGCCTCGTTGGTGCTCCCCACCGCCGCCTCTGCGGCCACGAGAACTTCGTTACCGACATCGACATCTCTGGCGATGGTCAGTACGTCTTCTCTGGCTCCTGGGATCACTCCGCTCGCCTTTGGGAGATCTCCACTGGCAAGACCGCTTCTCGCTTCCAGGGCCACACCAGCCGCGTTCTCTCCGTCGGCTTCTCCCCCGATAACCGCCAGCTCGTCACTGCCTCCCAGGACCGCACCATCCGCCACTGGAACACCGTTGGCACCTGCGTGAACGTCCTCGCTGGCTCCACCTCCCACAGCGACTGGGTTAACTGCGTCAAGATCTCCCAGGAGAAGATCGAGGGCACCGAGGAGTTCCGCCACTACATCATCTCTGGCGGTGCTGACCGCAAGGTCCAGGTCTACGACGTCCAGGAGGGCGCCGTTGCCCACACCCTCACTGGCCACGAGGGCGTCGTCAACTGCCTTGACGTTGCTCCCGACTCCTCCCTCTGCGCCTCTGGCTCTAAGGACGGCAAGGTCATCCTCTGGGGCCTGAAGGAGGGCGTCGCCCTCGATACCATCGACGCCGGTGATGAGGTTCTCTCCATCACCTTCTCCCCTACCCGCTACTGGCTCTGCGCCGGTACCACCAAGGGCATCAAGATCTGGGATCTCACCTCCAAGGAGCTTGTCTCTGAGGATATCGTTGAGGTCGGCGGCGAGAAGCCCCGCCCCGCCCGTACCCTTGCTGTCCGCTGGTCTGCTGATGGCAACACCCTGTACACTGGCCACGATGACAGCCGCATCCGTGCCTGGGCCGTTCAGGAGACTGATTAAATTTGAGGCGTTCCATCAGATAAAAGGTTTACGTTCAGACTGTCAAAGCGTGCTGTGCTTTACGACTGTTCCTCAGTCGTGCAGATGAAATTTGGTCAAAAAGGAGAGTAGAATGTCATTCCTTCATGTTGTACGACTCTTGCTGGCCGGTTCATGCCGCTGTATCGTGTTCTACAGACATCTCATAAATTCTGGAGACTAAAATGTCAACGTTCTTTAATAGACAGCGTCGCATTTGACGCGGTATATTCCGCCATGGACAGTGCCGTTGCAGTCCCCTGAGGTCAGCGTGTTCAGGCGCATATCGAGACGCTGACGGGAAGTGATGAATCGATCCAATAGCAATTGGCCAAGGGCCACGCCAAGAACCATACCCAGCTTGCGCCACATATCATCCTCCCACGCTCTAACGGAGCCCTTGCTGCCAGGCTGAGTCATGATCGATCATCAAATCATTTCCACAGGTCTTCGCAGAAATAGCAGAGGAAGCCACGACCTCTATGAACGCCGTTCAAAGTGAGTTGAACAACTTGCTATCAAAGATTGGTACGTACAGACAGATGAAGCTTGTTAGCGATCAAATCCTCGAATGTTTCCGCACATACAGCAACCTTAAGCCGATTCTCGGGGTTATTCCTGCTCAATCAAGCCACTGTGTGGTTCTCCGCGGCACTGTGCCCATGTACTACCGCAACAACAAGTACAATATCCCCGTCGGCCTGTGGATCCCGACCACATTCCCCTCTTCCCCCCCGATCCCATATGTCCTCCCCACAGGAGACATGTTCATCCGCCCCAACCACCCCCAGGTCGATAAGTACGGCAAGGTCTCGCTGGACTACATCCACCCACGCAACTGGCGGCCAGGCCAGTCGACTCTGCTCGAGTCGGTCAATCAGCTGTGCATCGAGTTCGGGAAGAACCCCCCGGTGAGCTCTGGCCCTCCCCCAGGCGCCTCCGGCTCAGCCCAGCAGCAACACCAGCCACCGCCGCAGCAGAGGCCCGTTCAGGGCTTCCAGCGGCCTGGGCAGTACCCCGCAGGCCAGTACCAGCATAAGCCGCAGCCCCAGCAGGAGAGAATGATGCTCCTCTCCCAGCTGAGCCAGAAGATGTTCAACGACCTCTCTGCCAAGCGGTCAGACCTTGTTCGCCACGGTAACACCGTCAGCAAGGAGATTGACAGCAGATGCGGCGAGGTCCAGCAGAAGCAGAGCATGGCTGGCAATATGGCACGGGATCACAGCCAGCTGGAGACCTCGATCGGCCGCATGAAGCTTGCTATCGCAGACATTGACAGACAGATTACCTCCCTCGAAGCCTCGACTGGCGAGGTCGACGCCCACGAGAGAAACGCGCTGGACGAAGCAACCGACCCTGGCAACGCCTCCCGCCGACAGGTGTTGCGCCTCAACGCCGAGAACCAGGCCCTGGAGGACGCCATGTACAAGATTTACGTGGCCATGTGTGACGACGAGGTCGAGCCGATCGACGGATTGAAGTACATAAGAAAGCTCGCCAAGGAGCAGTTTTACGACAGGGCACTGCTGTGGAAGATTGAGAAGACGAGGGCGATGATGGCACGCGCAGGGCCTGGTCAGGGAGGACCAGCGAGGCAGTGATGGGTGAAGGTGGGTTCGGTGATTGTAAAGGTCTCTTGTTGGTTGGGTGGTGCTCGGTTTGGGGGCTAGCTGGTTTGCACTCGAGCTTTCTTCAAGCTGTAGCCGGGTCGGGAAGCGGGCCCTGATTGTCGGCATCTCGACCACTCCGTCACTAACCGGTGAATTCTCGAGTCGCTGTGAGTCGTTGAGAATGGTATGGGGACTGAGGCCCGCTCAACTGTGCCCGACGGTGGTCCAATGTGGTGAATGCCGCAGAGAGCAGAGAATGAAGCCCCATGCACTGGATCTGGATACTTCGCCGCAGTCACGCCTCATGGTTCATGGTGAGTGGTGTCGGCGGTCGGCGAGTCGGAAGTCAGAACTTGGCAACCACCGAACTGAGCGCTGAAGCCAATGAGCAGCGCTAGTTCCTCTCCAACGTGCATCAAAGACACACTTACCTCCGCATATCGCGCCTCGGTCGCCATAACGGCCTCCATCTCTGGTACATCCCATCCTTGATCCAGTGCGCCTACTCCAGGCACTTCAAGAAGCCTCCTCGCCACGCTCTCAGAGATCCCCCCTCTCGAACCGTCCGCGCAAGCCCTCCTCGACCGCGCCCGCTCGATCCTCACCAGCGGCCCCCAGCTGTCCATGAACGTCGAGCTCGCGGATGGCGAGGAGCTCCCGGTCGCCATGCACACGCTGAACCAGGGCGCGGTGTGGGCGTGTCTGGTGGGTGGCGGGGCCAACCCCGACCTCGAGGACAGGGTGCTGGAGGAGGCTCAAGATGAGGAGCCACACACTACCAGGATGCACGACAAGATCCGCAAGGCTCTCGCCCCCGAGGCCAAGTGCCTCTGGTTCCTCTGCCGCAAGTTCTTCTTCACGTTTAATGTGGCAGAGAAGGACGGCGAGTGCTATCAGCACGCTTGGTCCTACATATTTTATCACCACCGCATGTACATGGGCCGACTCTTCATGCTCGACACTGACTATCACACCGCCCTCACCAGGGCCAGGATGCCCAGGGCCCTCGAGGTCTACAGCGACGACCTCACCCGCATCGCCAGGACGCCCAAGGGCCTGTGGGGCTGGGGGGATAGCGGTCATGGCCAGCTGGGGTTCAAGTCGTCTAAGGTCGACCCGACCCGCCTTACCTTCCCCGCCTGCGCCGAGGTCGCTGAGCTCGAGGCCAGCCTGCCCCCCTGGGAGAAGCACTGGATGGTGACTGGTGTGTCGCTGATTTGTGATCGGACGTTCATCCTCTCTTCGGTCGGCACTGTCATGGCTGGTGGACATCCAGAATGGTATGTCGGCCCAGTCGTGGAGGAGAACAGACCCCTCTTCCACCCAGTCGCTGTGCCATCTGGCTTTGTCCCAGATCACATCATGCATGTGGGTCTGATCAATGCAACGACTGTCATCCTCTCCATGGGCGATCGGCAGATGATCAGCGGGGGCAACTATTGTGGCCAGCTGGGACTCGGGCACCATAGTATGATGGCTGGCTTCGAGGATCTGCCCTACAGAGTCGACCGGATCATGACCTCCGTCGATTCTGTCATGTCTTCCGTCCTTTCTTTCAACATCTTCCTCAGCGGCCGCCAGCTGCTCTTCGCTGGCAAAGTTCCCATACACGTCTCCAACTCGGGCCTGCTGCCTGGAAAACGCAGGGACGACAAGTGCCTCACACCCACCCCGCTCCGGTTCCCAGAGAGGGTCAAGGGGTTCTGGTGTGACGATTATCAGATCGTCTGGGGGACCGAGGGCCGCAGTCATCTGTCTGACGACTACCGCCAGTGTACAGCCAGTGTCCCCATTGAGGCTACGGCATATGGCACGACAAGCAATGTCCCCTGTTTCCGCGACTCAGCCGGCCAGTGGTTTGAGGTGGCTGATGTGTCAGATGTCACGTGTGGGGTACCCGGTTGGTCGATGGAGATCTCACCAGTCGACCCAGCCATTTAATTATGAACTTCATGTTGCAAGACTGGCCATGACCCAGACACGAGCTCGACTGTGGAAATTGCGATGAGACTGCCGGCCCCATTTATAACTCACGCCGCCTCAGCCCAAGACATGAATGCGGCACCGCCCAGGGTGACCCAAGCCACTCCATCACTTCTTCTTCTTCGCACCCAACACCGCGGCCCCGTGCACAGCCTTGTTGAAGACTTGCGCAGTCAGCTGGTTCCGCATTTGGGCGACCCGGGACGGGGCCACGAGGCCTTCTGCATTCACCGCCTCGTCTTCTTCCTTGAGCTGCTGGCCTTGTTGCTGCGCCCTCTTGATTGCTTTGCTGCGCTTCTTCTTCTCGCGTTTGTGTATTGCAGCGAGTTGACCTGCAGTGACCCCGGGTGCCAGTTCCCTCTCTAACTCTGGTTTGGCGGATGTCTTGAGACTAGAACTGCCAGTGCTAAGAGTGGAATCGTCTTGTGAGCGGCGTAATGCAGGTTTGGGGGGGTGGGGGATGGCCTGAATCTGTATTGATGATGTGGACAGAATAGGATTCTTAAAACTCGATTCAGGCTTAGATAGCATGGATAGATACTCATCGCGGAGATCTGCCATCGTTTTGCTCGCAAATCCGCCATTTGCGAGGGTAGAAACAAATTCTGGCTCCGGTACATGTTCAGAAGAAGGCTCTGCAGCAGTTTCGACAATTTCTTGGATAGGATCAATGCCTTCCATCTCTATTTCACTGTCTGATCCATCGTTCAAGAGATCCATGCCACAGCTGCCGATACGCAGGATAATACCTTCTTGTTTCTCGCGATGGTGGACGCTACCTGACCCCAACTGATGCATATTGCACTATCAAAGCGTCTGTGAGACCCAAAGGACCTGAAATGTGGTTTCGCAGTTTTGGCATAATCTGCGTCTCTCTCAAATGACGAATGAGAAATCACCACTGAGAAAATCACCTAGCAGGTTTACTCTTGCAGAATCAGAGAGTAATCGCATGAGCTTTGTCGTGAACAACATTATGATGCAGCCTTGCCGTGAATACTACGAAACTGAAGAACTTCTCAACAATTTCCTCCGTGCCCATCCAAACTGTGGCTTTATTGAGTCCGAAGAGCTCCACCGAGACGAAGAATCGCTGGAGGAGGCCATCAAACACCTCGAGCGCATTGACCGTGGTCTCGCCCTGGTAGAGGATCTGCTGAGAAACAAACTCAGGAATACACCAGACGTATGAGCGTTAAGCTGTGGATATTTGCTCATCAATTGGCTGCTTTACGCTTCTTCTTTCAACCTCTTTCTTGACCGGCTCGCCTCCATTTTTCGAAGCTCGATTTTCACTCTAAACATGACCGTTGCGTCATCGTCGATTCTATACAGTGTATCTGGCATGATAACCTGACTTTCTGAATATGCATCATTCCTGACTCACACTACGACGTACCGTTGTTCGCTGGTCAACCCAGAGGATGAGACGACCTGCATGATCCCCTTATCTCACATTCCGTGCTCGGGATAGGAATCGGTGATCGAGATTCAGACCTCATCTGCAGTCTAAGAATGTCAAGCTGCCAATCGCCAGACAGAATGTCGCTTTCAGGACACACGGTCACTGGAAGCATTCGAGTTGGTGATGTGGTGGTGTATATTGGCATGCATGATGGGAAAGGCGTGGTCTCCGTCTTTGATTGCCTGACTGACGCCATCGTAAGCTCAACGGTGCTCGACGGCCGTCCGCTCTTCGTTTGCTTCATTCTTGAGCACGTATGCGTTATTTGCGCACCCCTCACGTCCAGTGTACCGTTTACTGCGGCTTTTAGAGTGAACGCAATGAGCCTCCTTCTATTCGGCCCTTCCACCCCCGGGAAGCTAACCGAGGGCATTCAGGTGGATGCATCGCTTCCCCTTAGCACGGGGAACATCAGGACAGCTGATGTCTCTCGGGTGGACCTCGGTGCCCTCACCTGCGTCAGTGTAGCCGGGCATGAGCTCTGTCTCGGATACTCTTCAGGTCACGTAATCTCATGCCACCCAGAGCTTTCGTCCAACACCGCCATGACCTTTGAACTTGTCTACACTGCCGTGGGTGCTGTTAAGGCCCTCCATTATGATCACGTCAAAGACCATTTGCATGTGATCACCGCGGCCCTGCGCCACGTAATACGGGTGGAAACACATGCCGTAGAGGAGACCACAGACCTCCCAGTCCCAGAGGCAGGCACGCTGGATCGTGCTGCCGTTGTGGACCATGCCGTCGTTTTCACCACCACATGGGGCAACGTCTTTACCACAGCCCTAACTGTCAAGGAGGGAAGATGCCCCCTGACCCTCGATGACCCGATCGTGCTTGATATGCAGGCTGGGCAGAACGGCCTTGTCTGGCTGTGCACCCGCTCGGAAGTCATCGTACTCGACTCCGATCTCGTAATCCGGAGTCGTATCAATAGATCTCACAGCCTACCCGCCGCTATCACCCCCGCGACCACTGTGAACTCCGAGATATTCCAGTACACAGATCCAAAGGTTGCCCGGACCGAGGGCGTTGCCATCAAGAACGGCGAGCCTCTTCGTCTCCTATCAGGCTGTCCCGCGCTTGTCAACTCGGTGGGTCTCGAGAATGCGATACGTGCTGGTGACATTGACACGCTCCACACGATTCTCCGCCGGAAAAAGGGTGACCCGAATGCACCCACGACGGACGGAAGCCCGCCCCTCGTCGTAGCCGCCAGGTGCCACAACACCGTCGCTCTCAACGCCCTGCTCGCTAACGGGGCTGGGATCAACTGCGTAGGCGTGTCTCCGGAGCGTCGGACGGCACTACACGAGTGCGCGGCTGTCGGTTTCGTCGAAGGGTGTAGCATCCTCGTCAACAAGCACGACGCCGACAAGACCGCCCGTGACGCCAAAGAAGCCACTCCACTGCACTTGGCCATGCGTTTCCTCCGCGAGAACCCCACCTGCGAGGAGGCAGTCGCGGATATTGTTCGCATTCTGCTGGCCAAACCTTCGCCCGCACACAGCAGACAACCCTCCCTCTCGGATGAATGGGGGCAGGCCCGCAGAGGCATAACCAGTCCGGAGCGTACTCTCAAGAGATCCGACTCTGGCGCGATCGAGACTTTGCTTGACTCGAGTGCAGTTTATGTTTCCGCCATGGACCGCGAGGGCCGGACGCCGCTTCATATCGCGGCATCCACGGGCTGCGTCAGCGTTATGAAGACACTGATGAAGGCTGAGCCCACTGCTGTGACTATCGCAGCCCCCCACGATGGTCGTGGCGTCCTGATCTCCGCCGTTACTAGTCCTTTGACCACCGAAGACTCGATTAATCTTTTGATTACCTCTGGTGCCGACCCCGACGAACACACGTCTTCCGGGATGAACGCGCTCCACTGGGCCTCGTACTGCGGCAATATTCCCGCCCTCACCGCCCTGCTTGAGTGGAACAAAGTCTCACCCGAGCACCGCGACTCCCGCTGCCGTACAGCCATGCATGTAGCCGTAGAGCGCGGCATGGTCGACGCCGCCCGCCTCCTTGTCTCCAAAGCACCCGAGCTTGTCGCTTCCATGGATGTTATGAAACGCACCCCGCTCCATCTGGCCGTGTGCGACTGCCCTGACCCTGAGCTAATCACCGCGATGCTCGAGTCGAACGGGACTGTCGCCAGCCAGGCGGACGTCTATGGCAATACGCCCCTGCACCTGTGTCTCGCCTTCATTCCTAAGGATCTCTCCGCCAGAGGTCGGGGGCAATTTATCAGGCGAATCGAGGCCGCCAGACTCTTGGTAAGACACGGAGTAGCCCTCGACGTGCAGAACAACGACGGCGACACCGCCCTTCATGTCGCTGCAGCCTCCTACGTCTTCAGGGATGTCATGCTCGACTTTGTCAAGGATACGGTCGACCGATGCGTCTACATCTACTCATCATACGGCGAGCAGCGGGCAGACAGTGACGGGAGGTCCTCGTTCAACGTTAATCAGAGGAACCGGCTCAATCAGACGATTCTTCACGTTGCCTGGTTCAGCTGCAACTACGACCTCATGAACTTCCTCCTGGAACATGGTGCAGACGCGTCTCTCGCCTACAAGGACAAGCGCTCTCTGTTCCATTTCACTGCCCAGCGCGGCAACAACTCTGTAATGCGACAGCTGGTCAAACGGCTCGACCCCAAAGACGCTGAGTCCGTCATCAACCGCACCGACGTCTTCGGACTCACCCCGCTTCACCTCGCGGCAATGGGCGGTCATGACTCGGTGGTCACATTCCTCCTCAAGAACAAGGCTCGACCGCTCGCTGGTGACGTTGACAACAGGCTCGCGTGTCACGTGGCAGACTTGTCGTGCCAGCATCTATTCGACCTCTCGGTGGCTCCGGAGAAGCGTATCATGGGCAATATGGACGCTCACGTTGACGATATCTTATTTGCCAGATACAGGTATATACAGCGACTTGATCTTGGAGTCAGTATGAAACAATCATTCACCGCTCCCCCCACGATCACCCCGTGTGTGGTAGACACTGCTGACGGCCCCGCCGAGGCAGCTTGGACCATTATCCCACCAATGACCGAGGCCAAGGACAAGAGCGTGTTGGTGGCAGTCTGGTGCCGCAAGGAGTTCAAGCTTTTGACCCAGATTCAGCTCCCTGCGCTAGGAAGGACCCGGTTTATTCCACCCTATGTGTGGTCGTTCAGCAAGAAATCGGCCAAGATCGGTCTTTGGGACCCTGCGGCGGTCAAGGAAGTCGGCGATGTCTCAATATCTTTCGTATCTAATAACGATTACACTGAGATCCTCGACATCATCGGACTCATCAACGGCCGGATCCTAGTCATTTTCAAGTCTACTGACAGCGCCGCTCTCGTCATCCTTCGCCGCGCTTGCCGCCCCTCTCTGGCTGGCAAGATCCACTATGATATGGAGGAGTGTTCCAGTGTCCACTGCCGGCTTCCAATAACGGAAGTCGACCAGACCCAGTTTATTCCAGTTTATCACGACAATGAGGCCACCGGGGGTCTGATTATTGTCCGGAGCGCCGGAAAAGTCTTCTCTGTAGATTCTGAGACCATGACAGCTGTCGCGGGCAAGAAGATGAAGGCCACCAGTGTTGCCACCTTCCTCATGGGCACCAACGATGAACTGAGCTCCCATTTGCCCGAGATGAGCATGTTTGATGGCCACTGCATCCTCACGACCTCCCTAGGTGTGCTCAGACACGCACTGTTCGTTGCCAAGGCGGATTCGATCGCGATGGTCTCCCCCGCCACCCTGGAGACCGCCTGGTCGATGCCACTTGAGCCGATCAGCCCTATCACCCGCATCGCCATCGACAGGAGCGACCAACCCGACCATGTGTGGCTGTTCAGCGAGGGCGAGCCCGCCGGCTGCGTTGTCGTCGACCTCGAGCACCAGACAGTCTGTCGCACCTCGGCCACGCCCGCGCCCCAACTCGCCCTAGCATGCTCAGCCTCAGCCCCTTGGTTCGTTACACTCGATCGAGCAGGCGGGGCACGCTCCTGGAACTGCAACGGCGACCAGCTCCTTCACGAGGTGGTTCAGACGGGTGAGCCGACCGATGTTGCCCGGTACCTGCACTACATCAAGCGGCCAGACCCAATCAATCTGTTTGTGGAAACGCCGCTGATCCAGGCAGTCAGGATTGGCGCCCAGAGTGTGGTTCTCGAGCTCATCAAGGACCGGCTAGATACCAACGTATCACACCGCACCGAGCCTAAACGCGAGACTGCCCTTTCAATCGCCGTGGAGAGGCGGGACAAGACCATTGCACGTTCCTTGGTCCGCCATGGCGCCCGTGCCGCGACGCTGCTTCATCAGTACATCACCAAGGGCGACCTCGAGTCAGCCGAGATCCTTGTTGGCCTCGGTATCGACATCAACGAGCTCGACACGATGGGGAGGAGCATTCTCCATATCGCGGTGCTTACTTCAAGACGAGAGGCGGTCGATTTCGTGCTTGGAATCAGCCAACGGGTGGGAAGAACGCTCATTCAAGTTGCCAGGAATGTCAGGGATATCGAGGGCTTCACACCCCTGCACCGTGCGGCACAGATGGACGACGACGGGATCATTGCCCGGCTGATTGGCGGCGGGGCCAACATCCACGAGAACGACAGGCAGGAGCGGCGTCCAGTCATGGTCGCAGTCACCAACGGATGCGTCAATGCCACCGCGGAGCTTCTCAAGCATGGCGCACCCCTTGTGCTCCACCGAGATGGCCGAGAGACACCGCTGGTCGACGAGGATATGAACACACTCGCCCACCTCGCCGCTAACGTCGGGAGGACGGAGATTCTGTCCACGCTTGACAAGCACGGCATCATCGAGGCGTGTATTGGCGTGAAGAACTCAAACGGTGAGACACCGCTGCACTTTGCAGCCCGCAGTGGCTCTCCAGGCGCCGTGGTGCTGATGCTCAGCCGTGGAGCAGACCCCACTGCCACAGACAGGCGGGGCAGGACGCCGCTTCACATTGCCGTCCAGGCAGGCAATGCGGACATTGCAACTAGTCTTGTCAACGCAGGGGCCAATATCCATGCTGCTGACGAGACCGATGTGACGCCTCTCCAGATGTGCCGTGACGCTTGTGTCAGGGACGCCATCCTTCGAAGCATTGACCGACCACCACCCTGGGTCCACGGGCCAGCATGCATGGTTTGCAGCGAGAAGTTCGGCAATCTCAAGAAGAAACGCCACCATTGTCGTCATTGCGGCCGGCTAGTCTGTGGCACGTGCAGCAAGTATAAGAAGGTCATTCGAAAGGAGGGCGACTGGCCAGCTGATCCGGTCCGCGTCTGTAAGGAGTGCGCTCGTGTGCTCTCTGTTGAGCAGATGGATTCATTTATTATGGCCGAGTCGGATGAGGAGGATAGCGTAGCCACGGCATCTGTTTTTGAGTTTTGAGGCGGTGGCGGTTGTATATATGTGAGAGTAGACTTATAAACTGATTTATCTGTTCGGGCCGACTTGGCGAAGAGAGTGTCTCTCTGATGAACTGCCCTCATCTGCGGCGACTTGAGGCTCAGCTCCGCTGAGTTTGTGGTCTGGCATGAAGCAGCGGTGTCTGGCCTCGCGTGTGCTCTCGCGCGACCCATTCTCCTGGGCAACAACGGCAGGCGGCATTTAGAGGTGCGATGATGTTGGTTAGCGATGACGTCGGAGAGTAGTCTGAATTGTGTTTCTACTGGGAGAGCCCAGCAGCCCCGCGCATTTGACTGATAGATACTTCTGCAGGCTTCCAGCGCCGCGAGCTCTAAGCATCGGCCGGGGCCTCATCTGTCAACGAGCAAGCGGCGGTGCTTTCTAGTGCCTGCAGCGGCGCTTTCGTGCCGACTGCCTCTCGCAGCTCACTGTCGAACTCAGACCTTCCCGAGCGCTCGCGCGCCCTGGCACGGGCTTCCGACGTCGTGTTGATGTTGTTTGAAAGATGGCGTATACCGTGTGTCTGAGTAGCCCCGATGCGTTAAGGCATTCGCAGCCGTGGAGTTCACGTGCGTTTCGCTAAGTGCCTCGCCGCGCAGCCCATGCAGGGGCTGAAGGCAGAAGCATTAGCGAGCGCCGAAGCATGAGAACGAGCAAGACGCTCAGTTCGCGGCGCTTCGGCCCTCTGACTTTTTTGCGTGAAAAAAGCTGCAAAAGTGCGCGGCCGGTTTCGCGCGACTGACACCGCCCGGGGCCTCTGGCCGACAGTCTGCCCTGAGCTGCAGCATCTCCTTGGTCGCTCAACCTTCTCTGGTCATGCGAGGACAGCGTCCTGCCTGAGACATGCAAGGAGCTCACTGAAAGAAAGAAAGAAAGAAATTTAACGTATCCTGTACACCTGTGTAAATCAGGGAATTACCAGTTTGCACCACCCCATGTCCCCGGGAACGCCTTAGCGTGTTGACTTCCCTTCGTGAGCGAGCCTGATACTACGTTGGGGGCGTTAGCACCATCACCGTCAGGGTCCAGCTGGTAAGGCTGGGTAGTCCCTTGCATGTTGACCTATCAACTGGCTGGCCCGATACCCCCAAAGTCGGGATAACCCAGGTCTTACTCTTGGGGGTCCTTCGGGCCCCCGTTCTGCCTGGCACCCGCAAGGCCTTGCCCTGCACACCCGCCACCGGGGCCTTCTGCTCGGTTTCCCCTACAGGGCTCCTCTCAGGGATATGTTCTCCATACCATTCGACCCAGTTTGCAATTTTTCAGGCACCCGCCGAAGCGGTTTCGGGCTTGGCGTTTGCCGTACCACGCAATTGGGCCAGTTATGAAACCCACCGATCATCGCTGGGTAGCTATATGATTCACGGCTGCGTTCGGGCTCTTCCACACTTTCCGTTCCGGCATGGATCCCCTCCTCAAGGATTTGTTCCCTATAGGGCTTCTTCCTAGCTTCCGGCTGGTTCCCAGTTTTGGGTGCCGGGCCGTTCGGCGCAGCTCTGTTTTGGTCCAGGTGCCGCCCAGGTGGTATTGTTGCCTTATGGTTACCCTCCTGTTTGGCTGCTGCGCCCCGATACCTCGCACGTACGTGTATACATGTGCATACGTGCCCCGCCCTATGGCTCTGGGTTATTTCTTATACGTGTGAAGAGTGTGCCGGTTCTGCCGGCTGAATGTTGTCTACGTTCCCAGTATGGGTGAGCGTTTGTGTGTTAGCGAGATTAGTGTTCGGGTTGAGTCCCCCTTCCGCGGCTGGGTGCTACCGGGATACGTGGGCTTGCGTCCCCCGCTGATCCCAGGAGCGCTCCGCTTCGGTTGAGGCGGGGGTTGGGTCCCAGTTTGACCCTGGTCCCAGAGGTCATAGGATTCTGGGATGGTGTACTTACCCGTCTTTCCGGAGGTTCAGAAGGGCACGTCTGCCGTTCTGCAGTCCCTCTCTGACGGTATGGTCCTCGCTGCGGAGGAGCCAGAGCATTTCCAGGATTGGCCTTGAGTTGTACCACTCCGCCTCCTGCCCTTGCCTTAGGGCGTGGTACTGTGTGCGTAGATGCGCCTCCGCCAGGATGTCATTCCATCCTTCTGGGCGTTCTACCGCCTTGCATTGGCAGATGATGTGGCTTTGTGTTCCCAGGGGCTGGTTGTATGCCCATTCTGAGAGGATTTTGGTGGTTTCCGCCGCGGTTCTGGTGACAGTGTACAGGCGAGTAATGGTGTCACCTTCTGAGTCCAGGGTACATAGGGGGCAACACCGCTTGATCCTGCTCAGGAGGGCCTGGGGCTGGCCGATCGCGCTCCCAAGTATGGCTCTGCTTCTGCCACTGTTGCTGGGGGAGGGGAGTGTGTTGGATGCAGTCATGATTACTCTCTTGACTTCCCGTCTGGTTATCATCTCACCCTTGATCATTCCTGGTTTCTTGGGTCTCTTCCCTTGCTGCATGCTGAGGATGACTTCCGGGGCTAGTACTGTTGCCACCCCTTTGGCCGTTCGGCTCCCGGTGTGCAGTAGTTCTTCTGCTGTGAGGGTCCAGCCTCCCCTCTTTGCTCTTTCCCTGGCGGGCATCTCCTCCTGTGTGCCCTGGAGGACGCTCCGTCGCCATTGGTAGAGGCGATGTAAGACCGATCCTCTCTCCGCTGTCGCCCAGTCCAGATTCCCTAGGGGGGTCGGACGGTCCAGGTCGTGCGCAGACTCATAGAGCCTCACCGCTCTCTGCCCCATATCTGCCTCCCAGCACATCCATCCCATTAGTACACGGGCGGCTCCTCCTCCCCCTGGTCCTGTGCCTGCCATTAGGCCGCGCCAGTTGTTCCAGATGGCTCTTCCCCCTGGCGCTTGGCCCCAGATCTCGATCCCGAACTCGATCTTGGTCCAGAGGAAGGTTCTGAGGATGGATTCCGAGGTGGCGGCCGGGGTGGATCCTTTGGTCCACCCTGCTCTCCTTGCCAGGGCTAGGTATTTCCGGGATTGTGACGTCTTCATTTTGATGCATGCTGCCAACGGATTCTTTCCGCTGGCTAGCCAGAGTCCCAGATACCTTGCTGAGTCTGACGCCAGTGTGGGAGTTCCTTGGATGCTGACCGCTGCAGTTACGTCGGTACTTATCACCACACTTTTGCCTGGGCTGGTCTGGAGTCCATGGGCTTCAATTACCCTGACCACTGCGTCTGTGCCTTCTTCGGCGAGCTGCGGGGTCTCGGCTGAGATGCTTGTATCATCTACAAACATTGCAATGAGGCAGTTTGGGGGCATATCGTCCGTTGGAGGGAGGCAGGGGTCCGGGATCTCTCTATGCCGGAGGTACAGTGCCGCCTGGCTTAGCCAGTTAGCTGTGAAG
The DNA here is from genome assembly GCA_019828565.1 of Carpediemonas membranifera. NCBI lineage: Eukaryota > Fornicata > Carpediemonas > Carpediemonas membranifera. The sequence continues at coordinate 522,715 of JAHDYR010000067.1, read as the reverse complement.
AGAATGAACAGAGTGGGGGCCACCACACATCCTTGCTTGACCCCCATGTTTGTTCTGGACCATGTGCTTGCCCCTCGTACCGAGATGTACGTTTCTGTAAGTGTATTTCGGATGGCCCTCGTCAGTCTTGGGTGTACCCCCATGAGCGTCAACTTGTTCACCAGCAGGTCCCTTGGGACCGTATCATATGCTTTTGCTATGTCAAGTAGGACGCTGGTACGGTTTCCGGACTGGTGGAGTTGGGCTAGGAGGGCTATGTGATCCACTACAGTTTTCCCTTTCATGAACCCAACTTGCTCTCTGGGGATGAACTTCTCCACCGTCGGCCTGAGGCGCCATTTCAGTATCCTCCCGTAGGCTCTGTATAGGAGGGGGGTGAGGGAGATCGGTCTGTACGAGCTGGGCGTGAGCTTGTCCTTCCCAACCTTGTGGATAGGCGACACCGCTGCATACTTCCATGTGGTTGGCATGGTCCCGCTGTCGTATACTTTCGCGAGCAGGACTGTGATTGCCTCGTACGCTGACTCGGGGAGGTCCCTCAGACAATCTCCAATAATCCCGTCCGGGCCTCCGGCCGAGGACTTCCTTATGGACTTGACCGCCGCTGTCACTTCTTCAAGCGATGGCGGATGGTCCTCCATGTCCGTTTCCGGCTCGGTTTCCCAGGTGGGTTCCCAGGTGGGTTCCTTCCCGGAGCTTACCTTCGCGTACTGTTCCTGGAGGGAGTCTGCAATCTCCCTCTGCCTTGCTAGAATCTTGTTTCCAGCCTTCAGCATCACCGGGAGACCGGCGTGCTGCTTCTCGTTCCAGAAGCAGAACACTTGGTTTGCGAGGATCCTTTTTGTCGTTTTGTACCCATCACGGGATCCAACCTCAACCTGCTCATTCCAGTCATGTTGGAAGGTCCTCCATGATCTGCTCAGTGCTCCGTTGAGGGACTTTTTGATATCTTTGGCGGCGGTTTTGCTCCAGGTGGAGGCTTTGGCCAGCCGTTCCCATACCTCACTAGGGATACGTTCCTGGTTTTCTACAGCGAATGGGTGCCTTCTGGAGGTAGCAAACCCGGTGGACAACCATTTCCTTATGAGAGTCTCCATCTCGTCCACTGGTATTTTGCTGTCTAGTGGTGGCCACTCTTCTAGCTTGGGCCCTGTTCTCCTGGGTTTGACCAGCCACGTATCGATCCGTGGGATTTCCAGTCTCTTTGATATCTCTGGTTTCCCTGTCGGGTTGCTATCCCAGGTGAGCTCTATGGCTTTGTGTGCCGACCCCCAGTGCCCGATTGTGGTCTTGTCTATTACCCTAACAACCGGGTTTTGGATACCCCCTGTTACCGCTGCATAGTCTATTGTGGACGTTCGGGAGTTAGTCCCGTACGTCGGTGCAGTTGGTGCTATTGGGGTGAGGTTCCATCGCTGGAGGGTCATCGCAGTTGCTTGCCTGAGTTTCCCTGGCCTCCTGTTCCAGTCCCCGATGATGATGATGTCACACCCCTCATAGTTCGCGACGGTTTGCTCTAGCATCCGGTCGAACTCCTCAATCTCGGTGTGCCGTGCTAGGGCCCAGAAATATGATAAAGACTGTTTTACGAATTCCGCAGGTTAAGGGCACACTTCCCTCCCAATGCGTGTCGCACGACTAACGGCGACCGCTCCTGCGGAACTTCTTCTTAGCACTCTCAAACATCGGCTTGAGACCAGGATTGAGCTCGAGATAACTGTCGATAGCCTCGAGCTGGTCGTAGTAGCGATTATAGGGGATGTATGAGTCCTCGTCGGGGGTGAGGCCTTCCCAACGGATCAGTAGCTCCAGAGAGCCGTTCTTCTTCTTACGGTGGCCTACGACTGCCTCCACGGGTTGTTCATCTTGCTCGTAGGCGGCAATTTCCTCGAGCTCCTTCTCCGTGAGGCCGTCGGCGTGGAATGTGACGAGTCGGTCTGCGTGGACTGTGGCGACGCACTTCGACACGAGATCCATCACCTTGTAGGTGTTGGGGTGATCGCCCTTCCCCTCCATGCGGAGCGGTCCGCGCAGAGGCGGGAGTAGCTTGGTCGGCGGCTTGCCCGGGTATCTCAGCAGGACGTAGGTTTCGTTCTCCCAGGCCCGTGTGCTGTCCGAGGAGCCTGCAGCCTTGTTTACCTCGTAGGCTTTGACCTTGATCGCGGCAAGTTGTTGGAGCGACGTGACGTGGGCCTGGAAGCGGACGATGTCGTCGGCTTCGACTGAGCCCGGCTCGAGCATCTGGGTTGCGTTGGTCAGGGCGTCGGGCGCGACGCGCAGCATGGTTGACTTGCGTCCGAACAATAGTTCGAAGGGGCTGAGGCCTGTGGTGGAGTGGCGGGTGGCGTTGATAACGTGCTGGGCGATGGGCAGGTATGCGGGCCAGTTGTCGTCGCGGGCGTCCAGCAGGAGCGCTCTTAAGCGTCTCATGACGGTACCATTCAGGCGTTCGACTACGCCGTTGCTGGCCGGATGATATGCCGTACTGAACCGGTGCTTGAGGCTCAGTCGCTCGTTCATCTCCTCGACTAGGGCATTCCTGAACTGTGTACCTTGGTCAGACTGGAGCTCGGCCGGGACGCCGAAAGTCGCCCAGATCTCCAGCAATGCGGCTGCTGCCTCGGCTGCGCTCGTTGACCGTGTGGGCTTCAATATGGTGAACTTCGAGAACACGTCCACCACCGTGATGACGTACTTGAGACCGTCTCTCTCGGGCAAAGGGCCAATGGTGTCCACCTGCACCGTCTCGAATGGGCGGATGCGCTGAGTAGAGTGCCACTTGATCGGCTCCTTGCGGGCTGGCTTTGTCTTGCGACAGATTGGACACTGGCGTAAGGTCGCGCGGACGTCATCCGACATGCCTGGCCACGTGACACCGGACTGCTTCAGATTGGCGATGGTCTGGTCTGGGCCGACGTGGCCCTGTGCACCGGCGTGCGCCCTGGTGATCTGCTCTTGGCGCGTCGTGGTGACGTGGTCGATCGAGCGGCGCACCTCGTTCTTGCGCTGAGATGATGGCCGCGACAGTGCGTCGGCTACGAGGTTCTGCGCTCCAGCTATGTGTGTGACGTTATACGGATACTCTGTCATGGTGAGTCGCCATCGTGTCAGTTTCTTAGTGCCGTCCTCGTCTGTCTTCCTGAGTAGCCATATCAGATTACGATGGTCCGTGCGAAGCTCGAACGGCTTCAGCTTGAAGAGGGGGGAAAACTCTGGTCGCGTTACACAATAGACAATGGCGAAAAGCTCCTGTTCCACCGTGGACCACCGTTGCTGGGTCTCGTCGAGGGTCTTGCTGTAGAAGGCGAGTGGGACCTTCTCGTCACCCTCGCCCTGCCACAGTACACCACCGATGGCGGTCGACGATGCGTCGGTCTCGAGAGTCCACTTTGCACTCAGGTCTGGGAGCGCGAGGGCGGTGTGCTCGGCTACTAGGGTCTTCATACGGGCGAATGCTTCGTCCTCAGTGGCAGTCCAATCGAGGGGGGCCGACTTCTGCGGCGATCCCTTTAGGAGGGCGTTGAGCGGGGCTGATGCGTGGGCGAGGTGTGGGATATAGTTTGACAGATAGTTGAACTTGCCTAGCGTGCGGCGCAGCTCCGTTGTCGTCGTTGGGGGTGTGAGGTCCTGGATGGCTGCGATACGTGAGGGGGAAACCGACCTGCCAGACTCGTTGACTATAAACCCACAGACTTCAACCTCCTTCATGCCAATGGCACACTTGTCGGCGCGGAGTTTGATATCGTAAGCTTCCAACTGGTCGAAGATCTGGGTGAGGGTCGACTTGAAATCCTGAATGGAGCGGGCGTACGCAAAGATATCGTCGATATAGGCTCTCGAACCGTCGATACCAGCGAGCATCTCGTCCATGGCTCGCTGGAACTTTGCTGGGGCGTTCTTCAGCCCGAATGGTGTACGTAAGAACTCGTAATGCCCGCCCGGGACGGTGAATGCGGTGAGCGGGATGCTATCGGTTGCCATGTTCTGCTGCCAGTATCCGCTGCGCAGGTCGAGCGCCGCGAACACGGAGCATCCGCTCGCCTCGTGTACAAACGATCGGATGTCCGGCGTGGGGTACAGGTCGTCGATGGTGGCGTTGTTCAAGACGTTGTAAGCGATGCAGAAGCGGTCTTCGCCGCTCTTCTTCTTTGCCATGACGTGCGGGCTAGAGTGCGGACTTTGACTCTCTCGGATCACGCCCTGGTTGAGCATCTTGTCGATCTCCGCGAGGGCTGAGTTTCCCGGGTCACCCTTCAACGGCCTGGGTCGGGCCCTGGGTGTAGGGCGGCTTGGATCGACGACGATCTCGTGTGGCGGCATCCTGCTGCCATCCGGAGGTAGAGGGCCAAACACGGCCTTGCGCTCGCGAAGGAAGTCGGTCAGCCAGGCAGCCAGCTCCGGGTTCTCTTCGGTCGGCAGCTTAACCTTGCGCCACTCTTCCTCGGGGTCGACTTCTTCTGTTGTCGAGTCGAGGTAGGGGTGCTGTCCCAGGCCGTCGTCGTCATCGATCGGGTCAGCGGACGGTATTAGTAGCCGGTCGTTCAGCAGGAAGCCGAGGCGGCGGAGCAAATCGCGTCCAATGAGGACCTTCTTCCTCTGGCCCTTCGTGACCATGAGCAATGCAGTGGTGGTCACGGTCTTTCCGTCGACACTGGGGAGGGTCAGCGAGACCTTGGCGGCTTTGCCAGTGGAGATGATCTCGTCCCCAGCGCCGAGAAGTTCGACTGAGGTCGGTATCAGGGTCACGTCGGGGATCGCTGCGAGGGCAGGGGCTGATATGACCGACGTGCAAGCGCCGATGTCGAACTTGACGTTCATGTGCTGGCCGTTGATAACAGCCGGGACCTTCACCGGGTCCTTGTCGAGTATGATGTCCTCGATCTCGTAGACTTCGTTCTCCAACTCCGAATGAGACGCTTCATCCGCGTCAAACACCTCATCGACGCGGCGGGGGTTCTTCAGGGTAGACGAGGGGCGGAGGTCCATGCGGCCGGCCCGGCGATCCGACTGTTGGTGACTGGTGGGCGCCACAGGGCGTGCGCGGTTGCCGGGCTGCTTTTGCCGCTCTTCGGGTCTGCGTTCCTGACGCTTCTCGGTCTGTGGCTGGCGTTCTTGGGCCTTGTAAGCCTCCCGTCTGATGAGGAACCTGCAGTCCTTCGTCTCGTGGTGCGGGTTCCAGCCATGCTGTGTGCAGTATCTCGTGTGGGAAGGAGGCATGCGGAACTTGGTCTTGTCCCTGAACTGCTGGAACGGATCGCGACCATCGAGCCTGCGAGCGAGCGGCTTCCTGCCTGAAGTGCCCGACGCCTGCTCGTTGTTGTCGGCTTGTGGGCTGGCGAGTCTGAAGGCACGCCATGGGATAATGATGTTCTCGTCGTGATCAACATCCAAGTCGCGTAGTTTGTCGAGAAGTTCGCTGATCTTGTCGGAGTAGTCCTCAATCTCTTCTTCGTATACATCCTCGGCTTCTTTGGAGAAACCTCTAGTGGCGAAGTCCCGAATGATCCGCTCGAGCAGTTTTGCGGAGATGGTGGGGACGTCCTTGATGTCTGGGTTGAGGGCGCTTATGAGCTTACGTGCCTTCTCGACGGCCGTTCGGTGCCGGGGCTCCGGACCGTATAGCGTGATGTTGTCGAGCTTTGCCTTGAGGAGCTTGGCTCTTGCGCCCGGGTCCGTACTAGTCAAGAGGGTATATGCGAGGTAGGGGGCGATGGAGGTCGCCTCCTTGGCGAGGAAAGCGTAGACGTCCCCGCCATCGAAGACTGGCCAAGCCGCCGAGGAGGGGGCGGGCTTGGTCTCCTCGGGCACTGGGGGCATGTACACGAACGCCACCGAGACGTCTTCGCCGTCCGGGCCGGTCAGGTTGCCAGGCCGTGCGACTGTCTCGACGTTTGCGATGTCGTGGTCGTCGGTCAGCTGGGTGAAGAAGTCGCGGGCCTTCTTGCCGCAGTCAGTCAGTATCTGGGGATGTTGAGCTTCAAGGCACTCCCGGGTCATTGCTGTCAGGGTGGGGTCCTTGTGCTTAGCTGCACACTCGCTACAGGCGGCGAACGTGGCTTTTCTTATGGTCTTCTGTACCTCCTCTACCCAGATGGCGGTGAGGTTGTCGGTCTTCGTTGTACGGGCTCGTGCCGCAGTACTGGCAGAGCTTGTGTTCGCCGCGCGGCGAGCATCGGAATCGGACAGAACGGTTCGTTGTAGGTCCTCGAAAGTGTCAAAAAGAGTGGTTGGGCGCCACTGGGCGCGAAGTTTTTCTGTTGTCTCGGGGGACAATGCCCTAAAGAACGAAATTGGATTCTTCTCGTGGGGCATCGCCGAGAGGTACTCCTGGAGTGCTCTCTCGACGGCGAACGGGGTGTCAATTGTAAGAGTCTTCATTTGAATCGGCAGTATCGATACTGTGCCGTGCTAGGGCCCAGAAATATGATAAAGACTGTTTTACGAATTCCGCAGGTTAAGGGCACATCGGGTCGTGCACATCCACTATCGGGAGCGTAGATATTGATGACTGCCGTGGCCCTCGATGCTTTGAGGATGCTTACTTGGATTCGTGGGTTCGTCCCGTCGGACACGCCTACGTCCCATTCCGCTTTGGAGTGCGGGCTAATCAGTGTGGCCAGTCCCTTTGTGGGTCGCTTGCGCGTTGCCTCTAATGGCTTGACCTCTCCTGCACAGGCGTACTGGAGATCTACCCAGCAAGGGATGGTGGTATTACCGTACCGCTTGGTTTCCTGGAGGAGGATCGCATCAGTCCTTATCCTCTTGCGGATGGATAAAGCTATGGATCCGCTGTAATCGTTTGCGCCCGCTAGGTGCCCTTCGCTGTTTAGCGATATTATTCTCATTCAGGTTGTTCTGACATAAACTGCGGGAGTTACCCTGCGCGCACTAATCTGCTCTTTGTAGACATTCCCTTTTGGGCGTACCTTTTGGTGGGTTGCTGAGGCCTCTAACCGAGCAGTCGTTTCCTTTTGGGCAGGCTTGTGCCTGTATTCCCTTAGTTCCCGGCCTAGGGCATACCATTCCCTTTCACAGTCGGGGCCTCACGATGCTTGTCGGCATTGCTGCCGGTCTCCGCTTAGCTTCCTTCCTCGCCGCATGGCAGGACCATTACCTAACGAGCTTAGGTGGGAGCGACAGTGGTTGTTGCCCCTCCCAAGGCTGGAGTTACAGCCTGCCGGACAGGCAGGGCTCTTTTTACCTTTTGGTAACCCTGCCCCCGGCCCCTGTGGGGCACAGGGGTTTGTTGAAAAAAGAATGTGTTGCATTTTTGCTCCCGCCGGAATGGTTCGCCGGTGTCCATTTGGACTTTAAGGCCCTACTAGTCACAGCCTGGCCATACATGCTGGTTCAGTATATACACTTTTAGCTCAGACTTATATCACACTACCCTCTGCACCTCTTACTTATGATTGTTTCTACTCTCCTTCCTTCTCCTCGCCTCTCTTCCTTCTCAGGTCAGACCTGAAGTTATCCATCTTGGCTGCTAGGGTGAAGCTGAGGGCTTCGTTGGTTGCCGAGAGTCGGGCCGCGCGGCTGAGTAAGTCCTCGTTCTCTTCGGTTAGAGACGAGCACTTCTCCGTTGTCTTCCTGAGGTCCTTCCGCATCTCGTCCAACGCAGCTTGGGCTGCTCTCCGGGCTTCCCGTTCTTCCTCCAGCTCCTGGCTTTTGGCCTTGAGCTCGTTGATGGTTCTGGCTGCAGCTTCTTCCAGCTGTTGTCTGACCTCTGCTTCTCGCCGGGCCATGGCTTGGTCCAGCAGGGCCGCTATGCCTCTGCCCAGGTCGGTGTCCTCCTGTCGTGCTCTTTTTGGGCTGCAGGTCCTCTTGGTCCACCTGTCTGACCTGGCGGGTCTTGGCTGATGGGTTGGGGGTATGGGGGGGCACAGCTCTTAGTTGGAGGGGGCCCGGGCTCTGTTCGCTCTGTCCTGCTACTTTGCGGTTGTTCAGTGACAATTTGCTCGCGTGGAGGGCCATATAGGCCCCCTATGCCGCCATTCGGCAGGTAGACCTCCGTCCTCCTGTGGAGCATCTTGGCGAGTTCAGTAGCCCTTCGTCTCACCTTTGTTCGAAGCGCCTGCTTCCTCTCGGTCCTCAGTCTGTTCTTGGCGTTAGTGCTGGCGCCTTCCGGGAAAACACAGTTCAGCGTGTCCCATGGCTTCCCCCCTTTTGGGTGTTCCACGCCTGAGCCCGCCAGGGCGAGTTTGCCTATCCAGGAGGCGCTCCTCAAGGTGCCCACTCGCCTCTTCCCTCTTTCTGCTGGTTCATCCGTGATACCCCAGTCCCGGGGGAGGAACGAGGGGAGGAAGTTGATGGAGCCTGTCTCCGGGTCGACACACATGTTGGCCAGGAGTTCTCGATCGTCGGCTGGGACCTCCGTGAAGTAGTTGAAGATCTTCTTCCTGGCTTCTCTGCCCATGTGGCCTCCAGCTATGTCGAATTTGTGGACGGGCATCAAAGACGCCGCTTGGGATAGGGTCATCGTTTTGGTGTCGCTGACGTCTAGAGTAAGCATCTTTTCCGCGTCTATTTCCGTGGGCTCCCCCCTCAGGTTCGCCCAAGGGAAACCGTCTTGGACAGCGCGGCGGCGCCCGTTCCACTCCGAGTGGATTTCCAGGAGGATGGGTCGCGCTGGTTCGCCTACTCTCGCGAGCGATTCTGGGTTTCCGATGATCACGGCTGTTCCTTCCAGGGCTCTGGTGATACCCTTTCCGGAGCTGAAATCGTTTTCCTCCCAGTTGGTCATGATAATCTGGCCCCGTTTGGGGTTCTTGGTGCCAAAGAGGTTGACTTGTTGGGACAATGGGGTTAGGCGACCGGCCGCCACGGTGCCGAGGCCGTGTCTGGCGTTGACTTTGGTCGCCAGGTCCTTGTATTCATCATGGTACGGCGACTCCCTGCCCATGAGCATGCTTCCTAGGGCTGTGAGGTGGGCTTCTACCTGCCCCCAGTCCCAGCCTGGGTTGTCTCTCATCCAGAACGCTGTTGCTAGTCTGGCGTAGAATATGGAGACATCTGCTAGGGCGCAGTGGCAGTGGTGGGGTGCGTGCTTGTGATAGGGGCACACCAATTTTGCCTCCGGGCGCTGTTGGTACCTTCTGGTCCAGGTCCGGCCCAGTTCGGACTGGGGTCGGGAGGGGAGGCCGGTGAGGCTCTTCTCCCCACTATTGGGGTAGAACCAGGTCAGCGTGTCGAGGATGTTGGGGAAGATCGTGTTGAGGTCAGTTTCATCCATGAGGCGTAAGCTTAGCCAGGTGCGGAGGTTCCCGTCTGGGACGAACTTCTCACTGGTCAGGATGCTTCTCTCAGCCTCGACTCCCTTAGCCACGATGTGGACGTGGGTCTTCTGTGGCCCCGAGTCGTCTTCCAGTCTCTTCAGCTCTGTAGCCATCTCGGTGCACCATCGCTTGGCGTGGGGGAAGTCTGCTTCGTATCCCTTGGGGGCTTTGCCCGTGGTGACGTCGACAAACGTAGCTGGTGGGCAGCCATGGATGTAGTGCGTGGCCCACAGACATTGGTCCAGGGCATCCACTGTGATGTCTTCCCCAAGCATCCCGTGCATGTAGTAGAGGATTTGCTCGTTAGCTGGGTCGAAAATCAGTGCCGCCCCTTCGCAAATGATGGCCTCGTCTCCTTGGTTGGATCTGGCTCTTCCTTCCTCAAAGTCCACCATAGCGATCAACTGCCTGGTGGTGTTGGCTCGTTGGGTGATATTGGAACGAGGCGGGCTAGCTCCCATGCTGGGCCCGCATGTGCCCTTGTTTGGCGTGGTGGGTGTGTCATCAGGGCCGGAAGTCCTGCTGCCGCTCGGGCCCAGGGGGGTTTCTTCTTCGTTAGTACCCAGGGCTCCATGAGATGCCCCGTCCCGTACGGGCTCTATAACTTGGGTCTGCCCCGTTGTGAGCCAGTAGTTAGTGATGTTGCGCGTCAGAAAGGAGGCAGACACCAGTTCGCGGGCAATCCTCGCGGGTGGGGGCCAGAGACGCCTGGTCTTATCCCATGCCGACCAGAGTTCGGGGAAGCCGGGGACTGACCACCGTTGGATGAGGTCTCTGACCTCCTCCCTCAGGTCTGCCTCTGCTGCCGAAGGCTCTTCTTCCAGGGGTGGGGGTGGGAAGACTGGCCTCATCACACCCTCGGTTCTGCTGTAGATGAGGATCTCCTCGACGGGGCCCTGGGTCCAGATCTGGATGGGCGTGCCGTCTGGTCTGCGGAAACCTCCCTCCGGGGGGTGAGGGGCGTGGTAGCCTTGCCCTTTGGCTAGTTCCCGGCCTAGGTCGGCCCAGAGCTTCTTGTTTTCGCGTCCTAGTGAGGGGGAGCCCTCTGGCTGCAGCTCCCGCGGAGATGGCGTGTCCGGCGGCATGGAGGAGCCACATTGCAGCCTCCATCCCGTACTTGGTCTGGATGCCGTTGCCTGAGATCGAAGAATGTCCTGCAGCTTGCAGCGATGTTGCCACGAGCTCTAGGAGGAGCGTCCTTGCGACCTTTCCCGTTCGGGCAGTGAAGTCCGTTGCGTCATCTCTGGTGAAGACCATGGCAACGTCCCTTGTGGGAATAGCCGCATCTGCTGAGGCTCTGATGCAGTCCCATTCGTCCGGTGTGGCCAGTTGCTTGCCCAGTGGCGTTAACGACTCCTTGATCCCATTTGGGGTGGTGTTTGCGCAATCCAAGGCGTCTGGGACGCTTTGGGAGCTGTTCGAGGTCATTGTGTGGCGTGGTCTCGAAAAGTCCCGGTTATGGATTCGGCCGAGATCAAGGCCCTCCTCCACGGGGAGAAGTGATGGGGTGTGTTGCTCACTAGCTGGTGCCGTCTGGCTCGTCCGGTGGGGATGTGCTACGTACTTGGAGTAGTCCGCCTGGACTCTGGGGTAGAACACAAATTTGGGGGACCCTGGGCGAAGCCGGCTTAGTGTCTCCGCCTGCTCTAGGTCCAGCCGGTTCCCTTCAATGAATAGCCAGTATGGCTGTTGGGCGGCTTTTGTGTACCGTCTCAGGAGGGGAAGTGATGCAAACAGCTTCTTGGCCCGGCTTTTCCGGAGCTCCCCTGGGCCTTCCTTTGCTGTAAAGCTTCCCTGTTCTGGGTCTACAATCTTGTCGTATCCTATCGCGTTGCCGAGCTGGATAATGGACGTATTTGCTTTTTCCCTTCTGGTTTTCCTGAGATCCCTTCTGGGTGCAGCCTTAAGGGCGAATAAGCCATAAATCATGCTTTCTTCCCTATCTGGCATGTCCCTGTTGGGATATTCCCCTGTTTCCATTTGGAGTGGCAAAAGGCGGGAAGTGCACTTTTGCCAGCTTCTTGGAGGGGCTTGAGGAGGTTTGGTGGAGGTTCCAAGGGGCGCCAGCCAGCGATGTCCTGGTCTTGTATGGCTCCTTTCCCTTCCTCAGGGCAGATGGTTCAGGGGCGAGGTTTGTTGCGGACCTTGTTTCCACACAAAACATGTCTGGCGAAAACCCAAAAGGGAACCTTATTGCAGGGACAGGGAGCATCGCCCCACACGGGGCTGCTGTCCCTTATTCCCCATGCGTCCGTTCCATCTCTCCTTCCACCTTCACGCCTCCTCCTGGCCATTCGGCCGGCGCCTCCGCTGCCCAGCGGTCCCCAGAGGGGGAGGTGCATTACCAGGGGTTATGCACTCCGATCCCTATCGAGTCCTTGGCCCGAGTACGGCCTGGACTCCGATTTCGGGGGCGCCGCCTCTTTCCCGGGAAGCAGGGCCCTCTTCGCACTCCGACGGGGGATCCCATATTCCCCTCCGGGCCCCAGGGTAGTCCCTTGCCTTGTGGCGGCAGGGGCTTCACCGCTCCTTCTCGGGAGTCCCCGACTCCTGGCCCGGCGACTCCTCGGGGTTGGGAGGCGCATTTCCTGCGGACCATAGCTGACGATTTTGCCCAGGTGGACGTCCTGGCCAGCCGGTGGCGGGAGCGTGCCGCTGCCTTTTCCTACCTGGCTCAGAATTACCGTGACGAGGACCTGAGTCCCCACGAGTCTAAGTCGGCTCGGGGTTTCGACGCTGAGCTGAGGGGCCAAATGCGGGTCTATAAGCGCCTTCGTGCTCGCATAGACGCCCGGCTGCACCAGCTGGTTGCCATTCACGCCCCTCGTCCTGTATCTTGTGGTCGCAGCCCGGTTGTTTCCTTCCTGGGTCGCGTCACTCCCAAGAGGTTGTGAGTCCTGGTAAACACCGTGATGGTTTATGCCTTTTGGCTTCGGCTGGGCGTTTCTTGTGGGGCTGTGGACGGGGCCCTCAGCGCTCCCGGTCTGTTGTCCGGTATGGCTGGTGTACTGGGGGCCTGTTGTGGTGGCCCTGTTGCCTATGCCGGCGGCGGGCGGCGATCCCGGCTCTCGTGGCGATGACGTCCACAAGCCCGGTCTTGGGCGGCATGAGAGCACGGGCGCCGGAGTAGTGTGGCCCAGTGGCCTCCCAGTGAGAGCCTATTGGCCGCCGGTCCCGGTGCTCTCGGGTTACTTTGCCATATGGCCCCAGTTAAGTTGTCTGAGGCAATCGTGTCGCAGTGCCTCTGGGGCCTACTGCGGGTACCGGTTACGGTAGGGGTTTCAATCATAAAGGTGGCGCAGTACGCTTGTTCGCGTTGATTTCCCTTGTGGGTTTGTGCGAGGAGCGTTTAGTTGCGTCTGGTCCCCTTGTGGGTCCCAGGAGCATGGGCGGTAGGTTTTGTTTGTTGTTAGAGTACTGTGTATTCTGTCAACGCTTTCCTACCGAGGCTAACTTATTCCCTTTTGGGTGGTTTTTGCCTCTGTGCATTTTTGGGCACACGAGGACGATCATCTGTTGCTCGACATAGCTTGGCGCACGGCGAGGTATACAGGGCAGGGAGTGGGCTCCAGGTGAGGTGGTGCGCACCTCACCTGGAGCAGCCAGTTGTCCTCTGCCGGCCCGCTCTGGCGCTAACCTGCTTCGCAACGGGCGATCTCCTCCGGGGAGCAATTTGCTTCCCCAATGTGCCCTATGGCTAGTGGGTTAGGAGAAAACTTCCCATTTCTGCTCTCGTGCCCCAGAGCAGACGAACTCTTGGTCCTGAAATTACCATTTGGTGGATGCTGGCGCCGCGGGGCACCGTCGCTCGCTTCGAGCTCGAATAGCTTTCAATGAGATCCGATAAATCCCGATTGCCAGCTTTTGGCCTTTTTCCGGTTGGTTTCGTCAACTTCCCATACCGGACATTTCAACTGCAAGGAGCTCACTGTCGCTTCAGAACGTTTATGATTGAGGGCTTGGGTCGAAATCGACGGGAATGATGTCTCTCGGTCTTCTGGGCGCCTCGCACTCGACCAGCTCAGCCACCCCATCTGACTCACCCACCACCCTGAACCACTGGCCGGTTGAGTCGCAGAAGCGAATGTACAGGTCTTCACTGAACGCTGTCGCCTCAATAGGAACCACGGTAAGCTTCCCATGGTGGAAGAAGTGGGTGGCACCCTCGGTCACCCAGACGATCTGATAATCGTCACACCAGAACCCCTTGACCCTCTCTGGGAACCGGAGCGGGGTGGGTGTGAGGCAGTTGTCGTTCTTTCTGTACCCAGGCAGCAGGCCCGACTGGGCGATATGATCGGGAACTTCGCCAGCGAACAGCAGCTGGCGGCCACCGTATTCCTCGGTGAAATCAAGTGCAGAAGAAATGATCCGGTCGACCCTGAAGGGCAGCACCTCGAAGCCAGTCATCTCATTCTCGTGCCCAATTCCCAGCTAACCATAATCGTTGTCTCCGCTGATCATCTGCCGATCGCCCATGGAGAGGATGACAGTCGCGATAAATAAACTTCCCACATGAATGATGTGATCTGGGACAAAGCCAGCGGGCACAGCGACTGGGTGGAAGAGGTACTCGTTCTCCTCCTCGACTGGGCCGACGAAGCGCACCGAAGCAGCGCCAGCCATGACAGTGCCGACTGGGGTGAGAATGAACGTCTGATCTCCCTTCATCAACACATCAGTCACCATCCTGTGCTTCTCCCAAGGGGGCAGGCTGGTCTCGAGCTCGGCGACCTCGGCGCAGGCGGGGAAGGTAAGGCGGGTCGGGTCGTTGAACTCAAATGACTCGAACCCCAGCTGGCCATGACCGCTATACCCCCAGCCCCACATGCCCTTGGGCGTCCTGGCGATGTGGGTCCATATGTTGCTGTAGACCTCGAGGGCCCTGGGCATCCTGGCCCTGGTGAAGGCGGTGTGATTGGCAGTGCCGAGCATGAAGAGTCGGTCCATGTACATGCGGTGGTGATAAAATATGTAGGACCAAGCGTGCTGATAGCTCTCGCCGTCCTTCTCGGCGACGTTCAGCGAGAAGAAGAACTTGCGGCAGAGGAACCAGAGGCACTTGGCCTCGGGGGCGATGACCTTGCGGATCTTGTCGTAAATCGTGGTACCACGTGACCCCAGCACTTGGGCCTCTTGCAGCACCCTGTCCTCGAGGTCGGGGTTGGCCCCGCCACCCAGCAGACACGCCCACACCGCGCCCTGGTTCAGCGTGTGCATGGCGACCGGGAGCTCCTCGCCATCCGCGAGCTCAACGTTCATTGACAGCGGGGGGCCGCTGGTGAGGATCGAGCGGGCGCGGTCGAGGAGGGCTTGCGCGGTTGGTTCGAGAGGGGGGATCTCTGAGAGCGTGGCGAGGAGGCTTCTTGAAGTGCCTGGAGTAGGCGCACTGGATCAAGGATGGGATGTCCCCAGAGATGGAGGCCGTTATGGCGACCGAGGAGCGATATGCGGAGGTAAGTGTGTCTTTGATGCACGTTGGAGAGGAACTAGTGCTGCTCATGCCTTCCAGCGCTCAGTTCGGTGCCCAAATTCTGACTGCCGACTCGCCGACCGCCGACACCACTCACCGGAGCCACGAAACGTGACCCCAGCGGCCGCAGATCGTAACGCATCCTCCCGTCCAGCGGTCTTCTGACATTTATCATGCTCATCAGCCCGTCACTCGTCGGCCTCAAGGAAGAGCAGGCCCGTCATAGCAGCCACGCCGAGAGCCATGCTCAGCATGTGCCCCACTCGGTGGCCCACCGCGGCATGCCCGTCGCGATGCATGGTGTGAGCTAGAAGCTCGATCAAGCCCACATAGAGGAACGTCCCGGCCGACAAGGACACGCCAACGAAGACGACGGCATCTTTTGCTGCGCCCTCCACAAGCTTATGCGTGGCCGCACCGAGGAGGTACCCCAGCGGCGTGATGCAGGCGTACGCGACAGTGACCGCGGCCACTACACCCACCCCTGCTCCATGCAGGACGATGGAAGCGACGAGAGCCATCGCCTCGAGCCCCTTGTGCGCAAATATAGCGACCCAGGACATCCGCGCCGTCGACCCGTATGGAAGCACGCCCAGGCCGAAACCTGCGACGATCGAGTGGAAGGAGAGCGCGGAGAGGAGGAACAGAGGGATCAGGCACGCCCGCAGAGGGCCCATTGAGGCGCGGGCCTTGGGCGAGTGCCTGTGGGGGCGGGCTGGGTAGGGGCAGTGGTCGACCTGGCACCCGGCCTCGGTGCATGTCATGAGGGCATGCTCGCTGTGCGTATGGGGGTATGCGGGCGGGCGATCGTCGGGCTGGTCCACGGGCGGCTGTTGCTCGCCGTAGTCTGGCCTCACCGACTCTGCCACTGGGATGGACGACTCCGCGTCGCTGGCCTGCGATTCGACGTCGGAAAGCTCCTTGTCCTCTACGATGTGGAGGGAGCAAAGGCCGTTGTCCTCGACATGCGAGTGGGCGCCTGTGATGTAGTCGACGGCGGCCATGGCGACAAAGACAGCGGAGGCGATCATGAAAGCAACGGGGCGGCCGGCGAGGAGGGAGGCGTCGGGTATTGTGGACTCCGCAGCCTCGTTGGCCTCAGGCAGCATGTGCAGCAGGGCGCCAGCGAGGAAGACACCAGCTGAAAGCATGTTCATGTACTCCATAATCGCATCAAACGCGATATTCTTTGCTAGAATGGCCGGAGTATATGCGCCATGCAAGCGGAATGGCCCCACCAACGAAGGCGACGAGCCATATGGAACCAAGGCAGAAAGCTGCCCAGGTAATCTCTCTCAAATCAACGAAATCAAACATTCAATCCTGTATATGCACGCCAAGTTCTCTTCAGTCTCGTTTCAAGCGCTTGGAGCAAGTTCACGTTGCGCGTGGGCGAGGTGAATGCAGTGGCAGATTGATCTGGTCGATGATTTGGTGCGAATCAGTGCGAGATCGAAATAATCAACATGCTATTGCGGTACCAACGTATTTCTACGCCGATGTTGGCTGCGACTCGGGCTCTCCAGGGGCAGTGCCCTCGCTATGGTCAACGTGAGGCGTGAGCTTGAGGGGGAGAACTTTCGTGCTGGTTGGTGAATCGGGAATGATAAAGGCTTGAGTCACGTGCGCCAGGGCGACGAGTGGTCTGGCGTGAAGCAGCGGTGTCTGGCCTCGCGTGTGCTCTCGCGCGACCCATTCTGGGCAACAACGGCAGGCGGCATTTAGAGGTGCGATGATGTTGGTTAGCGATGACGTCGGAGAGTAGTCTGAATTGTGTTTCTACTGGGAGAGCCCAGCAGCCCCGTGCATTTGACTGATAGATACTTCTGCAGGCTTCCAGCGCCGCGAGCTCTAAGCATCGGCCGGGGCCTCATCTGTCAACGAGCAAGCGGCGGTGCTTTCTAGTGCCTGCAGCGGCGCTTTCGTGCCGACTGCCTCTCGCAGCTCACTGTCGAACTCAGACCTTCCCGAGCGCTCGCTCGCCCTGGCACGGGCTTCCGACGTCGTGTTGATGTTGTTTGAAAGATGGCGTATACCGTGTGTCTGAGTAGCCCCGATGCGTTAAGGCATTCGCAGCCGTGGAGTTCACGTGCGTTTCGCTAAGTGCCTCGCCGCGCAGCCCATGCAGGGGCTGAAGGCAGAAGCATTAGCGAGCGCCGAAGCATGAGAACGAGCAAGACGCTCAGTTCGCGGCGCTTCGGCCTGTAGCGATCATTAAAGTGCACACCCCCGATCACTCGAAAGTCTACTGAGACTACAGAAGCTTCTCCAGCAAACAAAGTAATGACTACCGATATTAACGCCCCGCACGAACGAAATCTCGTTCTTTGGGCGGCGTTCACCGATCAGATGAAAACTTATTTCCAAACAACCACGAAACCGGACCCCCTGCGACATTTCCTAACGCCTGGTCCCGTAGAAGACTTTATTCGCGGCTACTTCAAGCCCGGCACAGTTTACACGGATATCAACGACAAGGGTGTGAAGATGTTGACCTGCGACGATCTGTTTGAGTACTTGGTTACCGAGCTGGTGCCCTATTCCAGGGACCGCACGGTCAAGAGCGATACCGCCAACACCAAGCCTCCCTCACCGGACGCCATCAGCAAGAAGCGCCAAGAGCTGGAGACACTCGAGCGCGCCATTGTCCTCTTCAAGAGTATCGGCACCGAGCTCACTTCAGAAGAGAAGGCTGATATGCAGACAACCGCCCGCGAGGCTATCAAGCTTGTGAAAGAGCTGCAAGCCCTCGAGGCGAACCCCGAGACACCGTCGGTTAAGGAGAACAAGGAACCCGTCTTGAATCGCGCCCAGGCTCTCGCCACCCAGGCAGAGCAGTTCTTCTGGCTGATACGCGACCTCTTGGACTTTTCGATTGCCGAAAGTCTGGAGATTCTCCGGGCCGTCCCCAGCCCCATTTACACCTCCGACAAGCTCGCAACGAGCCGCAGCGTGTTGGAGTACCTCGCCAAATTCCGCTCCACTTATAACTTCGTTTTTGCCGACAGGTCTGACAAGAGCGGGAAAGAGCACGACAACAAGGTCAGCACGGAGGTCAAGACAGCCTTTCTCCATGGCCTCGCCTCCTGTGGCAGCACGGAAGAGACAAAGATGAGATTCTATTTACCATAAACTGCACTGACTAGAGAACCTGTTGCCACACTGCCCCCACGGCCCGGAGCCAAAGGCGAGGACAGGACAACGGAAGAAGGAGAACAGGGAAGTGCAGAAAAGATGGCAGAGATACCGACCGTACCAAGCACAACAGCGCAAACGGCAGGCGAGGAACAACTGAAACGGCTCGAGGCTGACTCGACTTAAGAGCAGAAGACCGCACACCCTGCCCCCACGGACCGGAAGGTCGCGGCCGAGGACCGGAAAGAAGGTGCGTTGTTCTGAGACCGCTGGCACACAGCTGTTCTCATCATATCAGAGAACTCCAGAAGAGAAAACTCTGCACACCACGACATCATGTCGAGGGCATCATCACCGAAACTACATGTTGCGGCGACATGTGGCCTGTTACCACGCATCAGAAGGGAATAACCAGTAGGTTCAGGGTCCCTTCAAGGAGAGAGTGGGGGTTGCCCCTCATGTTGTTCGTTAACTCGAGTCTCCGCCTGACTTCTTATGGCCTCCAAGATCAGCCGCTTCAAGGCAGTAACTTCGAGCAGAAAGAAAGCTTCCAGCCATCCACGGTACTCTGTCGTTTTGACCGGCGTTGGGCCTACGCTCACCCACTTCAAGGCAACTTATCATCTACGAACAAAAGGGAAGGATAGGAGTCACGCCGACCTGGACGTGAATACTGATCAAGGCCAAGCATAGCCGCTCAACCCACCAGAGACCAGCTCCATCACCGATATAAGTCATCGCGATAGACGTTCTAACACAGCTCGTCACCGTCGTCCACCCCGCATAAGAAGAAGTGTCCTTCACGTCAGACCAAGTGTGCTAAAGGAGCACCGTCGACCTCCGCACGTTCCGGGTTCAGGTCACGTCTTGGTCGATAGACACTGAGATTGATTTGTACAGCTCATCACACTGATTCAGGCTCGCCACTGTCCCGGCTTAGCATATGCCGGAGCTTGGAGCACCAACCTCGACTCAGCACATGGACACCGTTGGGTAGACTGGCAGAAGGCAGACCGACTTGGGCCACCTCACAAGCACGATACGTCAGTCCCAAGGCTCCATCGAATGAGCATAAAAGTCAAGTCATAAAGGCGAAGGTCAACCTGCCAACCCGTCAAATGAATGACTCCGTGGGTCGGACTGGACCTAGTAAGGTCGCCACCCCGTACATCACCGTCGTATACAGCTCGTACCCTCGCCCTGCGTCCGCTGTAAGGCCTCAAAGGCTGTCGCGCCACGTCGTTGGCAGCGCGGGCAGCAGACCAATCACCTCCCTGTTTCACAGTGCAGGTCTCTCAGACGCCGCAGACCACTCGTCTTGTACCGCTGGATGTCATATGAACTTGCTTACCCGCCTTTTGAGGCATATCATTGGTGCAATTCACCTGCGGTCAACAATGGTCAAATGTCGCGTCAGACCTCTCATAAATCTGTTATAGGGCTTCTCGTCACGCTAGAATGCGTTAGAATGACTTAGTTCCTTCTGTAGACCGTAGATATCAGAAGATTCGGCCATCGAATCTATAAAGATTCGGTCGATCGAACATGGTCTCAGACACGTCAGCTCGCTGTAGGGGGAACGAACCCTCGTCGTGGTACCCCGTTGCTGCTTGCGTGGCGAGGAAGGTGAGGAAAATGGTGAGAGCTAGATGAGCTCGATGCGGCGCTCGTCGTGGAACGACGCCGCTGGAACGACGGTTATATCACTTGAAGAGAGCAGCCAACGCAGCCACTCGTTGTATCAAGGCATTATTACGCTCCTGGACCAGCACAATGGCTCGTCGTGGCATGAAACAGCGAAATTGTCCGTAAGATCGCTAGTACCACACGAAAAGTCGTCGGAGCATGGACATAGCAGCTAATTTCAGCTGTTCGCATATAAACTAAGCATTTTCAAGGGGAACATCCCACTTAGCTGCAAGCAAAGCCGCTATTTGGTTGAAACGAACATGTGTCCGCTCAGCTGATCAATCTGGGGCAAATTGAACATCGCGGGGCAAAATGGCTCTAGCCATCCCAAGTCTTCGCTCGAGAGGTTAGGTCACTCACTCGGGCTTCAATCAAAAGATTGAGGGATTTTCTACCTCGCTCGGTCATTACAAGGGGACACCATCATGGCTATCCGTCCTCCTCGTGTCTGGAGCTCGCCCCCCTCTGTGCAAGTCTTCCTGAATCGTCGCGTTGCGCTTAGCTAGCGATCGATCGATTTTCGCACTCGTTGTGGGAGCGGACTTCATTCAGCGTCGTCAGTTTCGCACAGCTCTACTATTATACGTCACCAGGTGTTGTCTCACGTCGTTTTTTACGCCGTATAGTCCCCAGGCGCACTTCTTCGACGGAACCATGATGAACAGAGCTACCGACTTGCGCTACTCGCGTTGGAGTGCGAATTCCATAGCAAGCAACGGAAGAATTCGCTGCATATTAGGTGTTAAGCATTATCACCTCCCTCACTGCCGAAATACTGCAGAATTTTGAACGGAAAGGCTAGCACACCTCTTTCTTTCTCCTGAATCGCCAGAACTTCGTCCATCCGAACCAGCATGATACTACCGCAAAGCTTATTGGCAGTTATATAACTGTGGCAGCACGGAAGAGACAAAGATGAGATTCTATTTACCATAAACTGCACTGACTAGAGAACCTGTTGCCACACCTCCCCAAACGCCACGACCACAGCATATCTGGTGGGCGAGGGCTCTATCAACCGCGTCACGGCGGCAGAGCCTGTCACCGCCATGCTAGATGAGGCACGGGAGGCCCTCGGCTCGCTGCAAGCGGATTTGATCCGTATCGAGCCGCTGCTGCGACCAGTATCGTCCGACACGGCCCCAGAGCGACAACCCAGCTCGGGCCCCGTACTCGCACCACCCCCGCCGAGAACGACGGGCGGAAAGTGCGCGTTCCACCTGACCGCACACCCGACGAAAGACTGCAACATTGTCAAACAGCTCCGCGTTGATCCGAGCAAGCTGAAGAATAAGCAGTTGACCGACCACTACCGAGTGTGCGATAAGCAAGGCAAGACAGTCATGCCCGAGGTCAAGAAGGAAGCCGAGAGGCGCAATCTCGCCCTCCCTGGCATTGCACGCAACCGGGAGGCTCGTGATGCTGATAAGCCCATGTCATACGTGCCGGGAGTCGCAACCGAGCCCCTATTGGACAGCCTACCGGATACTCCGACGAACCGATATCGCGCAGTGATGCGCACGCAGCGGAACGGCTCACCACTGGTCGTGTCACTCGACACAGGTGCGGAACAGTACCCCATATTGATGCGCCCGGATGCTGCCGCCTACCTCTCCCTCGAGGTGAAACCAGCCTCAGGCCCTGTCAACGGCTGGAGAGATGTCCACGGCGAGTATGTGGGCACAGCACAGCTCACTCCCATCATCTCAGAGCCATACTTCGACATTCCGGTCCGAGCCTCGACCGAGCTGACCGCCTATATTGTCAACGACCTGCCCGTGGCAGTCCTGTATGGCACCGTTGTGAAGGGTGCACTGCTTTATATGGCGACACCAATTGTGTCGAGTCGAGACGGCCATTGACCGTATCGAGATCAGGGGATTATATGTAGAGGGTAATTATATGTATATATATTATATGTATATATCACACTACCCCCTCCCCACCCAAAAAAATAAATCCTCACTCCTGAGAAAAAAATCCAGGGCAAATCTCTGACCCTTGACGTAATCGTCCAGAAGTCGGCGGATAGTCCAGGAGTCGATAAATCGTCGAGGAGTCCGCAACAACGAAGTTCGTCGTCGACATTTCCCTAATGGCGCTTCGGGATGGTTCCTTCCAGCCTTTTCCTACTTACTGATGTCAAAGTGTCCAAATAGTCGTCCAGAGCTCTTAGCTGCGCATTCGCCGCGTTCAACGGTTCCCAAGTGGCTTCATCTGGTTCAAAACCGGCCCATTCGATCAAGATGGCCGAACGATTCTTCCTACTACCGAGCTTGTGGCCTACGATCCTTTCGACAACGAATTCCTGATGATCCCGTGCCGCTAAGCGCACCGCTTGCTCCATCGAGACCTTAGCCACGCTTATCCGTTCCTCATGGATCAGTACCACCTTGTGCGAGATTAAGTCCTTCATGCGCCAGGTGTTCGGGCTTTCCCCTTGCCCGACGGCCTGCATCGGTCCACGGGCCTTAGCAGTCAACTTCGTCTGTCTCGTTGCCCACCTCACAAAATAGAGGTCGCCAGTCCGTACCTTAGACTGAGACTCAGCCGGCTGTTTCGCAGCCTGGCGGCGTTCATACTCACCCACCGCTTGTTCCGCTGCCGCTCTGAAGCCCTGCCGAGCCCGTGCCCACTCTGCCAGATCCGCCGGGGCCCCGACAGCCTCCGCCATCGGTGCCAACTGCTCGGCCGACTTAAGAACGGCGGGTGAGATGCCGAAGAGGCATTGGAGTGGGCTCATGCCCCCTAGCGTGCTGTGTGGCGCGCTGTTAATCACCAGCTGCGCGACCGGGGAGCCAGTGCTCCCACTGGTCGTCTTCCGCCTCCAACAACAGCTTGCGTAGAGCTCGGACCAACGTGCCATTGGCTCTCTCCACTATGCCATTACTAGCAGGATGATATGCGGTGGAGAATCGATGGTTGAGGGTCAGTCGAGTCGTGACTTGGTTGACGAGTTCATTTCGGAACTGCGAGCCTTGGTCAGTCTGGATCGTCTGTGGTACTCCCCATCGACCACACACGCGGGCAACCACCTCGGCCGCCCCCTGGGCGTCGGTGCTCTTCACCGGGTAGACGTCCACGTACTTCGAGAACGCATCAATGACTACGACAACGTACTGGTTGCCGTGCGGTGATTGGGGGAGGGGCCCGATAGTATCAAGCTGCACCACCTCGAATGGCTGCCTGTGCTGCGTGGAGTGCCAGGGGACTCTCGTACGCCCCGGTTCCCGTGCCTTCTGGCATATGGGGCACTCTTCGACCCACTGGCGAGTGAAGGGTCTAATCTCCTCCCATCGATCACCCGCCCGGTCCTGCATTGCTGCCAATGGAACGTGGCCCGCACTGCCCCCATGTAGAGACTCTAGTAATGCACGAGCGTCGTCAGGAATCTGTTGCCGGTCGAGTAAGTTTGTCTCCATCGGCAGTCGGGATAGGGCATCCGCTACTACGTTGTCCTTCCCGGCTACATGCCGCAGCCTGAACGGATACTCGCCCAGGATAATCCTCCACCTCTCGAGCTTGGCGCTGAGGTCCTTCCGCTTGTGAAGGAATAGTAGGTTCTTGTGGTCGGAACACACAGTGAGGTCTGGGTGTAGCTTGAACAGCGGGGCGAGGTCGGGCTGTGTCACGCAGTGTACAATGGCGTATAGTTCCTTGTCATACGTCGACCACCGCCCTTGAACTGCCGAGAACTTCTTGCTGAAAAAGGCAACTACCTGTTCTTCCCCTGGGTCACCCTGAAGCAGGACCCCGCCGATGCCCTCGTCAGAAGCATCAGTGTATAGCTGCCACGGCTTTGTCAGGTCGGGGAACACTAGCGCCGCTGCGTTCGCTACCGTCTCTGCGAGCTCGCGTACTATGCCGTCGTGCTCGTCGGTCCACTGCCCCATATCCTTGATCTCGTAGAGCGGGGCGAGGACCCTCTGGCAGTCCGGTATGAACCTTGCCAGATAGTTGAATTTTCCAATGATGCCGCGGAGATCTGTCATGTTGTTGGGCCTAGCTAGGGCCCTGAGCGAGGCAATCCTCGACTCCGACACGCGACTGCCGGTTCCGTCAATGACGAACCCGACCACTTCCACGCTCTTGGCTCCGAACGTGCACTTCTTGGGTGCCAGCCTTAGTCTGGCCGCTCTCAAACACTCGAAGACCGTCCGGAGTGTAGCAAGGTATTCCTCTGCCGTCCGGGCATAGTTCAGAATATCGTCGATGTACACGCAAGCGCCCTTGTGCAAGACTGGTGCCAGGCTGCGCTGCATCTCCCGCTGGAACACCGCAGGAGCATTCCTCAAGCCGAACGGCGTGCGAACAAACTCGCAATAGTCGTCGGGGGTGACGAACCCCGTCTTGAAAACGTCTTCGGGCCGGACCTTCATCTGATGGTACCCTGAGGTCCATACTGCTGAACCACTCAGCACCTGCGGCCTCGTGGACGAAGGACCGTAGGTCCGGCAGCGGGAACCGGTCCGGCTTGGTTACGTTGTTGACCGCAGTGAGGTCCACACAGAGTCGAATAGCCCCATCCTTCTTCGTGGCGACCACTATTGGGCTTGCCCACGGCCCACGGCAGTCTCGGATAATACCTTCCCGCTTCAACCGGCGGACTTCCTGCCGCACTAACTCCCGCTTAGGGGGTCCCAGGTGTCTCGGGCGGCTCTGGATGAGCGCGTCTTCGGATGTATCTATGGCCATGGGGCCAAGGGTAGAGCCCTCCGGGGGTAGTCCCCCGAACAGCTCGGCAAACTCCCGGATCAGCGCCCATATGTCGGGGAGCTATGTCTGAATCCGGCACAGTGATGGCCGACAGTGAGTCATCCAACGTCTCCTCCACCTGATTAATCTCAACATCAATGTCATCCCCATCGTCGCCATCCTCGGCCTTATCGATGAGCCTGATGAAGAGTTCATCGTTCGTCACGACTCCGAGCTCGCGAAGAATGTCTAGACCGACGATGGTCTTGACCGGAGCGCCTGGGAGTACCACTAGCCGTACCTGTATCTCGACGTCAACCGGCGTCAGCCTCTCCAATATTATTGTAGCGGTGGCATAGGTGTTTGTCTTCGACACTCGCTGATCAGCGGTCACGTAGTGTATCGTTGGCCCGGTGCAAGTTGGTAAGTGAAATTGTTCCACTGCTCCCTCCGTCACCGCTGAGAACGTCGCCCCTGTATCCAAACGAAACGAACACTGCTGGCCATTTATTTGGCCGGAGGTCATGAGGGGCTTGGCGTTCTCTAGGAGGTTCACCTCGGGCTTGCCTGTCGGACACTGGGAGTCCCAGTGCCAGCCACCGCAGCTAGAGCAAGGGCGATGGGGAGGCTTCTTGGCCGGGTCGACGTCATTGGCCTTGTCGGAGCTGTTGTGGCGGGCCTCGCGACGATCGGCTGGAGAAGAGCGACTGTCGGACGGAGAAGGCTTGGAGGTCTGGCCTCGGGGCTTCTTGGACTTGGTCTTTGCCTGGGGCGGCCTATAATAGCCGTAACGTTCGGCTTCTTGGCGGGCCGCGTCGTCTCGCTTTGCTTCTCGGGTGGCTAGGGAGTACATTGCCTTGAGGTTCGAGGGGCGCTTGACTTTGGCCGCAAATTTGACCGCCTCTCGGAACGGCTTCGGCTCCAGGGCATCGATGAAGAGCTTCATTGCTTGGCGCTCCATCTGTGAGACGTGGTCCTCAACGAGGCCACCCTCACTCTCTGACTCCGAGTCGCTGTCCTCCATGTCGGCGAATGTCGCACGGAAGGACCGAATAAACTGGCGAATGAGTGCTACACGTTCGGAATGTTCGTCTGTGGGGCAAATGAGGCTTTGGAGCTTTGACTTAAGCTCGGCAGTGGATGACGGAGCCAAAAAGCGATGCAAGTAGTCCGCGATGGTTTCGTCGTCTTCGTCGATGAGATTCTCCTCTCCGAAGAAGTCTTCCAGGAGGTCCAGCGTCTCGGGAGCCATGAAGGTAGCCATACGAACGTTGCGGTCTCTTGTAATTGCCTTGAGACGGGCAAGATCCGTTTGGAAACGGCGTAGGTCTTCAGAATTAAAGTCGGCATCGAGCGACGGGACAATCATTGAGCTGGGGATCATTACCGCAGTGTTAACACTGTGAAGGGTGCACTGCTTTATATGGCGACACCAATTGTGTCGAGTCGAGACGGCCATTGACCGTATCGAGATCAGGGGATTATATGTAGAGGGTAATTATATGTATATATATTATATGTATATATCACACCGTAGCGCTTCGCGCGGTGGGCCTCGACTTTGGCCACAACAAGGCAACACCTGTTGATACGCCCGCGCTCTTTGAGCCGGCAGACTTCCATGAGCTCGCCCAGATGTACACCGCGTCTGGCTCGCAGGAGCTCCCCACAGTCCATCGAGAGAACCTGGGGGACCTGGCCGACGACTTCGACGAGCTGTGTGGTGGTCATAGACCACACTAATCATTTATACAGTTTAAGCCATTTATTGGCACAAGGGTTTTCTCTTCTTCTTTCCCTGTAAAAGCATTCTCCGCATTAGCGAGGCACATTAACGTTAATTCCCCTCAAATGCTGAAGAAATCCGATCCCCCGTTGCTGAAGTCGCCAGATCTGAACGAACTGTTCATCTTTGTGGACAAGTTCAACGATTACCGCGCCTTAGGGGGCAAGCGAGACATTGAGAAGCTAATCGACAGCGAGGTTCGGGAGATGGTGACAGCAATCCTACCAGCGGACGATCTTGACGACGCGGAGGAAGAGATCCCTCTCCTCCTTAATCAACATCATCGTGCCGCTCGCTCCAGAGCCCAGAAGGACCTCAAGATCATCAAGCGCCTAGGACGCGCTCTCAGACCTACTCAAGAAGTCAACAAGCTCCGTCTCTTTAGAATCACCGCCAAGGACTTCTCCCCTATCGAAGTTGCTCGAGTCAACAAGAAGTTCCGTATTACCATGGCAGTCGTCCAACCCGAGTTCCCCCTCGAGACACTACGCGACATATACGTTCGTTGTTTCAAGTTCGGATCCAACCAGACGATGTACCGCATCAAGGAGGTGATCCAGGACATGTCGCTAGAAGATGCCATGCCGCGCGTTCTAGCCCTATCCAGAACAGTCCAAGAGAGCACCGCGATCGCCAACGCGTTCCAGGACAAGCCGTCCAACGCCGAGCACCACCACACGAGCCGTAACTCCCACCGACGCAACGATCGCAAGCCTCAGTCACGTCCCACCGAAGACCGTTCGCATGCTACCAGACCTGAACACGCGTCGACTAAGCCTATCGACAAGAAGGGCAGACGTGATCATTCACAGTTCACTTGCTATAACTGTGGTGGTAAGGGTCACGCCGTCTACGAGTGTAAGAAGCCCAAGAACAAGTGTCAGAAGTGCGGGAAGAGCGGACACCTTGACAGGTTCTGTAAATCCCCACAGTACTTGTCCTTGTTCTCGATGACTTCACACAAACGCAAAGATAGCCTACCTCTGTGCAAAGTTAAGGTCGAGGGTCGAGACGTCGTTGCCTTGATTGATTCGGGAGCCAACTGCTCCACTATATCCCCCAAGCTGACCAAGGGTATGACGCGTATATCAGATGAAGAGCGAAGCGTGCGTACAGCCAAGGGAACTATACAGTCCCAAGGTTCCGTGCAAGGGAACATCAAACTCATGCCGTCAGCCTTTACACCTAAGGCAGTGTCCTTCAAGCCGGAGTTGATTGTGCTAGATACTGAGTTCGACGTCGTCCTGGGGTACCCCCACCTTGTCGAGCTGGGAATCCTCCCCGACGTGAACGTAGAGTCAGGGGGAATACTCGGACGAAGTCCAGGTCCCCGAAGCTTTCAAGCACAACGCTGCCATTTTTAGTCTATCCGACCAGTCGACCAAGAGTCAAGCCGAACTGATCAAGAGGTTCTCCGATCTATTCCAAGACCGGGACGAACCTAGCAGGCTAGAGCCGTACGACCTCGTTCTGAAGGACGATCGGGTCGTGAACGCCAGACCTTACTATGTACCCCCAGCGAAGATACACGTCGTGAGAGAGCACATCGACACGCTGCTAGCCAAGAAATATATCGAGGCCTGCCAGTCACAATACGCTTCCCCAGCTATGACTGTGCCTAAGAAGGGAGGCAAGTCGCGTTTCGTAGTCGATTTCCGCCGTATTAACGAGCTTACTGAGCCGTTCGACTACCCCATCCCTCGTATCGACGAGGTGCTGTCACAGCTCGCAGGACAGAAGATCTTCGCGACTCTAGACCTGTCGTCCGGGTACCACCAGATCCCTTTGACAGAACGATCAAGACCCCTGACTGCATTTACCACCGTACTAGGGCAGTATCAATACCGACGGATGCCTTTCGGGCTGCGCAACGCAGGAGCTCACTTCCAGAAGGCCATGGAGCGCGCCTTCGCCGGGCTCGTGGGCAGCTCATGTTACATTTACATCGACGATATTATTGTCTTCGGCAGCGACGAGGCCGAATATCTCGCGAACCTCGAAAGAGTCCTGGACCGTGCGCGTAAGGTCAAGCTCCAGCTCAATCGCGAGAAATGCCAATTCGGCAGGCAGGAGGTCGAGTTCTTAGGTTGGGTTGTCAATGATGGGCAGGTGAGCATCGCACCCAGCCGTGTAGACGACATCGCAAATCTCCAGATGCCGACATCCATCAAGGGCATGCAGGGCCTAGTAGGATTCCTCAACTATTTCCGGGATCACATCCCCCATTTTGCGGAAATCGGACACCCGTTAATCAAAGCTATGTCCGGTCACACAAGTCTCGGCCTGACCGCCCAGCAGGAGGCCCTCGATAAGCTCAAGCAGAGCCTTACCTCCGCTGACGCCCTAGCAATTTTCGACGCCACGAAGGAGCATTCTATAATGACCGACGCCTCGGGAGTGGGGTACGGCGCAGTCCTATTGCAAGAGGGCAAGCCTGTCTGTTACATGTCGAAGGCCTTCAACGCCACACAGTCTCGTTGGTCAACGATTGAGAAGGAGGCGTACGCCATTGTGGCGGCCTTGCAGCGCTGGCGCAAGTTCCTTGCCTGGGGACCTTTCTCCATACTCACTGACCACCGAAACCTTACCTTCATGTACCGTAGCATCAACCCGAAAGTCAGGAGGTGGGCCGATGCCATTTCCGACTTGGACTTTGAGATTAAGCACGTCGCCGGCCTGGACAATGGAGCCGCAGATGGTCTGTCCCGTGTGTTTACTATGTTCACTCGCAAAGCTACGACCGATGAGATTGAAGAAGCACACACCACCGCCGGCGCCCATCTATCTCGACGACTAACGACCGAGAAGCTTAGAGCCGAAGGGTTGTCGGTGTCGAGAGCCGCAGTCGACCAGGTGATTGCAGCTTGCCCGGTGTGCCAAGTCCTCGAGAGACCCCACGTCGATACACCGGATGGTCTGCATACCGCCGTTGATGAACCGTTTAAGCGAGTAGCCATCGACACCTTAGGTCCGTTCCCCAAGTCGCAGGGGTTCACGCACATCTCCGTCATCATAGATATGTGTAGTAGGTGGACCGAGTTGGTTCCAGTTACAGGTACGACTGCGCAAGCCGCAGTTACGGCGTTCGTTAATAACTGGGTCTTACGCTATGGCTGCCCCGAGGTCTTACAGACTGACGGCGGGCCCGAGTTTAACAATCAGCTCATGAAGTCCCTGGCCGACGAGATGGGTTTCCACACCCATGTTACGACTCCACATCACCCGCAATCTAATGGCATCGTCGAACGGGCCAACAGTGGAGTTCTCAAAATCTTGAAGGCCAGAAAGTTCCATTTCCGGGACGCGGACTGGGTCAAGCACTTACCTGTCGCACAATTTATCGTCAATTCGACGCCCAGGATACCCACTCACCTCTCACCATCCGAGATCATACTAGGTGTCAACATCAGGATCCCGAACGAGATCATCATCTGCACCCACTCGACTAGCGCCAGAATACAGGACAGACGCGCGGCGGCTGGCCAAGCCATCCAGCTAGCGAAGGCTAGAATTCAGGCAATGAGAGAGGACGCTCTCGCAAACGCCGCATCGTCACGTCAGGAGTTACTGTGCCGGTTCGTGTTGGTCAAGTACCCAGCCAGACCTCCCAACAAGCTGATGCCAGGATGGCGAGGGCCCATGCGACGGGTCAGTGCGGTTAAGCAAGATGGCGTGACGGTCGCCTATGAAGTTCAGGACCTCAACCAGGGAAGCCAAGGCAAGATATTGAAGGTCGACGCCTCGCGCGTACGCAGATTTAACCCTGGCAATCTATCCGAGCGAGAGATCAAGGACTTGGCCGCCACGGCGAACGATGAGTGGGAAGTGGACCGTATTTCCAAATCGCGAGGGAACGGAACACGAACCAAACGCGAATACCGCGTTCACTGGTCTGGTTTCGAGGACGAGGAGGCGACATGGCAGGATTGGGACTCCGTCAAGGACCTGGAAGCATTAGATATATATTTGAAGTCTGACCAAGCCAAACTGGACGGTCTATAAATCTTCACCACATCTAATCGCTCCAGCGTCAAGTCATCAGATTTATTCGTCGTCCGACTCCTCGGTATCGGTCAGCTCGACCAACCAAGACGCGTCAGCGTGGCGCTCAAGATCGTGCTCAGCAAGATAGTCGCGCACACAACGGACGAGACAGAGATCGGCGTTCAGCCAGACGATGCTGAGGCTAGAGTAACCCTCATACTGGAGTATGAGAGCGAAGGTCCCAGGTCCACGAGTCGTTTTGAGGAATTCATGACGGACAACACACGTCACGGTGTAGTAACGGTCCGGGTCCGAGACCTGAATAGGCTCCCAGTGGACCTCGTCACCGATCGCAGGCAGGTGACCCTCGCGACACAGCTCGTCGACCAGGGTCGCCCAGAAGGCGCTGGGAGCTGAGATGCAGCGGCTGATCCCGAAGAGTGCCACTCGGAAGTAATCGGGCGAGAGGACGAGGATCAGCAGGCGGTTGAGGTATCCGCGAGCCGTGGTATCCGACGTGACACCGGCAGCAGCGCGAACTGCGGCCACGAGCCCGGCAGAGTAGCGCCCACTACCGGTCAGGCTGATGTCGCCACTCCGGAGGGCTGCTGAGACGATATCGCCATCAGTGAGCGTCGGGCACAGCTTGATCTTGAGGTGGGTCACCACCCCAGCGAGAGCGAACTGACAGTAAGCCACGAGGTTAAGAATCTGGCGAGACTTCTTAACATCGGTGACTACCGCGGCGTCGTGGAGGCGACCCTGCTCAATGGCGTCGAAGATGCGCTGAAGAGGCATTTCAATCGAGTTGCTGTAGCCATTCAGGCGCCGGGAGACCTCAGCTCTGATGTCGCGGGAAGATTCATAGATGCCGTCACGGGTCGAGTAACACGCTCTGCGGCTTGTACACGGTGCCTGGATGAGTGGTTGATTGATATTTGTTACTTACAGGTTACCGGAGGCCAAGCGCTTGCGCTGAGTACGTGTTTGAGCACGAAGAGAACGACAGACGGCGGAATGAGCGGAAACAAGAGGCTTAGTGAGTTCCTCGTCACCAATTTCGGCGATTTTAGCGCGAATAGTATCCAGAATTGCTTCTACGGCGGCGTTGTCCGACATCAACTGAGTTGACGGCGACATATTCTGCACTTTTGGAACAATCGGTTTCAGGACGAAACCTAGAGCAGTAATAGGACGCCAAATCAAGCTAATTCATCTATTTACTAAGCGCTGTAGCCTATTAGCTCCATCGGAAGCCGATTGATGTTGTTAATGAAGTACGAGCGCGCCAGGAAAAATGAAAGGCCCAAAACTCGCCAACGAAGGCCTTTTGGAGCCTCTTAATGCCTTTTTCGGCGTCTGCGTAAGTTTCAGCGCAAATGGTACAGTACTTCTTCTTATTCTTCTAGACGCCGAGATCAACCCTCGAATTACTTAGAAGCATGCGTAACACGTAATATTTTTCGAGACACGGCCATATGAGGCCGTGGAGGGGCAGGGATAAGCCTCTATGAATACGGGCGAACCCTAGCCGTCCGTTTGACTGTCATTGACGTCGGTAAGTTCGGACCCTATATGCGGTTCATGAGGGCGGCGAAGCCCTGGTAAGACCATCTTAACACGTAACATAGCAATTGCTTACACAGTGGATCCACGTTATCATATACAGCTGTCGGGTTTTATTCCCATGTCACCGTTGGTGATACCATAATTCCGTATCGGAAGACCGCGGGTCGGGCGTTGCCCACTCCACTGCCAATGGAGTAGACCGTTGCATAGCTTGGGTGGCACCAAACTATAACACGGATGACCCTAGGCCAACCTAACCCCCGTAACTCGTTGAGTGTCATGCCTATTACCCAGGCATGGAGGGGCAGTGTGGTGGTCATAGACCACACTAATCATTTATACAGTTTAAGCCATTTATTGGCACAAGGGTTTTCTCTTCTTCTTTCCCTGTAAAAGCATTCTCCGCATTAGCGAGGCACAGCTGGTCCGCAGTTTCGCAGACGTCTTTCACCCTATCCACCAAGACGGCGCAGATATCGCTCCGTATGACATCCAGCTGCGTGCTGATGCCAAGCCGTCCGCCATCGTCCGCCCGATGAGGTCGAAGGGGCACAAGGACGCCATGGACTTCTTCATCAAGGAGATGACAAAGAACAACATCATCTCGACGACCGACGACCACCTGGACTGGCTATCTCCCGTCTTTATGACGAGCAAGCCGGCGGCAGACCCGCCTTTCCGCCCAGTTGTCGACTACCGGCCGCTCAACGCTGCCACTGAGCCCCTCGTGTACACCATGCCCACGGCCGAAGAACTGTACGAGCGGTGCAGAGGCGCTGAGATCTTTGCCGTTTTTGATCTCACATCTGGTTTCCACCAAATGCCACTGACCCCGGAGGCGTCTCGTCTCACGGGCTTCGAGCACGAGGGTCGCCGCTACGTGTTTAATCGCCTCCCATTTGGACTGATGAACGGTCCCATGGCGTTCCAGCACCGTATGGACGACATCCGCCGGCGTCACAACCTCAAGTGCCTCGCGTTCATCGACGACCTCCTCTGCTACGCAGGGAGAGCAGAGAGCCTCCTCGAAGCGCTCAAGGAGCTCTTCACGGCACTCCGACTCCACCGTGTCCGCCTCTCGGCACGCAAGTCGCACATCGGCCTTCTTGAGGTCCGCTATCTGGGAGCGATTGTATCTGGCACCGGCGTACGCATCGACCCGGAGCGCCTGTCCTCCCTGGACACCCTCCGCACGCCTCAAACTGCGAAGGAGGCTGCCCATATTGTCGGAATATTCGGCTTCATCCGCCGTCACATCCCTGATTTCATCCGCCTAGCTGATCCGCTCGAGCGCCTCAAGCGTGGAGAGCCGGTATCCAAGGCCGACGCCTCGGCAGCACTGTCCGCACTTCGCGACACTGCAAAGAAGGCCGTCGAGCTGGCCCACTTCGATCCCGCGAAACCAATCGACCTCTACACTGATGCGTCAACAATCGGGATCGGCGCTGTTCTGCTTCCAGGACGGCGCCCCACTGGCCTTTTTCTCGCGTCGATTCGACGCAACTCAACGCAACTGGAAGATCGTGGAGAAGGAGATGTTCTCCGTCTACGCGACATGCGAGCGGTTCGACTCCATCCTGGGAGGGACCCCGACGATACTACACACTGATAACTCATGTCTGGTGTCAATGGTGACCAGCGCGACGCCGAAAGTGGTCCGCTGGGCGCTCGAACTCGCTAGATTCCCGATCATCGAGATCTGCCATGTCCCGGGTCTGACAAATTCAGCCGCGGACGCACTGAGCCGTCTGCCGGTGATTATGTCGATCCCGGAGTCAGGCTCACTGACGGACGAGCAGAAGCGGGAGCGCTTCCTCTTTGTCCACCTGCGTCACCACGCCGGGGTGGACACGTCCATCCATCTGCTCCAGGTCGCTGGTCTGGACTGGCCCGGCTCCCGACCTGACGTCCAGCGCTTCGTCCAGGGCTGCATCACGTGCCAGCGCGACCGCGCCGTCCCAGACGTGGCCTACAACCCGGCAGGCTTACCGCCAGCCCGACCTCTAGCCACTCTCTACATCGACTCGGTGGGCCCCATCGCCCCGGCCGACGAGGGCTACGAGTACATCATGACGTGCGTGGATTCCACCACTCATCTGACCCACCTCATTCCGCTGAAAACTTTAACTCCCAGAGAGACAATCGAGGCCATCCGCACCAACATCATTGGGCGGTGGGCTACGCCCGACACCATCGTGACGGACTCTGGCGGACAGTTTAAGAACGCGGAGTTCGATCGTTTCACCGCTACATACGGCATACATCACCACATCACCACGCCACAGCGCCACGAGGCCAATGGGCTGGTGGAGAGATTTAACCGCGAGGTTAACAAGCATTTGCGCATCGCAGTGTCCACTCTCCTCGATTCTCCACGCACACACTGGCGTTCCGCCGTGATGACCGCGGAGGTCAACATTAACGCGACTCCTTCGCGAATCTTAGGCAATAAGACACCCAGGGAGGCCGCACTAGCCGCCGCGCTGGCCTTCCACCAGGTTAAGCGCGCTGAGCCGTCCACGTCTGAACCAGTCACTCCTGAGACCCAAGAACAGGCCGCCGCCGTCCTTGCGCGTATCCAAGAGCAGCAGCTCGTCAGGAGGGGGAAGAAAGACGAGCTCTATCCTGTCATTGGGTCCAAGGAGCTCCATCCTGGCAACTGGGTCCTCGTCAAGCGAGACAAGCCCATTCCACGCATGGAGTACGCCATGAGAGGCCCGTACCACGTCATCCGCCAGCTCGGCAACGGCACCTACGAGATCCAGAATCCCACCACCAGGGTCATCATCGTCAGACACGCCAACCGTCTCGCCAAGCTGCAGCACCCCCCGGGTTCCATCGATGAGGCTCGTAAGATGTTCGAGTCCGACAACACCTGGAAGACAGTCGACCATGTGGTTGACTGGCGCTCTCACCCCACGACCCACGAGCCGATCTGCATGCTCCGCTGGCTCGGGTTTGAGCAGGACGAAGACTCCGAACTGCCCCTGAGTGAGGTCCGCACTCTTGATGCTCTCTTGAAGTATCGCGACCTTCACCCGCAGTTCGACAAGGCCTGCAAGCGCTTCGAAAGCGCTCATCCGGGCAGGAACTCGCGTCCACGCACTCGCACTCCTCGTCGTTAGTGCCGGTTCGGCCTCTGGAGGGGAATGTAGCGATCATTAAAGTGCACACCCCCGATCACTCGAAAGTCTACTGAGACTACACGGCCCTCTGACTTTTTTGCGTGAAAAAAGCTGCAAAAGTGCGCGGCCGGTTTCGCGCGACTGACACCGCCCGGGGCCTCTGGCCGACAGTCTGCCCTGGGCTGCTTATGCTCACAAACCCGAACTGAACTTGGCACCACATCAGGTCTGATATTTATCACCTCGGGTGATGGGTTTTGGCGCAATGTGCAGGATAAGGACAATGCCAGAAGAGTTGTCGCTGGAAGCGACGGCGCCAGGACCGACGCTGGTCAAGATTTTTTGATGAATTCGAATGCACTCGCACTGGCGATCAGATTTTGCACCATGCTGTATTGGTGAATCCGGCATGTCGCGTGATTCGAAAATACTAACATCGTGTTGCTGAAAAAACGGTTGATCGAGTGGGATTGGGAGATCGTTCTTCCGAGATTTGGCTCAATACAACGAAGAACCAAATATCGAGCATATGAACTCAAATGACAATAGGTCAGATGAAACTATAGAAAAATCACCACATGAAACGCAGTGCTTGCTCAGCGATGTCCCTCCGACGATCACTTATGGTGATCCTCACCAATTAGCGAAAGCGGGGCCTCACACAGCCGACATGGGGACCAAAAGCGAGCATATGTCATTCAATAAGCATTCTGCATCCTATCCCGCTGGCACATCGCGGAACCTCTTCATTTCAACCATCAATCGCTGCACAATCGCAGTAACCCTCCTTGCATTCACCATTCTAGCGCTTGTTCTGCCAGTATTCGAGATCCTACTTGTGCTATACTCCTCCTGGCGCCCGTTTGAGGTCGTCCTAATCGTCAGCTTGGTCTTGTTTCCTCTCCCCTTCTCCATTGCGGGGCTCGTTGAGCTTTCCCTCGAGATCTCCGCAGCCATCATATCCAGGAGAACGGCTGACTTTAAGCTGATTCGAACGGTTATCTTCTCCTCACTTGCGGCGGTGCAGCTTGCGGGAGGAGCTATTATCACGGGCGCGTTGCTCATTCTTGTCATCGTGTTTGGTGCCATCAGGGCAATTCAAGAGTTCTTGGCTGACTGGCCAATCCGATAGATCCACTAGTAGCGATGTACTGGTAGCTTTAATCTAAACAATCTTTCTGTTGACCAATCTCGTCGAGGCATCACGTGACACTGCATATCGACCCATGTATTGGAGAATCACGATCACACGTTTACAGGTGCATTCATCTTTCAGCATAGGCCTGGTAAGCTTGCGGAGGGCACTCTCCATCGCCAAGCAGGTTAAGTGTTGAAGCAGACCCTTCCCCATGATGAATACCGTCCTGCCCTCGCCCCAAACACATGTAACATATATATATATGTTAACATATTCCAATGTGACGTCTCGGTGAGCAACACCTACCGGCACTCCCAGGAAAAGAACTTGGAAGCCTGGCATGAGCAAGGAAGTAATGATATAAGCGATGAAATGGCGGGAGGGAGTCTTGCCAGCGTGGACGGTAAAGCTTGATTCGTAGCTTAACCCAGCAAGCTGTAGTTTTTCGGACATATATGGGTAATTGTGTGTGTTCCTGGCTCGTACAGCCTCGCGTTCTTTCTCTTCCCGAATACCGCCTCTTCTTCATCTGTGGAGAATGAATAAACCAGCCTAATGTGCAGAATAGTACACTCGTCTACACCACCAGACGTACTCGTGAGGACATCACTACAAGGGCCATCGTACCGCCCATCCGTGGTGTCCTGCGTTGTCATCGACGTCGTCCTGTACTCAGTTGTCGTGTTGCCCTGGACGTTCGTAGTGAGGATCGGGGTTGTCCACTGGCGTGTCTCAACCCCGCGTGCTGTGATCTTGATGTAGGGTGTGGCTTTCATGAGCTTTTGGACAAACTGTGCTTCGTCTACTTTCTGTCCAATGCCCATCTGTCCGGTCTTCACAGCATTGTGGTAGACGCTGGACACGAACATTAAAAGGGCGCCAATGCTGAATACGAACGGTGCAAGGCAAAGGGTGGTCCCGTAGAGGAGTATGAGAGCAACAGAGACGAAGAACGCGCAGAGCATGACAACGGTGTCCGTGAGCGAATCTGATAAGTCAATGGCAGTCTGCATAAACAGTAGTGCGTGGAGCCCGCCCAGCACAGTCATCGGCACAGCTGTGAACCAGCCAATGGAGCCACGAGCTCTGCAGAGGAGAACGACCGGTCCTCGGACTTGTGAGCCTTCTGGACGACATAGCAGAGGATGGTATAGGGTATGACAGTGATGTGTGGAATCGCACCGATCATTGTGATGAAGATTGCCGCATCGCCAATTGCTTCAGAAAAGAAGATGTTGAAGAAAACGGTCTGAGCGAGGTAGAATACGATCGCTACAACAGCCACAACTGAGAAGAGAGGAATTAGCAAGAGCAGAAGTGTTGTCGAAGATGGATCAGAGGGATCCTGGTGTTTCATGAACATAACAAGCAAAAAGGACGGCGCAACAGAGAGGAGCGGGCATATTGTCAGGTAAAGAGTGCCAGATAGTCAAGAATAAGACAAACTAGCATCTTTCCAGCTTGTACGACAAAATGGTCACAAGGGATGGTTGTGAAAAAAATCTGGAAAACTGGTCGGATAACCATGCCATCGCTGACTAGCATCGGCTGACAACCCGAACTGAATGAGTCCAACTCGCGTGGGAAACGAGACAAGACCTTCGAAACAGTGCGGGGATACTATAGGGCGATAGCTGCATTGTCTCGGGCATGCGGCGCCATATCAGGCGTTGGCAGTCGTCGGTCTACAATCGGCCTTGAAGACTCGTGCCACACCTCGCCTGGACAACCGTACCCCTGAGCCAAATCGGGTCCGAACATGGGAACTTGCACAATCTTCAGGTGGGCAAACGACGGCACTTTCAATAGTTTTCTCGAATGATATCTTCACCATCAGCTTCTTCCCCGCTATCGCAGCCATACCGCCATTGGCGCCCATGAGAAACTTAAGAGAACATTCTTGCATGAGGATCAAGTTAGACACAGGTTATTACAGTAAAATGATCATATGTGCAGTCCTGCAGCTATTTCATCGCATTAAGAACACGCAAAGCCTCAGTTGGCGCATTGCAAATATGCATTTTATGCACGGCTCGGAGTCGTCAAAGTCGACTGGTCAACCCTGGTCAGAGTCGCAGTTGGGTCATTCCAGCTTTTCTCATTCAGGCCGTTTCCTTTTTGGGCAGTCGAGTTTGCCCCAGTCGAGACTGGTCAGGTCTTCCTCTGGTGCAGACTCGACCCAGCCCGGAGCTTCCCGGCACCACTAAATGGCTTGTGTGACTCAGCTGCTTCTGTCCGGGAGTCGCTGTGTCAGTGCCTTTCGTGCTCAGCTTGCTTTGTCGGTCGGGTGGTTAATAAGGTGATGGTCAAAGAGAGTGACAGATTGAAGCATCGACCGCCATAACAGCCACAGACTATTAATAATATTCGCATTTATAAACTTACTCGCGCTGGCGAAGGTTGGACATGAAGACGTTGATCTTCCCGTTAATGTCAGAGTCGCCGTCATAAACCATGTTCACGATAGAGGCGTTGTGCTCCTCCTGAACGCGTTCAAAAACACCCATTGTGATGTTGCCAGGCATGCAGCCGAAGGGGGTGACGTTAACGACGAGGGCGGCGCCGTGCTTGATAAACTCGACGGCGCGGCCGACTGTGCAGAGGGCCTCACCCTCGAAGTCCTGGGACATGTACTCAGCGCCCTCCTTGATGGTCTCGAGCGGGTCAGACTCGGGCGAGTCGGAGATCAGCTCGGCACCGGCAGCGTAGATGTCCTTGAAGTCCTTGGAGAGGAAGAGGTTCTTGATGTAGGTGCCAGCGCGGCCCATGATGGCGGTCTTGTTGCGCTTGCCCTTGTAGCCCTCCATGGCGGCGGCGTAGAGCACCCACTCGGCGATGGGAGCGGCCCAGGCCTCACCGCCGCACGCCTCAATGGCGCCGACGAGGTCGCGGTTGAGGTACTTGTTAGTACGGATGTAAATCTCACCAACGAGGCCGACGACGGGCTTGCGGGGCATCGAGGGGTCCATCTTGGCCTTGAAGCGGCGGGCAGCCTCACGGATGATGTCCTTGACGCGGGCAGGCTGGTTGTTCTCGTAGGCGTCAGCACAACGGCGGGTGAACTCAACGAGCATCTCCTCGACCTCCTGCTTCTCGGCGGGGGTGCGGGTGTAGGGAGCGGCGCGGTTGCGCATCTTAACGAGAAGGTCGCCGGTGCAGACAGCCTGGAAGATGATGCGGCGAGAGTAGCCCTCAGCGGCGGCGTACGAGTCGCGGGCCGACCAGTAGACGATGGGGACGTCCTCGAAACCCTGCTCGTTGAGGACAACGCGCTGGAGGGTACGGTACTGGCCGTAGCGGCAGGGGCCGTGGGCCTCAGTCATGAGGATGGCGTGCTTCTGGCTCTGGTCGGGCCAGGTGCGCATGACGTTGAGGAAGCCACCGAGCACAGTGGGGCAGGGCACGCACTCAGTGCCACGGGTGAGGGAACGGCCGAGGTCGTAAACGTCGCCGGTTTCAGGGGGGAGCACGCGGCAGTCCTGGCCAGAGGCGCGGATGACGGCGGCCGTGAGCTCAGCACAGACAGGCTGGATGATGGGGATCCACATGATGCGGTCCTTGAGGGTGGTCTCCTTGTCGAAGGGCTTGACGTCGAGGGGCTTGGCGTTCCATGTGATGACGTTGGTCTGGGAAAGGACGTCGGCGAAGGCCTCGATACGGGTGATGTAGCCGGCATCGGCACCATGCTCATCGAGCTCGAGCATCAGCATGGGCTTGTGGCCCATGATCTGCTCGACGTAGGTCTGGATGAAGGCGTCAGGCCCGCAGCAGAAGTTGGTGAAGTAGACACCGTACAGACGCTCGTGCTGGGAGATGAACTTGGCGGCCTGCAGGATCTTACGGCCGTAAGCCCAGTACATGTTGGCGTGCTCGGCGTCGAGCTGGACAGAGTCGAGGGGCAGGGTCTCCATGGGGATCACGGGGAAGCCGAGCATGGCAATCTTCTTGGGAAGGTCGAGGTTGGCGCCAGAGTCGTAGACGTTGTAGGGGCGGCCGATGATGACAATGCCGGGCTTTCCGTCGGGGTTAGCCTCGAGGTCGGCGAGGGCCTGCTGGCCGATGCCCTGGAGGCCCTCCTGGTAGTTGCTCCAGACGTCCATGGCGTGGTTGAGGGCGTTGAGGATATCCTTCTCGCTGACGCCGAGCTTGGGCGTGAGGACCTCAGCCATGCGCATGGCGATGGTCTTGGGGGTCTGGCGGAAGTCGATGACGGGGGAGATGATGCGGGCAGCGTCGGTGTCGGCCTTGGTGGAGTTGAGGTAAATGGCCGAGTTGATGAAAGAGGCCGTGGCGGTGTTGTAGGGGCAGAAGCACGAGTTGTTAGTCTGGGGAGAGCTGAAGGAGCCAGTGCTGTAGGGGAGGAAGACGAAGTCGACCTCGGCGTCGTCCAGGAGGTCACGGGTGTGCCCGTGGGCGAGCTTAGCGGGGAAGCAGTAGTCGGCGCCGACCCACTGGGAGGACATCTCGACGGTGTTGCGGTCAGTGGGGCGGGAGAGCTTGACGTTGAAGCCAAGGTGCTCGAAGACGGCGCGGTAGAGGGGGTAGAACTCCCAGGTCAGCAGGCAGCGGTTGATGCCGATCGTCTTCTTCTGCTCGACGGCCTTGTGGCTAGCGGGCAGGGCGTACTTCTTGCGGAATATGCCGTTTCTCTTGGTGAACCACTTGTACTCGTCGCAGCGGCGGACCTTGTTGTCTTCGGGGTCACGGCCGCACATGTAGCCCCAGGAGGGGCGGTTCTCGAGACCCTCGACCTCGGCGAAGGTGATCTCGCAGTAGTTGTTGCAGAAAGTGCAGCTCTCCTTCACGAGCTTGACGTGGGAGGAGTTGAAGTCAATGCCGACGAAGGTGGTCTGGTTGCCAGACTTCTGGAGGCGCTGGGCCGTGAGAAGGGCGACACCGTACGAGCCCATGACGTGGCAGAGAGGGGAGACGACAACCTCGACGTCGAGGAGGTTCTCGAAGGCGGCAACAAGGGACTTGTTCTTGGCAGTAGCGCCCTGGAAGAAGACCTTCTTACGGGAGTAGTAGCGGGAGCCAACGACCTTGAGGAGGTAGTTGCGGACGACGGAGTACATGACGGCGGCCATGACGTCGCGCTTGGACACACCCTCGCGGAGGAGGCGGGCGGCGTCCTGCTGCATGAAGACAGTGCATCTACGTAAGTGTGAGTGAAAGGGAACTTACCTCTCGGACGTGGCGGGGGGCTGGGCGCCGAGGCACTCGTCACCGAGGGTGAAGAGGTCGAAGCCAAGGGAGCGGGCGAGCTCCTCGACGAAGGAGCCTGTACCGGCAGCGCACACGTAGTTCATGTTAGAGTTGTGGTGGCGGCCGTTGACCGTGTGGATGTACTTGGCATCCTGGCCACCGATCTCGAAGATGGTGTCGATGGTAGGGTCAACCTTCATGGCGCCAGTGACGTGAGCAGTGATCTCGTTGACGACAAAGTCGGCACCGCAGACCTGGCCGACGATCTTACGGCCGGAACCAGTGGTACCGAAGCCGCTGACAGTGATGGTGATACCGTACTTCTCGGCGACCTCGCGGACGGCCTTGAAGAGAAGGGAGGTGGCACCAAGGGGGTCACCGCGGGTCTTACGGTAAATATCGAGGATGGGCTCCTCCTTGTCGTTGACGAGCAACGCCTTGGTAGAGGTGGAGCCGATATCGAGACCGCAGTAGGCGATGATCTCGCCAGCCTCGGACTTGACCTGGTTGAGGTCACAGAGGACGCGGATCTCGGAGCGATCCTCGTTGATCCAGTCCTCGAAGCAGTCGAAAGAGGGGTAGTGGGTCTTGTTGAGGACGAGGGGCTTGCGGAGGTGGTACTTGTCCTTGTCGAGGAGGTCCTGCTCGGTGAGGGTGGTCTCAGTGATGGAGACAGCGGGGAGGGTGCGCTCCTTGGCGAGCTTCATCGCACCGATGGCGGTGATGAGGTCAGCCTGGGTGCTGGGGAGGGTCTGGACGTTGCCCTCGCACTCGCCGTTGAGCCAGTAGACAACCTCGTTGTTGAGGGCGACACCACCGATGGCGACGATCTCGCCAGCGGAACGGCGACCCTTGAAGAGGGTAGAGACGATGGTCTTGGTCATACCGCGGCAGAGGCCGGACCAGCACTGCTCGGGCGTGTAGCCCTGCTGCTGACGGTGGATGAGATCAGACTTGGCGAAAACTGCGCAACGCGCGGCGATAGAGGGGGGCTGCTCGTAGGTGTCCTTGGCCTCGATCTTATCGTAGGAGATGCCGAGACGGGAGGCCTGCTCGTCAAGGAAGGAGCCAGTACCGGCGGCGCAAAGGGTGTTGCAAGAGAAAGACTTAAACTCGTTCTGCTTCTCAAGGGAAACAAGGGAAAGGGAAGTGCCACCGATGTCAATGATGTGGTCGAACTTCTTGTCCGTGAGAGACTGGAGGCCACGAACAGTGCAGTTCACGGTATCGATGGGCTCAAGCCCGAGCTTGGAGCAGATGATGGGGGCGAGAAGGCCGGTAACACCAACAACTGCGTTCTGGTTGAGGAATTCCGGTGGAATCAGCTCAGAAAGAGCGGGGAGAGCGTTTCCGTGATGAGCTTTGGAGGCCTGATAAACGATGGAGCCATTCTCATCGGAGATTACTGAATAAGCTGAGAATTGGATGATACAAACCAATGTGAGCACCTACACCGCCGAGATCGATACCGATGTTGATCATATGCGGTGTTTTCGAACGTGACCGGCGAATTGACTTGAGGCTCAGTTCCGCTGAGTTTGCTTAGAGTTGCTCGAATCTCAACTCTGCTCGATTTTGAAGAGGGGTTCAGCGGGTCTAGCCTGGGGCGACGAGTGGTCTGGCGTGAAGCAGCGGTGTCTGGCCTCGCGTGTGCTCTCGCGCGACCCATTCTGGGCAACAACGGCAGGCGGCATTTAGAGGTGCGATGATGTTGGTTAGCGATGACGTCGGAGAGTAGTCTGAATTGTGTTTCTACTGGGAGAGCCCAGCAGCCCCGTGCATTTGACTGATAGATACTTCTGCAGGCTTCCAGCGCCGCGAGCTCTAAGCATCGGCCGGGGCCTCATCTGCCAACGAGCAAGCGGCGGTGCTTTCTAGTGCCTGCAGCGGCGCTTTCGTGCCGACTGCCTCTCGCAGCTCACTGTCGAACTCAGACCTTCCCGAGCGCTCGCGCGCCCTGGCACGGGCTTCCGACGTCGTGTTGATGTTGTTTGAAAGATGGCGTATACCGTGTGTCTGAGTAGCCCCGATGCGTTAAGGCATTCGCAGCCGTGGAGTTCACGTGCGTTTCGCTAAGTGCCTCGCCGCGCAGCCCATGCAGGGGCTGAAGGCAGAAGCATTAGCGAGCGCCGAAGCATGAGAACGAGCAAGACGCTCAGTTCGCGGCGCTTCGGCCCTCTGACTTTTTTGCGTGAAAAAAGCTGCAAAAGTGCGCGGCCGGTTTCGCGCGACTGACACCGCCCGGGGCCTCTGGCCGACAGTCTGCCCTGGGCTGCAGCATCTCCTTGGTCGCTCAACCTTCTCTGGTCATGCGAGGACAGCGTCCTGCCTGAGACATGCAAGGAGCTCACTGTCGCTTCAGAACGTTTATGATTGAGGGCTTGGGTCGAAATCGACGGGAATGATGTCTCTCGGCCTTCTGGGCGCCTCGCACTCGACCAGCTCAGCCACCCCATCTGACTCACCCACCACCCTGAACCACTGGCCGGTTGAGTCGCAGAAGCGAATGTACAGGTCTTCACTGAACGCTGTCGCCTCAATAGGAACCACGGTAAGCTTCCCATGGTGGAAGAAGTGGGTGGCACCCTCGGTCACCCAGACGATCTGATAATCGTCACACCAGAACCCCTTGACCCTCTCTGGGAACCGGAGCGGGGTGGCTGTGATGCAGAAGTCATCCTCGCTGAAACCAGGCAGCAGGCCCGACTGGGCGATATGGATGGGAACTTTGCCAGTGAAGAGCAGCTGGCGGCCACTGAGGAAGACGAAGAATAAGCTGCTTGTTATGATCCGGTCGACCCAGAAGGGCAGGTCAACGAATCCAGACAAACCATTGCCGTGCCCGAGTCCCAGCTGGCCATAATCGTTTCTCCCGCTGATCACCTGCCGATCGCCCATGGAGAGGATGACAGTCGCGATAAATAAACTTCCCACATGAATGATGTGATCTGGGACAAAGCCAGCGGGCACAGCGACTGGGTGGAATAGCAGTCGGTTGTATCCCTGGACATGGCCTCTGAACTATTCTGGATGTCCACCGGCCGTGAAAGTGCCGAC
The DNA here is from genome assembly GCA_019828565.1 of Carpediemonas membranifera. Taxonomy (NCBI): domain Eukaryota; phylum Fornicata; genus Carpediemonas; species Carpediemonas membranifera. Next base: position 478,584 of record JAHDYR010000067.1, on the reverse strand, counting down.
CGAAGAGAGGATGAACGTCCGATCACAAATCAGCGACACATCTGTCACCATCCAGTGCTTCTCCCAGGGGGGCAGGCTGGCCTCGAGCTCGGCGACCTTGGGGCAGGCGGGGAAGGTGAGGCGGGTCGGGGCGACCTTAGACGACTTGAACCCCAGCTGGCCATGACCGCTATCCCCCAGCCCCACAGACCCTTGGGCGTCCTGGCGATGTGGGTGAAGCCGTTGCTGTTGCTATAGACCTCGAGGGCCCTGGGCATCCTGGCCCTGGTGAAGGCGGTGTGATTGGCAGTGCCGAGCATGAAGAGGCGGCCCATGTACATGCGGTGGTGATAAAATATGTAGGACCAAGCGTGCTGATAGCACTCGCCGTCCTTCTCTGCCACATTCAGCGAGAAGAAGAACTTGCGGCAGAGGAACCAGAGGCACTTGGCCTCAGGGGCGAGAGCCTTGCGGATCTTGTCGTGCATCTCGGGATTGTGCGGCCACTCCTCTTGAGCCTCCTCCAGCACCCTGTCCTCGAGGTCGGGGTTGGCCCCGCCACCCACCAGACACGCCCACACCGCGCCCTGGTTCAGCGTGTGCATGGCGACCGGGAGCTCCTCGCCATCCGCGAGCTCAACGTTCATTGACAGCGGGGGGCCGCTGGTGAGGATCGAGCGGGCGCGGTCGAGGAGGGCTTGCGCGGTTGGTTCGAGAGGGGGGATCTCTGAGAGCGTGGCGAGGAGGCTTCTTGAAGTGCCTGGAGTAGGCGCACTGGATCAAGGATGGGATGTCCCCAGAGATGGAGGCCGTTGCAACAAGCGAGGCGCGGAATGCGGTGATCAGCGCATCTCTGATGGCAGATGGCGAGGAACTAGTGCTGTTCATTGGTTTCAGCGCTCAGTTCGGTGCCCAAATTCTGACTGCCGACTCGCCGACCGCCGACACCACTCACCGCGGAGTCGCACAGCAGCCGCGAGGCGCGACCATAGCGGCGACAAATTGATTGACAACCAATGTCAAAGGGAATGGTCACCGCTCGCTGGGCCTCCCTCACCACCCACACCGGAAGCTATGATGCCATCTTCGCGACGTTTCGCGTCATCATTACACTGCTTAGCTCGTTTATTGCGCTGGCGCTGTCTTCATGGCTATGTCAGTCCTTCCGGTCAAGCCTCTGGGCGACTGCGGGTGTGACAGGGAGTCTGGCCATGGCCGCTGTCTCTTTCAGGAAAATGAGTGGCTGAAATGAATCCATTGGCACATGGCAGCTGCAGCAGGGCGCGCTGGATCCTGAACTTGCACCACCCAGGCCGAGAAGTGTGGGGCTGATGCACGTAATAAATGTCCGAGGACCACTGGACGGGAGGATACGCTGAGATCTGTGTAGGGTAGGGTGAGTATGGTGGTCGGTCCACTCACTGCTAAGGCTGGCTGCGAACCCTGTAAACATTCCAGTCCCCTGCGGAACCAGACAACACAAGAGCGAGCTACGCCGCTGCGCCACTGTTCCATAAAGCAACGGGGGGAAGAATATTTACGTCATGCTGTGGCGGCGAAACCAAATTGTGGCCAGCCGAATTGATCCAATCATTTGACCAACCTTGACGGTTGGTTCGTCGCCCCTACACGACCCACCTGAGTACGGAACACCGCAACGCAACATCTGTCGCCGCTGGGATTGCAGAAGCGCGGCAGTGAGCTCCTTGCATGTCTCAGGCAGGACGCTGTCCTCGCATGACCAGAGAAGGTTGAGCGACCAAGGAGATGCTGCAGCCCAGGGCAGACTGTCGGCCAGAGGCCCCGGGCGGTGTCAGTCGCGCGAAACCGGCCGCGCACTTTTGCAGCTTTTTTCACGCAAAAAAGTCAGAGGGCCGAAGCGCCGCGAACTGAGCGTCTTGCTCGTTCTCATGCTTCGGCGCTCGCTAATGCTTCTGCCTTCAGCCCCTGCATGGGCTGCGCGGCGAGGCACTTAGCGAAACGCACGTGAACTCCACGGCTGCGAATGCCTTAACGCATCGGGGCTACTCAGACACACGGTATACGCCATCTTTCAAACAACATCAACACGACGTCGGAAGCCCGTGCCAGGGCGCGCGAGCGCTCGGGAAAGTCTGAGTTCGACAGTGAGCTGCGAGAGGCAGTCGGCACGAAAGCGCCGCTGCAGGCACTAGAAAAGCACCGCCGCTTGCTCGTTGGCAGATGAGGCCCCGGCCGATGCTTAGAGCTCGCGGCGCTGGAAGCCTGCAGAAGTATCTATCAGTCAAATGCACTGGGCTGCTGGGCTCTCCCAGTAGAAACACAATTCAGACTACTCTCCGACGTCATCGCTAACCAACATCATCGCACCTCTAAATGCCGCCTGCCGTTGTTGCCCAGAATGGGTCGCGCGAGAGCACACGCGAGGCCAGACACCGCTGCTTCACGCCAGACCACTCGTCGCCCTGGCGCACGTGACTCAAGCCTTTATCATTCCCGATTCACCAACCAGCACGAAAGTTCTCCCCCTCAAGCTCACGCCTCACGTTGACCATAGCGAGGGCACTGCCCCTGGAGAGCCCGAGTCGCAGCCAACATCGGCGTAGAAATACGTTGGTACCGCAATAGCATGTTGATTATTTCGATCTCGCACTGATTCGCACCAAATCATCGACCAGATCAATCTGCCACTGCATTCACCTCGCCCACGCGCAACGTGAACTTGCTCCAAGCGCTTGAAACGAGACTGAAGAGAACTTGGCGTGCATATACAGGATTGAATGTTTGATTTCGTTGATTTGAGAGAGATTACCTGGGCAGCTTTCTGCCTTGGTTCCATATGGCTCGTCGCCTTCGTTGGCGGGGCCATTCCGCTTGCATGGCGCATATACTCCGGCCATTCTAGCAAGAATATCGCGTTTGATGCGATTATGGAGTACATGAACATGCTTTCAGCTGGTGTCTTCCTCGCTGGCGCCCTGCTGCACATGCTGCCTGAGGCCAACGAGGCTGCGGAGTCCACAATACCCGACGCCTCCCTCCTCGCCGGCCGCCCCGTTGCTTTCATGATCGCCTCCGCTGTCTTTGTCGCCATGGCCGCCGTCGACTACATCACAGGCGCCCACTCGCATGTCGAGGACAACGGCCTTTGCTCCCTCCACATCGTAGAGGACAAGGAGCTTTCCGACGTCGAATCGCAGGCCAGCGACGCGGAGTCGTCCATCCCAGTGGCAGAGTCGGTGAGGCCAGACTACGGCGAGCAACAGCCGCCCGTGGACCAGCCCGACGATCGCCCGCCCGCATACCCCCATACGCACAGCGAGCATGCCCTCATGACATGCACCGAGGCCGGGTGCCAGGTCGACCACTGCCCCTACCCAGCCCGCCCCCACAGGCACTCGCCCAAGGCCCGCGCCTCAATGGGCCCTCTGCGGGCGTGCCTGATCCCTCTGTTCCTCCTCTCCGCGCTCTCCTTCCACTCGATCGTCGCAGGTTTCGGCCTGGGCGTGCTTCCATACGGGTCGACGGCGCGGATGTCCTGGGTCGCTATATTTGCGCACAAGGGGCTCGAGGCGATGGCTCTCGTCGCTTCCATCGTCCTGCATGGAGCAGGGGTGGGTGTAGTGGCCGCGGTCACTGTCGCGTACGCCTGCATCACGCCGCTGGGGTACCTCCTCGGTGCGGCCACGCATAAGCTTGTGGAGGGCGCAGCAAAAGATGCCGTCGTCTTCGTTGGCGTGTCCTTGTCGGCCGGGACGTTCCTCTATGTGGGCTTGATCGAGCTTCTAGCTCACACCATGCATCGCGACGGGCATGCCGCGGTGGGCCACCGAGTGGGGCACATGCTGAGCATGGCTCTCGGCGTGGCTGCTATGACGGGCCTGCTCTTCCTTGAGGCCGACGAGTGACGGGCTGATGAGCATGATAAATGTCAGAAGACCGCTGGACGGGAGGATGCGTTACGATCTGCGGCCGCTGGGGTCACGTTTCGTGGCTCCGGTGAGTGGTGTCGGCGGTCGGCGAGTCGTCAGTCAGAATTTGGGCACCGAACTGAGCGCTGAAGCCAATGAGCAGCACTAGTTCCTCGCCATCTGCCATCAGAGATGCGCTGATCACCGCATTCCGCGCCTCGCTTGTTGCAACGGCCTCCATCTCTGGGGACATCCCATCCTTGATCCAGTGCGCCTACTCCAGGCACTTCAAGAAGCCTCCTCGCCACGCTCTCAGAGATCCCCCCTCTTGAACCAACCGCGCAAGCCCTCCTCGACCGCGCCCGCTCGATCCTCACCAGCGGCCCCCCGCTGTCCATGAACGTCGAGCTCGCGGATGGCGAGGAGCTCCCGGTCGCCATGCACACGCTGAACCAGGGCGCGGTGTGGGCGTGTCTGGTGGGTGGCGGGGCCAACCCATACCTCGAGGACAGGGTGCTGCAGGGGGCTCAAGATGAGGAGCCACACACTACCAGGATGCACGACAAGATCCGCAACGCTCTCGCCCCCGAGGCCAAGTGCCTCTGGTTCCTCTGCCGCAAGTTCTTCTTCTCGCTGAACGTCGCCGAGAAGGACGGCGAGAGCTATCAGTTCACGGGAATAGGCATATGCTACCACCACCGCATGTACATGGGCCGACTCTTCATGCTCGGCACTGCCAATCACACCGCCTTCACCAGAGCCAGGATGCCCAGGGCCCTCGAGGTCTACAGCAACAGGATTAGCCGCATCGCCAGGACGCCCAAGGGCCTGTGGGGCTGGGGGTATAGCGGAAATGGTCAGCTGGGGTTCGAGTCATTTGAGTTCAACGACCCGACCCGCCTTACCTTCCCCGCCTGCGCCGAGGTCGCCGAGCTCGAGACCAGCCTGCCCCCTTGGGAGAAGCACAGGATGGTGACTGATGTGTTGATGAAGGGAGATCAGACGTTCATTCTCACCCCAGTCGGCACTGTCATGGCTGGCGCTGCTTCGGTGCGCTTCGTCGGCCCAGTCGAGGAGGAGAACGAGTACCTCTTCCACCCAGTCGCTGTGCCATCTGGCTTTGTCCCAGATCACATCATTCATGTGGGAAGTTTATTTATCGCGACTGTCATCCTCTCCATGGGCGATCGGCAGATGATCAGCGGGAGAAACGATTATGGCCAGCTGGGACTCGGGCACGGCAATGGTTTGTCTGGATTCGTTGACCTGCCCTTCTGGGTCGACCGGATCATAACAAGCAGCTTATTCTTCGTCTTCCTCAGTGGCCGCCAGCTGCTCTTCACTGGCAAAGTTCCCATCCATATCGCCCAGTCGGGCCTGCTGCCTGGTTTCAGCGAGGATGACTTCTGCATCACAGCCACCCCGCTCCGGTTCCCAGAGAGGGTCAAGGGGTTCTGGTGTGACGATTATCAGATCGTCTGGGTGACCGAGGGTGCCACCCACTTCTTCCACCATGGGAAGCTTGCCGTGGTTCCTATTGAGGCGACAGCGTTCAGTGAAGACCTGTACATTCGCTTCTGCGACTCAACCGGCCAGTGGTTCAGGGTGGTGGGTGAGTCAGATGGGGTGGCTGAGCTGGTCGAGTGCGAGGTGCCGGGTCAAACTGTTTTTGAGCTCATTCCATTCGAAGCGTGACTATGGCACTTATATAAATGGCCAACACACCAAACTCACTTGCCCACAACACCCTTCCAAAAAAACAAAAGCCGGATTATCATTCAGCATTTACATAAGCTCCACCGTCATCTCGCTAAGCACGGGGACGTCGATGTTGTGGATCTTGATTCCATCCAACACTGTCGTGTACGCTGCCTCCTTGCCGTTGACCTTGACCTTCTTTGGGTTGCCCGCATTGACGACAGTAATCGCCCAGATGCTGCGGTTCATGGATGCGGGGATGTTAGACTCGACAACAGTGCTCTTAAGAGTTTTGTCAGCGAGCTTAAACTGCACGACTGCGCGGTCAGCATGCTCAGTGAGGCCGTCATCGATGATGATCTCGCCCTCAGCGTTACCGTTGCGGTCAGCAACAACGTACAGCGAGAGTTCGGTCTTCATTGCGGCGGTAAGTGTGCGGCCGCTTTCTTGCATGGGCACGATATGACCGCCGCGGACAAAGACTGGGAATGGATCGCCCAGAGGCACAGCGAAGCGACTGATGGCACCCTTAGAGTCGATTAGGCGATCAGCTGTGGTTAGGGACTTCCACACGCCGTCGGGAAGGTAGACCGAGAGTGAGGAGGAGCCTTGGCCGAGCATGGGGGCGACGAGCAGGCTCGACCCCACCATAAAGGTCGTGTCGACCAGGCGAGCGGTGTAATCATCGGGGAACTCGAAGGCAAGGCCTCTGATGAACGGCCCACCTTCAGTGGTAACCTTCATGTACTGTGTGTAGTAGAAGGGGAAGAGCTGGTATTTGAAGTAGACGGCTTCTCTCAGCGCATTCTGGAGGGTCTGGTCGAAAAGATAGGGCTCCTGGTCCTTCGCAGAGTTGGCGTTGTGGTTTCTGGAGAAGGGAGTGAACGCCGAAAGCTGAGACCATCTGGTGCAGAGCTCCTGGGTGGTGTCTCCGATGAAACCACAAGCGTCAGCGCCGACCATGGGTAGGCCCATCATGTTCATGGTCATGATGCCAGCAATGGAGGCCGACATCTGAGCCCAAGTAGCTTCGTTGTCACCCAGCCACATCGACGTGTATCTTCCAGATCCAGCAAACGACGACCGGGTGAGAAGGAAGGAGCGGAGGCCGGGCTTAGCGTGCTTGATCGCGGTGCGGGTGTCCACGCTCTCCTTGAACCCGTAAAGGCTGTGAGTGTTGTACTGGTACGACCAGTCGTCATGGCATGTCATCGGGAGTGTCTTCGAGTAAAGCTTGGGGTGGAGCAGTGAGGGGGGCTGCCACGGAGGGTTGTTCATGTCGAACGGCGTGGCAGGAGGGGCAGCGTGGCTTATACCGTCCATGAAGCAGGCGGGCTCGTTCATGTCGGTCCAGACACCGTCGATGCCGTACTCGTTGACCCAAGAGGTGATGTACTTCGTCCACCAGGCCGTCGTGGCGGGGTTGGCGAGGTAGTCGGGGAAGTAAGTAAAGCCGGCCCACTGCTTCGAGAGGAATGGCGTGTTATCGGTGTCCTTGACGAAGACACCCGCGGCCATACCGTCGTCGTGGGGGGCATAGCCGGTTACATTAGCGATGGAAGGGTCTACGATAGCCATCAGATACCTGTCGTCTCTGTGGAGCTTGTTAGTAAACGCCTTGACCTGGTCATGAGGGAAACGGACGGGGTCGAAGGTGAAATCACGGTATTTGTCCATATAATCGATATCGAACCACACAACGTCGAGAGGCAGGTCGTGGGAGTCGTATTGAGCAACGACGTTCTCGATAAAATCGAGGTTGGGCCAGCCCCAACGAGATTGCTGCCAGCCGAACGCCCAGTAGGGTACTTCGACGGGATATCCGATGAGGGCGTGATACTGCTTGACCACTTCGATCGGGTTGACAGCAGTGAAGATGAAGAAGTCAAGGACGCCGCCAATCGTCTCATATTTGATGCCCACAGACCGATCAAAAGTAACTTCCATAGCATTCGAGTTCATAAACCACATGCCGTAGGCGTGGCCCATGGGAGAGTCCTTGATCTCGACGTAGAAGGGGTGGGTGCCGTAGGACCCCGAGCCCGCGGGTGTAGTGGGGTTGTCGCTCGAAAAGAGGGAGACCTTCATCGGATCGGCAAGGTGGAAGCTCGTCATCTGCTCGCCAATGCCGTAGATGGAAGCCTTGGGGGGTACGGCCGTGTTGGCGAGAGAAAGATAGCAGTCTTGGTATACGAGCGCGCTGTCCGTTGAGAGCGGGGCGGTGTCGAACAATACGACGCCGTCGCTCTTCCGGGTAATCTTGAGGCTGGCTGGAGAGGCTGTGAAGTCAACATTCACGTCGTCGAAGTTGTTTTGCTTCATCGACGCAAGGTTCGGGATCACGGCATCTTCGGGAACTTGCCAGCGAGCGTTGTCCTTATCTGTGAGAGTAACACGGATCATATCGTTGCCATTCACCTTGTAGGACTTCACGGAAAGGGCAAGGTTCGCGGAGTTCTCGCAGTACGAGACGGGCGCATCGTTGGCGTACGTGAGAACGGCCTGCTTCTCGCCATACGTTGAAGAGCTATCGCTAATACGATAGGAAGCGAGCGCAAAGCATAGCAAAAGCGCTAGCGAGAAATACCGCATTTCGTGGCTGGTTGATTGAGACAGTTTCAACGCTGGTCAACACAGACACAGATTGCAGGGCATCTGCCGCGAAAGATGCCAAAAATGGTTCAGTGTTGAGTAGAAGGTCGCACAGAAGCCATTTTGCTCAACCCGGTGTCTTAACATCGATCTACAAAACGCTTCTCTGATTTGGTGCGTATCTACCAAAGAAAGCACATCAAATCCAAGAAGCTGATACATTGACATAAATCTGGGTACTGACGCACTGTGTCGACAAGACATGAAGCCTCTGTGGGGCTTCCATTGAGCTGAACTTCTCGCGCGGAGTCAGATTGAGCAGCTTAGAGTTCTTTATGATTGAGGGGTTGAGTCGATGTCGACAGGAATGATCTCTGCCCGCCTTATGGGCGCCTCGCACTCGACCAGCTCAGCCACCCCATCTGACTCACCCACCACCTTGAACCACTGGCCAGTTGAGTCGCAGAAGCGAATGTACAGGTCTTCACTGAACGCTGTCGCCTCAATAGGAACCACGGTAAGCTTCCCATGGTGGAAGAAGTGGGTGGCACCCTCGGTCACCCAGACGATCTGATAATCGTCACACCAGAACCCCTTGACCCTCTCTGGGAACCGGAGCGGGGTGGCTGTGATGCAGAAGTCATCCTCGCTGAAACCAGGCAGCAGGCCCGACTGGGCGATATGGATGGGAACTTTGCCAGCGAAGAGCAGCTGGCGGCCACTGAGGAAGACGAAGAATAAGCTGCTTGTTATGATCCGGTCGACCCAGAAGGGCAGGTCAACGAATCCAGACAAACCATTGCCGTGCCCGAGTCCCAGCTGGCCATAATCGTTTCTCCCGCTGATCACCTGCCGATCGCCCATGGAGAGGATGACAGTCGCGATAAATAAACTTCCCACATGAATGATGTGATCTGGGACAAAGCCAGATGGCACAGCGACTGGGTGGAAAGCAGTCGGTTGTATCCCTGGACATGGCCTCTGAACTATTCTGGATGTCCACCGGCCGTGAAAGTGCCGACCGAAGAGAGGATGAACGTCTGATCTCCCTTCATCAACACATCAGTCACCATCCAGTGCTTCTCCCAGGGGGGCAGGCTGGCCTCGAGCTCGGCGACCTCGGCGCAGGCGGGGAAGGTGAGGCGGGTCGGGTCGACCTTAGACGACTTGAACCCCAGCTGGCCATGACCGCTATCCCCCAGCCCCACATGCCCTGGGCATCCTGGCGATGTGGGTCCATATGTTGCTGTAGACCTCGAGGGCCCTGGGCATCCTGGCCCTGGTGAAGGCGGTGTGATTGGCAGTGCCGAGCATGAAGAGTCGGTCCATGTACATGCGGTGGTGATAAAATATGTAGGACCAAGCGTGCTGATAGCACTCGCCGTCCTTCTCTGCCACATTCAGCGCGAAGAAGAACTTGCGGCAGAGGAACCAGAGGCACTTGGCCTCAGGGGCGAGAGCGTTGCGGATCTTGTCGTGCATCCTGGTAGTGTGTGGCTCCTCATCTTGAGCCTCCTCCAGCACCCTGTCCTCGAGGTCGGGGTTGGCCCCGCCACCCACCAGACACGCCCACACCGCGCCCTGGTTCAGCGTGTGCATGGCGACCGGGAGCTCCTCGCCGTCCGCGAGCTCGACGTTCATGGACAGCGGGGGGCCGCTGGTGAGGATCGAGCGGGCGCGGTCGAGGAGGGCTTGCGCGGACGGTTCGAGAGGGGGGATCTCTGAGAGCGTGGCGAGGAGGCTTCTTGAAGTGCCTGGAGTAGGCGCACTGGATCAAGGATGGGATGTCCCCAGAGATGGAGGCCGTTGCAACAAGCGAGGCGCGGAATGCGGTGATCAGCGCATCTCTGATGGCAGATGGCGAGGAACTAGTGCTGTTCATTGGTTTCAGCGCTCAGTTCGGTGCCCAAATTCTGACTGACGACTCGCCGACCGCCGACACCACTCACCGGAGCCACGAAACGTGACCCCAGCGGCCGCAGATCGTAACGCATCCTCCCGTCAAGGGCTCTTGAAGTGATTCATCCACATCGTATGGTGATTCATTTACCCGTCACACATGGCACATCCGGATAGATTTCTCCGCAGACTCCCGCACATCAGCGTCCGAGTCGCTCTGGAGTCGAGTCAACAAGGGTCCAACCGAGTCAACCCTGGTCTTGTCTGGCACATTCATCCCGAGCACACCGAGTGTCAAGGCCGCGTTGAGCCGCACGTTGGGCACCTTATCCATGACTGCCTGCCCGGCCACATCGAGCAGGGGAGACGCAAGTCTGGGATCAAGCTCAGTGATGGGCTCCGCGAAGGCAGCGATGGCTTGAAGCGCCGTGATCCGTCTTAGGTAATCAAGGTGTTTGCTCAGCTTCGACAGCTGGGGGACTAGACGGTCGCGAACCCAAGTCGTGCCACACAGGGCAATGGGTCTTGCCATCATCTCCACTGCTGTCGATCGAACGGCAAAGACTGAATCGCGGAGGAAACGGAGGAGGACGCCTGCTAGAGACTCAGTGAAGGTGTCGAGAGGCGCCCCTGGGCGCGAGAAAATGGCGCAGAGCTCGGGCATGAGTCGAGCAAGCTTGTCTCTGATGTGCCAGTCGACGTCAGCTGACAGCCCCCCCGCCTTGCCCTCTGTGCCGACAGCGAGGGCTACAGCCTTTCGTATGTTCTCATCTTCAGGTCCAACCTTCTCCACAAGCCCGCTGATTGTGGAGAGAACGTTAAGCTTGACTTCGGGTGACGGATCTGCGAGGAAGTTAAAGAGAATCGGCCTCACGTGTAGAGTGACGTCGTGTCTTGTCAGATGATGGGCCAGACCGCACACGACTGCGGCGGTCGACTTCTTGACTTGGTCACTCGAGTCAACCCGATGCTGAGAAAGAGTGGGCAAGAGCGTGTTCACAATGTCTCCCTCGCCAACGTTGCGGCAGACGTCGAGGAACCCGGCCGCTGCCTTGGCTCTAACCTCCGCTTCGTGGTCCGACATGAGGCCTGCGAAGAGGGATGCCAGCTTCTCAGTCCGCTCGGGTGTGCGTGGAATCTGACCTACCCAGTCGGCGAAGACAGTGGCAGCGCAGAGCCTCACCCGCCACGAAACATCCTTGCATGCCTCAGCGAGGGTGTCGTCGATGGTAGAGGTGTACTTCGGAATGACAGTGCTCGTGAGACGGAGAACGGCTGGGCCGCCAAGGATGTTCGCCATACGGATATTGTCAGCGTCGTCGACATGCATGGCCAGGTATTTCTCCACCACGAAGGTGGCGTCCTCAACGCTCTTCTTGCTTGTAACCGCGTCTGCGAGATCACCCATGTTATCTGCTGCTGCACGCTGGACAATTTGGAGGGGAGATTCGTGGACCTTGGAGAACATGGAGAGAAGTGACCGCTGGCCTGTAGAACAGAGAGAATATGCGAGGGGGATCAAGCAGCAGGCGGAGACGACCTCGTTGTAGTAAGAAGAGGAGGCCAGGCGCTCCACGGTGCCAAGGAGCGCCGTGTCGCACTTGGACGTGGGAAGGTCCCTGCAGACCGTTTTAAACGATGCGATGGCGGCGTCCCGGATGCATTGCATGTCCGCTCTGGCAAGGACGGCGAGGGGCCTTATGAGACATGCGGCGTCGGAAACTAGAGGGCCAAGGCAAGCTAATTCTTCCGCAATTGCAATGAGAATCTCATCGGTATCGTCCACAGCAGCCTCTGTGTTAGGTTTTGGGGTTTTGAGGACAAACGCTCGAGGTATGGCACGAGTTCCTCTTGTGTTTGCTTAGGACCGATGAATTCCGCGATACTCTTCAGCTGCCGAATACCAGTGAGCCTTAGAGATGGCTTATCGTTGGTAAGAAGCTGGATTGCCTCTTTCACGGCGACGGACATAGGATAGTTGGGTTTCTCAATCGACTCAGTTCGACTGTGGATTTCCCGGTACCCAACAGTCTCCCCAACCACCAGCAGAGTGTCTATTGCATGGACTAGGTCGACCCTCCATCCTAAACTCGTCTCTATTTTTTAATTTTCCAACATTATTTTCTTGGCCCTCCAGCTCGCGGCAACCCCAAGCGGAGCCTGGGTTCGCATCAGGCGTCGCGAATATTTTTTATGATTTTCCAGCAAAATACGGCGTGTTTAAACAATGCGGGTTTCGAGATCGAGGACAGAAACAGGCATGTCAAACCGCTCATCATAGTCGGCCCACCCCTCCTCGTCCTCTAGCTCAACTTCGTACTTCGCCTCCTCGGCGCCCTCGATGCCAGTCCCAACAAAGTGCCGAGGATACCACTCGCTCACCTCAAATCCGCGGCATTCGAGCTCACAGACCATCTGCCAGCTCTCGCTTTGGGTGTATGGCGTCACTTTGGTGATGCTAAGGGAGTTGACGCGGCCGCAGCCCTTGCATTTCATCACGAAGTGTGCTGGTTAAGAATATGGTGCTTTGGAGATAAAACATACCTTCACTGCGGTTTTTCGGAGGAATGGGCTCCAGATGGTCTTCGGTGAGCTGCACAGTCTTCTGGTGGATCTCGCCACAGAGAGAGCACTTGATTTGAACGTTGTAGGGCATATCCGGGGAAACTACAAGAGATCCTACGTTCTCGAGAGTGGCTTTAAGTTCAAATGCTTGTTTTCCCATGGCTATCTTTCGTCTGATGACAACAACGTCCACGTCACCTTTTGGTAGCAACGCAGGTTACGGCGCGGCTCCGAGAGGCAGTTGGAGCCACGCCGATCCACAGACGATATGGCGCCATATTGCGGACTATTTGTCACTACATTCAGCCAGCCCGATTTGGCGTGCACTTTTGGCAACAACTAACAGATGAGCTCAGGGAGCCGGCCAAACGGCGATTTTGACCTGGACTTCGAGGACGTCAGCGATGATGATGTCCCGTCCAGTGAACTGAGCTCCAACCCGACAAATTCTGCTTCACAAAGTCGTCACGCGGAAATGCCGAGCAATTTTGTGCCCAGTGAGCGTATGGCCACAATTGACGACGACGATTGGGATTCTGTTCTTGCACAAACCGCCAACGAGTTCAATAACGCTGTATCGAGCGCCTTTGACCAAGGTTCAGTCGACTGGAAGTCCCCTACCTCACCACTTGCCCTTGAAACGCCCGAAGAGGAGCAGGCCCAGGTCCTCGAGACAACAGTAACCGACGCCACCGATGGCTCTGTGGAACCACCGACTCCCGCCGCTGCTCCGTCACCCCCAGCCTACTCGACAGAGCCTCCCAGCGCGCAGTTTTCGACTTCAGCCGAGACCGACCTGCCCTCCATCGCTATCGAGCCCTCTCTCATCCCAGATCTCGTGGACGAGCCAACCTCCGTCGTTTCCGACTCCATTTACCTCGACGACTTCGAGAGCTCCATCGCCGACTCCAGTGCGATGAACGAGGATGTCCTGGACGCCAACGACGACCTGTTCTCCTTCTTCGCTAACCTCGATGATGACCAGATCAAGGCTGTCCTCGAGACAGTCACTGCGGATGAGGATACTTCTCTCGAGGACGCCACGCTCAAAGCAGCGGACATGATCGTTGGAACCCTCAAGAGAGGCCAGCAGCCACCCAGTATGGCTGATCTGAAGCGTGGGATGACCCTCAAATCGATCCAGGAGGAGGCAGTCGAGGAGGAGGACCTCCCACCATCCCCCAAGCAGTCGCCCAGGAAATCACCGAGAAAGAAGACACTCCGCAAAGGAACAACTGTAGGCAAGAACGCAGAGATGCTTCGCCTTCAGACATCGCTGGTCGAGGTCGACTCTCTTCATACACTGCTTGTCACGGGCCAAGCGCACGCGTGGGCCTCATCACTTCGCAGGGCCGTGCGAGAGAACAACGTCGAGCTCAAGCACGGGAACTCACGCCGCTCCCGTCGCCGCGGTAAGCTGCATCCGATGCGTCTCGTAGCAATGGGGAAGTGGGTTATCACTCGTTGGCGAGATCCCGTTCCCTTGTGGAAGAAAGACCTCAGACGCATCGACGGCAAGTTCGGATCCAGTGTGGAGGCGTTCTTCTCGTTCACTCGGACGTTGATCTTCATGAACGTTGCCATGGCCATGTTGGCACTCCTCCTCATGTTGCCCATGTGGCTTCGTGAGTCATGGAGGGAGCATTTTAAGGACCACACTGCATCGTGGTGGATTCAGCGCTCCTGGCTCGTACACACACCCATGTTCTTCCCTTCATACCCTAACGAGGCAGTTGCAGCAGACTACTCCTGGCTCCTTGGCGAGAAGACGACGTCCAAGGCTCCCGACGGATTCTACATCCCCTTTGATCTCCTCTGGGTGCTATTCATCCTGCTAACCTTCGTAGGAACCACCGTTGTCCTCATAAGATGGGTCAGAAACAAAGTGCTCGGCCTTGGCGATGACACTGTTGTACGAAGAGACGACGCCTATCCTGCGGGCTCACTGGTTTATGGAACCTGGGATTTTTCGTTCAACAAGAAGAAGAGTGCTGCACTTGTAAGAGCGTCGATTGTCAACAACATCAGAGAGCTCGCATCGCAGTATCGCGTGCAGCAGGCGGTCTGCCACCGCACACATAAGGAGCTTCTCATCGACACTCTGTGGAAGGTTGCCGGCTTCGGTGCCAGCACCCTCATTGCCGGCGTCATCGTGGCCATCTCGCTCGTCCTCGTCCAGCTCATCGTACGAGTCGGCGACGACTTCATTACGGCATCTGTGTTCATCTTTTCAATGGGCACCGTGCTCTCCGTGGCTGTCATACCCGTCGCAATCACGCGGATCTCGGCCTTTGAGCGCTGGAAGAAGCCCCGGGATCGGCTGTACTACTCCGTGGGCCGATCCTGGGCGATGCAGATGGCCATCATCGCCCTCATCGTCTACTTCCTGTTCTCCCCCGCCTTTTCTACCCTGACTACAACGGACGCTACGAGCATCAGGTCGGAGTCCCAGACATGTCCTGCTCTCAACATCGGCCGGGTGCTGTGGATGATTCTAATGATGGACACTGTTCGCACCCTCCTCTCCAGCGGCATAAGGCTGCCGATTATCAGCTTGGTCAAGAAACGCCGCGGTAAGATTACTACCTTTGAACTCCTTCCGAACACCATCCAAGTCATGTTCCGTCAGGCGATCATCTGGATCGGTCTCCTTATCTCCCCCGGCATCGCTGTACTTGGGGCTCTTTCATTCATCCTCGTGTTCTACATCAAGCGGTGGGAACTCCGCTTCTGTCAGCCCGGCGTCCAAAAGATCGGCGCGACCCGTCTCTCGCAGTATTTTGTCCTCTTCCTCTGCCTCACATTCGCCGTCTGCTCGATCCCCATGGTGGTCTTCCTCACCACCTTCGGCAACGACCCGGATGATTGCGGTCCTTTCACTGCCCACGGGGGCGGCTACGAGGCCCTCTTGTACTACCTCAACACATTCAAGTTGGGCGGATCAGATCTCAATGGATGGATCGACCTCTTCCTCCAGCCGATCTTCCTGCTCATCGTTCTCGCCCTGCTCGGGGTCACTCTGTACTTCCTCTATTCATCCTATCGGGTTGCCTCTGGTCAGCTGAGCTCTCAGAACGAGAGATTCGACCGCACGAAGCGTGACGCCGCCTTCGCTGTCAAGAACGCCAAAGATACCGCTTTCAATGAGGCTGTACGCGAGCTCAAACGTATCAAGAACGAGAGCGGCGACTTCACCCAGCTACTCGTCAAGGACGACTCCACTATTGGTCTCAGTAAGATGGCCGTCCAGCAGGTCAAGTTTAGAAAGCTCAGAGATCGCGAGGAGGCACAGGTCAAGAAGCTCGAGGCCAGACGCGCGAAGATAGAGAAGAGGCGTCAGAAGCAGCAAAAGGACGTTGAGCGTGCCCTAGAGAAGGAGAAGGAAGCTTTGGATCAAATCAACGCCCAGAGAGAGCAGGGTGAGCTGTCTCTGCAGCAACAGAGGGCCCTCGCGGAGGAACAGAAGCGCGTCCAGGCCGAGATCAGCAAGCAGATGGAGGAGCAGCGTCGACTGGCCCAAGAGCAGCAGAGGTACGAGCAAGAGATGGCTCGTAGGGCGGCACTGGCGCAGGCTAGAGAGATGCAGCGACAGGAACAGGCCAGACACGAGCAGATGGACGCGATGAGACGGGCGCAGGAGGCGGAGATGGAGCGCGAGGCTATACGCCGCATGGGCAAGAAGGAGCGCCGTCGCTACGAGCAAAGGAAGCGGGACCAAGAGCAGGAGGCGTTGCGGTCTGCCGCTGCTCGGTCCGGCCGGTCCGTCGAGCAGGAGAAGATGTTCCGTAGGCAGCAGATGGACGCGTCGCGGAGAGCCCAGCATGACAGGATGATGCAGGCCCGGCTGGAGGCGGAGGAGGAGACCCGTCGCCAGGAGGAGCTCCGTCGCAAGGCCATTGAGCTCCAAGAGCAGCAGATGCGGCTTGCCCAGCAGCAACAGGCTATGGCCCACCATGGCATGATGGCCGGACAAGGCATGGGGCAGGCGATGGGGTATGTGCCGAATCAGAGGCGGCGCAGGTGAATGTGATCAATTGATCGATGTCATGCTGTATTTATAAATATTGTTCGTTACCTTAGCTAGCCCAGCCCAACCTGTGGCTCCGTAGTTCATGGCGCGGTGTTGTCATCGGGCAATCCCCTCCATGATCGATGACATCATGGTCTTTGACCAGCTTAGGGCCCAGCAGATGATCGTGCCGCACATCCGACTCCAACGGCCGTCTTGGTGTGCTCTCGCGTGACCCATTCTGGGCAACAACGGCAGGCGGCATTTAGAGGTGCGATGATGTTGGTTAGCGATGACGTCGGAGAGTAGTCTGAATTGTGTTTCTACTGGGAGAGCCCAGCAGCCCCGTGCATTTGACTGATAGATACTTCTGCAGGCTTCCAGCGCCGCGAGCTCTAAGCATCGGCCGGGGCCTCATCTGCCAACGAGCAAGCGGCGGTGCTTTCTAGTGCCTGCAGCGGCGCTTTCGTGCCGACTGCCTCTCGCAGCTCACTGTCGAACTCAGACCTTCCCGAGCGCTCGCGCGCCCTGGCACGGGCTTCCGACGTCGTGTTGATGTTGTTTGAAAGATGGCGTATACCGTGTGTCTGAGTAGCCCCGATGCGTTAAGGCATTCGCAGCCGTGGAGTTCACGTGCGTTTCGCTAAGTGCCTCGCCGCGCAGCCCATGCAGGGGCTGAAGGCAGAAGCATTAGCGAGCGCCGAAGCATGAGAACGAGCAAGACGCTCAGTTCGCGGCGCTTCGGCCCTCTGACTTTTTTGCGTGAAAAAAGCTGCAAAAGTGCGCGGCCGGTTTCGCGCGACTGACACCGCCCGGGGCCTCTGGCCGACAGTCTGCCCTGGGCTGCAGCATCTCCTTGGTCGCTCAACCTTCTCTGGTCATGCGAGGACAGCGTCCTGCCTGAGACATGCAAGGAGCTCACTGTAGCTTCAGAACGTTTATGATTGAGGGCTTGGGTCGAAATCGACGGGAATGATGTCTCTCGGCCTTCTGGGCGCCTCGCACTCGACCAGCTCAGCCACCCCATCTGACTCACCCACCACCCTGAACCACTGGCCGGTTGAGTCGCAGAAGCGAATGTACAGGTCTTCACTGAACGCTGTCGCCTCAATAGGAACCACGGTAAGCTTCCCATGGTGGAAGAAGTGGGTGGCACCCTCGGTCACCCAGACGATCTGATAATCGTCACACCAGAACCCCTTGACCCTCTCTGGGAACCGGAGCGGGGTGGCTGTGATGCAGAAGTCATCCTCGCTGAAACAAGGCAGCAGGCCCGACTGGGCGATATGGATGGGAACTTCGCCAGCGAAGAGCAGCTGGCGGCCACTGAGGAAGACGAAGAATAAGCTGCTTGTTATGATCCGGTCGACCCAGAAGGGCAGGTCAACGAATCCAGACAAACCATTGCCGTGCCCGAGTCCCAGCTGGCCATAATCGTTTCTCCCGCTGATCACCTGCCGATCGCCCATGGAGAGGATGACAGTCGCGATAAATAAACTTCCCACATGCATGATGTGATCTGGGACAAAGCCAGATGGCACAGCGACTGGGTGGAAGAGGGGTCTGTTCTCCTCCACGACTGGGCCGACATACCATTCTGGATGTCCACCAGCCATGACAGTGCCGACCGAAGAGAGGATGAACGTCCGATCACAAATCAGCGACACATCAGTCACCATCCAGTGCTTCTCCCAGGCGGGCAGGCTGGCCTCGAGCTCGGCGACCTCGGCGCAGGCGGGGAAGGTGAGGCGGGTCGGGTCGTTGAACCCAGATGACTTGAACCCCAGCTGACCATTTCCGCTATACCCCCAGCCCCACATGCCCTTGGGCGTCCTGGCGATGTGGGTGATCACGTTGCTCTCGACCTCGAGGGCCCTGGGCATCCTGGCCCTGGTGAGGGCGGTGTGGTTGGCAGTACTGAGCATGAAGAGTCGGCCCATGTACATGCGGTGGTGGCATATGTCGTGCCAATTCCACTGATAGCTCTCGCCGTCCTTCTCTGCCACATTCAGCGAGAAGAAGAACTTGCGGCAGAGGAACCAGAGGCACTTGGCCTCAGGGGCGAGAGCGTTGCGGATCTTGTCGTGCATCCTGGTAGTGTGTGGCTCCTCATCTTGAGCCTCCTCCAGCACCCTGTCCTCGAGGTCGGGGTTGGCCCCGCCACCCACCAGACACGCCCACACCGCGCCCTGGTTCAGCGTGTGCATGGCGACCGGGAGCTCCTCGCCGTCCGCGAGCTCGACGTTCATGGACAGCGGGGGGCCGCTGGTGAGGATCGAGCGGGCGCGGTCGAGGAGGGCTTGCGCGGTTGGTTCAAGAGGGGGGATCTTGGAGAGCGTGGCGAGGAGGCTTCTTGAAGTGCCTGGAGTAGGCGCACTGGATCAAGGATGGGATGTCCCCAGAGATGGAGGCCGTTACAGCGACCGAGGAGCGATATGCGGAGGTAAGTGTGTCTTTGATGCACGTTGGAGAGGAACTAGTGCTGCTCATTGGCTTCAGCGCTCAGTTCGGTGGTTGCCAAGTTCTGACTTCCGACTCGCCGACCGCCGACACCACTCACCATGAACCATGAGGCGTGACTGCGGCGAAGTATCCAGATCCAGTGCATGGGGCTTCATTCTCTGCTCTCTGCGGCATTCACCACATTGGACCACCGTCGGGCACAGTTGAGCGGGCCTCAGTCCCCATACCATTCTCAACGACTCACAGCGACTCGAGAATTCACCGGTTAGTAGACGGAGTGGTCGAGATGCTCATCAACACGAGGCTTGGCATGAGTCAGAGTGACCATGCCCCCCCACCATGCCGTATAGCTCGCCTTGGCCATGCGACAGTGATGATCTTTACTGCTGAGTTATCCATCGCCTGGCTGACAAGCGAAGAAGTTGGCTGGGGTACACGGTATGGCCAAGCAACGCACCATAAAGCACCGGAAAAAGAGCATTAATCTGGCATAGTAGCCTTGTACACCCCCTCCCGTCATGTTCATCCGATGTTGATGGCTGGGTCAGGGTCCTGGCGGCGTGAGTCGGCTTGGAGTTATGTCCACAATGGCCCTTCACATCGAAGCGGACGTGGCTTGTGGGAGGGCAAAATACTCACCATTCTTCTTTCTAAGCACCGATGCCCCTCTTTCGCCGTCGTATACCGCTTCGTTCGTTGACGATGACGAGCCTGATGAACATCTCGACCGAATTGCTGGAGGGATGAAGACCGATGCCGAGATTCAGGCGCAGACTATCGATCCAGACCTTCCTCGCCTTGATGCGGCTTTCCAGGTTCTTTCTGGGACTGATTTCGTTCTCATGGTTGCCTGGATTCACAAGCTGCCCTCCCTCTATGAAGAGCACGGGACTACGACCTTCCAGCGCCTCTATCAAGGCCTAATGAGCTTCTTAGACAACGTTCCCGACCTCGATAGTGTCCTCGCTTTGACTGAAACGCTCACAATATTGCTTCCAAAGCTGACAGAGGAGGACGCCGTCAAGTATGTTAGCCCCATCGTCCTCAAGCTCATAGCATTCGGGCCAGCCCTCCAGAGTACGGTATTCAGCCTCCTTGGTGACGTATTGACGCACCACCACCCTCCCACGCTCATCACGGAATACGCCGACATCGCTCTGGTTAAGGGCAGCAGCCACAACTCCCATTCCAACAGAGTAGCGGCACAGAGGATCATATTCCATATCGCGCCTTATCTCTCGACTCGGCATCCGTTGTGGTCGAAAATATCTGAGCTGGTCACACTCGCGCTAGACGACACGTCCGAAAATGTGCGGATCTACGCCGTTCGAGCCATTACAGCCTTCTGCAACCCCAATTCGGCCCTACCCGCCGAAGCCATCGGCCGCACGTTCATTTCGTCCATCAAACGCCGCATGCTTTCGGACGAGTCATTCGGCGTTCACCATGCCGCTATCATTGCCCTACTTGCCCACGCCAAGCGGAGCACTGCCACTGAATTGAAGGAGGTAGTACTCACACTCGCAGCCACGTTCCTCGACCTGCTCCCTTCAACTGGACACTCACCGAGGCCATCCGCCCTCATCCCCATGAAAGTCCGCCTATCCGCCGCTGAACACACAGGTGCCGCTGTCCCAGGACATCTAGTGCACGCCGTGGGCGAGCTGACTGCCCTGGCACCCCAGCCAACACACCAGAGCTCGGCCGCGGGTCAAGGACCAGATGACAAGTCATACTCCATGCTGGCCGCCTCCTTTGTCTCTTGCTTGGCAGAGGTCGTGCCGGGTGTGTCCCCAGACACGTTTAACCCGATGGATGAGAGCATTGTCGCTGCTTTCCTCTATAGCCTAAGTATGCTGCCCGTTCCCTCGCTCTCTGAAACCATCGCTGTGCACCTGCCGGCGTATATCACAAGCTGGGGACGACACTCGTGTGGTGGGATTCTTTGCGCTGCCCTCGCCAACCTGGTGCAACGGCCCACCCCTCAATTGATTAGGTCCGTATCTTCATCCCTCGTATTTTTAGTCCCAGTCGTATCTGACCCGATCACGACGATTTTACCCGTATTCCGTCGATTGATCAGCTCTCTAACCACCACTGCCGAGTCAATACCCACCCCGCCGATCGCCCGGCTAGGCTCACCCGCCCGCCTCCTCCTCCAAGCGTACGAGCCTGCTCCTGCTGCCCTTCGTCCGATCGCCCAAGCGATTTACAACCTCCCCGACCCATCCGAGCGGAATTCCCTCACAGACTCTCTCCTTGGCCAGCTAGAGACTGCCGAGGCGGCCATTCCAGTAAGCGACTGGCGTCTCCGTGCCTCTCTCTACCGTCATCTTGGGCCGATGGTGTCTCTGCGCAGGTTTACCACCCTCCAGCCGCACATCACCAGGGCGTTGAGGTGTGTTGAACAGGACCCATTCCCGGCGAAAGAGGCGGCGACCCACTTTATAATGGCGTTACTATGCGGGTGTCCTATCAGCTCGCTGCACCATGAAACCAGGGCCAGGTGGGCCACACTCACGGCAAGAGCGTCAGGCTACCAGCGGCGCGTGTTCTTCCTCGACTCGTTGTTTATCATGCAGCATTACTTGTCGCCGGTGTACATTTATAGGCACTTTGGCAAACATATAACAACACTTGCTCATGACCCATGTCCTAACGTCCGCGCTAAAGTTGCCGCGTTGCTCCCAGCTTTCAAGGTTCTCCTCATCTTACCGACGATGTCGCCATCGTTGCTTTTGATCAACCAGGCGTCGTCCACACTAACAATGGACCCTGACAAGACAGTGTACGAGGTGGCGCGGGCTTCAAAGGCTGATATGATCGACTTGCCCGTCAGACTCACTCTACAACATGACGAGTCCTTAAAGTGCACGTTGAACCAGCAGATCCACGAGGCGCTGCTCGCCAAGCTCTGCGTGCTGAACAAGACTGCGATCCGCGAGACAAAGGCGACGATCAACAGCGGCAGCCGAGCCCGAGGCCTCTCGGATCTCCGTTTCCCGCCCGACCTGATATCACCGCCGTATGACCCTCCAACAACAGTGTCAGGATTCATAGCAGCTCATAAGAAACTACAGGGGCGTGATTTCGACACCACTTCGCTAGTCCAACAACTCACGGAGCTCGACCTCGAGCTATCACACGCTAGTTTCCAGAACCCGGTCAGGTATTTCGGGCAGAAGAGTGCCGCCAGTACTGCGGCAACCCCATCGTTTGAGGACTCGCGAGTGCGTAAGAGTCGCCGTACGGGGTCAACCACGACTGAGCTCAAGGTACGCGCGATGCCACGTCCTGGTGCCCGCAGTCCTCGGGCTGGGACGGAACTATCACCCCGGAAGGGTGGGCATGGAAGGCGCGTGGCGATGAAGTAGGATGTATATAATAATATAATAATAGTCTGGCTTAGTTCCAGTTTAAACTTTTTACGACGTTGTGGCTCTGTGTGGTAGGCTCAGCTGTGAGTGTCATCAAGAGTCGTCGAGTCGGCGGAATCGTCTCAAGTCGAGGGGATCGGTTTAGTGGTGTGGTGGGCGCCGAGCCGTCCGGCAGCCCTGAGGCTGGCCTGGGCGACTCTGGCTCTCCCGGGGATGTTCCACCACTACCACTTCGACCGATATACCTGCGGGCGGCTTCCATGGTCGACTGACCCAGACGCCGCATCACCGGGCTCAGCCTGCCCGTGAGCTGGTGCTCTGCGTCGGTGACCGAGCGCCTGAAGGCGTGCGATGTGACGCCCGGCTGCACCTCCTTCGTTGCGTCCGAGACGAGCTTCGCCCATGATCGGCGCTGCATGATCCTGCCGTCGACCTTGGGGAAGAGGATGAGGCGCTTGTCCGCTGTGCGGCCCGTACCCTTCTTGTCCCACTCCGCCTGCTTGACCTTGCGAGCCTGGCAGTATCTGACCAGTTCCTTGCCCTGATCCGACTCGAGTTGTGACTCGGTGAACTGGAAAGGCTCGTATTCGACGCCGTTGCTGCCGACTTGCTTCGGTTGCGACAAATGAATGGAGATGGACGATAGATCGTCCAAATCTTCCTCTCAGACGACGATATTGGCCTCGTTCGCACGGGAGCCCACGAAACTGAGCAACAAAGCGACCGCCACGTTGCGGAAAGGCGCCGACCAGCTCTCATGCTCACGTGCCTTCATCACATACTGTTAGAATGGCCAGTTAATCCGGGGATATACGGAGGATAAACGCAAATTCCTTATTCGTGCTTCAGGGCGTTCGAAGTCCTAAGAAGCAGCTGAAATGATAGATGCGAGTGCATTAATGACATATCCATGCTTGATGTAACATGTGCGAGATTGGTGGTCGAGCAAATTGCCTCTCGCATTTTAAGGTCGAAGGCAAAAGTGGTCGTACGACCAAGTGGCCTTGTCAGCAAAGTCTGTGTGTTCTAAAGAGTATCCTCTGTTGTTTTTATGCGTCAACTCCTTCTCAGTCGCCGGGAACTAATGACTGAATCAACCAATCAAAAGAATGAAGCTGTCCCCCAGAAAGCAGGCCATACTACGGTGGTATATAGTCAGTATACATCATCGGAGTATGTTCGGTTTTCTGGGGGACAGATTCAATCTTCTGTATCTCAAAATTTGCATTTTTTTATCGGCGATAAGATGGAATCAGAAGACTTGGCTCAGAGCTCAAGTGCACTTAGCTCCATAGAGCTGAGATCGGCAATTGGCATGATCCACCGCCGCAGAAGGTGCCCAAAGAGGCGCTGACGTTGAGCGGTCGATCATGGCCGTTTAACACATCAACGGGGGCCTCATCCCATGCAGTATCCATAACTTTTTACCATTTTCTTCTAGCTGCACTGGTTGGCAAATGAGCATTTTGTGTCGCCTTCATCATGGCAATATTCGAGATCAAATCCAGATTTGCTTTTTTTGTGCACAAGGAGCACAACAGCAAATTCGCAAGTAATGCAGATGAAAATCAGATGAATCTTAATCAGGCACTCTCATACACACACTGCTTTAGTTTCGGAGCCAACGTCCATAAACTGAAGGAGTTCTGAACATTGTTTCACCAATTGTGTGAAACTGGTGAAATTGTGAAATAGTGTTGAAACGGCCAGAGAAGAAGAAGGAACCCCGGCAGCGCAGTTGTAGCTGCTCTTATAGAGCTATAGCAACAGCCAAATTGTCTGATTTATCTCACAGACCGTTGCGCATGTACCTGCCTAGTTTTTGTACAAAAATCTTGTTTTTTTAAACTCTACAGAAATCATGGTTGCTCATATTGTGTTCGAGAGCCACATCGGTACAATATATGATGACCAGCCACGCTCAGTTGAGCGCATGAATTACCTTCTTGGCTGTACCTACTTCGCCATGGTCGGAATTGGCCTCAACTCCGCCAGAACAAGACCTCAGCGCGAGCAATTCTGCCAGCTCGTCCGCGAGATGGAGGAGGCGGACCTGATCTCCCAGCGCATTCACGACGCAAGGTTCTTCCGCCCTCCAGCAGACTCCCGTCCCTTCCAACGTGCCGCAACCGCACACGGAAATCAACACCCTCCTCACCCTGTCTTCGTACGGGACGATTACCGCACCCACGCCATCCAGGAGCGTGCTGTGCAGGACTACAACGACTCAGAGGAGCGCTCCGCCAACTTTTCTGAAATCATGGAGCTCACATCGATCCTGATGTACGTCCGCAATGGCTTCAACTCGACCCAAGAGCTCTTTAAGCTCATCAACAACATCTCCCGCCGGCTTGGAAAGCCGATCTCGAAGAACAAGACCGCGGAGGTGCTCATTAAGGACCTTGGCATTGACATGACCAGAATATCTGGTGTCTCAGAGGCCCTCACTGAGGAGGAGCGCGCCTTCGTCAAGCATCTCGTGCCGTGCAGGTCGGTCTCAGGCAATACAACATGGCGGCGTACCATGTCCGGCACGCAGTCGCGACTTGAGCTCACGAACCGTTTGACTGTAGCCGACGGAGCCGAGCCGACTCCGTTTTTCGACCACGACCTCGTCGCCGACCACACTTGGGAGCGACCGACGCTCACCCTCCACTATGACAGCGAATCCGACGCTGTCCAGCACTACATGCTGTTTTTTCTGGTACTTTAACCGGGACTTTAAGTCCCGGAATAAGTCCCGGAATACATGAAAAAAGGACGATTGCAAGAAAAAATGAACGCGCTCAAACAATTAAACTACAGCGTATTACGCCTTGCACTTGCACAAGGCATCGTTTAGACATCCGTACAACATGCTGAAGACCTTCACTCGCGAAGTCAGTGGCATCGCACAAACTCTCGTCGAAAAACTGTCTCAAGGTTCATCTAGGGTCGGGATAGACTGCCGTGCCTCCCCCACTGGTCCAGTATGCCGAGATAAAATTTCCTGGGTGCGTAAAGATGCGATTTTTGGGAATTGCTCCCAAAGAAGTTTGCTTTTGCTCGCCAACAAAGAAGGCCGAAAGCAAGTGAGAACATCTGTGTCACATAACAACCTTTGTTCTGCATCAAATAGCAGCAAGATTGCATACGGCATCGAGTATTCTCGAGAAAACACTCAAAACTTTGCCTGGCAAACGAAAAACGATCCTAAAAGCTAATTTACCTCCAATGTCTCCAAAAGTGAGCCGCATGATGTATATTTCTATGATCTTTGTCTTTCACCTTCAGTTCTTCTTCAAATCATCCATACGCGGCATATCAAGCATTCCTCGTCGTTTGGTCAATTCTGGCAAATCAACAAAAGGTATCCATCGGCTCAGAAGAGGCTGTGGTGGTAGCCTCGGTCCCGCTTACACCCCCGTGCGTGCCTTGTGATGAAGAAAACTTGTGATATGGCCGGAATGCACTTTATGACAAACGAATGAAGCGGGCCGAGTTTATCGCCGAAATCAAGCAAATGCGCGTTAAGCTGAGTCACTTGACTGAAATGGATGACTATTACGCCATTGCCGACGACGTTACTAAGAATTACCTGACAGTTGCCTCAAATTTCTTACTGAAAGCTGTTCTTCGCTCGCAATAGACGTAATTGACTGTAGATTGGTGAAGATAGTGTAAACATAAAGAACCCTTTATATACATACTCCGATTATCCATCTATCTATCTTCTCGGGCGAAGATTGTGCCCAGTCCTCCTCATCAGCTCCTCCGCTCGCTGCTCACTGTTGCACAGATTGCAGATGCAGAGAGTCTCATCCAGACCACTGTCCGCCGTCCTTACACAAATCGTCTTGGCTGTCTCGTCAACAGTGATGAGTTCCCGGATCTCCTCCGGCTCCTCACAGATACCCTTGACCCATCCACTAAACAGCGCATTCAGCGACTGTTGGCTCGCCTCCTATCCCAGTTGGGTACCTTAGTTAATAGACGATTTCTCCAGGCGGCACACCGGTCGGCATCAAATAGACACGAGCAGAATGTGACAGACTTACACTGCCTTGCAATCGGCAACACCATACCATGCTTTCTCGATGAGCCACGGCGGGTGTAGTGAGCAAGGACACGACCGACCATTGTCTTCTGAGCCAGGAAGCCGAGAACCCAAGATCGATGCTTGTCCACTCGCAACTGGGCATTGATGAGGAAATCACGTTCGAAGTACTCCTCAAGCAAATAGAACATCGGAAGCCGCAGTTTCGAGTGAACCTTGGGCAGAACTGACACCACTGCATTCAGATATAGCGAGCCGGTAAACTTGGGAGAGTAAGTCAGTCTGAGACCATCATTGAGCGTCGTAGCAACCGAGGAGCGACTCGATGGAAGGTCATAGAACAACGTCAAGACATGGAACATAATGAACGTAGAAAAGGACGCCGCGTGATGGAAAGCGATTGTCTGGTGTGTCACGTGGTCAGAGGAGTAATACAACGCCTGTAACTTGGCTGTAAGGAGTATGAAGGGCTGGAGTGACTGGTCAAACTCCTCAAGGT
The DNA here is from genome assembly GCA_019828565.1 of Carpediemonas membranifera. Classification (NCBI taxonomy): domain Eukaryota; phylum Fornicata; genus Carpediemonas; species Carpediemonas membranifera. Next base: position 451,577 of record JAHDYR010000067.1, on the reverse strand, counting down.
GCTCGTTGACTAGTGTCGCGAGCTTTCGTCTGTTCCAGCTCTGCTCGTTGCAGCCAGTTGTCCGCGTGAACAGCTTTTCAATCTGCTCAAGTGTGTGCACGTTCTGACCAGCGTGTTGAACCTTGACAAGGCCAAGCAGCGTCCAGAAGTCCTTCATAAGATAGTGACTCACATGCATGACAGGTGGAATGAACGTGACATCAGCGTACTTTGTGAGCACGTGAAGTGGGCCATCTATCTCGTTGGCATAGGTCAGACAGCAGACATCTCGGTGACCATCGCGGGACCCAAACCGTGTCATGTCTTTCACGCCACCAGCGTCACGAAGACGGATGCTATCTGCGATTGTCCAGCGATCGCAACGATTGGCAAACGGGTCGCTTGCGACCTTTCCCATGTGTAGGGAGGAGAATGGAGAGCGGTAGTATCGTCCCCGCTTGACGCCACTAACAATCTGCAACGCTTTGTGATCGCCGCAGATCCCGAGCAGGCTGATGACAACACGGCTGCGTGGGAGCAACGAACTGTCACCACATGCGAAGGGGATACCAATGAGCTTGTTCATTAGCCGCTGTACATCATCAAAGAACGAAGGAATGAGCTTCTCTGTGCCCTGAAATGTAAGAAGCGTCATGGGTGGGGTAATCTTCTGTGGTAGGGCTGCTCCCTCGCGATCAATTATGCGATATTTGACCGCCGTACAGTCGGCCCGATATCCATCAAACCATAGGAGCATCTCAAGACCATAAGCCTCCTGTCGGCTCTCCGGGTTAATAGTGACGGATTGAACGAACTTGCTTGACTTGATATCGCGCTGAACTCGGTCGGGGAACTTCAGCATGAACTTAATCTGGGCGACAGGGTCATAGGACAGAGCGCTGATCACCATCCGGTGAGATTTCTTTGTTCCACGCGGAATGATGCCCATGTTCCGGCATAATCTCTGAATCTCCGGCAGCTTGGATGGATCATCATGCGAAATGTATAGCCGTGACTCCCCCGATATCTTCTCGAAGTGGTGAGCGAAGAGGCAGTCGTGTTCATCGAGAGTCTCTTGCAGGTCGGTGTGGGTGGTTGGGTCATATAGGACGTAAAAAGCCTCCGCGACTTCCACGCTACGCGTGAAACCGGCTCCTGCTTGACATTGAAGCTCTTGGTTAGACACCCCATCACGCCCAGAGACATCGGGCTGCTCAGGAGTGAACGCGTTGACGTCCTCGATCAGTGTTGGGTCTGATATAACAGATCGTATGGCTGGGATGGACAGCAGGTCATACCCAAGATTCTGGAGACTGTCTACCACCGGTGGAGTGTGAATTCCAAGGCGAACTCCCATGTCGGAGGCCATTGAAACAAATGCATGGCGGAGTCGGTCGTAGCGATTCTTCCCTAACTCGACGGCACAGATAATTGCCATGGCCGTGTATAGGCTCTTCGTCTTCGCCTCGTTGTCGACTCGCGTAACAGTCACATGAGCAGTGCTGTGATTCCTCATCAATGCGCTCCAATCAGCATTAACGACTGCACTACGTAACGTAGCATCACTATGTGTCACCCTCAGTGGACATGACGTCAGGAAATCTCGGAGAATGCGCAAGCACTGCTCCTTGCTGTCTAAACGAAACGATTTGTCGCGGTTTCGGAGCAGAAACTCGTCTAAGACAGCGGTGATGATAGATCCAAGAGAACTGTCCGCCCCATAGGTGATGACGACTTCCCAGTTCTCGAAACGCATTGCTTCAATAGCAATAGGACAAATTTACAAAGTAAATACACAAATGTGCTGATGTAGGGCATGGTGGCGGATCTGGCGCTGGTGGCGGACGTGGAGACACTGGGGGTGCTCCACAACCACGTCCACTGCAAGGGTGACTCATGTAGAGTCGCCCGAAAAGCAGAAGCATGCGGACAACACAATAGAGGATGATTCAGAGATCGAGACAAGTGGTAAGAGGGTGAGGACTGAGTAAATGGATTGCAAATGAGTCTTTTTAATGTCTCACCACCTGTTTGGGCCTCAGCGCTGTCGTTCAGGCCAATCCACGTTTGTGGATCCGTGCAGTTTATGGCTTATCGACCGGACATCTCCTGAACTGAGCGCCAGGGGGCGGAGGTGGCGTTGGCGTGGGGCGTGGAGGCGCTGGGGGCGGGGGTGGCGTTGATATTGGGCAATTACATAAAGTGCACGGTGCTTGGAATTTCATTCCAACCTCAAAATGGCGGGAAAGCATTATTGGAAGGAACTAGTGGCAGCTATGCGGTTCTTTATACTGCAAAAGCAACCAGCTGTCGTCAAAAGCGCGCCATCTACCATCAATAACCAACATCTGCGTTGCACTCCACTGTTCTCGGTCGTTAATGCACAAAATCACTAAACAACATCAAAAGGACTGTTCATACGTTATTAAACATTGCTTGCTACTTCTGTTTCATCTTATTGTCGTTTACAGCTGTGTTGTCCTCAACAAATGCCAAGACGGAGGCTGGAACTGACATGTTGAAGCGTCCTTCTCGTCGTGTTCCGGTGTGCGTGAATTGCTTTCCTCGCATTCAGAGAGGCCAGCGACAGTTCAACGGTGAGTATACCAACGCTGCCCGCGCTATTACAGAGCCATTGACACTCGCGGATGACGAGGCTCGTGATGATGTCAGTATCCGCGAGGAGGTGAGTGATGAGGAGGATGACCAAGAGTGATAAGTGGAATAAAATGAACGAATGACTGATGCGGCACATTCTGTTTACGCTATACGACGATTTTAGAGAGCGCCAGAGAGGTGCTGCAGGGAGAGAGCTTGTGCTTGCGTATCCTGAGGGATGCGGGATGGGAGGGGCCGACGTAATTGGCCAATCCACGTTTGTGGATCACCTGGTGTCGTCCATACCGGGCGTCTCTCCGCCACAGGCTGTGTTGCTGCGCATGGAAAGCAGTGTTAACTGTGTTCTATTGCACGATAGCACGGGGTTATTGACTGATGCGGCACCTACCTTAAATTGCTCGTCATCCACAGTTGTGGATGGACCGATATCGCGCTAAGCATCGCCAAGCACCTCTCAAAGGGCAATCATCCGCTCGACAAGATCATCACCTGTTCATTTCACCATGGAACGATGAGCAGCTCCGCATCCTTGGCGATAATGCGCGAGTTCTTCAGCTGCTCGCCATGATGGTCCCTTGGATGCGGAAGATCTTGGCCTCGCCTGCATTTAACCCCGGGTGCAAGCCCAATAGCACCGAGAAGGACCTCCTCGGCAAAGAGCTCGAACAGGACGTGGATTCATCAAGAATCCTTCGTGAGATGTCCAATCGAGCGGCGTACAACAAAGCCCATGCCAAGATCATTCGTGATCTCGTTGAGTACCGGAACCGCGCAGCTCACAATGAGCTTGAGCCCGACACCCTGCCCAAGGTCCTGGAGCTGGTCGAGAGCTTGGCCCAGGCCTTCTCGGTTCCATTGCACGATAACGTCAGGGCGTTCATCGCGCTGCTTAAGTCGCCAGTGTCGCTCGTTGCGACAAGTGAACATCATGCTCTGACGAAGAAGGTCAGCATTCTTGAGGATGAGATTGAGAGGCTGCGTAGCGGCGGCCGTAAGACCATGCTCAGGCTGCCAGGTGTCAGGTCTCAGCCGGAGCCCACCACTTTGGAGCAGGCAACGATGACGACTTCGGACGTCGGAGACCTGGATGAGCCGAGGCCCAGGCCCGAAGACACGGGCAAGACGCGCGGTACGCTCATGTCCCGCACACTGACTGCTAGCCAGGTGGACCAGCTAGCTATGGCCAGAACGCATGACCCCCCGCTTGTCCTGTCAGGACGTTGCATCGTGTGCGGGGGCTCATGCGAGACCTCAGAGTGGGCTTGCCGTCGTACCTCAACGACGACACCCAAAGATCCTTGCCGAACGTTGATTCGGAAGGTTAGGACTGGGAATACTCGCGACGTCTCTGTCTACCTCACAGATGAGGCATTTGAGTGGGTCAAACGTCGCGATCAGACAGGCAAGAGAGCGAGACAGGAATAAATGAATGTATATGTGCATGTCTGGGCCTCAGCGCTGTCGTTCAGGCCAATCCACGTTTGTGGATCCGTGCAGTTTATGGCTTATCGACCGGACATCTCCTGAACTGAGCGCCAGGGGGCGGAGGTGGCGTTGGCGTGGGGCGTGGAGGCGCTGGGGGCGGGGGTGGCGTTGATATTGGGCAATTACATAAAGTGCACGGTGCTTGGAATTTCATTCCAACCTCAAAATGGCGGGAAAGCATTATTGGAAGGAACTAGTGGCAGCTATGCGGTTCTTTATACTGCAAAAGCAACCAGCTGTCGTCAAAAGCGCGCCATCTACCATCAATAACCAACATCTGCGTTGCACTCCACTGTTCTCGGTCGTTAATGCACAAAATCACTAAACAACATCAAAAGGACTGTTCATACGTTATTAAACATTGCTTGCTACTTCTGTTTCATCTTATTGTCGTTTACAGCTGTGTTGTCCTCAACAAATGCCAAGACGGAGGCAACGCTGTCCGGGCCATCTGTGTCCATGACACTCACGCCTGTTCTCATTTCACAGATGAAAGACAGCCGAACACATCAAACCATTTACTTCCTCCCCTTCCTTGTCTTCGGCACACTCTCTTCACCAGTGCCATCTGACAGAAGCTCCGCCACGAGATACACCGTGGCATGATTACCCGTAATGACAATGACCTTCTCGTGGCCCGTCTCCCTGATGGCATCACTGAGTTGAGTCAGACTTCTGAAATCCTGAGGGTAGACCCTTCCGTTGTCGTAAACAGTCGCTGAGTTGACTATGCGACCATCTTCCTCTTCTCTGCGCTGCAGGACCATGACCTTCTCCTTCTCAAGATGCGTCCAAGCCGAGATAGCAGTGCTTGTCAGCCAGCCCTGGCCGTTGAACAGCTCGGAAGGGTCCCACCATGTGCCCCTGACCTGGCCCTCGGCCTTTTTGGCCATGGATTCCTCGGTGTGTTCTCTCAGATGATTTTTTGAAATGTTTGATTCGATTCTTACCCAGTACTTGGCCGTGCTTAATGTCGTTGAGCGAATGAGCGATGCAGGCTCCGTCACGGTGAATCTCCTTGGCAGGGCAGGTCAGGATCCTGTCGATCGCGGTTTGTACGTCGAAGACCAGCTCAGGCTCATGCTCGTTGTCACTGATCGACACGACTGACATATTGTCGTCATCTTCCGGCCCACGCACCACCGTGTCAGGCTCCTCCTCGTCTGCCTACTTACCCTTCTTCTCCTCTGTCTCCACCTCCTTGTCCTCCTTCTTCTCCGTCTCAGCCTTCTCCTAAACGTACACAGTCGAACGCACTACAAAGGCATATCCAAATCTTTATTCAATCTCAACGACCTCGCACTTCTTCTGGTACAGCGTGGCGTGAGCCGGATCGCCTTCGATGACAATAGCGAAATTATCTGTCAACCCCCACAAGTCTGCATCGGGTGCAAGCATGGTGGTGCCATCAAACAGGTATAAGATGGCGGAGATGCCTTGCATGCCGTTGTATCCGTCGTATGACTGGACAACAAGGATGTTCCGCTTCTGCTTCCTCGCCCAGACTCGGATGGCGTTCGAGTTATAGTAGCCGGAGTCCGGATCTGTCAGGCTACGCTCCGTGACATTCTTCTTAGACCAGTACTTGGCCTTCACTGACTGGCAGAGGCCACGCTGCCACTTTTCGAAGTCGCCATCAACTCGGCCACCCAACTCAATGGCTTGGAGACAATATGCAACGCAGTTGCCGTCACTCTTGACATGAATCGCGGTACAGCCAGCCGTGAGAGCCTCCGCGTTGATGCACGTCTGCACCGCGGCCTCAGAGGTGATGCGAGTCTGAGTCTCCGGCTCAGTCTGGATGCAGGCGTCGCATGTGTTCACCGTCTCCTCTTCTGCCTCACCCCTCTTCTCCTTCGCCTCCTCCTGCTCCTCCTCTGTCTCCTCCTCTGAGTCCTCAGGCCTGGCCTTCTCGGGCGTGATGAAGAGGGCCTTGCGCTTCACAGACATGGAGGCCTCGGGCTCGTTCGTAGCGCGTCGGGGGCAGGAAGTCCTGGAGAGCGTGCCAGACTGTGGCGGCATGGGGCTGGCGGCGAACGAAACATCGCAGGAAGCAAGGTACCCAACGTCATGCTCATGATGGATACGCCTGCACTCAAGAAAGTGGTCTCTTCTCTCGTCAGTCACCTGCTTCTTCAGCCGCTCGACCTGCTCCTTGAGAGATTGGATCTCCGTCTTCTGAGCAGAGATCAGACTGGCTGTCACGCGACGTACGACTCGAGCTTCAGCAGGGAGTCTCGTGGTCAACGTCTTCTCGCCAGTAAGCGCCTGAGTATCGATCTGGTCGGCCCAGAGATAGCGCTGAAGCACGTGGTCGGCGTGATCCTCGCCGGGACAGGGGGCGTTATCCCTGCGGGCCCGCACACGACGAGTACCGCAGATCTCATCGTACACTCGCTCCCATACCACGTCATACTTGGACTCGCGCGTGTATTCCATCTCCTTTTCCAACTCCTTTCGGTCTTCCTCATCGGCCAGCTTCATCATCTGAACCCGAGTACAATCCCTGATGTCCTCGTCCTCCTCCTTCGCGAGTTCACACTCAAGCCTAGCGTTTGTCTTCATTCTAGCCTCACGAATGCTCTTCTTCACCCGAATACGCGCGCTCTCCACCTCGCCGTCGTACAGGTGCGTGAAGGTATCCCCGCCGAGGACCTGCTTCAGTGTTTTCTTGTGTTCCCCTGTGACCCTTTCACCCTCATTCAATTTCATCGTCGCCATAAACTGCGCCTTAAGGTCCTTCTTCATATCTTCTGTCTCCTGGCGCGTGAGGCGGAAGAACGTGGCAATACGCTTGAGATTAACACCTGTGTAAACAATTTCGCTCAGTAACGTACGTTCCTTGATCACAGTAGCGAGTAAATCGCGCCTAGGCAGCAAAAGCGCGCGAAGGACGTCGCATTTGCCTTTAGCGCTTGCAGCTGCATTGATCTTGGTCATTAGCTCCTTCTTCTCGAACTCAGTGGCTTCTTCCAGCCAAGTGAACAAGTCTAGCATCGTATATCGCCAAGAGACGTTAAATGGTTACTAAAAGTTTATGTATATCGCCTGCGGCTTGTAAGAACTCACACCGTGACTACCACCAGCCGTCATCACACCCCTAGCCCTACCCACACGTCCATTCTCGCCGATGCTGATTAAATCGTCCGGCCAGCGAGCCGGGGCCTTTCGCAAATTTAATATGGCCAAGAGACGTTATCTGCGGCTGAAAAGAGCCCCATATAACCCCCTATGACGTTATACGGAGAAATCATCGCCGATTTTCACGTTTCGGCGAGCTCCGGCCAAGGGGTCCAGGAGTCAGCTTTTGGGGGAAGGTCTGTGGTGCTATAACGTACCTCGGGACGCACTGTGGAGGCCCCTAGAGTACTCGGTCATGGCATGTCAGACCAAGGGTCCCTCAAATCTGGCCCCATTCAGGATGCTCCCCCTAAATGTTCCGTTGCAAGCGTCTGACGGAGGTTCTCTGGATACCGACCAAGATGGAGGTCACGTGGATCAACGGACGATAATTGCGGTATTCTGGCCATGCCTGGTACTTTCAAATCATCTGTACTGCTCAGTGGTTCATTTATAGTTCATATCGTATGGACGTGGTGGACTTATGGTACTTGATGTTGTTTAGGGATTATTGTTGCTTTAATGATGCTCTGCGCTCGCTTACTGATGTTTCTTAGTGATATGTGCATGCCTACTACGTTAAAGCTGCCAGTATTCTTTCTATTCTTAAGTTCGCCATTTCAGTCTCGTTGCGAGCATAAAGTGCACATTGTGAAAGGAAATTGGGTGGTTATATAATGGATACAGGGCAGGAAAAGGTACACGAATGCGGTCCTGAGGTTTGGCATGGGATACTGATCTCATACGTCAAAAATGGGCGGTGGTATTCGAATTTCAGAATTTCGGCATGTCCGAATTCCGAGGCAAGCGGGTAGGGTGTACAAAACCTGGCCTGGGTCCCTACTGGAGCTAATAGATAACAGTATCACCGTGTATTCGGTTTTCAGAAATATAACTTGTGTTGGTATTGCAATTTCAGAATTACTTCCAGTACCGGAGATTGTCTTAGAATTTGGATGTTCATGACTACTTTAAAATTTTAAAAAGTTCCCATGAACCCACTCCAGCTCAGGATTGCGGATCTGAGCCAAGTTTAGGTCGAATCCAAGTATTTGATAATTTTGTATGTACGAAATTCTGAAATTGCAATACCAACAGAAAACTCGTGTTATGGAGGTTCTAGCTGCAAATAACGACGATATTGTTAAGCGCTGGTCTGATAGAGTTTCAGTGAAGACGCGTAGTGTGTACAAGAAGCACCTGGAGGACGTTTTGGCCAGCATTTGCCAGGAAACAGGCGCTGAAATGCAGAAGGGCATCGAGATTGTCCGAAGCGACAACGTTACGACTTATTTGGCGCATTATTTCGCTACAAAGACGCCTGCTATGGCTAAGAGGATCGTTTCGGCTGTTCAGTCTTTCCGGAACTTCGACTTGCCACACCCTGCGAAGCCGTTGTCCTGGAAAGAGGAGGAAGAGGTGTCCCCTGCATCAGTTGAGAGTCTCCCCAGCCCGTATGGCGCCATTGCCATTCTGCTCAACCAGACGGGCTGGGAGTATTCGTATCTCCAAGGTAATCTCCCCGATGCGATAGACCTTACCTCGTGCCCGAGCTGGATGGGCTTTGGCACGCTCAAATCGGGATTCCCGCAGGCCAGTGCTGTATCGGAGGCGCTCAAGGTTCAGGGGTTGACGGTTCGCATGCTTCGCTTTGCGCAGCGGATCGACGTGTCCACCGATAGGATGCAGTCTATCGGCACGCTAGAGCGCCGCGGCAGACCGCAGGAGAAGCCTCAGAAGGTCATTAAGGACAAGCGCATCAGCCTGACCGATGAGCAGTTCAGGCACCAGTTGGCGTCCAGTCACTTAACGACCACGCGGCGCCCGACGATCTTTGATCTCAACCCGGAGATCACAAGCTCTGCCGACCTGGTGCCGCCGATGCTCGATGGCTGGCTTTACAACAGGCTCAAGGCCAGAATGATCGAGCTTCACGATACTAAGAAGAAAGAGAGGCAGAGCGAGGCTGACAAGGAGGCGGAGTTCGGCTCGCTGACTCGCGAGACAGAGATGCCAGAGGGCGAGAGAGAGGGCGATACTGACGAGGAGGCGGTGTCCGACGAGCCAGCTTACCAGGCAGAGTGGATGCACTACGAGGTGCCAGCTCGCGAGGAGAGCGAGGAGGGCGCCTTTGGTGAGGAGGTGGACTTATGCAAGAGTGCCGATGAGGAACCAAAGATCGACCACGACGAGCATGGCGGGGAGGTGGCGGGCAGAGATGGTGATGGGGAGATTCAAGAGAATGTGATTGATGAGGAGCGCTCAGAGAGCGATACTGCCGACAGTATCGTCTTTTCCTTCATCTGACATTGTAAAGAGGAAGAGTTTATGATTGGAGCATAGCTGATGTCCATAAACACCATTCATAAGCCAGTCCTGGCTTGTTTTCCACTGCTACTTCTCTCGTTGCGACGCACAGCTAGCTGTCGCGAAATGCACTTTAAGACCGAATTTCACACAGCTACCTGTGCATGGTGTTCGAGCTAGATAGCGACAAGCTGGAGCGACTTACTTCCTTACCTGGTAATAGTAGACAATATCTGCACGAGTTTGGAGCTGACAAGCTGAAGGTCGTGATCAAGATTGATGAGCACTACGATATGGAGGTTCCCACCCTGCTAGCGCTCAAGGACAGTCCGCATGTCCTCCCTGTCGTCGATACAGGTTTTGTCGACCGTGATCCAGCCTTCATGGCTCCTTTGGTCAACTGTACCCCCTTCGCTGGCATCTGCAAGGCTCACTCCAGCGTGCAGTTCCGCTATGTTTCGCATCTGCTGCAGGCAGTATGCTACATGCATGACCACGGGGTTGTCCATTGCGATATTAAGCCAGACAACTTCCTCTTCAGCAAGAGTCAGAAGGGATACCTCATTGATTTTGGGTCTGCAATGAGGAAGCCGGCTAATGGCGACGACAGGTGGGCCATACAACTGAGATTCGCATCCGAGTATCGCGGCACCCATGGATATTTGCCCCCAGAGCTTTTCTACGAGTACCTTGTCTCGCGCTCAGTGATTCCTGCTGCACGCGACACCTCCAAGCTCGCGCGCATGACGGCAGGGGCTCTTTCCGTCACTTCTTATGTCGTGACACCTGCATCGGACATTTACTCTTGCGGTATTGTCATTATGATGCTCGTTAACGGTCTCTCTAAGTCCCCCTTTGCCGCGAAGGTGACTGACATGGGTGCAAACATGGCGCAGATCGACAACAAGAAGAAGAAGATGCTGAAGCTTGGTAGCTTGCTGAACTGGTGCCAATTCTATGGTGGGCAGTTGCAGTTGTCACCTCAGGCACAGACACATTTCAAAGATTGCCTCGAGTGTGTCAACGTGAACTCTGAGCTCCCGATTCGCGGCACCACGCCACCTAATTGTCTCAGCCTGTACGACCTGGCAATGCAGATGCTCCACTTCGACCCAACGAAGCGTCCCACTGCTGCCGAATGTCTTGACAAGCTCAAGGTCATCATGCGCGTGCATGAATGCGTCGCCAAGCCGAGTCCGCTTCTGTTAGATGATACAGAAGAGGTCACCCTGTCTGCAGCTCAGCGAAAGAGACTGACCGACTGCTGTCAGCGAGGGTTTGAGGGTCAAGTCTTCTATCGGCGCTGCATAGTGTGTGGTAGAGACCTTCATGGACGCGAGAACGTCAGCTGTGACACATGCCACAAGGGATACAGGCAGGTGAGCACCAATAAGTGCGCAAAAGGTGTGCGCGGAAGACTGCACAGGCAGTTTATTGCAATGATTGAGCGGACGAAAAGAGATTGATACTTTCTGTGATGCAGGAATGAGATCAATGCTGCTGACAGGTCTCGAGATGGCAGAGGTGCTGGAGAAGAGAGAGCAGAAACAGAATCAGAAGTAAATGTCCTAAGGAGATGTAACAGAAGTAGCAAGCAATGTTTAATAACGTATGAACAGTCCTTTTGATGTTGTTTAGTGATTTTGTGCATTAACGACCGAGAACAGTGGAGTGCAACGCAGATGTTGGTTATTGATGGTAGATGGCGCGCTTTTGACGACAGCTGGTTGCTTTTGCAGTATAAAGAACCGCATAGCTGCCACTAGTTCCTTCCAATAATGCTTTCCCGCCATTTTGAGGTTGGAATGAAATTCCAAGCACCGTGCACTTTATGTAATTGCCCAATATCAACGCCACCCCCGCCCCCAGCGCCTCCACGCCCCACGCCAACGCCACCTCCGCCCCCTGGCGCTCAGTTCAGGAGATGTCCGGTCGATAAGCCATAAACTGCACGGATCCACAAACGTGGATTGGCCTGAACGACAGCGCTGAGGCCCAAACAGGTGGTGAGACATTAAAAAGACTCATTTGCAATCCATTTACTCAGTCCTCACCCTCTTACCACTTGTCTCGATCTCTGAATCATCCTCTATTGTGTTGTCCGCATGCTTCTGCTTTTCGGGCGACTCATGGGTCACCGCCGCGGTTTGTCCGAGACCAAATGCCATTCTTGCAAACGCCATAAGGTCTGGCGGGAATGTACTGCTTGTCGTCAGAGCATTGTAGATCTCAGGACGGATATCTTTCGCCGTTGAGTAAACCATGCACAGATGACTGTGAACAATGAGGGTGCTCAAGCCCCTGACTGTATCGTTATCCTTCGGGATCATTCGGTTCTTCAGCAAGGAAGTGAAGTCGGCGAAGTGGATGATGATGACACCAATGATGTTGTGGAACTTTGACATCATGCTTTCTGTCTCACCCATCAGTTTCAGACGCTCCACAACGTTGTTGTAGAAGGGGGTCTTCGTTATGTTAAGGCGTGTGGAAAGTGCACCTTGCTTGTTCGCCTGGACAAAGATCCTCTGCTGCTGAAGAGCCACTGAGAGCAGGGCGTCGCTGGGGGCCACGTTTTCGTTATACTTAATCTTCTGGCTTGACAAACAGTCGTAGAGACAAAGCTGGTAAGCAATCCAGGCCCGAATAACTCGGACGTTGTTCTCCTGGAATGAGTGTTCCAGCTCGTGAAGGGTCGACTCACTGGCGTTGAAACCATCCATCCCAGAGATATCGATGGTAATGGCAGAGTTTTTCGGCACGCTGCGAATCCACGTTTCAAGGCTTGTCTCTTCCTGGCGGCTGAGGTTCTTGAGTGGTACGATGACCTGCTGTTGTGTCGGGGCAGGCGTACCAGCGCGTCGCGGCGCCAGCTGTCTCAGCTTCTTTGTCTGCACCTTCTTCTTCGCAGACTTGGTGGTCTTGGGCTGAAGCTTGGATGCAGGCTTGGCGGTTTCTCCTACCGCGACAGGCACATCTTCAATGGGCTCTTGGGGAATCTCCGCCAGGAGATCTAGCTCTTCATGATAGACGGGCTGTCGGCGAAGAGATCGCGCAAGAAACGGTCGAATGCTCTGTCAAACTCACCAGAAATGACCGCGGCGATCTTTCGGGCCTGTCTGTTGTTTCTTTCTGATGGGACAGGGCCACAAGTAAGCTCAATAGCAGCAATAAGCTGCTGCAAATGCAGTTCTGACTCCAGAGTGTCCATTGCTGCATAAGCTGCACATGAATCCAGCCTGGTCGATTCCTTCACGCGGCAGACAAGAAGAGAGACGTGCCAGGCATGGCACTCTCTCTGGCAATGGCAAGTCTTCAACGGGAAGCCGCGAACGCCTCGTTGATCTGTCTTGGCATTTGTTGAGGACAACACAGCTGTAAACGACAATAAGATGAAACAGAAGTAGCAAGCAATGTTTAATAACGTATGAACAGTCCTTTTGATGTTGTTTAGTGATTTTGTGCATTAACGACCGAGAACAGTGGAGTGCAACGCAGATGTTGGTTATTGATGGTAGATGGCGCGCTTTTGACGACAGCTGGTTGCTTTTGCAGTATAAAGAACCGCATAGCTGCCACTAGTTCCTTCCAATAATGCTTTCCCGCCATTTTGAGGTTGGAATGAAATTCCAAGCACCGTGCACTTTATGTAATTGCCCAATATCAACGCCACCCCCGCCCCCAGCGCCTCCACGCCCCACGCCAACGCCACCTCCGCCCCCTGGCGCTCAGTTCAGGAGATGTCCGGTCGATAAGCCATAAACTGCACGGATCCACAAACGTGGATTGGCCTGAACGACAGCGCTGAGGCCCAAACAGGTGGTGAGACATTAAAAAGACTCATTTGCAATCCATTTAACCACATCACTCTCTCTGATCATTCATATTTGAAGGTTAGGGCATTAACAACCATGTGATCCTTCGCGCTGGAGTTAAGACGATAAATGATGTAGTAGGTAAACTCTTCTTCATCGATCTTCTCGTCAACAAGCGCCTTATACCAAACCATGAACTCATTGGGAACGGTGACCATCACGAAGACAATCTTGCGTTCAATATCAGAGACACGGAAGGGGAAGTGCTGAGTCGCAAAGTCAGCTAGCGTCCTGCCGCTACAGGAAAGGGCGATCTTGCCCCAATGCAGGAACTCCAAGTGACGCTGCATGACGCTTGATGCTCGCTCAATGCTCGATACATGCTCGACACCACGAGAGGAAGATGATATTGTTCTCGTGATGCTGTCCGTACCCGAGCACCGCACAACTCCGTCTCCATAGCTCTCCTGCAGAGCAGCCGTTTTCTCGTTGTAAATCGTCGCCGCGTTCTCTGTAGTTAGCCAGAACATCACAAATCGTTCCACACAGGAATCCTCGATCATGTTGATGCATTGACTTGCGGTCTCTATCTTACCACGCTTTATAGTGGTGTATAGAGCCGCAAGATGCTCAAATGCGATCCACTGTTGGCTGTCTGTCGTCATCGTTCAAATCCGATGTGCAGGTTATGGAACAGAGAGCGAGTTTCGCAATTGTGAGTGACAACAGGAATGCACACTATCATGATCCCGCATGTTGCTACAGATGGATCAGAGGAAGAGGAGAACATTACAATGTCTTTAGATGATTACGAGAAATTGATGTCTCTGAAAAAGCTCTCTAAGGAGGATAGAGAGCAGTTCCTCGGTGCAGGTGGCAAGAAGGCGGACTCTGAGCATGCAGGCGAAGAACTACTTGAGAACGGCATCGCTAAGACCGCAGATGGGATCCTTCTTGAGCCACAGAAGTCCCTCATGGGCACCGATGTTGGCCAAGGGGTCATCTCGTCGCACCGAATCGACGTCGGTTCTCTGGTCGGTGTCTATGCTGGTGAGGTCATCCATGAGCGCCAGTCAAATGGTAACTACGACTACCTCATCGATGGAACCCAGTTTTGCGTCAGCGCCAACCCTGAAACAATCGGTGTCCATCGCATCAACGACAACCCGGTCGTGACCAATGTGCAGTGCCACATTGGTCACGTTCTTGTTCGTGTTGCTGCTGATGAGACGAAACTGCTCCCGCTTCTCTTCTTCGTGTGCGTTCGAACAATTCACCCCTACGAATATTTATCACTCGAGTACGACCATCACTACTGGGCCCAAGGAGAGTGGGAGCGACTTCCGCTGTTCGTTGTGTCGTTCAAGCGCCTTGCCCAGAACGCATCCCTCCATGGTATATCTTCTGCCCGAGAGACGGCGCGTCAGTACCTGCGCCTGGCTGAATAGGTAAACGGACGTCTATAGTATCTATCTTTTGTTCCTTTCTGATGTTGTTTAGTGATTTTGTGCATTAACGACCGAGAACAGTGGAGTGCAACGCAGATGTTGGTTATTGATGGTAGATGGCGCGCTTTTGACGACAGCTGGTTGCTTTTGCAGTATAAAGAACCGCATAGCTGCCACTAGTTCCTTCCAATAATGCTTTCCCGCCATTTTGAGGTTGGAATGAAATTCCAAGCACCGTGCACTTTATGTAATTGCCCAATATCAACGCCACCCCCGCCCCCAGCGCCTCCACGCCCCACGCCAACGCCACCTCCGCCCCCTGGCGCTCAGTTCAGGAGATGTCCGGTCGATAAGCCATAAACTGCACGGATCCACAAACGTGGATTGGCCTGAACGACAGCGCTGAGGCCCAGACATGCACATATACATTCATTTATTCCTGTCTCGCTCTCTTGCCTGTCTGATCGCGACGTTTGACCCACTCAAATGCCTCATCTGTGAGGTAGACAGAGACGTCGCGAGTATTCCCAGTCCTAACCTTCCGAATCAACGTTCGGCAAGGATCTTTGGGTGTCGTCGTTGAGGTACGACGGCAAGCCCACTCTGAGGTCTCGCATGAGCCCCCGCACACGATGCAACGTCCTGACAGGACAAGCGGGGGGTCATGCGTTCTGGCCATAGCTAGCTGGTCCACCTGGCTAGCAGTCAGTGTGCGGGACATGAGCGTACCGCGCGTCTTGCCCGTGTCTTCGGGCCTGGGCCTCGGCTCATCCAGGTCTCCGACGTCCGAAGTCGTCATCGTTGCCTGCTCCAAAGTGGTGGGCTCCGGCTGAGACCTGACACCTGGCAGCCTGAGCATGGTCTTACGGCCGCCGCTACGCAGCCTCTCAATCTCATCCTCAAGAATGCTGACCTTCTTCGTCAGAGCATGATGTTCACTTGTCGCAACGAGCGACACTGGCGACTTAAGCAGCGCGATGAACGCCCTGACGTTATCGTGCAATGGAACCGAGAAGGCCTGGGCCAAGCTCTCGACCAGCTCCAGGACCTTGGGCAGGGTGTCGGGCTCAAGCTCATTGTGAGCTGCGCGGTTCCGGTACTCAACGAGATCACGAATGATCTTGGCATGGGCTTTGTTGTACGCCGCTCGATTGGACATCTCACGAAGGATTCTTGATGAATCCACGTCCTGTTCGAGCTCTTTGCCGAGGAGGTCCTTCTCGGTGCTATTGGGCTTGCACCCGGGGTTAAATGCAGGCGAGGCCAAGATCTTCCGCATCCAAGGGACCATCATGGCGAGCAGCTGAAGAACTCGCGCATTATCGCCAAGGATGCGGAGCTGCTCATCGTTCCATGGTGAAATGAACAGGTGATGATCTTGTCGAGCGGATGATTGCCCTTTGAGAGGTGCTTGGCGATGCTTAGCGCGATATCGGTCCATCCACAACTGTGGATGACGAGCAATTTAAGGTAGGTGCCGCATCAGTCAATAACCCCGTGCTATCGTGCAATAGAACACAGTTAACACTGCTTTCCATGCGCAGCAACACAGCCTGTGGCGGAGAGACGCCCGGTATGGACGACACCAGGTGATCCACAAACGTGGATTGGCCAATTACGTCGGCCCCTCCCATCCCGCATCCCTCAGGATACGCAAGCACAAGCTCTCTCCCTGCAGCACCTCTCTGGCGCTCTCTAAAATCGTCGTATAGCGTAAACAGAATGTGCCGCATCAGTCATTCGTTCATTTTATTCCACTTATCACTCTTGGTCATCCTCCTCATCACTCACCTCCTCGCGGATACTGACATCATCACGAGCCTCGTCATCCGCGAGTGTCAATGGCTCTGTAATAGCGCGGGCAGCGTTGGTATACTCACCGTTGAACTGTCGCTGGCCTCTCTGAATGCGAGGAAAGCAATTCACGCACACCGGAACACGACGAGAAGGACGCTTCAACATGTCAGTTCCAGTGTCAAAAACGGTGTCCGCGATATGATCCGGACAGAACCAGTTGGAACAAAAGTAGCAGAGCATGCTGGGTCCATCCTTAATACTTCTACCACAGTCCGCTGCTTGGGTGGTCTCGGTTGGAGGTGTACGATGAAAGCACTCGTCGTTACCATTGATTGCCTTACAGTCATCGCAGATGGATATCTTCTGCTTATCGGCCCTGTTAGATGCCGGGTATGCCATTCGCTCCTCCAAGTAGCCACTGACACAGCTATAATGGAAGTACCTCTCGCATTGTTGGCACTGCAGGGAGTTGTCGTCCTCAATCTTCAGCAGCAGATTCATCGGATCGTGACAGACCCCACAACACATGCGCAATGAGTTTCGTAGCTGCTGATAAGTGAAGTTGTCGAGTGCGTGGCGCCGGTTCATTCCTGTCTGGATAAGTGCCGTTGCCTGCGCCACACATGTGGAAAATTGGGAAGCGACTTGGTCGATGTGCGCTGCTTCCCGCTGTCTGTGTTCACTGGCCAGATTGTCACGAACAGTTACGACCGACTGAGGGGCGGGTTGAGACTGTTTCCGAGCCCTCTTGTCCTTCTTCTTCGAATAGGTCTGGAAGGGGATGCTGATGTAGCGCGAAACCGGAGGCTGCCATACCACAGTGCTAGTGGTACCTGATGCTGCCTGCAGGTTGTCCTGCAGCCTTGATAGGTTGATCTCGCCGAAGTCCTTGAGGAACACACCCTTGACCTTACCCTCGGTGTTGATCTGGTAAGACGAGGGGGCGAGTCCATCCAGAGCGTGGATAAGGGCATGACGAAGAGAACAAGCCATCGCTTGCTTCTTCTTGTAGAGAGCTCGGATATCATCTGGCAGAATAGCCCAGCACACCTCTGAAACCGCAACAGGCATGGCTTGAGCACAATCGCGTTGAAAGTAGAATACTTCTTTTGCAATTGCAATCAGGATTTCTCGTTTTTGGGTCTTTTCCATGATGCCTGTATGTGCACTTTAAGGTTGAAGATTGCTCACACAATTTGACTTTTCTTTATCGAATGGGATAAAGTTGAAGTAAATAAAGTACTATTCCGTTGCTAGGACAGCAAGGGGATGTTACAGTAGGAGTTTCAACACTTTTTGAGAGGATACCCCTCAGAGGTGACAGTGCAACACCCGAAATTTTGTCTATACACGTCATATACAAGGTCTAATGCATCTTTGCCAACCACTTTTAGCGTTTGTATGTGTCAGACGATCGAGTTCTGAAGAGCGACTTTGGCCAAGTCATGCGACCTTATCCTGCACTGACGATACGGAAAACGATCATAAATATTTTTTGTGACATCGACATGCGCTAATAATGTTTCCAGAGGTAGAACTAGGCTAGTAGAAGACTGTCACCCACTTTGGGGATGATCCGACGACATCGATCAAAATCAATCAAGGATTCCGGGACTTGATTCTGGGACTTTAAGTCCCGGTTAGAGTACCGGAAAACGCAGCATGTTGTAGTCCGTTAGGGACAAGAAAGCTTTACAGGGAAAAGAGACGACACCAAATGTGTCGACAGAAACCTGAAGACGATGTAAATAATACAACTATGTAAATATTGGGTAAGACCCACGACACCGCCCCTCCATGGACCCCAAAGGGGCCATGGCCTCAGGCGTATGCCACTCGAACGAATGTGCGATGAGGGACTTGACCAGTCCCGAGACCTCCGATGCCACTCATTGGTCTACGAGACTCTGTACCATGGCAGGGTACAGGGTGAATGCCTTGTTCAAGTCGGGAGCCAGAATTGGCGGGGTGAATCTGAAAGATTCGGAAAATATCTGCGGATCTCAAAATCCTATCGTGGTACCACTTGTTAGCGCGCTGTGTAATTAGAATGATCTTACGTGAGGCATTCCGCCCCTCCACGGTCGTAAAACGGCCGTTTGAATATTGATTAGATCAAATGAGCGCCTAAAACTGCTCACTGTGATGATCTTTGTGTTTCTCTTGGTATGTACTTCACGTCGCCGTCCTTATTACATAGAGATCGAAAAACGTCATTAGAAGCCTCAATTCGGCGGAAAACGCGAGTTCTCGCGTTTTTTGCTCTCGACGGTGCGACGTTCTCTCTCGCGGCTGCAAAAGGCCGCGTTCATCCTTAATAACATCAATCGGGCTTGAATTAGCCGTAAAACAGTGTCTTTCAAGTTCCATTGAGGTTGGTTGCTACTTCTTTCGAGTTGTTGTTTTCTCAGTGAAAACGGGAAGTGACGAACGAGCAATGTCCGACGTACGTGAGCAGATTACGCAGATGCTGGCGCTATTTGATGAGGAGAAAGCCCGAAAGGCCTTCAAACGCTTCTTGAACCGCTATCTCGATCGTGCCCGTTTTTTCAACTCAGCCAGCGACTACCACGCTTTGTTCAGCGCACCTGCTCCTACAAACGTGACATCTATCCGGGACACCTCTACTGAGAGCGTTACGAGTGCTCCGGTCACTTCTTGTGTGCGTTCGCCGACGCCGGGCGGTGACGAAAGCCCGGAGGAGGCTGAGACGGTGAGTGGTGATGCTGGCTCTCCACGTGAGAACCGTGGTGACTCGTGCGAGGCCGAGACCGCTCGTAGCGATGATGAATCCCGGCCAACGGGTCACGGCGACTCGGGGTCGGGTGAGGAAACCGAGGTCTCGCCGCTCTTCTCTCTGGAGGAGATGATCACCGCTGTTGCCGCAGAGGGCGTGAGTTACATCACTCTAGACATGTCTGGTACCTTGCGGGCGCTCCGCGCCGGGATGCTCAACTCATATGGGCATCTCGCCGCAACGGAGAACTCTTCTTCCGTTGCGCGTGACATCTGTCGCGATGGTCTCGTGTTGCTGGCGCTATCGCGCGAGTACCACACTCGGGCTATGTGTGGTCGGCCTGGCGATCCCACCGATCAGGATCTGGTGGCTTTGCACCTCCGCCGCCTCGACGCGACCTCGCGTACGCTCTGTCATCAGGGTTTGCGCGAGCGTATTCAGCTTCTCTCGGGGCGTGGTTACACCGTCATGACCCCTCATCTGCGTCGCGCCATAATGTTAGGTAATGACCCAGACCTGTATGACATGATGGTCGTGGGCCACGCGCAGGGCATCCTAGACGCTGCTGACGTGCGAGAGTTCAGCCGCCAATACATTGAAGCAATCCGGACCCCCACTGGTTTCGGTCATGTGCGCCACTCTTTGATGGACAACTTCCTGTTCGATGTCCCCAGCAATGACGTCCTGCCCGTCGCGCTCGATCATAACGAGCCACGTCGTGTGTATGTGCTTGAGGCAATCGTTGGCCACCATCTGCATGAGAATTCCCTGCGTCTGCTCGTGCACTATGCTCGACGCGAGTACAGCTCGATTATCCTGGCAACCGAGGCAATCCGTGATAGTCAGGCTGGGGGTCAAGTTCTTTGCTGCTCATCCCGAGCTAGTTCGCTATTGTACCCGGTCTGAGGACGCGAACGGTGCTCTCAGCGGGGGTGTTTTGGAGTGAGATAAAGGTTTGGATTGAGTAGCTGCTGAAGGTTTACAGACCGGCTCGCTTGGCCTCGTCTGACTTCAGGAATATGTCTAGCGCCTCTAGGTCCTTGACTGACGAATAGTCTTGCCACGTGGCCTCTTCGTCTTCGCACCCAGCCCAATGGACGAGGTATTCCCGCTTGGACATCGGGCCTCGACCTCGAGATCGACTGATTCGCTCAACTTCCCACTCGTCGTCAGCCGTGGCTGCGAGTGCTTTGATCTGATCTTCTGTCAGCCTGCCGGGATTGAACTTCCGAACTCTCGATGCGTCTACCGTGATCGCTTTCGAGTTGTCCTTCTCAGCTAGGTCTAAAACCTTATACGCGACAACGACACCGTGTTGTTTCACTCCGGCGAGCCTTCGCATTGGCCCTCTCCATCCAGGTGACAACTTGTTCGGTGGTCTAGAGGGGTACTTGACTAGGACGAACCTGCTAATAATCTCATTCCTCGAGGCAGTAGCCTTTGCGAGGGCGTCCTCTCTCATCGCCTGGACTCGGCTGCTGGCGAGTTGGACAGCCGCTGCGGCCGCTTCCCTGTGAGACTCACTCGCGCTCGCTGTACTAGAATCAGTCACATACACGTTCTGTGGTATTCTCAGGTCGTACCCGAGAACTATCTCGGCTGGTGACAGGCGTGTAGACGTGCGCGGGGATGAATTAACGATGAACTGGGCGACAGGTAGATTCTCGATCCAGGTTGACCCTCTGAGCTGAAACTTACGCGCCTTGAGGATGCGTAATACTTGCTGGTTGGCGCGCTCTACCATCCCATTGGATTGCGGGTGGTGAGCCGTGGTAATATGGATCTTGAACCCCATCTCATCTGCGATGCGCTTGAAGAGTTGGTTCTTGAACTCTGGTCCTCCGTCGGATTGGAGAACCTCAGGGCACCCGAAACGCAATATCCAGTTGTTGACCAGGGCGTCCGCTGCTGCCGCGCCGGTGGTACTCGAAGATGCGACTAGCTCAGTCCACCGACTGCACATGTCGATCATGACTGTGATGTAAGCCTTGCCGTCGACGGAGGGGAAAGGCCCCATCGTGTCAACTGCCACCCTACGGAACGGGCGATCTACGGCTGTGTGCAATCCTGACGGGCTGTCAACCGGAGGGCGTCTAATCACCTGGCACACCGGGCAGTTTTCGATGACCTTGCTGACAGTCTCACGTGATACTGACTTGCCTTGGTCCTTGAGTCGTTCAGTAACTACACGTCGGGAGAGGTGGGCCCCGGCGGTGAGGTGTTCTGCTTCAACGTCATCTTCTGATGCGGACTGCATAACGTACACTCGCGATAAGCCGTCTGCCCCACCGTTATCAAGGCCAGCGACGTGCTTGACGTCGAAGTCCATGTCGGACATAGCCTCAGCCCATCTGCGGACCTTGGCGTTAGTCGACTTGTACATGTAAATCAGGTTGCGATGGTCCGTGAGAAGGGTGAACTTTCCCCAGGAGAGGTACTTGTTCCATCGCTTAATGGCGGCGACGATGGCGAATGCCTCCTTCTCTCCGACCGACCATCGCGATTGCACTTGGTCAAAGGCCTTGCTCATAAAGCACACGGGTTGGCCTTCCTGCAATAGCACAGCGCCGTAGCCTACTCCCTGACGCGTCGGTCATGATGGTGTGTTCCTTGGACGCATCGAAGATGGCGAGTGCTTCTGCTTGGGCGAGGAGTGTCTTGACTTTGCGTAGGGCTTGCTCTTGCTCGTCGCCACCCAGCGGGATCTTGGAGGCCATCGCTTGAGTTAAGGGGTGTACTACTTCTGCGAAACCAGGGACATGATCCCGGAAATAGTTAAGAAATCCGACGAGCGCTTGCATTCCCTTGACCGACTTAGGCATTTCGAGATCCAGGATGTCTTGAATGCGGTCCGCTGCGATGCGTTGACAGCCATGGGATATGACCCTGCCCAGGAACTCGACCTCGGCCCTCGAAAACTGGCACTTGTCACGGTTGAGTTGTAACTTGATCTGTCTAGTACGCTGCAGCACGCTCTCCAGGTTCTTGAGGTAATCCTCCTCGTTTTCCCCGAAGACAATGATATCGTCGATATAGATATAACAGGCGTGACCAACCAGTTCGGCGAAAGCCGACTCCATGGCACGCTGAAAGTGAGCTCCTGCGTTCCTTAGCCCGAAGGGCATCCTAGTGTATTGATATTGACCTAGAATGGTGGTGAACGCAGTGTACTTGCGGCAGCGTTTGGTCAGTTCGACCTGGTGATAACCCGACGACAGGTCTAGTGTGGCGAAGATCTTCTTGTTGGGTAGTTGGGCGATCACCTCGTCGATCATTGGGATCGGGTAGTCGAAAGTGGGGGTGATCTCGTTGATCTGCCGGAAATCCACGACGAAGCGCGACTTCCCGCCCTTCTTCGGCACCGTCATGGCCGGGGATGCGTACGGTGAGTTGCTTCTCTCGATAAACCCCTTCAAGGACAGCTCGTCGATGTGCTCCCGTATTATGTCGACCTTGGCTGGTGGGACGAAGTATGGTCTGGCGTTGACCACTCGGTCCTCGCGTAGGATGAGGTCATACGGCTCGAGGCGGCTGGGTTCGCTACGGTCCTCGAACACGTCGCTATAACGTCTGATGAGCTCGGCCTGCCGGTCGATGCTGGTCTGCGACAAAGAAAACAATGGTGCCTGATACTTGTACACGTCCGGAATCTCGATCTCGTCATCATCTTGCTCGTCGGTGTAGGCTTGGGGAAGGATTCCCAGTGCTACCATGTCTGGATATCCGATAATCATGTCGAACTCAGTGTCAAGTAGCAGCATACGTGGCTTGTAGGAGCACGCCTTGGGTGTAAACGCTGACGCTAGCAGTCTTACGTCGCCTTCAACAGCGCCTTGCGCGTGAAGAATACCCTTGTTGGCGGTACGGATCGGAATAACCTCGGAGCTAACTTTTGTCAGCTTGGACGCCCACGTGCTCTTAATGATCGTGACTCCGGCACCTGAATCAAGTAGAGCAGTGAGGTTGTGACCATTAATCTGGACTTTGATCAAGGGAACAGATGGCTTAGTCTCGGTCTCGCCCTTAGTCTTTGACGGTTCGCCCTCGGCCGGTGACTCCTTGGAACTTAAAACACACACGCACTTGGAGGATTTACAGTAATCCTCCAGGTGGCCGACACGACCACACTTCTTACATGTGTGCTTGGGCTTCTTACACTTGAACACCGAGTGACCCTTGCCACCGCAGTTATAGCAGGTGTAGTTAGAGTAGTCCTTTGCCGGCTTCTCCTTCTTGATTGCCTTGTGGCCCTTGTTGGTTTCAGCCGACCGGTTATCGGACGAGGGCTTCTTCGGGATCACAGACGAGTCGTGTCTGCGGTCATGGCGGGACGTGTAGGGTTGACGAGAGGGAGCGTCTTCGAAAGCGCTTAGTAGATCCCGTGACTCTTGGACTTCACGTGCTAGGGCTAGGACGGCGGGCATAGCCTTTTCCAGAGGCTGGTCCTCGATGAGCTCTTGGATGCGGTACATGGCCTTGGGGTTGCTCTTAAAGGCACGCGTATACGCCTCCTTGAGGTTGTCCTCGTTGAGGGACTTCCCATCGAACAGGGACAAGAGGAGAGTGAACTTCCGATTGACGCGTGCGACCTGTACCGTGTCGAAGCTGTTGGCTCTTAGACGGAACAGCTGGAGGCGTGAGGTCTTGGTTCTGGGTTGCAGGGCTTGTCCGAGCCGCTTGAGAGTTCTCTGATCCTTCAGATCGCGGATGTTCTTCCTTGAGGCTACTAGGGGAGTGTGATCGTCGTCTTCGTCCTGCGTAGTGGATAGGATCGTGGCAATGAGGTCTTGTACCGAGCTATCAATCAAGTCTGAGATATCCCGATGGCCTCCGTAAGCGCGATAGTCGCGGAAGGCCTCGGCGAAAGTGATGAGAGCCTCAACTGACGGAACCGTTAGTAGAGGAGGTATAAGGCGTTTCTTATCGTTCATGGCTTGAATTTCTAGAAATGTAGTCCGTTAGGGACAAGAAAGCTTTACAGGGAAAAGAGACGACACCAAATGTGTCGACAGAAACCTGAAGACGATGTAAATAATACAACTATGTAAATATTGGGTAAGACCCACGACACCTTCTCGTCCTTCGTGAGGCGGAATTTCGTGGTGATATGGTTCAGGTTGATTCCTATATAAGCATTGCTATGACTACAAACGCTTCCTGATGACTAGATCGAGCAGTTTCCGTTCATCCAGCAAAACCGCGCGAAGGACAGCACATTTGGCATGATTGGTGGTTGCCTTGGTGTATGCAGCCAATATCGCATCGTACTGTTCCTTGCTAGCGCTCTCAATCCACTTTAGCAAGTCCATGTTCGGCACTATCAGCAAGAGAGCATAAAAAAATGGACATAGAGTGCCAAAAGTAATAAACTGAAACCATCCACACGGCAACTATGTACCTAGGCGGCCTCAGTACCTCCAATACCTTCCGTATGTGCTTTTTTGTCCGTCCCTACTTCGTCCCACGAACCAGAAAAAAGCGCAAAGAGAGGGCCCTTTGAATAATTCTATAACGGCAGCAGAGCATAAAACACGGTTCGAAAGGGCTGATTTTATGCTCTCTTGCCGTTAGTTCAAGCCGAGGCACGCTTCGGGCGAGCTCCGGCCAAGGGGTCCAGGAGTCAGCTTTTGGGGGAAGGTCTGTGGTGCTCTAACGTACCTCGGGACGCACTGTGGAGGCCCCTAGAGTGCTCGGTCATGGCATGTCAGACCAAGGGTGCCTCAAATCTGGACCCATTTAGGATGCACCCCCTAAATGTTCCGTTGCAAGCGTCTGACGGGCGTTCTCTGGATACCGACCAAGATGGAGGTCACGTGGATGAACGGACGATAATTACGGTATTCTGGCCATGCCTGGTACTCTCAAATCATCTGTACTGCTCTGTGCTCCATTTATAGTTCATATCGTTTCGTCCTGATGGACTTTTGGTACTTGATGTTGTTTAGAGATAATTGTTGCTTTAATGATGCTCTGCGCCCGCATACTGATGTTTCTTAGTGATATGTGCATGCCTGTATCGTTAAAGCCGCCAGTATTCTTCCTATTCTTCAGTTCGTCATTTCAGTCTCGTTGCGAGCATAAAGTGCGCGAATGCGCGGGTCAGTTCCCCCGTTTTCAGCGAAGCTGATGCGACAACACAGAGGCAAGCGAATCCTTACACCCCAGGCGTCGCCAGGAAGCCGTTGTCTGCCAGAACACTAAGCAGTGGTGAGATAAACGGATTTCAGACTTTCTGCCTGCACGACCTCAAATGTTGACTCCCCTCGGCACCGAAAAGGCACCTATATCCATGAATACCCTCTACAGTGATGTATCCACCCGATAAATGGATTTCAAATTTGTCGGGTCTCATGATAAATGGATTTCAGACTTTCGTACTGTTGGCCATCTGAGAATTTATGAACGACCTCTAGAATATTTTGAATGCAAGAACGTGCCTATGGCACTCTTTTGTACCCCTGAACACGGTTTGACCACTGTTTTGGGCATTTGGAGAGATTCGAATTTTTGTGCATGACGAAAGTCTGAAATCCGTATATCGATGGAAGGAAGCCCGCGGGAGATGGAAACAAGCATGCAAGACGTGAAGAATGCTTGGTTGTGCACCATCAGCAAGAAATCTTCCCGGAAAGCGGCCGCAAACAACCTTTCGCGGTTCGTTCAATTCGTACAACGTGAGCGAGGGAGTACCGAGGACGAAGCGCTCTCCGTGATCCGGTCCGAGGAGGTTAGATCGCTTGTGCCCGGTTTTGCTGCATCATTGAGCAAGGCAACCGCTGCTGTCACTCTCAGTGCCGTCAACTCATTCCGAAACTCCGGCAGAGACAATGTCAAGCCGCTTGGGCAGTTTGAGCCTGTCGCATCGGAAGCTATTGTCCGACTAGTCTTCCCCTACAATGCGCTGGCTCTTATCATCAGCCACACAGGCATGACTGCCACATCAGCCCGCGATATTGATGTGAGCGAGCTCCAGATTCCCCCGGAACTCGCTGACTGGTTGCTATTCACCGGGGCACCATCCGCGATGTCCGCTGTGATGCCTAGCACCTTCTCGCAGGCTCTCAAGTCGGTCGGGCTGAGTGTTAACCAGCTTCGCTATGCGCCCACTGTGCATGTCGATCTCAATCAGCTCAAGAAGCGGGTGATTGAGACACAGAGACGGACGGGCAGGCCCAGGGATCCGACCAAGGTTCGTAAGGTCATTAAGGACAAGCGCATCAGCCTGACCGATGAGCAGTTCAGGCGCCAGTTGGCGTCCAGTCACTTAACGACCACGCGACGCCCAACGATCCTCGATCTCAACCCGGAGATCCGAAGCTCTGCCGACCTGGTGCCGCCGACGCTCGATGACTGGCTTTACAACAAGCTCAGGATTAGGATGGTCCAGCTCCACGACCAGCGTAAGCCCGAGGGGGACGACACGGGGAGGGGGAGTCTGACGATGAGGCGCTGTTTGACGAGACAGCTGGCGAGGCAGAGATGCCGGAGACCGCGGTGGAGGGCGAGTCTGACGATGAGGCCGGGTTGGAGATGCTGGAAGGAGAGTGGGAGGATGAGGAGAGTTCAGACAGCGATGCCGAGGATAGCCTCGTCGACAACCTGTCATTTGTTCAGTCACAACAGGTTGAGTGTGATATGTCTGAGAGAGATACCGATGAGGGTGTCCGTAGCGGGACCAATGGAAGTGGGCTCGCTCCGCTCTATGACTCTATGAAGACCAGGGAGCCCAGCAGACGCATTCGCCTTCGCCGCTATCACGAGAGCGAGTCAGACTTCGGCAGCAGCAGCGACAGCGACGACGGGATGCCGAAGCTGCCCGTTGAGGCCTTTGAGCACATCCGTGATGCCGGGATGACAACTGTGAGGCTGACGAGGGCCGAGTATGACGACCTGATGGAGAAGAGAGAGCAGGAAAAGCACCAG
The DNA here is from genome assembly GCA_019828565.1 of Carpediemonas membranifera. NCBI lineage: Eukaryota > Fornicata > Carpediemonas > Carpediemonas membranifera. The sequence continues at coordinate 424,350 of JAHDYR010000067.1, read as the reverse complement.
AAGTAAATGGCCGTCGGTTGTCCATATGAGCATGTACGAGTCAACTACCTGCCAACTGTATCTCCAGCCATAAGTCCAGAGCAGGCCACCTATACGGCAGCCCGAGCCGATCCACATTTGTGGATTCAGCTAGACCGGGCATGCCACAACACTGCATCTAGTCCCATCTAGTCCCAATTCACGCGTGTATATACGCTACAGAGGACCGTATCTGGCCTTAGGAAACGGCTATGGGGTGCAGGTGGTTAATCCTTAAAGTGCGTTGCATCGATGCAACAAGCAACTACCTCAAACGTGCGAGCTACCATCGATTTCTTGCCATCAACACGACACATTGACGTCAGATAACTATGCGGTCAGCAATGAGCACACTAAACAACATCACTGTGCCAAAATACATCTTTGGACATCAGGCATGCCACAGAACATGTAAGCAACATCAAACCCGCCTAATTCCAGCTCATTTAGTCAATAAACACATCATCACATTCCAATATCTCCTCATGATGCGCCAGATGGCAAGTGACTCTGGCCTGCTCCTCCGGTGAATGACAATGCAGTAGTCTGGAAGGATGTTGAGAGAGCCCCAAAGGCCAGGCGAGTAAGCGCTACACAACCGCTTCACCAGCCCTCCAAGGCAGCGTTCTGGACCTGCGTCATCTCCGGCGAACTGGGATGATCCAAAGTAACGGTGTAGTGTTCTTTCTGGCAGCTAATTGTGCATAAGCGAATGCTTTGTGGTCATTTATTGCTCTTTGGCGCAGCAACGCCCACAATTCTTTGGGATACTGTTCTTTTGGTGTTGATGTTGTTATTGATGTTGATTTCTCCGCTTTTCGCTGCTTTGCGTTGTAATTGCAATGTTTTCTAGTACATTCCGCGCATCAGATCATTGCTACAACCTGAACTCGCCATTTTGGCGTTGCAATGAAACTATCCCCTAAAGTGCACACTAAATGAAATCAGATCAAGCAGACAAGACAGCAACGTACATTTACGAGTGAGGACGCTGGAGAGAGCAGAGCGCCTGGGAAACAGCGCTGGGGACAGGAGCCCCGGAGGATAGAGCCCGGGGAGAAGAGCGCTGACAGGAGCCCGGAGATAGAGCCCGGGGAGAAGAGCGGAGAGGAGCCCGGGAGAGCGCCCGGGGAGAAGAGCGCGGAGAGGAGCCCGGAGAGAGCCCGGGGAGAAGAGCGCGGAGAGAGCCCGGAGAGCGCCCGGGGAGAAGAGCGCGGAGAGAGGAGCCCGGGAGAGCGCCCGGGGAGAAGAGCTCGGGAGAGAGGAGCTCGGGAGAGAGCCCGGGGAGAAGAGCCCGGGAGAGGAGCCCGGGGGAGAAGAGCGGGGAGAGGAGCTCGGGAGAGCCCGGGGGAGAAGAGCGGGGAGAGAGAGCCCGGGAGAGCCCCGGGGAGAAGAGCTCGGGAGAGAGAGCCCGGGAGAGCCCCGGGAGAGAGGAGCGGGGAGAGAAGCCCGGGAGAGCCCGGGAGAGAGGAGCCCGGGAGAGAGAAGCCCGAGAGCGCCCGAGAGAGCCCGAGAGAAGCCCGAGAGCGCCCGGAGAGAGAGCCCGAGAGAAGCCCGAGAGCGCCCGAGAGAGCGCGGAGAGAGAAGCCCGAGAGCGCCCGAGAGAGCCCGAGAGAGAAGCCCGAGAGCGCCCGGAGAGAGAGAAGCCCGAGAGCGCCCGAGAGAGGAGCCCGGAGAGAGAAGCCCGGAGAGCGCCCGGGGAGAAGAGCGCGGAGAGAGAAGCCCGAGAGCGCCCGGGAGAGAGGAGCCCGGAGAGAAGCCTGGAGAGCGCCCGGGGCAATTCAGGCCCCGAAACGCCAGCACCAGCGCAAGTAAGCTATTTTATTGCAAACCGCTCTACTTGCGCTGGTACTTCAGCGTTTTCGCGGCCCTTGCCCATCATTCGTCGTCTGAATTTTTTCGTGCAGAATTCAGACGAGTGTCGCCTGGCAGAGGCTGAGCAGCGGAGCTTAGTCCCTGTGGCACCACTCGTCTGGCCCAGCTCCCGGGCATGCTCACGAAAATACAGGTGCAGATTTGGGAGCAGAATGATCGACGAACCCCGAAAACGCCATAACAGGCACCAGTGAGCGCATCTTCGTTGATGAAGCTCATTGGTGCTGGTAATATGGCGTTTTCGGGGTTCAAATACTGTACTCCTCATCCCTGGCGCCCTCATCTTGGCTCCCTCATCCTGGCGCCTCATCCCTGGCGCCTCATCCCTGGCGCCTCATCCCTGGCGCCTCATCCCTGGCGCCTCATCCCTGGCGTCTCATCCCTGGCGCCTCATCCCTGGCGCCCTCATCTTGGCTCCCTCATCCTGGCGCCTCATCCCTGGCGCCTCATCCCTGGCGCCTCATCCCTGGCGCCCTCATCTTGGCTCCCTCATCCCTGGCGTCTCATCCCTGGCGCCTCATCCTGGCGCCTCATCCCTGGCGCCTACACAGCACCCCTACGCCAGCGCCATCAATCCCCCAACGGCACAGTAAACAGAAAATGCTCTTTATGCTCTTACACGATGGCGTTTGGAGACGAAAACGAACACCCATGGTACCTGCAGGTAAGGTAAGGTAAGGTAATTTCCGGTGATCGCGTTCGTTGCAATTAATCATCATACCAGACAGCGCTCCTGGTATCAACAGGTGCATCATGCCCTGCGTATTCTAGCAGCACGCGGTCTCTCCGCATCACTACGTTGTTTGCTTGTCTGATATTAACAGCAGAATGACACCAGAAAATTTATCAAACATGATGTGGACGGGGAGTGCTTCAATATTTGTCTCTTGATACGGTTCATGTTTGCTAGTTGCCTCACTGAGAACGTAGGATTGCCTTCATCAGGTATATGGACGCAACATCAAGGTATTCCTTCGCGATATCGTCTGCAAAGAGGTAGTATTCCTCTATTTGAACCAAATCTTTGATTCTTATGCGCATCGTCTCTAATTCAGTGACGAATTCGTGTCTTCTCATGTTTGTGTACTTTATGCACAAACATGAACCTCCATTGATTTGTGGCAGTGAAGCAATTCTGGCACTATTAAGCGCCACGCTACGAGTGAGTATGGCATGTTTCAACACCTAGCCGTCGTCACAGTTTAGTCAGTTTTGACTCGAACCGAACCAGTGCCTATAACACCATCAATACTGAAGTTCAGATCCTTTTGAAGTGATAAACTAGTAGAATAGAAGGATGAATAACACTGTGCTCAGTTTTAGCTCCGTTGGACATGAAACATATTTTTCTATCGATTTGCGTTTGCTTGCGAAAGTTTGTGCTATTTTCTCCAGATAAAGGCGTGCGCAAGGAAATCTGGAGGCTAGCGCTGTTATAATGAATGTTAAACTGTTACGTAACGGTGTCGGTATCCAACGCGCATCCCCCGTTCTTGAGCAGAAGCAAACTTTTTGGCAGTATTTCCCGAAAACCTCAACTTTGAGCAAGAATAATTTTTTGGGGGAGCTGTCACAGACTGAGAGAGAGTTGGAGCTGGCTTAAGCACACCTCGGGCAAGCCTCTGTTAGTTTTTGGTCGAGCTCTGCTGAAAAGTGAGTGAGTTCATGAGAGCAGTACGTATCAACGTTCCTTGGGCCCAGTATTAGTTGCATATTGCTTTACATCCCATGGCAAGGCGTCGCTAAATTGTTTGAACGCGTTTAGTTTTTCTTGCAAATGCCATTTTTTCTGGCATTCTGGAACCAATTCTGGAACTATTTGTTCCAGAAAAGGTACCAGAATTGACTGCATGTGTGGTATGGATAGAACAGCTAGCGAAAGAGGTTTAATCAATTGATTGGGACACTACCCCTCTCCTCGAGGTGACGGCGCACGACGGACGTGCGGGCGGCGTCAGAGTTGGGACCCTCCCACGTGGCCTTAGCCTCAGGGAAGCCGAGCCACTTAATGAGGAGGTCGCCAGTCTCGTCGTCGACCTCTAGGACTTTCTCGACGTAATACTCCTCGTCGTCGGTAGCCGCGATGCGCAACAGTTCGGCGTCGCTGAGGGGGCCTTGGCAGATGCGGATTAACTGGCTCAGGTGGACCCGGCGGCTCTTGCCGCCAGTGAGCGGCGTGATCTCCGCTGCGTAACCGTCGGCGGCTGTGATGCGGAATGGGCCGCGGTGGCCGTGTAGCTTCGTGGGGCTCTCGTTCTTACGAAGGACCAGAGTGCCCGGCTCGATCGGGGGCGTCGGCTCTGCGGTCCTTGTCATTGCCTGCTGGCGGTTGAGGGCCTGGTCGGCGAGGATCTGGAGGTGCTCGGTGAGCGCGTCGATGTAGGAGGCTATGTCGTCCAGGGGAGTATGAACTCTACCCTCCTCCTTGGGTGCGATCGTGAAGTCGCGAGCGGAGGCATGCTTGCCCATCAAGAGAGCAATGGGTTCGACGCCGGTGACGGAGTGGACCGTAGTGTTCAGGATGTACTGGACGTATGGGACCACGGAGGCCCAGGCGTCGTAACGGTCAAACATCAGACAGAGCACACGTAAGTGTCGCTTGACTTCCTGGTTGCGTCTCTCGGCCAGGCCGTTTGACTGAGGGTGGAAAGGGATTGTCCGGTGGTACGTGACCTGCAAGCGATCAAGGAAAGCTTCTATCATCCGATTGCGGTACTCGGGGCCGTTGTCCGAAAGGAACTCGCGAGGCACACCGTAGCGTCCGATGATGGACCAAAGTGCCAGCCCGACCGTCGTCGCGTTGTTGGAAGCTGTGGGGATGAGCTCCGTGAAGCGGGTAAACATGTCGGTTGCCACCACGATGTATCTGAAACCCTCGGAGTCGACAGGGAAAGGACCCATGGTGTCTACAGCGATGGTCTGGAAGGGTCGGTCGCGCAGAGAAGACTGCGTTGTGGTCTTAATGAAAGCGGAGAGGCGTGCCTTAGCGCAGTACACGCAGGTTGACACGACTGCGTGCACGTCGGAGTGGAGGCCTGGCCAATCGTGCCCAAGCTGGCGGACGTTCCTGATGGTGGCCTGCTCGCCCTCGTGGTATCGGTGAGCTTCTTGCACGATCTTGCGCTTGGCGTCTTCGTCGAGCTCGGCCTCTGAGACGTTGTTGACCTGCGTGACTGTGGCCTGCGGGTTGTATCGACTGAGTGCGTCGGCCAGTGTGTTCTGCGCGCCTGCGATGTGTCTGATGACGAACTCGAACTCTTGGATCATAAGCAGCCAGCGGAGGTGCTTACGGTTTTCCTGGCCAGCCTTGGAGTGCAGGTAGACCAAGTTGCGGTGGTCCGTCCAGATCGTCAGGTCCTGGTGGACTCTAAAGATGGGCGAGAGGTCAGGCCGAGTGAGGCAGTAGATGATCGCGAACAGCTCCTGGTCGTACGTGCACCAACGCGACTGTGTGTCGTTGAAGACCTTTGAGAAGAATGACACGACGCGCCATGTGTTGTCCGAGTCAAGCTGCAGTAAGACACCGCCGATGCCTTCGAGAGAGGCGTCGGTCTCGAGGCGCCAGGGCCTGCTCTGGTCCGGATGGGCGAGGACCTCTTCGTCTGTCACGGCCTGCTTGAGCTGATCAAACAGAGCCTGAAGCGTGTCGTCCCAGTCGTTGAAGGTGTAGGGTGGGACCTTGCTGACCAAGGCCTGGAGCGGCTTGAGGCGTGTCTGGCAGTCGGGGATATAGTCACTGAGGTATGTGAACATACCGATGATCATGCGTAGGTCCTTGACCGAGTGAGGTGCGGCGAGGTCCTGCATGGATCTGACACGAGTAGGGCTCATGCGGCGGCCCTTGCCATCGACGATATCGCCGAGGATCTCGATAGACGTCGCCCCGAAGACACACTTGTCGCCGCGGAGGCGGACGTTGCGTTCCTCTGCGATACAGAGTAGGCGGTCGACGTGGTCTAGAAGCTCCTGAGGTGTCTTGGCTCGACCAAAGATGTCATCGATGTAGTTCTTCGTACCGTCGGCGCGCACAGGGGCAAGGATTGCCTGGATGGCCCGCTGGAACTGTGACGGTAGGTTACGAAGACCAAAGGGTGCAAAGTTGTACTCTTTGAACCGGCCTGGCAGCGTTATAGCGGTGAGGTACTTGTGGTCTTCGCGTACTGGCATTTGATGAAAACCTGACCGGAGGTCACAAGCGAAGAAGTACTTGGCACCGATGAAGTCGTTGGTGAAGGTGCGGATATCTGCGAGGGGGAACCTGTCTGGTGTAGTTACCGAGTTAAGCTCGCGGTAGTCGGCGCAAAGTCGTGACTCGCTTGACTTCTTCACTACGATGACGGCTGCGGATGCCACGTGGCTGTAGGAATCGCGTACGATGCCCTGTCTGTCCATGTCGTCGATAATCTCGTGCACTCTTTCGGCGGTGGATGCCGTGAGCGGTCGAGGGGCATGGTTGGGTAGGGGTGCGCCTGGCACGATGTCAATCGTTGCGGCGGCGATCTGGGCGCCGTCAGGGTGCAGCTCGCCGAATACCGGTGCGTGCCGGCGGATGACATCAGCCATCTCGGCTTTGAGCGGGAAGTCGCTTGCGATGCGTGTGCCAAGTGGGCCCGCGTCGTCGCTGACGATGTTGTTGACTGCGTGGAAGTCATCGGTCTGGTCGTCGGGGAGGCCTTCGTCCTCGCCGTCGTGAACTTGCGGGCGGAGGCGAAGCATGATGCCCTCGTCGGACATGAGGCCTAAGAACCACAATATATCCGAGCCGATGAGGACCTTATCGGCCCTGCCGCTGATGACGTGCAGGGGCCAATCGATGATCGTTCGGCGGTCGCCCAAGCGGTCCGCGACCAGCGTTGTCTCGAAGGTGCCGTGTTGCTGGAGACCTTGGTCGTCAGGGCCCGTCAGCTGGACCATGTCGGGGCCCCTCCTGCCAAACTGGGCGAGTGCGTTGGCGAGGTCCAGCGAGATGGTGGACACTACGGAGCCAGGGTCGACCGTCGCTGAGATAAGCGTGTCACCTATCGTCACTGGAATCCGGAGAAGCCGGCCCGGCGAGTAAGCGTGCTCGGCATGCTCTACGTTCTGAACGCTGCCTTGTTGGGGCTTGTTGGGGGGTGTCGGTGTGAATGGTGTGGCCTGCTTGGGGTTCTGCCTGAACTGCCAAGGACCCTTCGACGTCGATGGTTGCTGGGGCTGCTGTGGTTGTCCAGCGGCCTGTCGTTGGGGACCAACCTGCCTGCGGCTGGCGTGACTGGTTCTGCTGGGCGGCTGAGGCTTGGTGTGGTGTGCGTTGAGAGGCCTGGCCCTGGCGGGGATCTTGAGGTTGGCGGCCCGCCGGTGTGGCTCTGTTAGCCTGACTCTGGCGCTTCAGCAGCCGGCACTCTTCAGTAGAGTGGCCGCCGGGACCGTGGACGCGGCAGGTCTTGCGGCCGTTGCCCGGTGTAGCGGGGACCTTGGCGCCTGCCATGGGACCGGAGGTCCTCTGGCAGAAGGACCAAGGCGTGACGATCGTCCCATCGGAGTTAGTTGGCAAAGCCAGGATGCGGTGCTGGACGTCATCGATGGTGGTGGCGCCGTCGGCGAAATCCTCGAAGGCGAGGGCGGCTTCGGTGACGTCAAAACCGCGGGTCAGCACGCGGAAAAGCGTGGATATCAGCCTCTTCTCGGTGAGGGGCGTGTAACCGTTTTCTTCTGTCGGGAACTTGGGGTTCAGCTGGCGACAGTGCTTGCCGAAAGCTAGGAACATCTTCTGCATAGAGGTGATGTCTCCACCTGTGAGCGTGGTCCTTTCCAGGATCGCCGCCGCGCGAGCGGCTGGGTTGGCCCGCTGGGCGGGTGTCAGCTCGAAGTACGCGGTGTAGGTGAGCAAGAGGTCCGCCCGCTCGCGGAGCTCCTCCCTCGAGAGGCGCTCTGAGGCGTTGGTCGAGGTGTCTGGGGCCGTCGGTGGCGGACTGACCGCCTTGAGGGCTGCGGTGATGAAGGCCTGCTTCAGCTCGTCTGAAGCGATCGAGGCCGCTTGGGTGTCTATATCCTTGAGCTTGGCCAGGAGAGCGCTGAGCTCCTCGGCCGATTTGTCGTCGTCGTTCTTCTCGGGTTCATTCTGCTCGGAAGGCTTATGAATGGGAGGACGGATCTCTGTCTCAAAGAAGCATTGGAAATCCTCGAATGTTGGGAATCTCGTTGTCGGGATGAACGCCGCGCGGATTTCGGCTAGTTTCTCGCTCCCGAGGAAAAAGAGGATGCTAGACGGCTGCTTTTTGCTTGCAACATGAAGACGATACTCGTCTAAACGGCTGTTGCTGACTAAAACCATGACAGTGATCACTGTGGTATGGATAGAACAGCTAGCGAAAGAGGTTTAATCAATTGATTGGGACAGCATGGTATTCTTTCAAGGAACAAGCAACATTTTCTTTATAATTCACAAGCCCTGGCTCCCACCCAGGGCCCGGCATTAGCTGAAATGCACTGCCGGTAGGCTGTAGCGGCAGCCAAAGGGGGGGTCACGTCATATCGTCCCCCTCCTAAGTACCCTGCCCGAAGAATGGAAGGTCACCAGGTGGTAACAAGGTTGGCCTGACAAGGGTCACCGAGACCGGCATCTAGGCCCCTTGTTAGGACAAGGATAGAAGTAGAGGAGCGGGAAGCTGGGGCTCCCAAATTCTGGGAATTCGCAGGATAAGGAAACAAGATACTTAGTCTGAACACAGAGGGACACATAGGAAGAGGAAAGGACTTCACGGCGTCTATGGCAACGGCGATTCAGCTAAGGTTGAAGGACATAGAGGCAGTACTCATACAAGAGACATGGAGAACGGCGAATACGAGGGTTCATTGCTTCATGGACCTTGACTACGCACTAGCAGGGAGGGAGACGGAAGAGGACCTGGTCTTAGCCAACGAAAAACGAAAGGCGGATGTCAAAAGTCAGCACCGCATCAACCGACAACTAGGCATAGCAGGCAATGACGAACCTGCGCCAAGATGGAAGGGAACAAGGGAAGGCATCGGCACGATAGTGAGCCCACACGCAACTGCAAAGTGGGACATCGGCATAACGGACAGCCTATCGGGAAGAGTGCAAGCCAGCATAATGAGAACCGGCAGGGACATACTAGTCATCAACGTGTATGGCCCTCCATCCGGCCACAGCAAGCAGGAGAAGGATGGATTCAGGGACACTATACAGAAGATCATGGACATGAAAGGGAGCATGGAGGCCATAATTATGGGAGACTGGAACATCGACCCAGGCCAGATGGAAAGATCCACCCGGTGGAAGGATATGATGGAGAAGCACAGGCTCAAAGCCATCATACCCAAGTCTGGGACGCTCACATCAGGAACATCAACCCCGGACTTTGCAGTGACAACACCAGGAATCCAGGGGGCGGAGATTGAGGTGGTAGAGTCTCAGAAGGTCGGGGTATGGGGCTCAGCACACAATGGAATCACACTAGCATGGAAGGAACAACGGTACTATGGCAGAAGTGAGCGAGACGTGGCTCTGGCCATACCCGAGGTGCACACCTGGCCCATGAAAAAGAAGGAGGGGCCAGTCACAGTCTCAAAGCTGAACAGGATCAAGAGCTCGGACCAATGGGAAGAGACTATAAGAGCATGCATGGGCGACCCAGTGAACAACAGGGGAGCAAAGGCAAGGGACAAAGTGTTCGGGAACGGAGTGTGGAGCGAACTCCAGCGAACCCCATGGACAGAAATAGGCAACAGGACCAGGAAGGAAAGGATGAAAGAGGAGCTGGAGAAATACTGGGGAGAGCGCAGGGCCAAATGGGTGGCCGACATCAGCAGAAGTGCAAAAGGGGGTATAGGGCCTCAAGGGCCTCAGTGGAAGCTGCCATCAGAAGGTGGTGGTGTGACAACCAATACAAGGGAATGCCGGAGAGCCTCCTCAAGGACGGAGTGATAACCACGGACAAGGCGGCCATCAGCGAGATCCTCTTGCAACAGTATGCTAGAGTCAGCAGAGGCAGGGAACCCACCTGGAAGACATGGAGGGGCAGGGACGGAAATGAGTTCAAGGAAAGCGAGGTCAAAGCCGCAATCAAAAGGATCAGGAGGGACACCGCACCAGGGCCTGACCTCACATCTGGAGACATGCTGAGAGAGCTGGATGAGAAAGGCCTTAGGGAAGTGACGAGGCTCATCAACAGGGTCTACAGGGAGGGCGACGTACCCAAAGCATGGAAGTATGCCACAGTGTCGGCCATACACAAGACAGGGAAGCCAAGGGTCAAGCCGGAATCATATAGACCAATATCCTTGACACCACTGCTGTACAGGGTCTATGGTAGATTGCTCAAGATACGTCTGGAAGCAGCAACGAAAAGGTTCATACCAAGAGAACAGGCTGGTTTCCAGTCAGACAGGGACGTCATCCAGCAGATACAGTACATTGTGCAGCGGCACCAGGAGGGGGGTGAGACCACGTCAATCTTTCTGGACATCGAGAAGGCATATGACACGGTACCAAGGGACATTCTCATGGATAAGCTACAGGGTATGGGGGTGGAGGAGCACTTGATCAGGGCAATTCAAGGCACAATAAAGGAAACCTGGATATCAGTCAAGGGGGCAAAGGCATGGGAAAGAACCAACAGGGGAGTTAAGCAAGGGTGCGTCCTGGCACCGACACTGTTTGTGCTGTTCATGGCTAACTGGCCCCACCTGGCCAGAAAGAAAATCAAGGGAGAACGGTACGACATCAGAGAACCGCCAAGGACCACGAGCCACCTCAGCGACCGACTACCGGCAGCACTTACCATGTTTGTGGATGACACTGCGGTCACAGGGAGCAAACCGGAGCATAGCCAGATGGTCGCCAACATAATGGTGGACATAATCAGAGAGCATGAAATGAGGGTGAACGCCCAGAAGAATGTAATGATTAGCGTGGACAGAACAGCCCTAGTCAGGATCGAGGGGGTAACACTACTGCCAGAGAAGGAGGCGAGATACCTGGGATTATGGATCGCAAGTGGGAAGGACCCTATGTCGGCCTGCATAAGGCGGAAACAGGAGCAGAGCGAAAGGTACAAGAGACTGGTGAGATGGGCAGGGTGGACCAGGGCAAACATGCCAGCACTATCGAGCAGGCTACTACTGGAAATATATATATGGCCCAGGATCCTCTTCGGAGTCGAGGTGTGGGGGAACGCACCGGGAGGTAGAAGGATCTGGAATGACTGGCAGGGAATCATGGCAGGAACAGGACCGGGAGGGGGCGCAGCCATGAGGCTGATGAATGGATGGGTGGACCTCCAGGCACACATGGAATGGCTGGCAGTCAAAAGGATAGTCAACTACAGGGACCAGGATATACCAGTCAGAAACAGAGAATGGGGGCGGGGCACGGTTATGTGGGAAGCTAGGGAGAGAGTGCAGCATCTACTGGAGGGCACCAGAGAGGGAGCCCCTAAACCAGCGCTACTGGATTATGGCATGGAAACGATCAGGAGGGGGTGGATGAAGCGGTGCAAAAGCCGTACGGCACTAGGACTAATGGAAATCATGGGGACAAGGAAATTAAGCAAGTGTCTGCAAGGTAAGCCTACGGTAGACCGAAAGGCTGGGAAGGGGCAAAGCAGGGCGGAATGGAAGAGAATTGTATCCATTGCAGCCAATGTCAGCCCATCCCCATCGTCGGCAGAGAGAGGGAGGGCCCTATGAGAGCCATCACAGAGCTGGCCCAAGGCGCTGACCTGAAGAGAGAAATTAGCAGACTATGCCCCCTATGCTCGGAGGAGTCGGAGGTGAGCCTGTTCTACAGGATCATTAGGGAAAAGCCAGGACCAGCAAGGAAGCAGGAAATGATCAGGGAGTGGGCAGAGGGCCAGAGGCTAGGATCGGCAGCGCACATAATCTGTGAATGCCCGGCAGTAGACAGGGGAGAAGCTTGGACAAAGCTGTGGACAGCAGCGAAGCACAAAACTAAGGACTTGGAAGTAAGGCAGGGCCCCCAGGGCGAATGGTACCAGGAAAGACCCATCCTAGAATTACAGCAACTAATAATATGGGGCTCGGAGGACATTTGGGAAGGCCTCACGGCAGGACTACGGGAACTGGCAAAGGTTTACAACAGCTTCAAGGTGGAATAGAAGCATGTCATGAACCCCTGACTCCAGGACCGGGAAGGGATGGACAAGGAATCAGCCATGGACCACCCTCGCTGGTGCTAAGCTCCTGGGATCAGTGAGGAAAGGCCCCACGTATCCCGGTAGCCAGGAACCAAAGCAAGGGAAGGAACGACTGCAAGGAAATAACAGGAAGGACAGACCAGAAATAAGAAAGAAAGGACATGCAACAAGGACAGAGCAAGGATAAGGTCAAGGAAATCCATATTCATATGGTTGCACCACTCGTTGGGACCCCAAGGAAACTGCAGGGACTGGCCACGGGGGTCGGAGGGGCACAGGTGCCCCTGCCGCCCTTGTTAACGACATGGGAAACCAAGGACATGTAGTGCAAGCGAAATGTTGTAAGGGGTAACAGGACAACCAGGCCTAGTGCCTGGGGGTTGTGCCGTGTTACGAATGAGTTTTATGCAACCAACTCCCGCAGTTTAGGGTCACACTTCCCCCCATGCGGACGCATTAACGGCGCCCGGAACTGCGGAACTTCTTCTTGGCGGCGGCGAACGCGGCTTCATGCTCTGGATGAGCGACGAGGTAATCATCGAGAGCCGCTAGCTGGTCATAGTACCGGTTATAGGGTACATAGGAGTCTTCGTCGGGTGTGAGGCCTTCCCAACGGATGAGGAGCTCCAATGAGCCGTTCTTCTTCTTCTTGTGACCGACGATCTCCTTGACGGGCTGTTCGCCTTGCTCGAAAGCGGCGATCCGCTCGAGCTCGGTGTCGGATAAATCGGTCTCGAATCGGACCAGTCTGTCGGCGTGGACCGTGCTGACGCATCTTGTGACGAGGTCACGGACGCGGTAGGTGTTCGGGTGTTCGCCCTTCCCCTCCATGCGGAAGGGTCCGCGCAGGGGGGTGTAGATCTTAGCCGGGGGCTTGCCCGGGTAGCGCAGGAGAACGTATTGTTCTCTCTCCCACGCATGAGTGTCTGCTGTGGCCTTGGCCTTGCGCGCCTCGTACGCGCGAATCTTGACGCGGGCGAGGGCTTGTAGAGCGGCTACGTCCTCCTGGAAGCGGACAATCTCACCTTCATCAACGCTCCCAGGGGTGCAGCTCTTCGTGGCGTTTGCCAGAGCGATCGGGGCGACCCGTAGCGTCGATTCTTTGCCGAACAGCAGTTCGAAAGGGGAGCGACCGGTGGTGGCGTGGCGGGTAGAGTTGATGACGTGTTGAGCGAGCGGTAAATAGGCGGGCCAGTTGCCGTCCTCTGCGTCTAGGAGGAGCGCTCTCATGCGAGACATGATCGTGCCGTTGAGTCGTTCAACGACTCCGTTGCTGGCCGGATGGTAAGGGGTTGAGAACCTGTGCTGAAGACTGATGATGGCGTTACACTCGGCAATGAGGGCGTTACGGAATTGAGTGCCCTGGTCGGTTTGAATCTCCTTTGGGACTCCGAACGTGGACCACACATCCAGCATCGCTGCTGCAGCCTCTTCGGCCTTTGTAGTAGCGACCGGACGGAGGATCGTGAACTTGGAGAAGACATCCACGATCGTGATGATGTAGGACATGCCGGCCTCTTCCGGAAGGGGGCCTATTGTGTCAAGCTGGACCGTCTCGAAGGGCTTGAGTCGCTGCGTGGAGTGCCACTTCGTCTTCTCGCGGGCAGGGGGTCTAACCTTCTGGCAGACGGCGCAACTTCTGAGGGTCTCCCGGACGTCCGATTTCATGTCGGGCCAAGACTGCCCGGCGTTGCGGAGATTTGCCATCGTCTGAGCGACGCTGACGTGGCCCTGTGCACCGGCGTGGGCCTGGTTGATGAGGTGACGGTGAGAACTGGAGACCTGTTCGATAGCGGCCTTGAGGTCGTCTCGGTCCTCTGGGACGCTGCTAGGACGGGACAGCGAGTCGGCGACGACGTTGTGGACGCCCTTGATGTGGGCGATGGAGTAGGGGTATTCGGTCATTGTCAGGCGCCAGCGAGTAAGCTTTTTCGTGCCCTCCTCGTCCGTCTTTCTCAGGAGCCAAATAAGGTTCCGGTGATCGGTTCTGAGAGAGAACGGCTTAATCTTAAGGAGGGCTGAGAACTCCGGTCGAGTTACACAGTGGATGATCGCGTAAAGCTCCTGTTCGACGGTCGACCACCTTTGCTGAGTCTCGTCCAAGGTCTTGGAATAAAAAGCGAGGGGAACCTTCTCAACTCCTTCGCCCTGCCAGAGGACCCCGCCGATCGCTACTGAGGAGGCATCGGTCTCCAAGGTCCAGGGCTTGTCTAAGTCTGGGAGGGCGAGCGCCGTGTGTTCGGTGACCAGGTCTTTCATCTTAGCGAAAGCGGCGTCCTGCTCGGCGCCCCAGGCCACGGGGACGACTTCCCCGGAGAGCCCTTAAGCAGCCGGTTGAGAGGTGCTGCGGCGTCGGCGAGATGGGGAATGTAATTCGACAAGTAGTTGAACTTGCCGAGGGATCGACGGAGTTCCGACGTGGTGGTCGGAGGAAAGAGGTCGCGGATGGCCTGGACTCGAGCGGGGGCAACGGATCTGCCCATCTCGTTAACGATGAAGCCGCACACCTCAACCTCGGAGAGGCCGAGGGCACACTTGTCGGCCTTCAGTCTGACGTTGGCCGCCAGTAGATGATCGAAGAGATCCGTGATGGCGCTCTTGAACTCTTCCTCCGTGTGCGAGTAAGTGAAGATATCGTCGACGTAGGCTTTGGAGCTCTTGCAGTCTTCCAACACCTCGTCCATCGCTCTCTGGAACTTGGCCGGGGCATTCTTGAGCCCGAAGGGGGTACGAAGAAACTCGTAATGACCGCCTGGGATAGTGAAGGCGGTGAGTGAGACGCTGTCGGGGTCCATACGTTGCTGCCAGTAGCCGCTTCGGAGGTCGAGCGTGCCGAAGAGTGAGCAGCCGCTTGCCTCATGGACGAAGGAGCGGATATCTGGTGTCGGGTAGCGATCGTCTTCGGTGGCTTCATTCAGAACGTTATACGCGACGCAGAACCTGTCCTCACCGTTCTTCTTCTTCGCCATCACGTGTGGGGATGAGTACGGCGAGTCACTTGGGCGGATGACTAATTGTTGGAGCATCTTGTCGATTTCAGCGGCGGCGCTGGACGCTTGGGAACCCTTAAGGGGGCGTGGTCTTGCCTTCGGGAGCCTGTGGTCGCCAGGCTTCAGGGTGATCTTGTGTGGACGCAACTCGCTGCCGTCCTCTGGCAGCTCGCCGAAGAGCTCGCGGCGTTCGTATAGGAAGCCTTCGAGCCACTTAGTGAGGTCTGGATTGTCATCGTAAGGGATTCGGACCTTCTTCCACTCGTTATCAACATCAATCTCATCTGTGCAGGAGTCGAGATACGGGTGTGGAGGCAGATTGTCGTTGTCGGAGATGGTGGCGGATGACGGGATCAGCAGTCTGTCGTTCATGAGGTAGCCCAACCTTCTGAGGAGGTCGCGGCCGATCAGGACCTTTCGGCGTTTGGCGCGGATCACCATCAGCAATGCGGTGGCCTGCACGGTCTTGCCATCGATAGACGGGAGAGTGATGTCGACCTTTGCGGCCTTACCGATGGAGATGACCTCGTCGCCGGCGCCGAAGAGCTCGACTGAGGTGTCGATGAGCTGGTAATTCGGGACCTTCGCTAGTGCGGGCTCCGAGATGACTGAGACGCAGGCTCCGATATCGAACTTCGTCTTGATTTGGACACCGTTGATCGTGGCCGGGACGTTGATGGGGTCGTTGTCGATCTCAACAGCCCCCACCTCATAGACGTCACCTTCGTCCTCGGACTCGGCGTCATCTGAGGCGTTGTTGTCGACTTCATGGATGTCGCGCTGGCCGCGCGAGTTGCGAAGCTTTGAGGAGTCCCTCAGGAACATGTTGCCGGCCCGACGGTCGGACTGCGTACCGCTGGTCTGCTTCTGGTCGTTCTTCCGCGGCTGAGAGGAGCCGGAGGTGCCCTTGGACTGGTTGTCCTTCTGCCGTGCGAGGAACCTGCATGACTCTGTCGTATGGTTACTGTTCCACCCATGAGACTTGCACCACTTGTTGAAGTGCTGTGGGATGGCATACTTGTGCTTGTCTTTGAACTGGAGATAGGGATCGCTTGTATGGGGCAGTACTGTCGGCTTTTGCTTGCCAGGGGCGCGACGGCCGCTGTCTTTCTGGTCGGCGGGTTGGGATGTTACCGCGAACGCCCGCCACGGGACAATAACGCGTTCGTCGTGATCGACGTCGAGGTTCTCGAGGCGAGAAAGAAGATCGTCGATTGACTCGGCTGGGTCCTCGATGATGTCCTCGTAAAGAGCCTCGGCGTCCTTGCTATAGCCCTTGAGGAAGATCGACCCCAGTAAGCGCTCGGTCGAGTTGTAGGTTAGTGCCTCGATGTCTGGGACGCATGGATCGTAAGCGTTGAGGATCCTACGTAGCTTGAAGACGGCGAGTCGGTGCTCGACGGCTGGGCCGAAGAATCTAAGGCCGGATGCCTTGTCGCGCACCATCTTCAGTCTCGATCCCATGTCGAGGGTCGGTAGGAGCGTATAAACGATGTAGGGGATGATCGCCTTTGCCTCGGCGCGGAGGTAAGCGTAAACGTCGGGG
This sequence comes from Carpediemonas membranifera, assembly GCA_019828565.1. Classification (NCBI taxonomy): domain Eukaryota; phylum Fornicata; genus Carpediemonas; species Carpediemonas membranifera. Next base: position 407,764 of record JAHDYR010000067.1, on the reverse strand, counting down.
AAATCAGCACGCTTTGGCCAGGCGGCCAGGTCGGGCTTCTCATCTATGGTGGGCTCCGGGACCTTGTCAGAGAAATCTGGGAGTGTCATGTCGGTCCCGTCAGGCACGGGGACAGTCGGGGTTGCGGCGCTGAAGAGGTCGGACCATCTGTTGGCCGCGGGGTCCTTCATGTACGAGGTGATGAATGTCCTGGCCTTCTCAGTGGCCTCCGGGATTGCGCGTTGTATCTCTGCCGAGATTGACTCCTTTGTCAGGCTGGTGAGGGCCGGGTCCTTGAAGTTTGAAGAGACCCGCACACACTCTGCGTACTGCGCTCGCTTGCAGGCCGCCTCAAAGGCAGCAGCGAAACGCTTGGCGATTGCATCTGCGGTGGGATTGTGGGATATAGCTTGCGGAGCCTCGTCCGAACGGGCCTGAGCTCGGGCTTCGGCGTCAGACATAATGGAGGTCTGGAGGCTCTCAAGAGTGGGAAATTTCGCTGTCGGACGCCAATCACGCTTTAACTTCGCGACCGTGTCCGCTGTGAGCGTTTGGATGAAAGAAGTTGGGTTTCTCTCGTGGATAATTGCAGTGGTGTAATCCGCGAGCGCCTGGATTGCGCTTTCTGGATCATTAGTCGTGAATTGCTTCATTTCACCGGTAATATCGATATTGTGCCGTGTTACGAATGAGTTTTATGCAACCAACTCCCGCAGTTTAGGGTCACAGGGTACACCACCCATGCCCTGACCCACGCCACCTAACCGGGGTAGACAGCATGGACTTAGTCACTTTCCCCGCCTTCGGGTAGGCTTCTTAACAGAGTCGAGGGGGCATGGAATTGGGGAACCGGACAGACGAGAGGGTGCCGTGGCTGAACGGCTCTACAAGGACTGCAGGGAAGCAAGGAGTGTCATAGTCAAGGTTCTGCAGGACGATCCTGCCTGTCAATGCCCCGAGGACAGACCCCCAGGCTCCCCGGATAGTTGCCGGACTTTCAGGGAGACAGGAAAGCATATTTGCACGGAGATGGCCGCAGGGCCTCTGGGGCGATTGGAATCGGCTTTCCGCGGAGACAGTAGCACCGAAAGCCCAAGGCAAACGCTGCTGACCAGTTTGCCACGGGAAATAGGCAGTACCCCGGGGCACTCAGCTCCAAGACAACGGGAAACAAGCTCAGTCCGGGGTCAGAATCCAAGCACCATAAATTTCTTCTTCTTCCACCCGTCAGAGCCTTGAGGGAAGGTGTGCCCGGCCAAGATGTCCGCCCGTGTCCTGCTGCAGGACCCGCTGTGCGCCTGTCGCCAGGCGGAAATGAGCTTTGACCGCTCTTGAAGGTCTCGGGCTCCGCCTCTGGGGAGGTAGTGTGGCAGTGTGCCAATCAAATATTTTATTTGATTGGCGATTCGATCCGCCATTCCGGTCGACACTGTTGTGTCGACTTCTCTTTGACAAAAGCACCAAGTTGTTTTTCCGTCCTCTCGAGCACAGTACGGAGAGAGCTGAAGAGCTCGTAGACTGATTGGAACCGAATCAAAGCCGACGCAGTAAGGTGGCTGGCTCAGAGCGTGTAACCCAGCACTGAGAGAGTCAGGAGTGCCCCGGTTAACCTTAGGCCAGGAAAATGGGAGCAAGAAGGCCCGGGGTGAGAATCACAGCACCACCTAAACTTCTTCTTCTTCTTCTTCTTCAGGACAAACGGCCAGCAACGAGGTCTCTTTCGAGCGTATATAGCCAGCGAGCCTCATCGCGGAGACCGAAGCGTGACGGGAGGCTTGTGAGAGCTTCGAATGGGTCGAAGAAGTCGATGTCGTCTTCAAGGTGGTCGTTGTCCTGAGATTGGGGTTCCTCTTCGCTCTCTTGCGGGTTGTCGTCTTCGCCTTCGTCGCAGGCGATCTGGCCGTTGAGGCGATCAGTAAGTGCCTGCACTTGTTCTTGGAGTGTCTTGAGTGCTTCTGGAGTGACCGCGGCTGCATCTGCCTGCGGATCACTCATTCTCTCTACTCTGCAATAGTCCTGATTTGTCTGAGATCTAAATTCCGAATAACCCTGACCATATCAAATCCAATCAACTCGCCACGCCTAGGTGGCACTGGAAGACCAATGTGGTCCCCACAAAACTGCGCGCTGACCTCTAGATGTCTTTGCTATGCGACTTAAGATACTACAATCTATTGGTTAGTACCCCAGTATGGTCGCATGGGCGACGGGGCGAGACGGAGACGGTCTCAGATCGTTCGGCGCGCCAATAGGCAAAACCCGCCTGCGGTGCAGGATAAGGCAGAATGCCAGGAGATTCGCAGCTCGGCGCTGCAAGACCGCGCTCCAAAAGAGCGTCACCCTCACGAGTAAGAGAGGGCCCACGACTTACCCAGGAGCCTGGCACGGCAATAAGTCAGCGAATGTTTACCTAGAAACAGGAGTTTCTTGCTAAATATTCTTCCCCCCCGTTGGTAGTCTTATATACGTAGTGGGTCAGGTGGCCCGTCAGTCGGGCGTCTTACAATCCGCTATCGTGCTGATCTGGGGCTACATCAGTTACACATAACTACAACCCTTCGCGCTACAATGGGCTATATAAATCAACGCCAGTCTTTGTAGTTGTAAGAAGGTCGGGAGCGAATCTTTATGATACAAAATCTACCCCGATCTGTGGAACTTGACGCCGACGCCGAAGCTACTCCCGCACACGACTGTCGCAAGCCCGTGTGTCCCGAGGAACTTGAGCGCACCGACGAGAAGGTCCTCACGCATGCCATGGAAAGGGGCCTGTGGATAGTCGTTGATTAATTCAAAGGCAGTCATCATGGTGTTGATGAAGCCATTCTCCTCGGCCCAGGCAAGGACAGAATCCGCACGCTGCTCCTGGGACATGGCCTGAAGCGTGCCGAGGTTCATCTCAACAAGAGACTGGCGGATCGAGTAGCATACACGCTTGGACTTCTTATGACAGACGGGGCAGCGTTTAGCTCGCTTGGCAGCGCAGACGGAGCAGAGGCAGACATGGCCACAGTCGACGTACGCGTGGGTTGGCACTCGCTCAACACACGCGGCACATAACCGTTCTTCCTTGAGTGACTCTATTCTACGAGTCTCTTCGGCAAGCTCTAGCCGACGCCGCCGGAGCTCTGCAGCCTCAGCCTCGAATTTGCGCAGGTTAGCGTTTGCCTCGCTGAGCATCTTCTCGCGGTGATCCACGGCGAACTGCTCGATCTCCAGCCTGCGCTCCTCAAGCAGCGCCACCCGCTCGGCCACCACACTGACCGCCTTCTTCTCGTCCTCCACGAATATCGGCAGGGCCAGGAGGTCGGCGAGCCTGGGTCTGGCTTCCGGATCCGCTTGGACCATTTGGGAGATCGCCTCGTCAAGTGCGGTTGTCACCCCGCGTGCCAGCTTCTGCAGAGTGAGGCCAAGGGAGTAGATGTCGGTTACGACCGATGCTCTCGGGGGCTTGCCCTCGGCGTTTTGTCGCGTGTAGAGTTCCGGCGCCATGTATTCCAGAGTTCCGGCAACGGTGCATGTCATCGTACGCCCTTCAGCGGACTTTGACACGTCAAAATCGCCCAAGATCGGCGAACCGTTCCCAGTGACAAAAACATTCTCCGGCTTGATGTCACAATGTATCACAGATTGTGCATGGAGCGCGGCAACAGCCTCTATAATCTTCCTTGCGCTGAAGATGACGTCTGCCTCGACCAGCGTACCAGCCTTCTGCATCGCGTCCTTCCAGTCAAGCAGGGATCCGTACATATAGTGGTCGTACACTATGTAAAAGAGCTTATCCTCACTGAACGCGAAGATTGCCTTTGCGACGTTCGGGTGTGAGACTGCATCCAGCGTCTTGAGCTCGTTGTACATGCTCCTCCGATCCTTCTCATTCAGACTGCTGTACGACTTCAGCACCACCGGCCGGCCCTCGTAAGTGGCGCTCTCGACGCCGTGGTTGCTCCGGTTCATCGGCTGGATGTCGTCGAACATGGCGAGGGTCATGCTGCTGCACCGCACGTCCAGGGGTGGGAGTACAGGGGCGTCGGCGAACCCAGCCGCCTTGAGCTCGGCGAGGGAGATGAGGAGGCGCTCTTTGCGGCTGGTCGAAGCGCGGTAGTTGTCTCGGGATGCCTGGACTGCATCAGCGTCGTCGGGCGTGGAGATCTCAGTGATCTTGTACCGTTTCCGTGCCTCAACGATCGCCACATCCAGCCGCTGTAGCTCTGTGTCGATGTCAGCAGGGACAGACGCCAGTATCTGCTGGACCCCGGCCAGCTCGTTGTAAAGCACGACCAGCCTGCCCTTAGCAGCTGCATAGGACTCAGCTACCTTCTCTCCGAACTCAAGCATGCGTCTGACGTATTGGATGAACCGAGTGAGCTCGCCCCTTCGGCTTAGAGACCAGCAAAGCTCCCTGGCGAGGAGATCGGCCACTCGGTCGGCCCAGAGCTGGTCAATGGCAGCGCGGGGGACCTCTGCGTCGGCGAATCCGCGGGCCTTGAGGTTGTGGAGGGCGTTGATGGCATGTTCGTCCTGCGGGTCAAGGGCGACCTTCCAGCCCTCGGGGACGGCGTTTAGGAGGTCCATGGTCTGCTGATGGATCTCTAGAAGCTTGTGGAGCTTGGGGATGTGCGAGTTGAGCACGGTGTTGTTCGCAGTGGTGGCGGCGTCAATGAGCTTCTTCACGTGCTCAACCTCGTCCACGAATTCTTGTCGGTTGTCAGTTGACCAGTCCTTGTGAAGGATCGCAGCTCGTGCAGCGTCCAGCCAGCGCCGCTCTTGCGGCGTGACTGCGTTCCTGCGCTTCAGTCGCTTGTATCTGATGAGAAGGAAGAGAAGAGCATAGCTCACGACAGAAGAGACGGCACAGAAGCAGCACGATAGAGTGAGAAGTACGAGAAGAAGACCCACGGCGACAAAGAGCACGCTTGGAACACCGTTGACGTCAACATCGCTGTCTTCGCCGAACAGTGGCATGTGGGACCTAAATGATGACAAAGGGAGCATTGAGAAGCACGAAACCACAGAAGATAACCCTATGATAGCTAGAAATTCGTTCTGTCCGACCATGCACGCTGGTTGAGTTCCATCTAAAAATGGACGCGACGATATCTCCAAATTGTGAGACGATCTCGCGGATACACCAGCCACTCTCGGGTGACAGAGCGACAATCTACCCACAGCAACCCCCATCAAATCCCAGCAGACCCCGGTCACCGCGACTGTGAGACATGTCACAGTGACACTCCGCTCACGGGACGATGGCCGCGTCTACTGAGCTATGGCGTCAACTAGTGTTTATCTACTACGCACTACAGTCAGCTGACCAGCGCTAATGCCTCACCACTTGATCTCAGGCCTGGATAGGGGGTTCATCTCGTACGACGTGGTGCGAGCCTTCATGGCACACTTAACCGCGGAGACTCTGGACTTGGCCAGGAGAAAGGCGTGGGAGAGCGTGATAAAGCTCATCTGAAGTACAATTACTGCCTTGCAAATGATATACATACCCTGCGTTGAGGCATATAACAAGTAAACGGCGAGGTTGTCCATTCTAATATCCTCAAAGGACCTGGCCCCACCCTCCTGGATAGACACAACAATCTCCGCAACCGCAGCTGCGAAGTTGATACCAAGCGCTACGAATACGAGCAGCGCGTAGACGGTAAATGGAAATACGAAAGATGCGATGAGGAAGGAATAGTTCGTGTGCTTCTTGCTCTTGCCCCTGGAGGCTGCGAATAGGCTAGAGACGACGTAGAGAAAGATCAGCCATTGGACGACAACAATGGCGAGGATGAAGAGGTTCCGGGAGAGCGGTTCGCCGATCTGGGCGATGTCTGCGACTCGGCCGACTGTAGAAGTACTTCCAATGAACGCAGCCATGAGAACAATTGATCCAAACCGCACTAGGGTGAGCAGGATCGTGGTACTCCACACCGCAGCGTGCTCCCAAAGCGGGGTGACCAAGAACCGCTTCCTAGAGAGCACGGCGCCCGTCTGAAGTGACTTTGCGGCCATGACCCTTGTGAGGAAGATACTGGTAGTGAGGGAGTAGCCGATGAAGAGGTAAAACGTGATAGTCGGGATGATGTAGATCCCGATGGTGCCAAAGACGAAGTACGCGGTGAGAGGGATGGATTCACCGAAGCTACAGCCTGCGGAGATGTTGAATTTGCACATGACGTAGCCAATTGCCTCGATGATGTAGCTTGGGAGAAGTCCTGTCGTCAAAAAGCACTCGAAGCAGAATATTCCGACAATTAGGTTGATTCTACGGTAATACGTCTTCTGGCGGACAGGTTTTGCTGCAAGAAACCAGGCCGGATAGTAGATTATGAGGCAGATGCAGCAGACAACGTAGAGTGGCGTCATGGGGACGGGCGCGTATTGTGTTATGAATTCACAGCTAGAATAGACGACATCTCGAAACGTCATCGCGCTGCGTGGGGCAAATTACTATATTTGGTGCCCAGCTTCTTGGAGTTAGATCGCAGATTAGCGCCGAGTCGAAATCGACTCGATTCTGGCACAATGACCAGCAAACCAACCCATGCGCTTCTCAAAGGCTCAAAGTCAAAAACCTCACCCAAATCTATCAAATCCAATAATCATTTGAATCTTCGCGAACAAGGAAGAGAACAAGGAATCAAATAAAACCTAAATTTTAGCTGCTACGACACTGCTCACTCCCCGTCCTCCTCGCCGTTCCTCAGACTCTCGAAGTTGCTCATCCGCCCGCTGCCGGTGACCATCCAGGGCTTGGTGAGGTAAGGAACCAGCGCCGACCACTTCAGCACGGGTACGGCGCTGGAGAGCCTCGAAGCCTGCTCGTCCAGCATCGAGAGAATATCAGTGAACTCTGGTCCTGCAGATTTGATTGAATCAAAGATTTCGACCTGAGCCCCACCGAGCTCGAGCAGGGTCTTGATATCTGACTCTCGCGGGTTGTTGTGGGACAGGAGCGCCACACGGAGGCCGCTGAACAAGTATAGCGGTGTCGCTGACCTCGACGCGAGTCGTGCCAGCGAACACTGCCAATACCGGACAGCTCTCCGGACATCCGGATGGAGGTACGTCTCCGGCTCCGGCATGTCACCGCCGGACCTGACCCACTCCTTGACCCAGTCGGAGGTCACAATGTGAGCACCGGTGGCCAGGCCGACAAGGACCTTGACAGTGTTAATAATGGGCGTCGGGGGAACTACAACATGTGTAGGCGGTAGAGAGAGTTGAGAGATCTGCCCATCTAAATCTTGGAGCAATCTTTCGAGATCTACGAGAAAATCAGTTTTGAACCGGTCATCCACCCCTGAAATATAAACAACGACGTCCTTTTCCTCCAGCCTGGACCTGGACGCGGGGGTGCCAGACATCTTGATCTGGAACGACTCACTTTGCCCGTCGAAGTCGATGACGGCCGCCCTACGTTTCACAGCCTGACAGGCTGTGCCGACGGTGGTGATGTCGTTCTTCCTCATCATCCGCATGGCTAGAGAGGAGGCAGCCATGGTTTCTGTATCGCGTGCTGGAGCAGTATGCGCGATGGTCTTTGGCTTGCTCAGTTTCTTGGCGATTGGTAGTATTTTCTTTGCCTTGATCACTCGTTTCACCCAGTCAACGTCCACCAGGGGTATTGGGGGCGTGTTACTCTGTGCAGCCCTCACCTTGCTCCTCGTATTGTCGACATTCTCCAGGTCACTCACGAGAAGATAGTCCGTGCGATCGGTGAGATCGCTGCAGAATATGGCACCCGCCTTGACCAAGGCCTGGTACACACTCCAGTACTCGTTGATGGAGACGCCGCAGGAGGAGAAGCGGAGGTTGTAGAGGAGGGGCATGGTGAATGGCTCCGTTGGCTTGATGCAGCCGGCGTCCTGGGATGCTTGGACCCATTCCCGAGTTACAATGGGTATTTCAATGCGATTTGATTCACTTAAAGCGCCGATAACCATCCTCGTATTCGCCTTTCGAGCAATAAGGAAGGAGCATTCATGATTGAGGGTCTCGCTGAACAAACCACCGTTGTTTGTGATTTGTTGCTTGAGTTCTGTGAGCTCACTCCCATAAAAACCACTAACAGTCACAGTTATGCCATTCAAGAAGCCCGCTTTTGCGCTCATTCAGCGCTTTCGCTCCACAGTGCAGTTTTGAAGTCAAACACCGAAAATGATGTCAAAGCCGCCATAGAAACACTTGGGGCATCTCAGTCCGTCGTCGGCTGTCGGCTGAGTGGATTATTCTTGAGTCGAGTTTAAGTCGAAACGCGCGTCATTCAGTACAAGTACTGATGCAACAGAGGCAAATCTGCCAAGTTTGTGAGCCCCATTGACATAGTTCTCTTACATATGACTTCATTTCTACATATTATCAGCATGTACCCTCTTCTTCCGATTATACAGAGTATTCGACAGGAGTACGACCGAGACGCTGCAGTTCTACGTATGTTACAACCGCAATACCCATTTATACAGCAAGAAGACTCAGTGGCCTCTTTCCAGCGCAACAGATGCCGCGGCATTAACGACATCCGCAACCTCTTAGAGCGCTTGCAGACGCACAAGATCCAGCATGACTTCCAATCCATGGTATTCGACTTCCAGCCAACCTTTGGCGACCAGGTGCTTCTTTTCGTCTCAGGGCAGATGATTGTGGACGGCCAGACGGGGCAGCCCTCAGTGTTTAACGATGTATTCACGCTCCAGCACTTTAACCAACCAGGGCAGCCGGATGGGTGGTACATCAAGAATCACATATTCAAGGCCTTTATGTGCTAGTGTATAAACGGTATATTTACCACTACGTGTTGGCAGCAGTGTTGGTCAGAGTCACAGAATTTGGATGCCGAGATCACTGTGTCGTCACTTGACTCGGGGTAGGGCCACCAGGTCATCCGGCACACGCTGCGAGCGACTGCGACCACCCAACCACCACTGACCCAACACTGCAGATGGTAAAGGATTCGCGGAGATGCAATAACGAGTCACGGCAGCGACGTTACTCTGCCTTAGCCGCGCGGTAGACCCCGATTCGTGCGATCGGATCTGATCGACGTGGAGTCGTTTGGAGGATCTTGCGAGGCGCGTTTCCATGAGGGTTGCAGTCATACTGGCGCTGCTAACAACGTGTCTATGTTACCTAACGCTGTTCAGTTCGCGCATTTATTCAGTTCAGGAGCAGGAAGCGGCAGAGACCAACCTTGGTGTGAGTTTGGCGTTTAGCGTCGATCGCATGGCGTTATGCTCGCTCCCGTACACAGTTCCGGACGGAAAGGCCTCTACCTACATGCCCGCGTACTGCACGGTCTTCAATCACGTCGGCGACTCCTGGCTTTCGTCTGAAAAGCTCGTGGTTCCCGCAGACCCGGACCAGCGGACCGACATCGCCCCACAGGTGGCCCTCGACAGTGATTACGTCGTCCTCTCCACTGACAAGGTCCGTGTTTCCGACAGCAGCGACGAGTTCGGGTTCTGGGCCGAGTCTGCGTCCATTGACGGCTGCAAGTGGCACGAAAGCGCCATCCTCTCCGGCCAGCTCCTCCTGATCATGTGCCAGGACACGTGCATGCCCGTCCACGTCTACCGCATCGACGGGTCGACCTACCCCATCCCGACTCTTGAGGACTCGGGCGTGGTGCTGGGCAGCCACGCTCATGCGATGACGGTGGGGCAGAATAGCGACTTCGTCGGCATAGTGGAAGAGTCGGGAGCGAGCTGGCAGGTCAACGTCTACAGTAACGTCCCTGGTACGACCTCGTTCGCCCTGAACGCCACGCTCAACGCCCCCGATCCTGCCTCAGAAAGGAGCATCAAGGCGATAGCGATGGCCACCGACTTCGTTGTTGTTACTGATATGGCGGCCGACGGTTATGTCATCTACGTCGATGTCTACCACTTTGACCGCGCCACGTTCTCTTGGGACTTGATTATCTCCGAGATGGCCACCGTCCCCGGGCCAGATCTCCGCGATTTCGCCTACTCTGGCCTCAGCGTAGCCATTTCCCAAGGCTCTGACACCTTCGTCGCCCTGACGGGCAACACGATCATGTTTGACTCAACCCCCACGTTGCTTACCCAGAGTTACCTACAAGCTGACCCACGCCGCCGAGGGCTGGCAGCTGGACTTTTTGTCGTACTCCGAAGCCACCGACAGCGTCCCCAAGAGCGTGGCGATTGCCCAGGACTCGATGGTCCAGGTCTACCAGTCGTACAGCGCAGTCCAGAGCGAGGCCGGCCTCGTCACGAAGATCTCCATGCTGAAGCTCGTTGGCGACGAGTTCGACGAGATCGGAGTCATCAGCGGCCAGCGTGCGTCCACAACGGGGACGTTTGCCCAGTCTTTCGGCGGTGGCAAGGCCCTGGTCGGGTCCCCCGGCAGCGCCCAGAGGAGAGAGTTTGGCACAGTCTCCCTCGTCGCGGCTAGCAGTCTAGACATGGACGGATACGCCCAACACATATGGCACGCGATATTCGACTCCGCAGACAGCGGCTTCCGGCAGGTCGACACCAAGCAACTTGTGCAGTCGATGGAGACCACCGTCTCGGCGGAGTTTGGCACAACCATCTCTGTGAGCAATCGTTTGATGGTTGTCGGCGCCCCCGGAGCCGACTCGGGTGTCGGCGCCGTCTTTTTCTTCGAGGACTCAAGCTCTGACTCGACCTTTTATGAACCCTCCATGATCCACGGCGTCGACATCCAACGGAAGGTCGACCCCGAGAACGACACCGTGCGGCGATTCGGCAGCCATGTTCTGAAGCTAGACGTCGACGAGGACGGCAACGGCATCCTCGTGGTCGGGTCCGAGTCGAACGCGCTCTTCCTCTGGCCGCTGGGGCCCGAGGCGCAGGGCCTTTCCTTCTTGAACATCACCGCGCCCGACGGTGGCTACAACACAGGCTTCTTCTTCGGGACGGACGCGGACCTGCGCGACCACACGCTCGTAGTAGGCACGGCGCACGCCATGTTCTATGTTTTCGCGTTCGACGACAGCTGGGGCGTCCTGGGCCATCGCAAGTATGTCCATGGCATCCCCGGGCCGCACAACTCGTTTGGGAGATTCGTCAGGTTCGTTGAGACGCGCAAAACTGCGGGGTACGGCATTGCCGTCTCCTACAACACATTCCTTGGCAAGGCGCACGACGGCAACTGCGGCTACGCGATGCTCTACCGCCCCAACGCGACGGACGCCTCGAGTTACATGCTGACTGACGTATACACGTATAATGGCAACTACGACAACCACGAGTGCCGGCAGATCATATCAGCGTTGGACACGCAGGATGGGACGATCGTCGTGGCAGACGGCACCATTGGCTCCCCGGAGCAATTGGTCTTCTTTGCTGTGGACGACACCAGCGACGCTGATGGCCAACTCTGGGCGATGACGCTGGATTTGAGCGAATATCAGACGGTTGAGACAATCTCTTGGTCGGACCAGTTTGCGATTATCACGACTTCGAATCCCACCGAAGTCTACTGTTTATTCACGTCCGCCCAAATGTTCATGACTTTCCTAACATACGTTATTGTGACGGTCCTTGCGATCTTCTGCTGCGGCTGCTGCGTCGTCATCGTTGTCCAGATGATTGGCCTCGCCTTCATCTCGTCCTGCGTCACCGGCTGCTTCTGTGTCCACGTCGTTGGCGTCACTGTCGCCGGGCTCATGCTGAGACAGCAGTACAAGCGGGTCAAGCGGGGCATCATCCGCCGCCGACTCCGCAAGCTGGCCAAGGCCGAGCTCACGAAGCTTGGGATCGACTCCAACAACAGGCTCTACTCCGCCATCTGGGACTTCTTCATCGTCCCCGAGGCCGTCACCGAGACGGAGGTCATCGCCTCGGGCGGGTTCGGTTCTGTGTCGCGTGCTGTGTATCAGGATCGGGTGGTGTGCGTCAAGAAGCTGCACGAGGCCTTCCAGTCCGACGTGACGAGCATGAACGAGTTTGCCCGGGAGGCCAAGACCCTCGTCGAGCTGTCCCACCCCAACGTGCTCAAGTTCCTGGGCGCCACCGTGCGTCTGCCGGCCATCTACATCGTGACCGAGTTCTGCGCACTTGGCTCGCTCTCTGCCTACGTCGAGAAGAAGCGCAAGGCGGGCCGACTCACGCCGCTCGCCCTGCTCGACCTCGTCATCGAGGCGGCCGACGGTCTCGCCTTCATCCACTCGAGAGGCATCGTACACCGCGACATCAAGCCCGACAACTTCTTCGTGGCGATTGAGGAGAAGGTGAGTCGCAACCGCATCCGCGTCAAGGTCGGCGATCTCGGTCTGGCCGTCAACAACACGACCAAGACGATGACCAACATCGGCACCATGGGCTTCGCCGCCCCCGAGCTTCTCCAGCGGGGCGAGTACGACCAGAAGGCGGACGTCTTCTCCTTCGCCATGACCATCTTCGCCCTCTTCTCCGAGGAGCTCCCCTTCGCCGACGAGAAGAGTTCTTTCGCCGCGATGAAGAAGATCAACGACGGATCCCGGCCCAAGCCGCGCAAGGCCCTCGCCCAGCTGCCCGAGCTCCAGGCGATCGTCGAGAAGATGTGGGCGCAAGACCCGGCGGACAGGCCGACCATGAAGGCCGCCATGGCTGAGCTGCGGGAGCTGAGGAAGGAGATGGGGAGCTCGTTCAGGGCTCGCGATAAGATGACCTGCCAGTCGATTTAGGGATGAGGGAGGTAAAGTTTTGTAGCGGCAACGATTGGCAATGCCAAGACGAGGAAGCATGTGCGAGAGTTCGTCGCGCGGATGCCCCACTCGACCCAAGACGCGTCGACTCGATACCGACCGCGGGTCCATCGGCTCAACTGTGCTGAAGTCGTTAGCGCCAGGAAGGATTCCTGTGAACAATGGACGGCGCAGATTCTTCGCCAACAGACGTCAAAGCATTGCTTATTGCGGCGTTTCGACTTTCTATTGTCGAAACTTCATCTATACCCGGGGACATACCATCTCTCATTCGCCACGCATACTCGAGGCAGTTTGGCGAGACTGTGCCTTCAGATCGCGATCTAGAGATCAGCTATTCTCCAATACACGCCGCAACGATCAGCGAGGTGCTCGCCGACATCCCCCCTCTCGCTCCAAGCGCGCAAGTGCTCCTCGACCGCGCCCGCTCCATCCTCACCGACGGCCCGCCACTGTCCATGAACGTCGAGCTTGAGGATTGCGAGGAGCTCCCGATCGCCCTGCACACCCTGCTCCAGGGCACGGTGTGGGCCTGTCTCATGGGTGGCGGGGCCAACCCAGACCTGGCAGACGTGTTGCTGCAAGAGACCAAGGCTGCGAGTCCGCATAAGAAGGAGATGCATGAACATATCAGCAATGCTCTTTCTCCCGAGGCCAAGTGCCTCTGGTTCATCTGCCGCAAGTTCTTCTTCACGATGAATGTCGCCGAGAAGGACGGTGACTCTTACCGCTATAATGATAGCTACGGCAGCTATTTCCACCGTATATACATGGGCCGTCTCTTCATGCTCGACACGAAGCACCACACCACCCTCACCAGGGCCAGAATGCCAAGGGCCCTCGAGGTCAACAGCGACGGGCCCACCCACATCGCCAGGACGCCCAAGGGCTTGTGGGGCTGGGGACAGAATGAATACAGCCAGCTGGGGTCGCCCCAACGTTGGCTTGGCCCAACCCGCCTCGCCTTCCCCGCCTGCCCCAAGGTCGCCGAGCTCGAGGCCAGCCTGCCCTCCTGGGAGAAGCACATGATGGTGACTGATGTTTCTATTAGAAGCGGCATCGTCATGGTTCTCACCCCAGCCGGCACAGTCATGGCGGGCGCCTGCGGAAGACGTTACGTCGGCCGTGGGCAGAGCCAGGGCGTTTTCAACACTATTAGTACGCCTGCCGGGTTTGTCCCAGATCACATCATTAATGAGGGAAGGACGATCATTCTCTCCATGGGCGATCGACAGATTATCAGCGGAGACAACGATAATGGCCGGCTTGGGCTCGGGCATTCGGATGGGATGACGGGCTTTGAGGAGCTGCCCTTCAGTGTTGATGCGCTCATAGGTTCGAATTTATCTTTCAACGTCTTCCTCAGTGGCCACCAGCTTCTTTTTGCAGGCAAGGTTCCATACTCGATCGCCCAGTCGGGCCTGCTGCCTCGGGCAGTCCCGCACGACAAGGTCTCCTCAGCCACACCGCTCCAGTTCCCAGAGGGGGCGAAGGCCGTCTACTGCGATGATTACCGGATTGTCTGGGTCACTGAAGGAAAGACCTTATTCTGCGAAGACTCTTCGTTCGAAATCCCGTTTGAGGCGACAGCGTTCTCGGGCATCTGCTTCCGCCACCCATCAGACCAGTGGTTCTTCGGCGTTGCTCAGCTGTCGGGCGGCGTGGCAGAGACCGTCGGGTGTGGTCCCCCCTCAGCCAAACTCGTCCGCAGCTTTACCGAGGTGAATATCGCTCCTTGGAAGCAGGGGTGATCGTGGTTTAGCGGTAAAGGAGTCGGATTATGGCGTGGTCGTGTTGTAGCGCTGGCCTTGAGGCTCTCCTGGTCTGGCGGTAGGCAAAAACCCTGGGCCTTGTCGTCACACGGTGTGGCTGCACGCGGCAGGTCCAACCCTTGCTCTTGGGTATGTCGCTTCAGGGGCTCGGAGCGCCCGAGATGACGAGTCATCTCGATTTATGCAGCTACATTCGTTCACGTATATGCTTCCGACAACGATTTTCGGGAATGTCTCGGGCATTCGGTCCTCTTCGGGCACGTTCACTATCGAATGACGATTTTACACCAAAGACACCTACAAACGTTCCATCAACGCCGACACTTGCAACGCTAACTCAGAGAATTCAAGACTCCAATTTTTCTGGGGGCATACGAGCCCGTTCAGCAAACAGATCCTCGCGTGCATCCACCCCCGACCACCGTGGACGCGTGCGAACCCCGTTTGCCACCGCTCAGCTTCTTGCCGAGTGGCAGAAGAAGAATCACGCCGAGTCGAGCGAACCCAGCGTCTCACCCGTCATTCTCACCCGCAGTTCAGTAGTCGAGCCCCGTAAGACCTCATCCATAGCCACAGCAGTGGCCGTGCAACCCAACACTCGCCGTGTAGCCCAGTCGCCCCGCCAGCTTGCGGACAAACCACAGATGTCCAGCGCTAAACTGCCTGGAACCACAGACAGAACGGCCGCAACCCCCAATAGTAACAAGCCAGAGTCCCTTTCGAGCCGCATCCCGCCCCTCGAGCTCTCCCTCTCCCGGCAGGGGTCTGAGATCGACTTCAGCATCCCAGACCACCCCCCGGCCGAGACGACGGCCATCAGACAGGCCCGGCTGGCCAAGGAGAGACTGGCTGCAGAGCTAGCAGAGCTCAGGCGGCGTGAGGCTGCTTTGAACCGCCGCCCGAGTGAGCCGGCGATCCCCCAGATCGCGGTGCCCCCGAGCCTAGTTTCACCCAGACATGGGCGTCGGCAGAGCACGATAGTGCTCGACCCCGACGACGAGCGTCTCTCCGTCGCCAACCGGAGTCCCGCCGCGGTGTCATCGCCCAGGCGCCGTAACAATGGGCCAGACGGCGGCGAGTCCGGGGAAATCCCCCAGGCCAGGTCTGCGAGGTCTGGGCGGAGTCCGTCGCCCGTAATAACCGTGAGTCCGCGAGAGGTGGCGCGGACTGAGCGGACTTCAACGAGGATCACATGGGAAGTTGACGTTGACGTCGTAGAGAGCATTAGCGCAGTGGTGAGAGACGGTGCTGAGTTGAATGTGAAGTTTAGAGATCGGGCTGCGTGCGCGATGTTTGCGGCACACGTGGAGATGCTCAGAGACGGAGCCCGAGCCTGATGGGCATTGGCGGTCTGTGTATGATATTACTGTCACTAAAGCGTATGTTGGTTGAATTGAGGTGTTTCCCGCGATTTCGTGATTGCCGATCTTGGGACAGGTCGAGACCGACTGCCCCGAAGCGAGTTGATCGCGAGTCTTGAATCGGCGAAAGCCACGAAGCGGCACCTTTCGGCAACAATCCATCGCTATTCATCATGAAGTTCGCCAAGTCGCTGCAAGTAGCGTCCTCATCGAACTCATACGCTTACATTGACTACAAGAAGCTGAAGAAGCTCGTCCAGCGCTCTATGCACGAGATCGAGGTTTCATTAGGCCACAAAAGACATAGCCGCAGCAGTTCTTTCACAAGCAAGAGCTTTGATTTCGCCACGGCCTCCCTGCCGAACTCAGTGCCCGGAACCCCTGTGCCTGCCGCCCCCACACAGCCGCCGGTGGAGATACTGGCGCTGGACACCCTCTCGCACTTCACCAGGTGTGTAGAAGTCGAGCGAGAGAAGGTCAAGAAAGAGTATGCAAGGATCTGCGCCGAAATGCACCACACTCTCGAGCAATACACGCTGGATGCCAAGGCAATCAAGCAGGGCGACGAGAGTCAGATGGAGATCGAGCTGTTCCGCACGCAGCTCTTCATCTTTGCGTGTCACACAGATCATTTGATTGAGTACGGCCACATGAACAGGGAGGGGTTCCGGAAAATATGCAAGAAGTTCGACAAGCTGGTCACCACGCCTATGCTTGAGAAGTACGAGGTCGCGATCGAGCCTGCCGACGCCATTTATCACAGGATCTTGGAGGTTGAGGAGTTCGCGACCGACGAGCAGGGGCCGCTGCTGTTGAACGAGACAGCAGCACTGTATGCATCTATCATCGCATCAGAGCAGTCAGAGGGCGAGGAGGAAGAGGACTCAGAGCAGGTAGCCGCGTTCTTCCTCGAAGAAGTCGCGAAACACCATGCATACAGGCACAACCCCTTCGACGAGGGCCTCAAGGCATTCCTCGCCCGTGCTCAGGCCAGACTGCCCGCGGAGCAGGTGGGGTTGACCAAGAAGGGCCTGCTCATCCTGCCCATCGCCCTCATCGTCGCTGGAGTCATCCCGTTCCTTCCCTTGCCGTTCGACGACGACCAGCAGGACGCCCAGCGTGCCCTGGCCCTCCTCGTGCTCTCCCTCATCCTCTGGGCGACAAGCGCCATTCCCCTGTTCGCCACAAGCATCCTCATTCTTGTAACAGCCGTCCTGCTCCAAATATTCGACAGCAACGCTGAATCTGGGTCAACAAGCGTCTACCAGGCCATGGTCAGCGATAACACCATTTTAGTCATTATAGGGTTCGCCCTCAACGCCTCTCTGCGCCGCCACCACATCGATGTCCCCATTTCCCGTCTCATCGCCCGCTGCTCCCTCGGCAAGCCCTGGCTCTACATCCTCGTGCTCATGTCGCTGACGTTCTTCCTCTCGATGTGGCTCAGCAGCGTTGCCGCCCCCATGTTGGTCATCTCACTCGTTCTCCCCACGATTCGACTCCTCCCCGAGTCCTCGAAGTTCGGCCGAACCATACTCATGGCCGTGTGCCTCAGCGCGAACATTGGGGGCATGGGGACGCCTATCGCGTCGCCCCAGTCTGCTCTAGCGCTCGACGCCCTCGCCACGAGCGGCTACGGCACAGAGATCACCTTCGTCGGGTTCATGCTTGTCTCCGTGCCCGTCAGCATCGTCCTCGTGCTCTTCTCATACGCGTACGTCATGCTACTCTATCGCCCAGACGTGGCCTCCGTCCCCCGGATGGTAGACGTCGACCCGACGGACGAGGCCGCCGTCCATGAGGCCAGCAAGCAGGGCAAGCCGTCGATCATAGGTGTAGTGGGCACAGCAGCCGCGCTTGTGATTGCAGTGGCGCTCTGGGCGTCGACCTCCTTTACAGGCGAGTACATCGGCCGTGTTGGCATCATCTCGCTCGTGCCAATCTTTATCTTATTCGGGCTCGGCCTTGTCAGCAAGCAGGACTATGTCAACCTCCCCTGGGACGTCGTCACCCTCCTAGCTGGCGGCTCGGTGCTCGGCGCGGCCATCAAGCAGACCGAGCTTCTTCACATCCTCATCGACCCCTTCCAGAGCACCCTCCACTCGATGCCGGGCTTCCTAGTCATCATTCTCGCGGGGTTGCTCATGTTTGTGGCCGGCAACGTCATCTCCCACACCGTGGCCGCGCTCATCGTGCTTCCCTTCGTCGCCGAGATCTCTAAGGATTTCCACCCCGCTATGGCCGTTCTTTTGTGCAGTTTTGTCAACTCCAACGCCATCCTCCTGCCGGTGTCGTCCTTCCCCAACATCTCTTCGCTCAGCGTGGAGGACGCCAACAGAGGTCGGCCGTTCTTGAAACCGCTTGACCTTCTGATCGGCGGCTCGATCGAGGGGCCGTTTGCATGCCTCGTAATCTTCACCATGGGCGCCCTGCTTGCCTACGTCGTCGGGTACTAACGGATAAATCATCTTACTAACCGTCTGATGCGTCCGTATCATTTACAGCATATCTCTCACCACTCTGAACGCCTCATCCGAGCTCGACCCAAACCACAGCTGACCCGACTCCGCAAACAAGCAGGCCCCCGCACAGCGCCACCCGGTCGACACAGCCGGCGCCCACAACAAGGTCGGTCTGTTTGCCATCGCGTGCAACGGCGACGGTGCCGTTGACCCGCCCCACAGCAATTGTGCGGCCAGAGACAGAGAGAGAGACGCCTTTGCTGCCGAGAGAGTGGGTAACAGGCTCGGCGTCCGCTGAGGAAACGGTGACCAGCGTCGGCCCGGATACAGCATAAACTGCACCTGACTCAAGGGCAACAGCGGAGACTGGCGAATCGACCGCCAAGACCTGCTCCGCCCCGTTTCGGAAGATGAGGAGTCGGGTACCCGTCCCAACAGCGATAGTTCCACCTTCCATCGCCAATGAACTGACGACTTCGCCCACGGCCATCGTAGCCAACGGCGCATGTCTGATGTAATCCCCATGGCACGCCAGCCTCACAACCTCGACAGCGCAGTCAGACGGCCGCGATGCTTCCGGGGCCATGGCGAGCATGACCTCTCCATCATCGCCAACACATGCCGCGGCTACGGTCACGGGGCCATGCGTCGGGACCTCGCCGTGCTGCCCCCACAGTGTCCGACGAAGCGCCTCGTCGTGTGATACATCGGCGGGAATCCCGAGGATAGGATCAGAATCGACCGCGATTTGGGCGATCAGGCCCGGTCTGAACTCTGACACTTCAGTCACTTGGTGGTCGTCAAGAAGGGCTCGCTCAAACAACGACGGCGTGGCGCCTACGAACATGGGCTTGTTCAGCAGACGCATGGGGGGCTGTACCGCGCCAATGCCGTATCCTGCGGAGATTGAGTCGATATTAAATAGATTCGCCGTTCTTTTGAATGACTCGGTTGGTCTGAGAATTCTGACACTCGTCTCGCCCGCCCATACGAGCAAAAGGCCCGAAATATACGTGGCGCCAGCAACTGGATAACCGTGCACCAGTGGCCGAGCAATCTCAGATACGACCGCCCCTCGATGGAAGATTCGGACCGTTCTGTCATGCGACGCGACAAGTACCGCGTCCTGCGATACCGGGCAAATGGCCGACACCTTCCCCGCTGGACCCGATGGAGCTGCCGCGACAACCCAGTTCTCGCCCTCCTCCTCGATGGACTCGGCGGCCTTGCCTCTCGTGTAGAAGAGCAGCGCCCCGTCCATCGTCTGGCCTGCACACGCGTTGGCGTCACAGCAGACGCCAGTGACACCGATGAACGTGCTCGCCCCGAAAGCGCCAAGCCTGGAGTCGAGGGTGGCAGTCAGGTCGGGGGCCATGGTGTACATAAATATGGACCGATCTCCGCACCCTGCCGCCAGGAGTGTGTCAGATTGGTGGTCGGCGGACTTGCTGAACGCCACCGAGGTGATGATGTCGCCAGCATCCTGGCATGTCCGCAGGATAGTGGCGGTGGTGCGGGTCAGCTGCCACAGCTGGACGGTGTTGCCCACAGCTGCAGCAACGACTGAGATTCCGTCTGCCGAGTAAAGGATGGTTGTAGCATCGAGGTCGGCCACCCAAGCTGACACGGACCCGAATGTCAGCTCGACAGTGAGAGTGTCGAGGGAAATGACACTAACTCGGCCCGCCATGTCCCCTACTAGCAGCCTGCCGCTGAGTGAAGCGAGGCACATGGCCCGGGCGGTGCTGGGCGGGGTGACCGCGTGGGACTCGAACCCGAGACCTGGCTGGGGCTGGACGAGGAGGGTCAGGTCGCCACTCACCTGAACTATGGCGATGAATCGGTGGCCGCTGTGTGTTCCTGCAACCATTTGAGCCGGGGGAGAGGACGTGGCAAGCTTGATTTCGGCCATAACCGAGGGTTTTCCTTCGTTAAGGGCCCAATAGACGATGTTTCCGTCGATATCGCCAGAAACAAACTCGGATATAGGATGCTGAGCCTCGTCGTGCATCCATGCGACTTGACGAACGGGCGCACGGTGGTGGTTCGCGAGTATTATCGAATTGGCCTGAGTATTCCAAACAGCGACAGCAGCAGTAGTTCCGTATATCACATAGTTGCAAATGCCCCACTTAATGCAGCATTGGTACCTTGTTGGGCCGGCAGTAGCACCAATAACGTGGCTGGCGCTCATTGATGCCTCAAGCCGACTCAACAAAGTCGACTGTTGGAGGCTTGCTGGGGCGCGCCAATTGGGCCTAGCGAGTCGTGCCAGGCCACATTCACCGACATCGCATACAGTGCACTTTAAGGACGGCGCACTGGAGTCCCGCCCATGGTCCGACTTAAAAAGAGGACCCAGCGGTATCAAAGCGATGATGAAGACGGCTATGAGCCTTCACAGAAGAGAGCCCGGGAGGAAGACTCCGATTCCGAGGAGCAGCCCCGTCTTTCGAGCTCAGTTGAAGGCGCCGGCCGCATTAAGAAGATTGTGTACAAGAACTGGATTACATTCCGCACCTTTGAGCTTGATCTATCATCTCAGCTCACTCTTCTCCACGGAGGTAACGGTGCTGGCAAGTGCCTGGCCCGCGGCACCAAGGTCCTCATGGCCAGCGGTCAGTTCCAGTGCGCCGAGGACATCCAGGCCGGAGACACGATCATGGGCGCCGAGGGGACCCCTAAGCGCGTCCTGACGGTCACCCGGGGCCGGGAGGAGATGGCACGGGTCGAGACGGAGGTCGGGGCGTTCACCTGCAACATGTCCCACGTCATATCATTCATGATGAGCGGTGCTGGACCCACTTTGACCAAAGGGGACTGCGACTATCGTGTAGAGTTCGTCTTCATCAGTCGCGACGATTCCAACGAGGTCACTTCCGTCAGAGCCAGATCTGTGGCTTTCACCGACGTTGACGCCGCTGAGACATTCAAGGCCACCCTCGAGCAGCATGACGCCGTGCACGAGAACTGCTCCGTCCTGTACGACGGCACCATCCTCGACATGCCAGTCAGACGTTTCCTCGATGACGAATGCATGCACCCCAACCTCCGCGAGCGGGCCTTCATGTTCCACGCCCCCCGCATCGAGCTGTTCGACACGTCAGCACTCCCCGCGTATGCCCCGCCGGCCGTGGTCGAGGACGTCACTGACACCCCCTCGTTCGAGTGGACCCTCGGTGCTTGGCTCGGCGCTGGAAGCGTGGGCCACGAGGGCGTCCCCCAACTCACCACAACCGATCCCGACGTCGTCGAAGGGTTCACGCTGGCGGTCAAGTCGGTCGCCTGCCGCCTTGTGCCGGCTGGCGAGGCTGACACCAACAACATCCTCGGGGCCGACGGCCTCGACAGCCCCTTCCTGACATGGCTGCGGGCCAACGACCTCTGCTCCACCAAGCACGTCCCCCCAGCCATCAAGGTCGGCACCGTGCAGCAGCGGCTCAGCCTCCTGGCCGGGTTCGTCGACACCAGCGGCAGACTCGACGGTGGCGCCTTCGTCATCACCCACGCCCAGGGCCAGCTCAGTGATGACATCAAGTTCATCGCACGGTCCCTCGGCCTCTCGCTCAAGGTGAGCGGCGCTGACGCCACGGCCCGCTTTATGATCCACGGCGCCCTCCCCTGCCGCGTCCACAAGACCGACATGGCCACACATGATGACAAAAACCCCACCCCCGTCGGCTTCACCGTCACCCCCCAGCCCGAGGACGACTACTACGGCTTCACCATGGAGGGCCCGACCTGCCGTTTCATTGTCACCGAGAGCATGCTGGTGACCCACAACTCCAGCATCAGCCGCGGCATCTCATTCGCACTGGGCGGGACAGAGGCACAGATCGCGGACGACTCAAACAAGTCAACCTCCACGGCGGGTCTGGCAGGTTTCTTCAACCGCCAGGCCCGTGCCGACGGTGAGAAGAGCGGGCACGTGTCGATGCACATCGTCAACACGGGGTACAACGCCTACTGCCACGGCCAATACGGTGACACACTTGTACTGCACCGTGACCTTCGCCTCAACGCCTCTGGGACGTGTAGCACGTCGTTCTCTCTCAATGGGACGAAGGTGTCAGCCAAGACCGTCCGGGCTCTACGGGAGCACCTTAACCTCGACCCCGGCAACCAACTTCAGTTCATCAACCAGAATTTGATGAAGACCGTTGCTAATATCGACCCCTACACGCTCTACAGCTTCTTCCTGCAGGCTACGAGGCTCGAACATGTGCGCCGATCTATTGAGGCCACTGCTGATAACATGAGAAACACAGTCGGCTGCCTAGACACCTTTACCCGCTCAGTCGAACGAATGCAGGAGGAGTACGTCGCCCTGCAGCACGAGGTTGACTCAATGCAGGGGTCGGACGAACTTCATGCCCGTATCAAGCGGCACGTCGCCCAGCTGACGTTTATTGGCCTCAGAGACCAGCGGGCTGAAGTCGAGAGGGCCCAGCGGGCTGTAGTTGACGCGGCGTCGGCCAAGGCAGATCTGGAACAACGCGTGGCTACAACTGCGACGGACGTGGAGAAGGCGAGCTCGAGCATCGCTAAGTTTGAGAGGAAGCTGGCCAGACTGGCCGAAGAGAGTCGAGAAGCTGCCGAGCAGGTCAGCGCCGCGGAGTCATTGGTGCTTGACCAGGAAAGGGTCATAGATGAGACGCATAGGGACATCATGGACGCACAGGCGAAGAAGGAGGCCGCCAAGCACACCATCAACACGCTCAGCCGGGATTTGAAGCGAAAGGAGCGCGACCTGGAGGACGCAAGCAAGGAGGTGCCCCAACCGGATTCATTGAAACGTGACCAGACACACTCCTTGCTCGCTCAGAAGGCCGTGGAGCTCGAGAACACACGGCACGCCCTAGACAAGCAGGAATCCGCGAGAGAGCGTATGCGAGAGGACTTTTTGGCGCAGAAGAAGGTCGCCGAGAAGTCCCTAGCAGCAGCAGACGCGGCCCAGGCCCGGCTGAGGAAGGTGCGGCACAAGGGCGGGTCAAATCTCAATGATATCAACGAGAGGCTGCAGCTTCTGGCAGATCCGAAGATCGTGAACCGATTCAAGGTCGTCGAGGCGTGCTGGGAGAAGATCGTGCCCCGGCTGAAGGACGAGGACCGGCCGTACAAGCCAGTCGCCCCAGTAGCGGCGTATCTGGTAGTCAAGCCAGCCTTTGCGAGGAGTAAGCTGGTTCGTCAGCTCCTGCAGATGACGAAAGTCGACGCGGTCTGCTTCAACCGCACCGTGTTCAACGCGCTCAACAACATGCTCATGCGTCAGAAGGCGGGCATCTCACTCAACTCGTACCCCTCTAACAAGCCCCCCAGCTCGTGTAGATCCGACGACCTGCCACTCAACGGTGTGGTCGGATTCCAGGCGACTCTACTCGATGCCCTGGAGGTCAAGGACGCTGCCATCACATGCTACCTGATAGACTTCGTCGCGGCCGATCGGACACTGCTGTTTGAGACAGAGGAGCACGCCAAGCACTTCATCCGCAGAGTTCAGACGGACAAGAACGAAAGCCGCGCTGTACTGAAGAGAACCATCGCCGCGTTCCCAGGGGGGACGTACCGTATCGAGGCGGGCGGCATTCTTCGGAATCCGCTGGCCAACGTTGGGTTCCCGGACATCCCAGGCGATCTCCGCACCCAGGAGCAGATCGAGAAGTCCGCCAAGGACCTGGAAGAGGCGAAGGATGCCGCCACACGTGATAGAGACCGACTCAGGGAGCTTGAGGCCAAGATGCATGATCAGATCGGCTTCATCGAAAGCACCCAGGCGACCATGGCAGAACTCGCCGCGGAAAACAGCATGCTCAAGCAGCAACTCGCGGAGGAGGAGGAGAAGCTCGCCGCTGCCAAGGAGGCGTATGATCAGTACAAGAAGGGTGAGCGGCGTCAGGCTCTGCAGGACGAGATTGCCGTCCTCATTGGGAAGAATGACGAGGCGGAGGATGCGTTGGTGGACGCGAAAGGGGCGCTGAAACTATTGGATGAGCGCCTCGCCGAGTGCAAGGATGAGTTGAAGCGGCGCAGGGCAGACTGTGCCAGAGTCCAGGGAGCGGTCGCCCAGGTCGAGGAGACAGTAAGGGCGTTCAGGGACGAGAGAGAGCAGTGGATCCGGACCCAGCGGAGCCTCCAGAATCGACTGGCCACAGTCCAGCAGGAGTTGGCGAGGGTCGACTCGAACGTGGGCACAGCACAGGCGACGGTGGGCATCAAGCAGGGGAAGTACCAGGCGATGTGCACGAAGGCGGCGAGAGACCACCCTGACACGCCGATGGGGGTGGACCCAGGGGATGATCAGCCGCCGGATATTGCCAAGAAGATCGCCGAGCTCGAGGCCAGGATCAGCGAGATCACCGCAGAACACGGGCGGCCGTACGAGCTCGTCTTGAAGGAGATGCACGCCAAGCACGCGATGCTCGAGCACAATCGCGCTGAACAGGCTCGGTTTGGACGCCGGTACGAGCACCTCGAGCAGGAGAACCACTCAAATCGGACACGCATGGACAACCTCCGACTGACGCTGAGTCGGGTGTTTGTACACGGATTTAACGAAGTCCTGACCAATTGCTCGTTCCAGCCGAATCTCAAGATCCACCATCCAACTGAATCTACCAAGGGCAGGATCGATATCAGCGTTGGTGTGTCAGCGGGCGTCCAAGCCCTGGAGCCCAAGCAGTTGTCAGGCGGCCAGAAGTCGTTGCTTGCAGACGCGCTATTCGTTACCGGCTGGAAGAGCGTCGAGGTGCCCTTCGTCACGGTAGACGAGTGGGATGTTTTCCTCGACGAGACGAGCAGACAGACTGTGCTCAAGTACCTCGTCGAGTCGATATCGTCGGCTGGGCTTCAGGCTCTGCTCGTTAGTCCCAAGAAGTGTGACTTGACGAATCTGGGGCTATCGGCTGACAGTATCGCGAATGTGCGGATTATAGAGCTCGAGGTGGACGTGGGCCATTGATTTACGAGATTTACATTCGCTAGAGGATTAAACATATTTATTTTTGAGTTTGTGGGAAGCAGACCTCATATTCCGATCTCTCAAGATCCACGTGTTACATATTCTCATTTACCATCATAAATCACCACTACACCTGCAGGATCGCGGGAATCATGTCGAACGACGTCGACTCAGTCACAGGCATCATGATGTTGCCCTCGATGCGGTAGAGACCGTCGTTGGTGACAAACACGTGATCGTCGCCGTCAGCCAGGATCTCGTGCACCGCAAACATCGAGATCTCGCACCACTCTGTGGCGACGAGGTCGTTGGTGTGGATCCCCAGCCTACCCCGGGCGTTATCACCGCGGACAACCCAGCGGCCGTCGTTACGGTGCAAAAACATGGCGCGCTTGGCGAGGAACACTCTGAACGGGGCGCCCGAGGGGAGGAGGACCTCAGTGGGAACGACCGTGTGCTGCTCAGTGATGGGGAGCTGGTGGTAGGTGTTATCGCCGACGACCATGGTCTTGCCGCTCGACATGAAGATCGACGCCTCCTCGGACGACACGACGCTCTCGACGTTGAAGGGGAGGAGCTCAGGCGTGTTGATGGGGCGTGTATGCTGGAGGCCGAGCTGGCCGTGCTTGTTGGTGCCGCTGACGAGGCACCGGCACTGGTCGGTGAGGATGAAGACGTTGTCGGGCGTCATCACCACCGTCTCGACGGTCATGCCGTCCGGGACTGGGATGGGCGCCGAGACCACGCTGATGGTGCCCATGGTGTGCGTCTCGGTCGTGTCGGGGCTGATGCCGAGCCGGCCGCCGTCGATGTGGCCGTACGCCATGAGTGCTTGCGGGGTCTGGAAAATGGCGGTGCTCTCGCTGTCCGTCCACATCTTGAACGCCAGGCCGGTTCCGGGGATGTACGTCGGGCGGATGAAGGAGACGGGCACGTCGTCCCGGTGCTGGATGGGGGCGGCCAGACCGGCAATGAAGATGCCGTTGCCCGGGGCGGAGAAGAGGGTGCTGTGCTGGGATGAGAGCACGGTGACGTCGCACCGCGAGGGCAGGTCGACCTTCCTCGGGGTGTAGATCGTCGGGTCAGTCGAGGTCACGCCGAGCTTGCCGTGGGCGTTGTTGCCCCAGGCGTAGACACCACGCATGGTCTGCACGAAGACGGAGCCGGCCGAAACGACGATGTGGCCGATCTCTTCGACCCTGGGGATTCTAAGACGGTTGAACGCCACCTGCCAGACAGCAGTGCTGCCGCTGCCGGTCTGACCCGTGGTGTTGTTGCCCCGGAGCCAGAGCTTGCCGTCGCAGTGGGCGATGAAGAGGCCCTCTACGTTCCACTGGCTCTGGTCGAGCAGGTTCTTCGCCTCGAGCATGCGCTTGCAGAGGAAGGAGAGCGTCGGGTCCTCGGCCGAGTGGAGGATGCTAGCGAGCACGGGGATGCGGATCTTCTGGCCAGTGAGCGTGTCGTCGGCCACAGCGGCGAGTCTGGGGATGTAGCGCTTCGTGGTGGTCACGACTGGCTCCTCCTTGACGTATTTGCTCACAATGTGCCTAAAGGTGCGGCTAGTCGGCGTGTGGTAAATGTCGGCCCTCATCTGGTCGCTGGGAAGGCGTGTCTCGTGTATAGAGTCGTCAGTACCGCTCTTACGGACCTGGTCGACGGTCACCATGTGTGCCGCCCGACTCATACGGCGACGCTTGGGGGCTGCGGGGACTGTGACGTTCGTGTGGTCGTGGGGGTGGATCACACGAAGGAGGATGGAGCCGTCCTTGCGGTTGTCGTCGTAGTAGCCGCTAAAGGAACAGCCGTGGAGCGAGCAGCGGAGGCGGTGGCGTTTGGCGCCTTCTTTGGTCAATCTGAGTGAGAGGTTGTAGAATGAACGAACCTGGGGCCACCAGGACGGATGAGCTTCACGGGGAGATCAACAGTCGAGTGTTTGAGCTCGAGCTCCTGTTGAATGTACTGTGCAAGGCCTATCTCATTGAAAAACTATGTTAGCGTGTCCATCATGATACTGACGATCTGTTCATATGACTCTTGCGACATCGACGGCCTTATTGTGCGTAGCTGCGCGCAGCTTATCGTGGGAGTGACCTGCCATTGATCCAATCAAAAATGGCGCAATTTTTGCAGTGAATGGGATAGGAGCGCAGGTAGGACGGACTACGCTACGCTACAGGCTATGCTGATTCACCCAAATTTGATTTCATCATGGTCAAATCTGACAATTCAAATGGCAAAGCGTCCGACCGAGAACCAGGAGGAGAATCCTGTCGCTGAGAGTGGGAATAGTAGTAATGAAGAGTCTATGACGGTATTCCAACTTCTTTTTGGAGGCGGGAGTATCACTGCCTTCACAATCATAGCCATGCTTTCTCTCGTCGTTGGCCCTTTGTTTATCTACCTTGTAGCGCGTTATCTGCAAACTTCTGGCAGAATTAGTGATCGACTATTCACTATCAGCTTCCCAGTGCTTTCCTTCATCTACATCCAAGGGCTCATTCTTGCAATCGCCCTCATTGGCTACTTCAGCCTTCCCCCAGCGGGCGCCGAGAGGCCCACTGATAGTGGGATGCAGAGAAAGAAGCAATAGGTTCATTTTATTATTATTTAAAGCGCTTCTCGCCAGATCTTTGACTCTCCCAGCCCTCCCCATCTCATAGCGGTGAGCATTGACCTCTCAACCCCGGCCAAGTCAGATAAAGCCGTTACCTAGCGCCTGATGGACTCTTTGAGCTCGGCCGTGTGCCAGCACCCGGCGGGTATCGGCAGATTATGGCACATCACGAATATACACCGGCCAATGAGCCCGAGTCGAGCATACCGGGCAGTAGATGAGTACAAGCGACAGGGAATTGTCGAGAAACTGATGAGAGAACGGCAACTGACGTCGAGCCTTGAGGATAAGGCGAGAAGGAAGCGAATTAAGGAACTACTGGCTGCTGGAAGCCCAGTAGCCGCCAAAATTACTCCTGAGAACACGATTGACAATACTGCAACAACTAGTTCAGCCCAGCAGCCGTATTCCCCGTTTCATCCAGCGTTGAACTCAGAGCCCAACATGGCCGCACTCAATAGCCGTCTTGCAGCCCTAGAAGCGACGAACGCATGGCTAGCAGCGGACCTGCAGCACATACAAGCCACAATCCCTGGTCTTGGCCCCACGCCGCACTCTGGCGGCCCCGGTAGACCCGCCAGCGCTGGGGCACCGGATGACACCCGCCCGACCGAAGCACTCGGGCCGACAGGTGAATACACACCCAACGGGCTCGGCCAGGGGGAAGTTGTTGACCCCAGCCATGCCCCTGCCCAGGCTGAGACGGCTGTGAGTCCCCTGGAGTTCGGGGACTGGACGACGGAGGGGACGACGGAGGTGCTTGAGGGGACTGCAGAGGCCAATGATTGCCCGGAATTCATGCCACAGTTGCCGAAGATTTCGTTATGCTCTGAGCCTGTCACCTCTGACTGTGGCCCACAGTGGACAGACCCACAGCCGGAGCCACACTCACCCAGTCCAGCCCATCGCCCAGATCATGATGGACCAGTCACTTCGCCCGGACGGCAGACGGACTGGGGCATGGTGTCGTATCTCAACACGGAGCTGGAGGCCAGAGACCTTGCAATCGAGCGACTCGAGGCTAGAGTCGCAGAGTTGAGTCAGGAGCTGGCAGAGGCAAAGAGGATAGCTGCGGCGAGCGGGAAGAATGACAAGGGCTGGGGTGCGGTGACTGGGCAGAACTCATCTGTCGCTGCTGACTTGCCGGCATCAATGTTTGACCGTCCAGCAGTCCTCGCCCCACACGAGATAGACAAAGGAGCTGCTGAATCAGTGAAATCTGATCTATCCGTATTTTTTTCTGGACAAGACGATATTCAGTACTGCTCGACGACTTCAGAGCACATTGATGGGAATGAATCGAGTGATACATGCGTCAGTGTACTCGAGGCGACCCCCTCGCCAAGGGAATTGTCCGGGAGCAGCCACATGCACACAACGCCGAGGCCTAAAAGTGCACTTGCCTCCGGCAGTGCAGTTTTAGCCCGAATGGATACGATGCCCGACCTGGCAGCTTCGCAGACCCAGACTGAAGCTGTCGAGAGTGTAGATGAAAGTATAGAGGCGACGCTGACTCCGGCAAGGAGTGAAGTCGAGTCAGAGTCAAAGTCGAAGTCGAACTCCAGCTACGCGTATGCCAAGACCCTGCCCTCGTCCGACGTCCCAGATGTCACAGTCCCGACGGTCAACGACGAGGTTGAGGGGTCTGCAGCCCGTCTGACCCAGTACCTCGAGTCAGCCCGGAGTCAACGACTGCCCAAGTCATCCACGCCCCGGCGCACTGTCCGGCAGACTACCATGCCCCAGCTCCCAGAGCCTGTAGAGGTTAACACTCGAGTATCGGATGCGAGGCCCCGTACAGCAACGAGGAAGGAGGGTGTGAGGATGAATCCAAAGTTCACCATTGTGCGGAGAGCCATTGAGCAGCTCGTCGGCGGGTCAAGTGAGGGTGTTAGGACGGGCGTGCTTGAGGCCTTTGACGGCCGGGCGTACGGTGGGACGGCGCAGTTTGTGCTCGTGCTCACCAGTAAGACCAAGTGGACGTACAAGTCGCTGTATGCCAGGAGCAAAGGTGTGTGGGACATCATTGACGGGAATGGACCACCTGAGTTGGAGGTAGGTGCAGTGGCAGTTTATTTGAAGTTCAACTCTGCGACTCGAGAGTTTATTAGAATTCAGGTCAACGAGATCACGCCCACTGTTGTAGCAGTAATTATGGAGGGTAAGAAGAAGAGTAGGGGCGTGAGATAGCCTGATGCACTTATGACATCGTAGAAGGAAGGCTGATTTCCCTAAAATTGCCTAAAATTCGCAGAAATTTCGTAAACTGCCAAGCGACAAGAAGATGAGCTATTTCCTACCACGCTCGACCTGGAGCGCTGAAGAGTACTTTGCCATGCGGAAAAAGTCATGTTTGCCATCAGAAACCATTATTGAATCCTTCCAAGGCCGCTCTCGTCAGCGCGACGACATGCACCGCACAATTGCCTTCGGAACACATAGCTTCCATCACGAAGAGACTATTCGTGCACAATATCAGGTTCCACCGACAAGCTACCAGAATGCAACTAACACCGTCCACTTTTCCACCCCGGCCCCGCACCCACTAGGTCCACAGGAGCAGTTCGACGAGCCGCAGCCAGAATTTGAGGAGAATCACTCTTACGACTACGAGTACAACACTGCTGGTATCCCCAGCGACGGCGAGGACGCCGAGCCCCAGCCCCAGCCTGTCCGACCTGAGCCCATGACTGCTGGCGAGCTCGAGCCCGAGGCTCTGAGGACACCGGTGGCGGCTGCTGCCGCAGTTGAGCCAAGTGGAGACATTGAGCCTAAAGCTGTCGCCGCGAAGAAGAAGAAGGCTGGTAAGAAGAAGAAAGCAGCAGCCAAGGGCACAAAGACGCCGGGGCTGAGGAAGAAGAAGGTCGGGGTCGCGAAGTAGCTATGACTGTATATCCGCTTTCTTGCATTGGAATGGCTGCTTGGCGCTGTCACCAGGCCATGTTATCTTATGCTATTTGGGGTGATGCAACCTACCGGAACAGGACGAGAAGAACCTTCTGCGGCGTTGCTGTGTGCGCGGTGTGACGCTGCTCCTGTCGCCCCGACGCAGGCCCGAGTGGTCGCCCAGCCCCAGATTAAAAGCAGCAGCTATCGCCGTCCTATGGTACTATTTACTGAGTAGAGAAGGGGATCTTGCTGGCGTCGAGGACGGGGTAGGCGGCAAGGCTGGCGACACCGTACTGGTTGCCGGCGTTGCGCTTGATGCGGATGTACCCGGAATCGCGCCACTTATAGCTCCACGAGTTCTGCACAAGCCAGTACTCCTCGCCGGTGATGCCGTCAACGCCGGCGCCGACAAGGGTCACGGCGTGGTCGAGCTGGTCGTCAGTGCACTTCTTGCTGGTGCTCTGGACGCGGTCGTTGGAGCCCTGGAAACCCTCGAGTCCGGCGCAGACGACGATGGAGATGGGGCCGACGGTTTCGAGCGCGTGAAGAAGGGCGTCCTCGTCGTACTGAGGGACAATCTTCACGCCAGTGATGAGGCCGGCGGGGTAGACCTGGTCGGAGGGAACCTGGTCGATGCGGCACACGTGGTCGACCTCGCGGTAGGGGTACGCGGTGTCGGTGGGGATGGCGACGTTCTGCAGCCACTGGAGGGCGGCGGGGGTGTTGCCACCCTCGCAGCCGCGGCCGACCTCACCCTCGCCGCGGGCGTCGCCGCCGGGGGCGCAGTCCATGATGGCCTGGCGGGAAGGGAGGAGCTGATCGGGGAAGTTGGCGCCCTTGATCTTGCGGATCTGGCCGAAGATCGACGTCGCCGCGGCCTGGGTCCAGCAGCTGCCGCACATGCCCTGGTCGAGGATGTTGGGGGCGAAGCGGGTGGTGCCAGCCGTGTAGTCGATGGTCTTGCCGTTCGAGAAGGCGGCGTAGTCCTCGGGGGGCGTTGTGGTAGGTCGCGCCGGCGGCGAGCAGCTCCTCGTGAGTGAACTGCATGTGGTTGCCGTTGATCGTGCGGCGGGCGCTGTTGGAGTTGGAGCGGCAGGAGCCGGGGGTGCTGAAGGCATGGGATTCGACGCCAGTGCGGGCGTTGGCGTAGATGAACGTGTAGGAGGTCGACGCGCCCTTGGTCTCGCCACCGAGGATGGCGCCGCTTGATGCATCGACGTAGATGCTCATGCCGATCTCGGCGGGGGACTTGAAGGTGTAGCGGGCGGCGGGCTTGCTGAGGAACATGTCGTCACCGACGAACTCGAACTCGTCGAGGCGGAGGAAGGGCAGGATGAAGAAGAGGTGGGTGTTGAGGGCATCGTCAGCGGTGACCTCCTCGCAGTACTTGGCCTTCTCGGTGCCGTGAGCAAAGGCGTGGTAGTAGTTGCCGTCGCCGGCGGGAACATAGATGGTCTCGCCGTTGTTGTAGTCGGCGGCGAGCTCAATGGAGCCAGAGGCGGCGCGGATGTTGAACGCGACGTCCCTGTGGGTGGTGGGGTCGTCGGTCTTGATGATAGTCGCCGAAAGACGGCAGTTGTAGCTCGAACACGGGTTCTGAGGCGTCACGCAGACGACAGCGGCAATGAGGAGCGCTGCAACGAAAAGTTTCATTGTTCACGTGCGGAATGGCATGAGACGGCTGCTGATCACTCTCAATCCGTGGTTATGAGATATGAGAATGAGACGATTCTCAGGTCGCAGAGAATCGGGCCCAGATCTGGTGACGATTCACAACAGGGCTCCGCGAGAGACACATGGACCTGTTCTGGGACCGCTGTCGCCCGTCGAGTCGCGATCAGATGATTGACGCGGGCCGACTCTGGACAGGCGTGGAAGCCGACTGGCCGGACGCATCGCATGATCGCGTTCTTGTGTGTTGGTACTGTAGGTACGGTAGGGGCTGGCGGGAGTAGTCCGTGATTCGTTGACTGCATTTAGTCATCCTCGTCTGTCGGCCAGTCGGACTTGAGTCACGACCGTAGTATGCACTTCCGGATGGCCCATCATGTTTGAGCATGCTGTGGAAACATACTGTGCGTCAGTTATGGCCTGACATACTCCGCAGTTTACGCAGAGTCGAAATTTTGACCGCGCATCTTTGACACGATAATCCATAACAAATATGCTGAGCGTTTTCGCCCGAAACTTCGTTACTGACTCTTCTGGTTCTGTGAAGAACGTCATTTATGGTTTGTGCATGTCCCCAGCCATTCCCCCCGTGAATTTTGTCTGGTCTTCGTCGTTTTCACACAGGCCTGCAGGTGTTCGGCCGCCAGCAGCACGCAGTTGATGTCCAAAAGGCACTCACAGAGCATGGCTGCGCCATCGGCACTCGTCTCGGTCTCCACCACACGGACGAGCGCTACTGCGCCCCCCACGGCCTCATCCTCTGCCAGATGACGGGCGAGGCCAATGCCGTCAACAATTTCGAGAAGGACATCGCTAAGATCAACGGCGTCCAGCTCCAGAAGATGGAATTTACTTTGTAAACGTTGAGCTGACTGAAGAGAGGACCAGCATTTCTGCAAAGAGACGTGGAAGCAGTGGCAACGTCAACCAATCCATGCTGACGCTCATATACGCAAGAACGCGATCATGCGATGCGTCCGGCCAGTCGGCTTCCACGCCTGTCCAGAGTCGGCCCGCGTCAATCATCTGATCGCGACTCGACGGGCGACAGCGGTCCCAGAACAGGTCCATGTGTCTCTCGCGGAGCCCTGTTGTGAATCGTCACCAGATCTGGGCCCGATTCTCTGCGACCTGAGAATCGTCTCATTCTCATATCTCATAACCACGGATTGAGAGTGATCAGCAGCCGTCTCATGCCATTCCGCACGTGAACAATGAAACTTTTCGTTGCAGCGCTCCTCATTGCCGCTGTCGTCTGCGTGACGCCTCAGAACCCGTGTTCGAGCTACAACTGCCGTCTTTCGGCGACTATCATCAAGACCGACGACCCCACCACCCACAGGGACGTCGCGTTCAACATCCGCGCCGCCTCTGGCTCCATTGAGCTCGCCGCCGACTACAACAACGGCGAGACCATCTATGTTCCCGCCGGCGACGGCAACTACTACCACGCCTTTGCTCACGGCACCGAGAAGGCCAAGTACTGCGAGGAGGTCACCGCTGACGATGCCCTCAACACCCACCTCTTCTTCATCCTGCCCTTCCTCCGCCTCGACGAGTTCGAGTTCGTCGGTGACGACATGTTCCTCAGCAAGCCCGCCGCCCGCTACACCTTCAAGTCCCCCGCCGAGATCGGCATGAGCATCTACGTCGATGCATCAAGCGGCGCCATCCTCGGTGGCGAGACCAAGGGCGCGTCGACCTCCTACACGTTCATCTACGCCAACGCCCGCACTGGCGTCGAATCCCATGCCTTCAGCACCCCCGGCTCCTGCCGCTCCAACTCCAACAGCGCCCGCCGCACGATCAACGGCAACCACATGCAGTTCACTCACGAGGAGCTGCTCGCCGCCGGCGCGACCTACCACAACGCCCCCGAGGACTACGCCGCCTTCTCGAACGGCAAGACCATCGACTACACGGCTGGCACCACCCGCTTCGCCCCCAACATCCTCGACCAGGGCATGTGCGGCAGCTGCTGGACCCAGGCCGCGGCGACGTCGATCTTCGGCCAGATCCGCAAGATCAAGGGCGCCAACTTCCCCGATCAGCTCCTCCCTTCCCGCCAGGCCATCATGGACTGCGCCCCCGGCGGCGACGCCCGCGGCGAGGGTGAGGTCGGCCGCGGCTGCGAGGGTGGCAACACCCCCGCCGCCCTCCAGTGGCTGCAGAACGTCGCCATCCCCACCGACACCGCGTACCCCTACCGCGAGGTCGACCACGTGTGCCGCATCGACCAGGTTCCCTCCGACCAGGTCTACCCCGCCGGCCTCATCACTGGCGTGAAGATTGTCCCTCAGTACGACGAGGACGCCCTTCTTCACGCGCTCGAAACCGTCGGCCCCATCTCCATCGTCGTCTGCGCCGGACTCGAGGGTTTCCAGGGCTCCAACGACCGCGTCCAGAGCACCAGCAAGAAGTGCACTGACGACCAGCTCGACCACGCCGTGACCCTTGTCGGCGCCGGCGTTGACGGCATCACCGGCGAGGAGTACTGGCTTGTGCAGAACTCGTGGAGCTATAAGTGGCGCGATTCCGGGTACATCCGCATCAAGCGCAACGCCGGCAACCAGTACGGTGTCGCCAGCCTTGCCGCCTACCCCGTCCTCGACGCCAGCAAGATCCCCTTCTCTACTCAGTAAATAGTACCATAGGACGGCGATAGCTGCTGCTTTTAATCTGGGGCTGGGCGACCACTCGGGCCTGCGTCGGGGCGACAGGAGCAGCGTCGAGTGGGACAAACGGGTCGTTGCCAACACAACGCGCCACCACCACCAACCCCACCCGAGAGCCTGCACCCCCGCCGTCTCTGGACTCCTCGGTCCATGTCACAATGCCCTGTAGATGTGCACTCATCAGCATGGCCAGGGGATTCGACAGCGAAGAACAGAGTGTTCAAAGAGTAAACCTCCAGATAATGGCCCAAACTAGCGATATATCGCAGATTCTATCTCCAGTCGAGGCCGATCTCCGCAGCTTTGGGTCCACTGGCTGCTTGGGAATCCGACAAGATGGCTTCGTCGGGTAACGTTCGCTTCTTTGCTGTTGTCAGGCGCGATGATCGTGTTGTTATCGCTACCTATCTTGCAAACCGCGGTTCTCGGTCCGAATACGAGGATCTCGTTTCAAAGATGGCTCGCTCCGTCGATCTCGACAAGAAACCCAAACTAGTCCTCAAGAAGGACAGTTCGTCCATCAACTACGACTCTGATGCCTCCGCTATGTATATTGCCATCACTGCCGCCGACTACCCCCAGCGCATGTCATTCAAGCTCCTGGCAGAGCTCAAAGACCAGTTCTCTGTCCGATTCGGGTCATCCGTGTCCAGCGCTACTTCTGGCTCGCTCTCTGGCCGCAGCAAGAACCTCTTCTCCAGCCTGTCTTCGACTTATGACACGCTGGAAAACGTGGATAAGATCGCACTCCTACAGAAGGAGACGGGTCAAATCAAGGACCGCATGCACGATAACATCAACATGATGCTCCAACGTGGAGATAACCTGAACGACCTCGAGGAGCAGGCCCTGGGTCTGGCCGTCGAGGCGCGTACATACAGCAAGACCGCCGAGCAGCTCAAGAAGAGCTTTGCTAAGCGTAATATCCTCCTTGCTGCAATCCTGCTGCTCATTTGCTTCGGTGTTTGTCTGACTCTCGTTGTGGCAACCATCATTATCGCGACGCCCACTCTCATTGCGTTCGTCAACTTTGTTGTGATACCAGCGTATAAGAAGTTGAACGACAAGGGTAGCGGCATGGCGTGGTTCTAGCGGATAAAGCCTCTGTATTGTACTCTGGGCAAATCCAGGGCGACTCTGGGGATCTGTGACAGGGAGGGAATCTCCGGTTGGAAACGTGTTATTGCTGTAGTAGAGTGTGGGTTGAGTGATCACTTTAGCTCTACGGACAGACACTTAACCACCTATGCCAAAAGGTACCCACCAACCCACACTCTACTACATTGCTAACTGGTAGACTGCCAACCATGTCGTATCCTGCCCAATATGCGTGTCATTCTCGCATTACTGTTGCCGGATTGGAGCGAGCCTGAAAAAAAAACAGCGGAAACTTTTTTGGTGAAAAAAAAGCTAGTCAACAAAGGCATGAACATAGAGTCGGTTACACGCGTGCTTCGGCCCACCGCGTGTATCAGCTTCTCCCATTATGCAATAATGCGGGACGTCGTTCCATAGTGTTCCTATTTGCATGCGTTCTCCGCATATTCACAGGAACGCGTCCCGAACAGCTTCAATAACCAACATCAAGCCTCATAAGTCTCAATGTGATTGAAGAGCAGATAAACACTCGCCCAGCCTTTCCTTTTCTTTTCCTCCCGATGTCTTAACCGTCAGTTCTTGAGCACAATACGCTCAGCCATAAGAACGAACCAACTAGGCGTCGCAAACGCAAATTTACATCATAAACAGCAGCATATCGCTCAACCCACGACGATCCGATCACTTGATGGTGAGCTTGAACTTCCGCCGCTTGTAGTACGAGTAGGAGCAGCAGACCCACACCGCCGATGCAATGATGCCGCTCAGAACCACCAGGAAGGTGACCAGCACGCTAATGGGTGCCCCGTAAGTGTCGACAGCGAAGTCAACAGTGAGCTCGCAGAACGAGAACTCTGGATCGAGGACACGGGCCCTGAAGAGGAAGACGCCGTCCGCCCCGTCCGCAGTGAACACAATGGCGTTATCCCCGGCGTTGTTGAGGACGTCATAAATGTCACTCGACCCGTACGACCGGCCCGTGTCCTCGGTGCAGGGGATGTAGTTGGTCTTGGTCCAGCACTCCCATCGGTCCTTGGCACAGCCGTCCGTCATGTAGCCCCACGTCTGCGCTCCGTGAGTGCAGCCTACATCGCCCTCGGTCGCGTTGTACGTAAAGTCGGTCCGGCCGCGGAGCTCGTAAATAACGTAGTCGGCCTCGACGTCCTTGACATATGTGGGGCCGTCGTAGAGCTGCAGCGTCGGCTTCCACCCATCCGTACCCTGGTAGACCGAGATCGGGCAGCCATACGCTGCCACGTCGTACGAGTCGAACCCGTCCGCCGCGTAGCTCGAGGCGACGGCGGGGCCAGGCCTCAGATACTCCCACAGGCTGAACTCTTGAGAGAAGTCGTGACGGTCTCCCGTGGCAAAAATTGCACAGTCGGATGGGTCGAAAGAAACCTCCTTGACACGCAGATGCCGGTTGGGCGGGCAGCCAAACCGCACCCGTGTAGTTGGATGCATCGCCCCAGCTGTCGAGGAGAGCGACGCAGTTGTAACCACGTGTGGCAGCTCAGTAGCGGTGTAAATCTGGTACTCGGAGGTGTAGGCGATCAGGGTCGACTCTTCTACAGTCATGGTGGCAGCCGCACATCCGGTTCCAACGCTATACGGGCTCCATATCAATGATACGGAGTGCATCGACTTCTGCCAGCTGTCATGGTTGGTGAGATTGATTGTGTTAGGATTTTGCCGGATAGTGGCTGTGTTGCCGGAAATATCGACAGCTGCCCAGCCTGCGACCGATTGTGTCATCAGGATTGAGCTGGCATCCTCCAGCGCAACCGTAGCCGTATCTCCGATATCTAGATACAGTGCTGGTCCATACACCCACTTGAAGATATCAGCCGGACACACGTCAGGCTCGTTCTGGGAATTACTGTCGGTCGCCTCGACGAACAGCGGGATCTTAGTGCTGACGAGCTCATTGACAGACAGCGACCGGTACCCGACGCCGCCGAACTGGGCCTGCATGGTGTAGACCGCCTGGCCCCACGGGGCCGAGGAGATCAGCCCCGTGCCGTCAACTGCAATGCCGGCTGAGATCTCGTTGGCAGAGGTGTGTCCAAAGACACCAACGAATACTCGGTTAGTGGTGGACTGGAGGAGGACGAAGGACCCGCGTGGACTGACCTTGGTGATGCTCTCGCCAGCGTCGAGGTTGGGTGCGGGTCTCGCCGCGTCCCGGGAGTCGAAGTCCGAGTCGAGCCACGTCGCCCCGCCGTTGGGGGAGACCTTCACTGAGGTGCCGGTACCAATGATGTAAGGCGAGGGTGAGGTCCAGGGGTGGATCGTGTCAATATCTTCGACCGCTCCATTGTCAGTTGTGGTCTCATCACCGACTGCGTCGACTGTATGAACGAAGGTATGGATCGTCGCCCCGTCAGAGGCCAGGATGTTGAGGGTCTTGGCCTCCACGGATGAGACTATGTACGACAGCGCCGTGGTGTAGGCCCCGAGGTCGACTGCCAGGGCGGACCAGGTGGCGCCGTTGTCGGTCGAGAGGAAGAAGCCGTCAGTCGCACTGTATGCGGCGTAGACCTTGTTCTGGGCGGAGAGATTGTCGTCCTCGTCGCGGAGGGGGTCGTAGGCGGCTGGGGCGACGATGGACGAGACGGCCGAGGTCAGACCAGTCGCGGCAGACCATGTGCTGCCCTCTGTGTAGTAAACCGAGCCCAATGCTGTCAGTGCTAGGATGCTGGTCGTTGTGGGCATGATGTCGAGTAGACTGACCGCCGTCGTGTCGGCGGTGCCGTCGAGAGCGCCCTGCTCAATGTAATACAGCTTGCTGGCCTCCCGGAAGTTGACTAGGGTGAATCTGAACCGGGTAAACGTCCCCGTCGGCCGAGCAATCTGCACGCTTGGGTTGACTGCGCACGGGTTGAGCTGCCAGCCCGACGTCCACCCCGCGATCACCCCCGTCACGTCCTCAGTAAAAGCACTCGGCTCTCTGGGCAGGTCGGTCGCCGTGAGCATGTGGCTGACTGTGCGTACGTGGTGGCCGAAGAAGGAGGCGCCGTTGGACGAGACGCGGACCATGCTCAGTGTGGGATAGTCTGCAGTGTAGTTCAGCTGCCAGGCATTGATGGTGGTGTTCCAGACGACATCAGATGTGATGGATATGACTGAATCTGTAGAAATCCCGATCTGGGGCACCAGGCCGATGTTACGAAGGCCAGAGGTCAACCGTTTCGATGTAGTACTCGGCACCAGAGCTTCACCCAGCAGCTCGTCAGCGTCGCATGTTTCCATGTCCACCACCCACAGGTTCAGCGTCCTCGTCCCAGTTCCGAGGGGCACAGCAAGGCCAGTGAGGGTTGAGTCGGCGACGACCCAGTGGTACTTGGCGTAATCGCCCAGAATCTTGATGTACCAGCTGTCTGCGGTGGTGTCGTCGCCGTTCTTATAGACTGTGAAGCGCTGCTCCCCTGGTTCTGGACAGGTTACCTCAAGAGGGTTGTCTGTTGCCGTATAGCCGCTGCTCATCTCACATGAGCTGGGAATGACCCAGTAGGGAGACGCGGAGGAGTCGCTGGTTAGGCCAAAGTACTCTAGCTTGAAGGGGAAACCAGTCAGTATGGCATCGTTGGATTCCGTGGCAATACCCGTGCTGTAGTATGTGAAACGACCGTGACCGTATTCATCATACGAAATTGCTACTGTTGCAGCAATTAGAAACGCAGCAAGGAACAGCTGCAGCCTCATTTCTCGGTTTGTTCGTTGCTGCAGGTATACATAGCCTCACATAAATAGCACCAACACCCATCCAAACATGACGCGAGTCCATTTATCATAACCAGTAACGGAAATACATGCCCCATGACGTCTATCTCAGACCGAACCCTTCAGCGTTATCAATCGCCGTAAACAGACGGTTTCTCAGCATTTCCAGGCTGGAATACTCGGGCAACATCAGAACATTGAAGCACGTGTGCGCCGTGGGCAGCCTCCTGTCGTCATCCCCGTTCTTCACGACCTTGAACGGCAGGTGGCCCAGGCCGTTCGTCGGTGCACGACCAGATCCGGTCACGAACGAGAGGAACTTGATACGCTGAGCGTCTGTCATCTCCTTATGGACCAACTCCCACAGCCACTCGACCACTTGCGGTCTCTTTGAGTACGGCCCGTCGTACTTGGTCACGGCCTCGAGCTCGTGGAAGTCGAGGACGGGGGAGCCGCAGACGGCGAGCTCGAGCTCCTCGGGGCGGAACAGCTTAATCGCCTCGCACATGGCGACGGACGTGAATCCCTGGGCGAAGGCGTCGAATTGCCACTGCACGGCAGAGACGAGGTAATACTGGAGATATGCCTCAACGTACTCGTGACGGTTCGCTCCAGTGACCGGGATGGACGCACCGTCAGGAATAAGGTCAACTGTGCGTGTTTCACCGAAATTGGACTCCGTGACACAAAACGAGAGGGCGAGAGATGAAACAAGCTCTTCGGGCATCTCGAGGAGCTGGCGGAGGCCGTTATACAGTGACGGGATGGCGCCTCTCAGGTCCTGGAGTCGTACGGGCATGCCAAAGAGCATGCGGTAAACGACGTGGGGGAGCCGGACGTCGAGGATGATCCCGTTATACACAGAGAGCCCGAGGAGGACGCCGACGAGCTTAAACTCCTCTACGGACGCAGGAGTGTTATGGGCGAAGAAGAAAGTGTTCGTGTCCTCGTCGATAGTGAACATGCCGTACTGAACATCAAAGAGTTGACGCACGATGAGCTGGAAGAACTCCTTGGCCACACCGCCCTCGTCAATGCCCTCCTCGCCAATGAAAGAGACTCTGAGCTTCCTCTTGAGTGCATCAGGGCCGGCGTTCGCCACGTTTCGTATGGCGTCATGTACCAGGCTGTCCCTGTGAACCTGCATGTGAAATGGGCGGGGCGGGAGGAATGAGATGGGCTCCTGCACCGAGTACTGCAGCGTCTTCGTCTCGGCCCGCATCAGGCTGACCTTAGAGTGCGCGTTGAGGATGAACGGGAAGCGGGCAAGGGAGAAGACGTCGCCGCGACCCTTGGTAAAGGCCAAGTAGTGTTGGTAGTCGTTGATCAGGTTCACCTGTTCGTTCACTACGTTGTTGTGCCAAGCGTCGTAGGGTAAAGGGTCGTCACGCCGTTCGTTCGAGAGATACAGTGCCTGCATGGGCCTGAGCACAGTGTAAAGCGCAATCAGGCGATCGGACCGGATCTTCTTCTCCTTGAGCAAGTGCACGGTGATTATATTATGCAGGGATGCGAGGTGATTGGCCATAAGCTCATTAGACAGCGCAGAATACGCCTGGATGAGGCCCTCGAGGCCATGTGCGTGTATCTGGTTCGTAGCGGCCATGCAGTACGCCTTGAGCAGGCTTTCGGAGTACCAGGGCTCGAAGACCACGCTGCGGGGCCAGAGGGTGAGGAGAACGAGGCCAAACCATGTGTCATCCGGGGCATCGTTTCCTTCATACAACTTCGTGAGCTTCTCGGCTGATGATTGCATTATAGGAATCAGATCGTTCCATGAAAGCTCTTCCGAAGCCCTGGTGAAAAAGGAGGCCGCTGTTTTCACCTGGCAGTACAAGTTATCCTGATGACACTCACGGGAGCAGAACTCACGCGTTGCCTCAGGGTTAGATAGGATATTAGAAAGTATTTCCATAGTACTACTCATTGTGGCTGCTTGTACTGGCCGAGAATGAGAAGTCTGGTAGGTGCAGGTTACGGCATTGATCGTGGTATTTGAGATGATTTCTGGGGGTTCGTTTAGAGGTTTATGTGGAGGATTCATGTAAAGGTGACTTAAGCTGTCGACCCCCCTGGGATGAACTCCAGAGGACTGAACAGGTTCAGTCTGACGGCCCACCTGTCGTACACCAGAAGGGTAGCGGACATGAGGGCGTCGGCGATGGTAAGAGCGACGGTTCTGGGTGGGATCTTGGTTCTCGCTCCAGCAGAAACTAGGAATGCGGCAGCTTTGTTTTTAGACTCAACAATTCTAATCCTGCGCAGCACACTACCTCCACTCACCCACTTCAGCCCTCGTCTGTACCATCGGGCTTTCGTGCTTTCAGTCGTCGGTCTGCACGAAAAGATGCGTCGTCCATCGTCTGTGTCGAACGCTGCTGTCTTCTTTCGCGTCTTTGCTCGTCTGTTACGCGCTCATCTGTCGTCCATTGCCGGCGTCTGAAGCTCATGTCGTCGTCATCGTCATCTTAGTCTGTTGTGAGAGACACTAGTGGTCGAAAGCGGTTGTAGCTGGTAGTAAAGACGCTTTGTGTTGTATGATGCTGGTTTCTTGTGTTTTGAGGGATGCTGCCAGCTGATGAACCCCGAAAAGAAATGATCGATGCAGGCAGCTCAATATACTCCAATGCCTTCCAAGATATACACGGCGAAGGCTTCCGTTAACAAGGCCATTGGCGAGATTAACGGTGGAGGCGATAACAACGCGCCGCGGCGAGGAAATCTTGAACCCGGCATGCGTTCTTTCACGCAGGCTAAGCACACATTCACTTGCCTGCTTGCGTGCGTCTCTGCATCTGCGCACGCGTTGACCCCACCGAGGACGGTCAACCTGTTCGACCAGGAGGTCCTCGCGCAGATCGTCAGCATTGCCAAGGGAAGAGAGTCCGGCCCACGTACAAAAAGGGTAGCAGCAACAAGCGGGCTCGGCTCGGTCAGGATGACACCGAGGCTACTCCTGCCCCGGACATTCAAGCTCTCATGGGCTTCGACCCTGGTGCTCGGTCGCTAGGCGGCTACACGATCCGCCGACCAGACGGGCAGAGTGTATCTGGCGTACTCGCTAAGTGTGGCTACACTGCCACCCCCTCTTTCCGCGTGAATATGAGCGCAGCATCGTTCAAAACGACAAGTCTAGAGGCTCTCAAACAGTCGATTAGGTTTGTCCATGAGAATATCGTTCAGATCATCAACGAGGGGACGAGAAAGTGTTTCCGCCGTGCGACTTTTGCCAATCATTGTCTGCGCCTGAAGCACTTCACCCGGGCTGGACGTCAACTCCTGGATGATCTCGGCGGGCGCCCCCCGGAGCCCATTCATCTCGAAGTCGCGTATGGGGCTGCACTGTTTTGTTCCGCCGGCACTCCCTCCTGTGCTCCGTACCGCCACTTTGCTCGAGCTCTTCCTGGCATCATGCTCCGGCACAACGTCGTCGTGAGTGTCACGATAGTCTCGGAATTCCGCACTTCCATCGTGTGCCCATACTGCAAATCACACTTCCGACGTGTGGTGCACACACACCGCACCATGCTCTGCCAGAATCCCGCGTGCGAGGGAGCTCCATGGCGCGTTGAACGGCTACGTCGGCATCCCGAGCAGAGAGTCATACTTCTCAATCTCTCTCACCGAGATTAGAGCGCCAGCGAGAACATCCTTTGGTGCACCTTCGATGCAACTTCAGATCAGATAGAGCAATCTCCTTTCCACTACGACTCCCAGAGAGGTGCTCTTCCTCGCTATCATTAACTTGCTAAGTTGAGCAAACACGCGCTGCAGCGCGCGTGATATGCAGCGCACGATTGACAGAGTATGATGAACCACACTGCGATCCTGATGCTGCTTGGATCACTGTGTGTTTTGGACTCAACAATTCTAATCCTGCGCAGCACAGATCGCAAGATTGTTCCGAGGCCAAGAGCAGAAGACGGAAGCGATTACAGCAGTGCATATAGTGCTGATACATGCGCTGTGCTACACCTCGCTCTCCTGAAGTCAAATCGGTCGTCCCAGCTAGATTCCACTCTTTGCACAGATTGTCACACGATCACAGCTAGTGGCAAGGACGGCTCTGACGCGTGCTGACCCGAGATCTGACGAATTTCTGCAAAGTTGGGAACTGCTGCTTTGAGGCAATATTTGACAGACAAGCTTCAACCATTATTTCGCAAATGGACGAAAGGCAATCGCTCATTACTGCCTATTACATATCACTGTCATGCTGCCAGCGAATCAGCGGTGACATTCCCGCCCTTCTTTCAGCAGCTTTCATGCGCCAGTATAGAACTCGAATTCCTTCCAAAACCACCATAATCAGCAGCGAGATTGATCATTCCGCCATTCCTTCCAAGACTGTTGAGGCACTGCTCGAAGTGCTTGAGAACATGCCAAGACTGCAACCCATCGCGCAAGTCCTCATCAAACGGGTCTGTGGCATCCTTACCAAGGGCCCAGTCCTCACTACAGCCGAGCCTGACACTACCAAGCGCCCTCTGCGCATCTATAACCTCCCGGACGGCGTGTTCTGGA
Organism: Carpediemonas membranifera; assembly: GCA_019828565.1. Taxonomy (NCBI): domain Eukaryota; phylum Fornicata; genus Carpediemonas; species Carpediemonas membranifera. Next base: position 363,368 of record JAHDYR010000067.1, on the reverse strand, counting down.
CGATCTTCATGGCCTCTGGTGCCGACTCCGACCTCGAAGACACCGAGGCCAAGAACAGGTACACTGACAACGACAAGGCCATGTGGTTCATGTGCAAGAAGGCGCAGCAAGCCCATGCTGCGTCCGAGAGCGAGGGCACCGTCAAGACATGGCATGACCCTTCCGCCACAGTTGCCTTCCAGCGCTGCTACGCGGGCCGCCTGTTCGCCAGGCAGTTCTCCCCAAGCTTTGCCGACGACGAGGAGAAGTACGCGCGGGTTGACCTGCCCTTTGTCAAGTCCGTCGCCTCCAAGGACGGTCGAAACTTCATTGCAGTCACGAGCCGTGGACTCTACGGCTGGGGCTACAACGTGCTCAACCAGCTGGGCATGGATGAGCAGTACGTCAACGGCCCGACCCGCCTCACCTTTTCCGACTGCCAGACGGTCGCCGAGTACGAAGCCAGCCTGCCCAGCTGGCACAAGGACAAGCTCGTGAACACCGTCTCCGTGGACACCTACAACGCCTTCATTCTTACACCAGCGGGTGTCATCATCGCCGGGTCCGAGGGCCACCGATTCTCCGGCAAAAAGTCCCACAGTTTCCAGCCTGTCCCCATGCCGGATGATTTTGTCCCAGATCACATCTTAACTGACAAGGGCATCACTATCTTTGCCGAGGGTGACCGCCAAGTCATCAAGAACGACTCCCCCTGCCGCACTTGGCTCGGGATCAACCCCAGTCCGATAGGCTTCGTTGACCTGCCATTCCACGTGGACGAGATTCTTTACTCAGACGCCTTTAGAATCAAATCATTCGTCGCCTTTTTGTGCGGTAACGAAGTGATTTTTGCCGGTACCAACCTCAACTACATTCACGGATCCGGCCTTCTTCCAGGCCGCAAGGAGATGGAGCTTGTCCTGCCAACGCCGCTCAAGTTCCCTGGGCACATCTCCCGCGTGCTCTTTGGTGGTAATTACGTGCTTTGGGTCTCATCCGGTCAAACTGTATGCAGCACGGAGTTCGGAATGATCGTTATGCCCGTAGAGACCAAGAGATTCGGGTTCCTGGATGATGGGTTTGCTAACAAGGGCGTATTCTACTTCAAGGACGTCGCTGGTGATTTATATGCAGTCAGCAGTAAGGATATGTATAATGTTACAGACTGCGAGGGCGACGAGGTGCGTGACGACGAGCTCGAGGAGACGATTCCCGTCGACGTGTGTTAGACCGATAAAGTATGATGTTATTCACTGCAACACTGCCACGCTGATGTCGACCATTTATTACCAGGGTAGCGTCCAATGCATGCCCTGTTGCTGTCCAGCCTCACACAAAGCCACGGCACGTTGCAGCGCCGCACTGGCACACCACCTTGTTGGCCTCGTCCACCTCGAAGTGATAGTCGAACGAGATCTCTTCCCCTTTGGGGATAGCGCGCTTGGCAAAGATACCCACCCGCGGTTTCGTGCCTACAAACAACTTCTGGGTCTCGCAGTTAGGCTCGCACGAGTGGTTGATGAATCTTGCATCGTTGCCCTTCTCCCCGGCGTCAATGACCGTACCCGATCCCATGCTCAGGCAATAGACGTGGCATGATGTGTTGTTCGCCAGTCTTACCTTCGCCTCCTCCTCTGTGACGACCATCCCGACGTATTCGATGACGAGCGCGCCCTTAGGAATCGTGGTGACGGCATACATGCCCCAGCCCTTGTCGCCCGCTGCTTGGATGGCGTAGGGCGAGTAGTGGCGCCACTGGAGCTTGCGGTTAGTGCATTCAGGGTTTGTGCAGTTTCTGCTGGTGCATTCCTCGTTTCCAGCACGGCGGAGATCACATTCGTCGTCAGGCTCATAACGGGCAAGCTTCTCCTGGAATTGCAAGGCAGCGTCGCTCCAGTGATTAATCTTGATCTTTGTGCATCCCTTGACGCTCACAGTCGTGGTCTTATGGACAGTTGAAGGGCGTTTCGCGATGGGCTTCCTCAAAATCGGGGTTGCCGCCTTTGTTACCTGGAAATATGACGTAATAGCGCTGTTAGATGCATTCTCGTTGTTCTTTCTCTGTTGAGCTCCCCTCGTCAGCACAGCCATCGGAGAATTTGCCAAGTTTTCAAAGAGACCACTCGGACACGAAAAGATGAAGTGAGGGTGTAGAGGACAGGTGCAGGACCTAGAGAGTGCATGTGGCTGAATTTGATCGAGTCTCTCCAGGTTGCAGAGAAATGTGGGTTGACAGAAACGCAGATTGAAGAAATGAATGACCCAGATGGATGCGTGAACAATATGTGTAGCTGAAACAGCATGACAGTAGTTTTTTGGCGGTGATTCCCCAGTTCGTTTCCTCGTGCGTGAATACGAAAGTGTAGAATCAGTTCTCGGCATGGACAAAGCAATGCTGTTCATGGAAGCCGGTGATGATGCCACTACATGCGCAGACCCGTTGCATGCACCGAGAATACCTGATCTCAAGCCATTGCTATGCTTTGATGATTGCGCGCACACTCCAATTCGCGCAGTTTTGTATAACACCGCTGCCGTCGCCCTTGCTGAGGGCAACTGCCGGGTCTACAACGCCTCAGCAGGCGCCGGTGACCGCTCCTACTAATATCCCCCCTCCCGCTGACACCGCGGTCGCCCAGACCGTGGACCCGAGTCAGAGTTTGATGTTTGATGTTTGATGTGTCGTCTCCCGGTGACACAGTGGTGTCGCTCTGGCTGTGGACTTGAATTATCGGACGTGCCGGCCTACATACTTCCTTGCGGTGTATGTAGATGTGGTCAGTTAGCCTGTTGCTCGGGTGGTTAACAAGGGTGAGGGAATAAAAAGGATCGTTGTATAACACCACTTCCAGCCAAGACAACCCGCTACGTCGTCCCCATGTCATCTCCCTCCCTGCAAATCATCCAGCAAACCATGTCCTTGCCGGACCAGCCGACAATCTACCGTCATCATACCCATATACATACCCATATACATGCCCGGAAACGCCTACAAGTACCTTTACACCCCTCACGGGTCCGCGCTACTGAGCATATGGAGCTCGTCATTGAGCTGGAACGACACATCCTCGAGCTTCTCCATGTCCGCTGTCCTGTCGCGGCCCCTGTCGCGGTACAAGACGTAGTGCTGGATGATGAAGAGAACGTCAAAGCCTGCGGATACAGCTGCAAGACTCAGCTTGGGTACATTGGCGAGGATGTCGAAATGTGTGACAGTTGCATCCAGAGCGGTCTGGAAAAGATTGAAACCTGACCCAGAGATATCAAGAAGGATATTCCCGATCGACCAACCGACCGTACTCTTCCTGCGCCAGTTCATGAATGCCTGTGGGATGTATTTGACGAGAGAAGACACCGTCTTGACGTAGCCGAGGCATGCTATGATGTAGAACGGGTGGATCACCCTGAATATTGCCAGAGCGGTTGGGCTTACGATGAGCAGCACTGCTGTGTGATGGGATTGGGACCATGAACAAACAGATGGCAATAAACGAAATAGAATACCAGTCCACCTTCTGCGACCCTGTAGGGAAGATGACCATCTGAAGCAGCGTTACTGCCGTGATGATGGCTGCGTGTACGCTGAAGATGACGTCTGAAAGATGAACGGGTATGTCTCCGCGGCTATGGATGGACGGATGGCTCGAGAGGTAGGCATCTTGGACTGGAGGAATGAAAAAGAGTGATACATTGTAGACGCTGTAGCAGCTAAAGCCGATAAGGTTGATCAGAACAAATTGCAAGTTAAGTCCTTTGGCATCTCGGCGACGGAAGTTCAGTATCACCTGTGGATAGAACGAAAACGACCACAGGAAGAAACTAATCCATCCAACAACGAACGATACCCACTTTGCGCAAAATGCGTATACTTCAAAGAGTGACATCGCTGAAGAAACACAAACTGCGCGTGACTTGATGAGACGATCTCGACAACTGCCGCGACACAACTAACTCATGCTGCGCACATCCGAACCAAATACACCCAACCCACCATCCCCCGTCACCCACATTTACGTATTTATGTAATTTAATCCCTTGGTATGTTACAAACGGCCAGCCGAGACCAGCCACTCCTCCGGGAGGACGTCGCATAGGAGAGGCCGATTGGCGTCCCCCAGTACGGGACCCTCCAGGGAGGAGAATATAGTAGATTGTCTTGTCCGGAGCAGTCTCCGGTGGTTCGCCCTCCGCACCTGGTGGAGGCTGTCGCAGATCCACGCTATCAGTGCCGCTGCCAGAGACTGTCTGGCCTCATTGAGCGTGAAAAGTTTATCATGTCACTTCAACCTGGCAGGGCAGGGCCCACGACAGGCAGGGTCCCAGCCCAGTCCTTGAAATGACGGAACTTGGTCACCTTCGATGTTTTCCCGTTAGCCTTCACGACTATATCGTCTATAGTCGGCTGGGGGATGTTTCCTTCCTCCGTAAGCATCTGCTGCATCGTGTCGTCCGCCGCAGCGAGTAATTTCCGCCCGTGTCGCAGATTCTTATCCGCCAGCTTAGACAATATCTCGTGCACCAATGCGGCGCGGAGAGCCGTGTTAAACACCGCGGAACTCTGGAAGCGGCCCTCGTAGGGCAGGACCGCGGCCGCGCTGAAGGTAAAGCCCGCGGGAATTTCGAACTTGAGGCCACTGATGTCGTGTGTGTTGGGGCCTTCAACCCTGAGAAGGTATCTGTTGGACTTGGTCGCGTGGTTCATTGGAATGTCGACGTCAAAGGGCTTGTCGAGGTATTTGCAGTTCGTTTTGGAGAGATAGCAGTTCACGGTGATACCGCGTGTCGTCGTGGCTGTTGTTCCCGCAACAGAGAAATCTAGTGTGTCTATAAGACTCATGTGCTCGTTCTTACAATATTGTGAGGTTCGCAGCCGCAAATAGAACACGATGCGGTATTCAATGAGATATTCGGGAATCTTGAACCAAAACTATACGCAAGAAGCTCCCATTCTCTTTTTGTTCGTCGAACCATGAGAAAATAGTGACATAAACTGCGAAGTGACTGATCGCCCAAGCGTTACCCCCTCGACACTGTCAAGCACACAAACAACACATAAAAGACTGCTTTATACCCGCACATATTCAACAATCTCGACAGGGTTCACGTCGAATCCGCAGGGGCCCCATCGTCCATCATGGCCGCTGCCCACTCACCCTCCACGTCCTGCAGGTAGACCAGGTCTTACTCGTTCAACTCGGCCTGCGAAGTCTCGAATGGAAGCTCGAGTGTCCCAGGACATGGTTGTCTTTCCCTGAGAAACCCACAGGTGCCGGCAGGTGTCGTGGTAAACTGCACTGACTCTGGAGGAACTGCAGCGGCGATGCTGTGACGAACCCGTTGGCCCGTGACCCTCGTAGGAGGCCGGGCTTAGGGAAGGGATGGACGAACGCGCAGATGGATTGGCCGCTGATAAAGAGGCTGTACGGGCAGAGTATAAAATCTGGTCGATCTGGAACGGAATCTCCAAGAATCCGGAGAATTCCCTCCAACCCAGCCCGAGTTCACCCATGCCAGAGTGGATCTCCTGCGATCTCCCGAATGAGCGATTTACCTGAGTCATTCATGGCCCACTAACGCTGGTGAACTCGGCGCATGAACCCGCCCCGTGTCCCACGGCCACAGCCGCTCCATCGGGCCCGACACCCACCGCCAACCAGTCGCCTGCAGCTGTCTGAAGGTGTGTGGGGCCAGCCTCGCCTTCTTCCACCCAGTAGAGGCGACCATGGCGACACCATATCATGGCTGGCGGGGCCGGGAACGTGAGCGGGGCGGGTGTGAGGCAGAGGTCGTTTTTTGAGTGGCCAGGTAGCAGGCCCGACTGGGCGATCAGCTCAGAGACTCTGCCCGCAAATAAAACTTGGCCGAGTGAGATAAAAATGTTAAAATCGGGACAGCATATGACTCTATCAACTAAAAATGGAAGTTTGACGAATCCAGTCATCTGATCACAGTGGCCCAGGCCAAGCTGGCCATCTCTATTCGGTCCAGAAATCATTTGATTACTCCCTGACGTCACGATTGCCAGGCCCGTGTCATCAAAATACGCATGATCTGGCACAAACCCGTCGGGCAAGGGTACTGGGCTGAAATAGTCGACATCTCGCACATTCCCCCCGTCATGCCATTTCCCGTTATTACCGGCCATTAACATACCGGCACGAGTCAATATAAATGTCCGGTTGTCACTAAACACCACTTGTTTGACCAACAGGTGCTTCTTCCACGGCGGGAGTCGGGCTTCGCACTGGATGACGGCAGGGCACTGAGAGAAAGCCACTCGGGCCGGATTCCGTGGGCGGAGGGATTCGAGACCACCCAACCGGCCGCTGATGGTGTGGCCGTGGCTGTAGATCCCGTGTGCGGTTGATAAAATCCTGACCAGTCCATCCGTGCAAAAATATTCGACGATCGGCGGGATACGAATCCTGTGAAAGAATGACACACCATTGAATGATTGTCGGAGAAAGGCGCGACCGCTGTACTGCGTGTAGCTGGGGGCGTCGGGGAAGGTCTCGACCTGCCCGTCTAAGCACGCGGTTTGATTGGTGAAGAAGAACTTCTTGCAGAGGAACCAGAGGCATATGTCAGGCTCGACTTTGGGGTGTGTATTCGTTGCAGTGTCGTCTTCAACGACGGGGGAGGCACCCGCCTCTATGAATACTGCCCACAGCGTGCCCTGGAGCAGGGTGTGCAGGGCGATCGGGAGCTCCTCGCCATCCTCAAGCTCGACGTTCATGGACAGTGGCGGGCCGTCGGTGAGGATGGAGCGGGCGCGGTCGAGGAGCACTTGCGCGCTTGGAGCGAGAGGGGGGATGTCGGCGAGCACCTCGCTGATCGTTGCGGCGTGTATTGGAGAATAGCTGATCTCTAGATCGCGATCTGAAGGCACAGTCTCGCCAAACTGCCTCGAGTATGCGTGGCGAATGAGAGATGGTATGTCCCCGGGTATAGATGAAGTTTCGACAATAGAAAGTCGAAACGCCGCAATAAGCAATGCTTTGACGTCTGTTGGCGAAGAATCTGCGCCGTCCATTGTTCACAGGAATCCTTCCCTGGCGCTAACGACTTCAGCACAGTTGAGCCGATGGACCCGCGGTCGGTATCGAGTCGACGCGTCTTGGGTCGAGTGGGGCATCCGCGCGACGAACTCTCGCACATGCTTCCTCGTCTTGGCATTGCCAATCGTTGCCGCTACAAAACTTTACCTCCCTCATCCCTAAATCGACTGGCAGGCCATCTTATCGCGAGCCCTGAACGAGCTCCCCATCTCCTTCCTCAGCTCCCGCAGCTCAGCCATGGCGGCCTTCATGGTCGGCCTGTCCGCCGGGTCTTGCGCCCACATCTTCTCGACGATCGCCTGGAGCTCGGGCAGCTGGGCGAGGGCCTTGCGCGGCTTGGGCCGGGATCCGTCGTTGATCTTCTTCATCGCGGCGAAAGAACTCTTCTCGTCGGCGAAGGGGAGCTCCTCGGAGAAGAGGGCGAAGATGGTCATGGCGAAGGAGAAGACGTCCGCCTTCTGGTCGTACTCGCCCCGCTGGAGAAGCTCGGGGGCGGCGAAGCCCATGGTGCCGATGTTGGTCATCGTCTTGGTCGTGTTGTTGACGGCCAGACCGAGATCGCCGACCTTGACGCGGATGCGGTTGCGACTCACCTTCTCCTCAATCGCCACGAAGAAGTTGTCGGGCTTGATGTCGCGGTGTACGATGCCTCTCGAGTGGATGAAGGCGAGACCGTCGGCCGCCTCGATGACGAGGTCGAGCAGGGCGAGCGGCGTGAGTCGGCCCGCCTTGCGCTTCTTCTCGACGTAGGCAGAGAGCGAGCCAAGTGCGCAGAACTCGGTCACGATGTAGATGGCCGGCAGACGCACGGTGGCGCCCAGGAACTTGAGCACGTTGGGGTGGGACAGCTCGACGAGGGTCTTGGCCTCCCGGGCAAACTCGTTCATGCTCGTCACGTCGGACTGGAAGGCCTCGTGCAGCTTCTTGACGCACACCACCCGATCCTGATACACAGCACGCGACACAGAACCGAACCCGCCCGAGGCGATGACCTCCGTCTCGGTGACGGCCTCGGGGACGATGAAGAAGTCCCAGATGGCGGAGTAGAGCCTGTTGTTGGAGTCGATCCCAAGCTTCGTGAGCTCGGCCTTGGCCAGCTTGCGGAGTCGGCGGCGGATGATGCCCCGCTTGACCCGCTTGTACTGCTGTCTCAGCATGAGCCCGGCGACAGTGACGCCAACGACGTGGACACAGAAGCAGCCGGTGACGCAGGACGAGATGAAGGCGAGGCCAATCATCTGGACAACGATGACGACGCAGCAGCCGCAGCAGAAGATCGCAAGGACCGTCACAATAACGTATGTTAGGAAAGTGATGAACATTTGGGCGGACGTGAATAAACAGTAGACTTCGGTGGGATTCGAAGTCGTGATAATCGCAAACTGGTCCGACCAAGAGATTGTCTCAACCGTCTGATATTCGCTCAAATCCAGCGTCATCGCCCAGAGTTGGCCATCAGCGTCGCTGGTGTCGTCCACAGCAAAGAAGACCAATTGCTCCGGGGAGCCAATGGTGCCGTCTGCCACGACGATCGTCCCATCCTGCGTGTCCAACGCTGATATGATCTGCCGGCACTCGTGGTTGTCGTAGTTGCCATTATACGTGTATACGTCAGTCAGCATGTAACTCGAGGCGTCCGTCGCGTTGGGGCGGTAGAGCATCGCGTAGCCGCAGTTGCCGTCGTGCGCCTTGCCAAGGAATGTGTTGTAGGAGACGGCAATGCCGTACCCCGCAGTTTTGCGCGTCTCAACGAACCTGACGAATCTCCCAAACGAGTTGTGCGGCCCGGGGATGCCATGGACATACTTGCGATGGCCCAGGACGCCCCAGCTGTCGTCGAACGCGAAAACATAGAACATGGCGTGCGCCGTGCCTACTACGAGCGTGTGGTCGCGCAGGTCCGCGTCCGTCCCGAAGAAGAAGCCTGTGTTGTAGCCACCGTCGGGCGCGGTGATGTTCAAGAAGGAAAGGCCCTGCGCCTCGGGCCCCAGCGGCCAGAGGAAGAGCGCGTTCGACTCGGACCCGACCACGAGGATGCCGTTGCCGTCCTCGTCGACGTCTAGCTTCAGAACATGGCTGCCGAATCGCCGCACGGTGTCGTTCTCGGGGTCGACCTTCCGTTGGATGTCGACGCCGTGGATCATGGAGGGTTCATAAAAGGTCGAGTCAGAGCTTGAGTCCTCGAAGAAAAAGACGGCGCCGACACCCGAGTCGGCTCCGGGGGCGCCGACAACCATCAAACGATTGCTCACAGAGATGGTTGTGCCAAACTCCGCCGAGACGGTGGTCTCCATCGACTGCACAAGTTGCTTGGTGTCGACCTGCCGGAAGCCGCTGTCTGCGGAGTCGAATATCGCGTGCCATATGTGTTGGGCGTATCCGTCCATGTCTAGACTGCTAGCCGCGACGAGGGAGACTGTGCCAAACTCTCTCCTCTGGGCGCTGCCGGGGACCCGACCAGGGCCTTGCCACCGCCGAAAGACTGGGCAAACGTCCCCGTTGTGGACGCACGCTGGCCGCTGATGACTCCGATCTCGTCGAACTCGTCGCCAACGAGCTTCAGCATGGAGATCTTCGTGACGAGGCCGGCCTCGCTCTGGACTGCGCTGTACGACTGGTAGACCTGGACCATCGAGTCCTGGGCAATCGCCACGCTCTTGGGGACGCTGTCGGTGGCTTCGGAGTACGACAAAAAGTCCAGCTGCCAGCCCTCGGCGGCGTGGGTCAGCTTGTAGGTAACTCTGGGTAAGCAACGTGGGGGTTGAGTCAAACATGATCGTGTTGCCCGTCAGGGCGACGAAGGTGTCAGAGCCTTGGGAAATGGCTACGCTGAGGCCAGAGTAGGCGAAATCGCGGAGATCTGGCCCGGGGACGGTGGCCATCTCGGAGATAATCAAGTCCCAAGAGAACGTGGCGCGGTCAAAGTGGTAGACATCGACGTAGATGACATAACCGTCGGCCGCCATATCAGTAACAACAACGAAGTCGGTGGCCATCGCTATCGCCTTGATGCTCCTTTCTGAGGCAGGATCGGGGGCGTTGAGCGTGGCGTTCAGGGCGAACGAGGTCGTACCAGGGACGTTACTGTAGACGTTGACCTGCCAGCTCGCTCCCGACTCTTCCACTATGCCGACGAAGTCGCTATTCTGCCCCACCGTCATCGCATGAGCGTGGCTGCCCAGCACCACGCCCGAGTCCTCAAGAGTCGGGATGGGGTAGGTCGACCCGTCGATGCGGTAGACGTGGACGGGCATGCACGTGTCCTGGCACATGATCAGGAGGAGCTGGCCGGAGAGGATGGCGCTTTCGTGCCACTTGCAGCCGTCAATGGACGCAGACTCGGCCCAGAACCCGAACTCGTCGCTGCTGTCGGAAACACGGACCTTGTCAGTGGAGAGGACGACGTAATCACTGTCGAGGGCCACCTGTGGGGCGATGTCGGTCCGCTGGTCCGGGTCTGCGGGAACCACGAGCTTTTCAGACGAAAGCCAGGAGTCGCCGACGTGATTGAAGACCGTGCAGTACGCGGGCATGTAGGTAGAGGCCTTTCCGTCCGGAACTGTGTACGGGAGCGAGCATAACGCCATGCGATCGACGCTAAACGCCAAACTCACACCAAGGTTGGTCTCTGCCGCTTCCTGCTCCTGAACTGAATACATGCGCGAACTGAACAGCGTTAGGTAACATAGACACGTTGTTAGCAGCGCCAGTATGACTGCAACCCTCATGGAAACGCGCCTCGCAAGATCCTCCAAACGACTCCACGTCGATCAGATCCGATCGCACGAATCGGGGTCTACCGCGCGGCTAAGGCAGAGTAACGTCGCTGCCGTGACTCGTTATTGCATCTCCGCGAATCCTTTACCATCAACAGTGGACATTCTCACCGCCACCGTGAAATCCACAACGATGCCGACGTCGACTCCTGGATCTGTCACCGAGTCCAACAGTACCCGTAAACTTTATCTCATCAGCATCTTACTTATGCCACGTCCCATTCAAAGCAAGGAACACCCGGTACGTGAAGAACAACACCGCGCATACATTCGCCAGGAACAGATGTGCCAGGATGTTGTGGGCCCGGGAGTGCCAGACAGTCAGGAACACGGGCTTGCGGCCCTTAACCAGCTGGGGGAGGGCCCAGACGAGGATGGTGAAGGCGTCCGTGAGCACAGCAAAGATGACCTGCATGGCGCATACGATGGCGGCGTGGACGAGGTCGTTTTGGTTTCCGCCGCCGAAGATAAGGTTGTAGCCAAAAGTGATGAACGTGACGCTGATGATGCAGCTGGAGTCCATGATACTCTCGTTCGTAATGAAGCCGGTGTACAGCTGGTAGAGATCAACCTCCTTGGAGTGCGCGATCTCATCCTGCTCGAACTCGTAGACCCTGTTCGCCGAGAGCTGGAAAGACAGCTGAGAGGCGACATTGGAAACGTTGTCGATCTCAATCTCGTCATGGCCCGGCAGGGGGAAGCCGAGCTCTGCGTCCGACTCGTGGCGGGGTGCGTGTGACGGCTCGTCGGCGGGCAGCTCGTCCGGCGACTCCTCGGAGCTGGTTGACCCCTCGTACGTCGACTCGCGGTGGCGGACAGCGTTCTCCGCCTTGGCCGTGTGGATCTCGGGGGAGTCGGGGTGGGTGACGGTGACCGTCATGGCGGGGAGGGGCGGCGAGTCCGGGTCCTGGCCAATCTCGGGGGAGTCGGGGTCCCGGGTGACAGTGGTAGTAAATGTCTCGCCCTCCTCGGCGGTTGACTCCTCGTCAGAGGTCTCGTCGGCGGGGTGGGTGTACGCGGGGTAGATCGTGGCATGGTGTCTCGTGCGGGATGACCGGACGGCGCCCTTGACCTTCTCCACTGGCCACACAAAGATGAAGTAAAGGGCCTGGAGCATGATAAAGTCGCGCCATAGAGAGGTGAGACGCATTGCGGTGTCGGTGACCATGGTGATGGTCAGCATGGTGAACGTGGAGGTGTATGAGCCGGCGTTGGCGACGAGGACGCGGCCAATCATGGAGCGGAAGGCGACCATGGCAACAGTGGTGGCGAGACGCTGGTTGTTAGGGATGTCGTCCATGTAGATGGCGACAACACGGCCCGTGAACGTAAACAGGGCTGTGAAGATGGGCACGACGACGACACGAATCAGCAGACGAACCGACTGGGCCTCAAAGGAGTTATCCGTCTGGGGATACTGGAAGTACACGCCAATGATGACGACATCGATGAGGAAGAGGGAGAAGAGGAAGGGGAAGTACCAGAAGATGACCTTCCACCACTTGAGTAGGTGTAGGCGGGAAGACATGAAGGCCAGGAAGAAGAGGTAGATAATGGCGCCCAGGTACAGGGGCACGAGGAGGGTTTCGAGGGGGACCCAGCGGCGGAGGAGGGCGGAAGCGAGTGTTGACCACGTGGCGATGATCACGACGAAAACCGCCCAGGGGATGGCGAGCTTGAGCACGCGCTTGCTGAAATAGGCCAGGAGGATTGGGTAGAAGCAGTAGGGGAGGAGGTAGGAGTTGATGATGGAGCTGTCAATGGTGTAGAAGAGAATGTTGTACCAATGCCACTTGTTGAAGTCTTCCTCAAAAATCTTGGCCTGAGACAGGGCCTGGAAGGCAACCCAGAGGATGGTGGGAAGGCCGACGAGGATGGCGTAGAACTCTGTGTGCTGTGTGAGGCGGAGAAGGGAGACAAACGAGCTGGAACACAGCGAGTTGTTCCAAAGCCTTCCACCAGCGATAGACAATAAAGCTGTTGTCGTCGGCAAAACTGGACTTTGAAGCATAAGACATGAGGTTGGACATATGGGATTCACCGCGAGAAGCTCTGGAAGCAGAACGAGCTCTTGGTGTGCGGGGAGCAGAGAAACGAGACAACGAACGAGGTCTTATGGCGTCAACGTGAATGTTTGCTTGTTCCGTCGCATGCGAGCGTGGAGTAATCGCGCTGGCGTGCTCCGTCATTAGGACTTGAAGAGGATTCTTGGGGTAAACGTGCACCTGATTTGTTAGATCGCTTGAGAGAATCAAGGTTATTGGCGGGGTCCAGGACCCTTCTGGTTGTGTCTGTCGACTTTCTTACGGCTCCAAACGGCCCAGCAGAGGTCAAATTTTTTAGACCGCCGGCTGACAAATACGATACCAAAAGCTGGTCTGGATCTCGGTATTGAAGAAGTGAACGAGCAAATAAATACAATAAGCAGGTGTAGAATAACAATATGGGCTAATAGAGCTCGTTGACCAAGAGAGGGATCAGCCGTATGGCAGAAAATGCGACAAAAAGTAGAACTTGTCGACGCTTCCTCCATTCTTTCTCATTCAAGAGATCTTGTCATATTAACAACTCTTTCATCATCTTACCAAGTCATGCTCCATGTAACCTTGTATTCCGTTGGCTTCTGCCTGCGCCATTTGCAGTCGGGCCGTCAGCAGATCGATCTCGCTCCGATCCGACAAAGCACAATCAAGCAGTCGCTCAGCCACGTAAAATACATGAACCGGGGGCACTAGTAGACTGTCGGGGAGCCCCATCTTTTTCTTTCGAATCCACCTCTTTCCAGTCCTCTGATGTCAAAAGATCTCACACTTACTTTCAGGGAATCTTCGTTAACTTTACACGTTTGGCTCAACCTCGAGAGATCCAGCGTCGTAGCCTTCTTCCGCAGGCCTCAAGCTCATGAAAATGGGGTTCAGCCCGGCCGTCTTGGCGATGTTCTTCAGCTTCCGGTCAAGCTTCCCTACAAAGATGCTGGCCTCCTCAATAGCCGCATACATGGCCTCGTGTGCTATAATATCGCTGTGATCGCCGTTCTGGTACACCAACTGCTCCGCCAGGGCGCTGTAGTCGTCGATTGTCCGCTTGTTGATGTACAGCGCCAGGAGGAGGTCCTTGGCACGGGCACGCACGGCCTGGCGCTCCTCTTCCTTCTTCTCCTCGTCCTCGGCCTCGTCCTCCGGTTCTTCGACCGGGATTTCGGGCAGGGGCTTAGTCCGTCTAGTCGGTGGAAGGGACGGGAGCGGGGGCTTCTGTGTGCCCACCACTTGCGGCCAGTGCTCGATGAGGAAGCGTACGATGCCCGTGGCCATGTTGAGGTCGGCGAACTGAGTCTGTGGGTCCTGTGACGGGGAGCGGAGGAGGTTGGGGCCAAAGACAATGGCCAGGTTGGCAGCAGTCATCTTGTTGGCCGCAGAGTGGTTGGAGACCTCGTGGAGCATCTCAAGAATGAGGCTGAACTCCTTGGATTGCCGTGGCGGGAGGATCTCCGTGATGATGTTGTGAAGAGTATTCACGCGCATGGTTTCGTCCTTGTTGATCTCGTAGATGGCCTTGAAGCAGTCGTAGAGCTCGAAAGTAGTAATGGGTTCAGGGAGCTCGCGGAGATACAGCTTCAGGAGAGAGCACACTGTGGCGGCGTCCTTAATCTTTTCCAGGTCGGGGCGCTTACCGTTCTGGTATTGCTTGTAGAGCTTCTGAACTTCACTGCCAGGACCGGGGATGCGGAAGATGCCTTCAACGTCGAGAGCACGGCGCTTGATGTATGATACCGTCTCGATGAGGCACGGGCTTATCTCTTCGCTAGGGAGCTCGTGTACTGTCTTCTTTGCCATTAGTTAGTTACTATCGGGATGGGAAAAGAGCTTAACAAGCGATAGCTGTGTGCGCAAATCTGGCAAAACCACAATTGTCTCCGAGCTCAAAAGGGACGCATGTTGAAGAATAGAGGCTGGGATGCACGTTAAACCTAGCGAATTTACCACTTACTGCCTAATACATATCCGCCTACGCTCAGACCTCCCCCTCCATGGCTCTGAGGCTGCTCTCGACCTGGTGGATGGCGGCCTTATGCTGCTTGAACACGGCCACCCTCACTCTGTGGAGCACCTTATGCCCGTCCTTCTTCGCTATAGCGACGAGGAACTCCTTGCATGACTCGGCGAGGTCCAGTGCGAGTCTAGTAACCAGCAAGACCGGGTCTACCACCGCCCGGTTGACGTGGATGGAGGAGATCCACGAGCCGCGGGTCTTGTGCGTCTGAACTATCGCTGCGCCCGCGTAGACTGTGTCAGCGCATGCCCAGTAGAGCCGGATGAGGGCGAGTGCAATACGGGAGAGTGTCGACTCCACGACACGCACGTTTTGCTCTATACTCCGTGGGAGGCGTACTACTCCGGTAGTGGCGGCTTTCGTGGCTGAAGGGGACGGTGGGGCGTCGATATTCAAGGTTGTGACGGCGACTAGTAATTCGTCCATGCACGAGAGGATGGCGCCATGAAGCGTGGTGACGCAGCGCATGAACTCGTTCTGAGCTGTAACTAATGAGGGAGAAAGTCGCTCAACGATCGATATTA
This sequence comes from Carpediemonas membranifera, assembly GCA_019828565.1. NCBI lineage: Eukaryota > Fornicata > Carpediemonas > Carpediemonas membranifera. Next base: position 347,981 of record JAHDYR010000067.1, on the reverse strand, counting down.
CGTTGGGAAGCTTGCTTTGGTGCTCAATCAGATTATCCTTGGCATAGCGGAGGAGAATTGGAGCACCAAGGAAGAACGTCTCCTCAAAGGTGTCGTATGCCGTTGCGTAACTGCAGAGACGAACCTTTGTTTTGTTCATTCTCGTCTCCTGATCGCTGAGTCCAGATTCGGTATGATCACGCAAACATCAAGCCCGTTCGAAGGACATAGGGAGCTTACGTGCATGTGCCGTTGAGTCCGCCCTTTCGTTTTCCTCAAAATCCCGCTGTGCCGCCCGGTGAGGTTGACCCGCACAATCAGTGTAAAAGACGTAGCGTGACCAAGCAGTGATATCACACATCCCCCAAGCACACAATTGTTGAGTCTAAACCCCAGTAAACACCTCTAAACGCTACAATCGCTGTGACATAATCTGCACCGAACAAAACGCCAGACCGCCCCCTGCTTCGAAGGAGATGAAGCATGATCCGGAGCTGGCGGCATTAGAACGAATGGCAGATACTATGGTGAATATGTCGGCAATGGCCCTTGAGCAGGAAGTGCGTGGCAACGAAACGTCTTCGAGCCTCGCTTCTACCATGCTTCGGAACAGTGCAGCTGTAGCGCACAAGCCACCGAACTTCACCACCTTCAAGGCGACGATGCCCGAGAAGAACATCGACAAGGCCCGCGCTGTTGCCGACCAGCTCAGCCGCCTCGTCCTTCACAACAGAACTGGCCTTCAGCACTACTACGTGAGCGAAGTCGACGGGGTCTCCTCCATGTCGTTCAGCACTGCCTGGAGCTACACCTCAACGGACTGCCGCTGCATCGGTAACGGCGACGTGCCCGAGTCGCCGCCGCCCTCCCCCCCCCGGCGGCGGAAGAGGAAGCATTTGCCCCCGCACATGCGTGTAGCTGATGCGATCGAGCGCCCTAGTACTGGTAAGACGGGCCGGCAGTTCGAGGGGAGCGTGGTCGGGTCGCCCCTGACAACACCGCGGGGCGGCCCAGTTCCTGTGGCCACAAGCCTGTCAAGACCCTCGACCGCGGGAACCATGCAGCCCTCCACGGCTAGGAAGATCCACACAGCACCGCAGGCTGCAGCCCTCGGACGAACTGCGTTGGCCGCACTGAGAGCCTATCTTGAAGGCAACGACCTTGCAGACGTGATGACAATTCAGCGTGTGGGGCAAGTAGTGGTCAGGCCGGGTCCCAGGTCGCCTCCGAGGCGTGTGCCTGGAGGGTCAACCCGCCTCCGTCCGAACACGAGGGAGGGGCGGCCCAGCACGGTGCAGGTTATGCTGGACCTGCCCAAGGTGCAGCACGCCAACCCGGGGGCGGAGTGACGGTGCTGTTACATGATATTATACTCGTAAACTGGGCGATTCCGGACGAAAAGGTGGCCGTGCAGGGTCGAACCACAGTCGGAGAGAGAAGGCGTCTGGTCAGGGGCAGACTCCGCTGGCTGAAATGGAGAAAACCGTCCTAACGTTGTGGACTGACTCACCAGTGACTTTGCCCCGCGTTGATCGGTCGACTGTGCCGACTCCGCCGATCAACTGATGAGATGTCATTTTGCAGCATCATTGAATACAGAGCAGGAAGCATGTCCTCGCAGTTTGAACCATACACTGATAACGGTGGCACCGTAATAGCTGTTGCTGGCGAAGATTTCGTCATAATTGCTGGCGATACGCGCCTCACACAGAATTCGTACTGCATTGCCTCAAGGAACGTCTCTAAGGTAGCAAAGATGTATGTTATTCACGTATAACACCATTACACAGCACTGACAACATATTCATTGCCTCAGCTGGCATGCAAGCCGACATATTCACGCTCCAGAAGAACCTTCTTCTGCACTCGAAGCAGTTCAAGCAGGACACCGGCGCGGACATCAGCCTCAGCGCGTTCTCCCAGTACCTCGGCAACACCCTCTACGGCCGGCGATTCTTCCCCTACTACACGTTCAACATTGTTGGTGGCATCAAACCTGACGGCACAACGGGAATCTTCGAATACGACGCTGTAGGGAACTTCCAGGAGTACAAGTGCTCATGCGCCGGCTCAGCGGCGAGCCTGATGTTCCCTCTGCTCGACAGCCAGATGAAGGGCCGCAAGACACCCATCCCGTTCGACGAAGCCCTCGGACTTGTCAAGGACGCCATCACGAGTGCGGGTGAGAGGGACATCCACACAGGTGACTTCGTGAAGATCCACGTGTTGCGGCGGGGTCAGGCGCCCGAGGAGACGACGTTTGAGCTCAAGCAGGATTAGACGGTTTTATAAAGATGTTTCACCGCTCTTGCGGCGTCCTGGAGGGTACGGCGACGTGCAGTTTATGACGCTGGGCGGGAGGAGCAGATGATAACAATCAAACGCCAGGCTGATGGACACATGAAGTTGGATGCAAGTCCCACTGCAGCCGAGAAAGAGGAACAAAAGGCGCCCGATACACCAAAATTGAAAGAGGAGGCGCAAGAGGATGCACCAGCTGTTCCCACGAATGAAGCTGAGGCTATCGAAGCTCTCCACGCAGCTTTTCACAACGTACTCGACCGTCTCCGTGAGACTGATCAGTACGGCCTCTTCTCGAGCCCGATCACCGAAGAAATTGCGCCAGCGTACTTCCAAGTCATCAAGCGCCCCATGGACTTCGGGACAATGGCTGATAAGGTGGATGCCCACCACTACAGCACCGTTGAGCAGTTTATCTCTGACGCGCTCCTCGTCCCAGACAACGCCATGCGGTACAACATGGAGGGCAGCGAGATCTACCTCATATCGGCCGCTATACGGCAGCAGGTCTTGGATACACAGGCCGAGCTGATAGAGACTGTAGCTGCATACCGCTCCCTCCTGCCTGGGTATGCCGTGGAGGAGCTCAGGGCTTCATTACCACGAGACATACTCGATTTCGTGGCATACGTGAGAACGAAGGAAAGGGATGATTCTATGCTCTCTGGAATGGTCGCTACTAAGCTCCTGGCCGAGCTTTCTGAGCTAGAGCACCGCATGCAGACCGACCCCGTCGGCGTCACCAAGGAGAGGTCATTTGATGCTTTCATTACAAAACTCAGGACAGCTTTCCCAGGCCTGACCCAGCGCGAGCGAAAAGTGCTCCGGGACCGGGCAGTGGGGGTCGAGGCCCGGCCTGCGCCCATGCAGGTGGCCCCGCCCACGGCAGGGGGGTCAACCCTGCCGATGTCTCTTGCCCGGGCTGTTGATTTACTGCAGTTTAATATAATAGCTGCTCCTGGACCTAGGAGGCTTTGCATGAGGGCGAATAGTGTGTTTTTGAAAGAAGTGCGGGGGCTGGCCCAGCGGCAGGGTCTGAAGAGATGCCAGTGAGTGTCCCACAGTTATATAAATCATGTAGCGCCATAATCTGAGCGCATTAATGCTGCTGATAGGATGGCTCCAGTGAGCACTAGCCAATATCTGTTACCGTAACAGACAATCTTCTACAATCATTGTCTGCACGCCTCCCAGCTCAACCCCGAGACTGGAAAAGAATAGGGAAGGCTTGAGTGGAAAGGAAGGCCTAACGCCCACTGCGAAGACACTGTCAAACATTTTGTTTCTTGCGCTACTTTCATGTCGATGACTCGAGGGTCGCACCCTGCTGTCGGCCTGGTGATGTCTGCTGGTGTGGAACTGGCGCTGCATATATCGCTCCCAGCGCTCGGTTCGGTGCTTACCCTACTGGCTGTAGACTCCCCGCCCGCCGACGCCAGCTGCAAAGCATGTCACCGTGAGTCACGATCCCAGTAGAGCCACTGTCGATCTCTCTCCTTACCTCTCCATGCCATGTTCTATCCCCGTCTGCATCATTTATAGCTCATCCGTCGTCATATCCTCGACCTCCTTCACAGGCTCCTTCTCTGCCTCCTCTGCCACGTCAGCGAAGCTGTCAACGAGCTTCTCCAAGCTCTTCATGTTGTTTCTCGCCTTCTTGATGCTCTTCTCGACCATGCCCATGAGCTTCTCTACGTCGTCACTCCCACACATGTCGGATGGCGTGTGCACCTGGGCCTCGATGTCGGCAATCTCAGTCTGGATCGTAAGAACCGCAGAAGCAATCTCGTCGTATATCCGCCGCTGCCGGCCGACACTGTCGCATGGAGTACCCTTACGGATCTTGGCGAGCAGGCCCTTCTTGCCGTCGTTGTGGCACTCGGCCTCGTGTGCCTCGAGATCTGCCATCATCGTAGTCGTCGTCTCATTGATCGTCTGGACATCATTCTGAGCAAAAACTGCGCGTTTGGCAACCTTTGCCTGCGATGCCCTACGACTCCGACCAGGCTCGGCGGCGGCGTTTAGCTGGTCCAGGAGCATCTGCTGGCCCTCGGTCCGCTCCCGAAGGCACTGGAGGATTCCGTCGACGGGGCACTTCGGGAGGGCAAGGAGCGCCTCAACGCCGTCCGAAGCGGCCTCGTGGGCGGCCTCGAACACGGCGAGCTCGGTCGGGCACAAGGTGGTTGAGATCTCATCCTTGTCGGCATACACCGCGTTTTCAAGCGCGTTGGCAACGGCGTCGAGTTTCTCTCGCGCCTCACCTACTTGCCGGAAAGTCGTCAAAAACTCAGAAATGCCGGAAACAAGCTGTGTCTCGGGCCAAGTCGGACCACAACGCCCGGTACACGCGACAGTTGCCGGAATCTTGTGGCGTCTCAGCGGGAACGACGGCTTTGCGGGGACCTTGGCCGGTGCGGGCATGGTTTCATTCTCCCCGTGCTCCACGGCGTCCCACTCGACCTTAGCCTGCGCGTTCATGTCCCTGATGACGTCCGCAGCCATGCGCCACACAGCTGTGGCGTTCGCCTTGGCTTCCTCCGAGAGCGTGAGCTTGGCCTCCACGGAGACGTCGAGGTCAGTAACACCCCCGTCCGGGGCCGTGCGGCCGCTGACCGTGGCTGTGGTGGTCACATTGACCTCGGTGGCGTTCACCGACTGGCGTGTCGCATAGGCGGTGATCTGTCTCTCGAGAGAGCTCTGGTCGATCGTCGCATGGCAGGGCGTGGAGCCGTGCACGTTGGTAAGTGTGAAGTCCGTGTCCGGGAGGACGGCAGAGAACTTCTGGCCGGCCGGGTCTGACTCGGCGGCCAGAGTTAGAGTCGAGTTGGATGAAGTCAAGTCGAGGCCGGAGGAGAAGATGTCGCTGGCGTAGATCTTGCGGGCAACAACGAGCGGCGAGATGGAGGCGCAGTAGAAAGCCCCGCCGATGGCTGCAGCCTCCTCAGCGTTGACAAAACGGTCGAGCTGGCCCGACCACTTGACCTTACGCGAGGCAAAGACCTTTTCAAGGGCCACAGTCACCGAGTCAGCGATCGCGGGCACTCTGGCCGACCCGCCTACTGGGATGACCGCGACGGCCTTGACACCGGCTTTCTTGCCGACCGCAGACTCTGCCCAGGTTGTGACAAAGTCAGTGATGGACTCGACCATCGGCTGCATCATTGTGACAAGTTGGTCACGAGTAAGTGTGATGATCAGATCATCCTCGCCGTTGATGGCTTCAACCACAATTGTCACCGTCGACATAAGTGTCAGCTTCTCCTTGGCGGAGGCCGCCTCAGCCTGGATCCGGGCGGCCACCCTGGGTACAGAGGTGTCGATGCCCTGCTTCTCCGCAGCCTCAGACATGTATTCAGCAATCAATTGATTGATGTCACGCCCACCGAGAGGAATGCTCGCGGCGTGTGAGACCGAGATGTTTTGGGCCGATGCATGGTCGACAATGGTGGCCAGTGCGAGTGCGGTGTGGCTGTGGCCCACGGTGAACACGGTGACATGCTCGGGTTTGAGGAACTCCCGCTTCATGGCGTATGCTACGGCCACAGCGAGCGGCTCGGAGATAACACCGGTGACAGTGACGCCTGCTGTCTCAGCAATAGCAGTGAGAGCGCCTCGCTGAGCTGGTGTGGCGGTGGCCGGTGCGATGAGGCAAGACGGCATGCCTTCCTGGTCCTGGGCGATGTCTGAGGCCTTCGACATCAGGGCCGCGAGGAAGTGGACCTTGGTGAGCTCTCCGAGGCCGGCCACCGAGACCTCTGGACTGTGGCCGGTGGGATCCACGGCGTCGGCAACGAAATCAATCATCCCGCTCGTCGGGAAGCGGTTGTAGGCTACAACGTCGCCAACTGAGAGGATTCCGTTCTTCATTGAGACCACGCTTCGTGTGCTACGCTTTGACTGCTCGTTAAGGACGATATCGAGCTCGCGGCCCTTAACATAGCCAATCCTGAAAGAATGGTCCCCGATGTCAATACTATGGATCGTAGTGCACGCACAAAGAGTGATGCATGCGATAATAACAAATAGACCCGCGTGATTGCGGATATAAGCCATGCCTTGCGGGTAACACGCAGATTAGCCGTGCTGACGTTTGGTGACGTCATGAGTGATTCTGCAGCACAGAATGACAGCAGAGCGGCTCTAGCCACATATACACCACCTGAAGCCCTCAGCGAGCCAGCTGTTCGCCATAACCCGACCTGAGTCGCAGTGTCGAGTGAAGCGTCCAATGACAGCCCAACCCGACACCATCACTCGAACGCGATCAAATAAACACAGCTTCGGCGAGTATTTACGGTAAAAGTTTAAGCTACAGACAGATCGTCGATCCAGTACAGGTGGATGCAGGGCAGATACTCGTCGGGGTTCATGCCCAGCTCCTCGAGCTCCGCCGCATCGTCCACAACCCCGTTATCCTCAAGAGTCTTCTGAAGGTCAATCAACTTCCCCGCGTGTTTGGCCGCGTATGAGAATGCGTGCTTGTTGAACGCCAGGTACCTAGTCATCGACTCGCCCACAGACTCCTCAGAGGGCACCTCCAGCACATGCTCGTGGCCAGTGAGTGTATTAACAAGCTTGATCTTGCGGGTCTTCTTGGACAACTCGCCGATGACGTACTTCTTGTTCCTCCACCATGGGCCGGTGGCTGCAAACGACATGTCTATGTCTGTACCGGGTCGGAGGGGCGGGGCATGGAGCAGCGGCCCCATGGGAAGGTGGTACGTCCGAATGTTGGACGCGGGGTCCACGTACGTCTTCAGCTGTGTTAGGGAGATTGGAGATACAAACTGTGCCTGAAAACTGGTCAAACCAGTGCGAAATGTCACTTCCAGCGTTTTCAATGAGGAGCTTGACGTCTGCTGTCTGGTTTTCGGACAAAAGGGTCGTCAAATTCAGCACTTTCCCAAAAATAGTGACATAGCAATCGCTTGGAGTGTTATGTGTAGCAACTTCTGCCATTGTATACCAATGGCGCGCATAATCTGTTGCCATTGGGTTCTTTCTCGAAGGTTTTTGGGGCAAAACTGCGAAACCAACCATGGGACGGAATGACCCTCTCAGGGCAGCAGGCAGGCTCTAGAACGAAGCGTCGAGCACAGCACTCCCATTTTTAGCCATTTTCTATGACCGCTGGAACCGGAGCTTGTCACCTCTCAACCTCAACCATTCCAGAAAAACCATGCAGGCCATCCACACGTTTGAGCGGTGTCGTGTCGAGGATATGCTCCCACATGCAGCCAAAGTAAACGATTAACCACTCCTCGATGCCGTTGACCTCGTAGCGCTTGGATGTGTAGTGAACCCCAATGTCTGCTGTTGATATTTGTCATGAATTTGTGTAGGGTTCATGTTGTTTGTTCATTTTTTACCAAATACTACAGCCTCATCATCCCCGCGAGGTTCTGGCACACGTTCTTGTACACCCACGTGTCGCCCGTCAGCCGCTTGAAGTGCAGCACGTATAGCTGCTCGAACTTGCCCAGCTTGCACACCTCGACCTCGAAGCGGATCGATGTGTTGGGCTCCTCGCACTTGAGGGCGTACGGCTTGATCTGCTTCATGCGGACCGAGTTCTTCTTGAGCACCGCCTTGACCTCTGTGAGGATCTGCTTCGGAGTCATGCCCGACGTCGTCTCGACGTTGAAAGCGCCGTTGTACGACTCCACCTCGCGGTCCGTGGGGTGGAACGGCCGCTCCGAGTTGCTGGGCGGGGCGCCGACAGCCATAGAGGCGCGGCGGGTGCGTGGGGGCCCGGTGGGCGAGGGGGCTTCCTTGCCAGTCTTCGCGGCGTCTGCCTTACGGGCGAGCTCGGCGACCTTGGGGTCACCCACTGCGACCGAATGCCTTCTGGCGCTGGGCTTGGCCTTCGGCGGGTCCGTGGCAGGCGGGACAGATCTGTCTTTAGACTTGGTCGCGGGGGTCGTGGCCGCGAGAGAGTCAGCGTCGTATTCAGTGTCCTCACCGATGGCACCGAGGTCCGAGATCTTCTTGTCCTTGCGGACTGGGGTGCGGCTCGGGTCAGCCTCACGGCCCCGGCCCGCGGCCTTCTCCCTGGCATCCTGCTCCCTGCGCAGCTTCTCCTTGAGCAGGTAATATGTGGCTGTGACCTGGTTGTGCTTGTTGCCCTGCAGCGACCGCAGCGCGTAGTCTGGGTCAAAGTCAAACTGGGTTAGTTGTTTGACCACGTCCATGTCGATCGGGGCCTCGGGGTCGAGCTCACCGTCGCGGGAGTCCTCGGCGTCGTTGTAGAGGTGCCACCAGGGGTGCTCTCTGATCTTAGAGATCGTGATCCGCTTGGCTGGGTTGACAGTGAGCATGCACTTGATCAGATCCTTGCACTCGGGCGAGAGGAACGAAGGGAGCTTGTACCGGCCATGCGTGATCTTGTCGTATAGCGCCTTTGTGTTCTGGTCCTCGAAGGGAAGGTAGCCGCAGACAAGGGCGAAGAGGAGCACGCCCGTGGACCAGAGATCAGCGGCCGTGCCGTCGTACTCGCGGCCGAGGATCATCTCGGGGGCGGCATAGCACTGGGTAAGCGTGGTCGTGTGGGACAAACGGGAGAGCCGCAGGCGGTCTTGAGGTAGGAGCCGCGCTTGATCATGTTGGAGAGGCCGAAGTCGATAATCTTGATGTTCTTGTTCTCGTCCAGAAGGAGGTTCTCGGGCTTCAAGTCGCGGTGGATGACGCAGCGCTTGTGGCAGTAATCGAGCCCGGCGATGATTTGGTGGAAGAAGCGACACGCCTCCTTCTCGCGGACACGCTTGCGGGCAACGATGTAGTCGAAGAGCTCGCCGCCTGAGACGTTCTCGACGATCAGGTAGATGTGCTTGGGAGTGTCGATAACCTCGAAAAGACGAACAACGTTCGGATGGTTGAGCAGCTTCAAGATGTGAATCTCACGAGTGATACGCTGCATATCGGCAACGTCTACGATGCGGTCCTTCTCGAGGATTTTTAAAGCGGCCTTGCCGCCTGTGAGAACGTGGGTTCCTAGTTTCACCTTTCCAAACGTTCCCTGCCCCAGAGTTTTGCCGATAAGGTAGTTACCGACCTTCTTAACACGCACTGGGCGTGAAGAAGGCGTCTGGGATCCAGGGCTTTCTCCCTGTTGCGGCATTAAGTTGGTTAGTTCTGTTCATGCTTTTTTTCTCGCAAAAGAGATTGGCTGACTCAGGCCGGATTCCACGATATTACGAAACATTCATAGTCTCCAGGGCAGACCGTATATCCTATGACTCTTTTTTCGAGCTCAGAAATTAGTCTGGAGCGTAATGGAGAAAATTAGCTGTGATTCTTGACCGCCGCGAAAACTGTTGACTTAAATCACACTGTCATGCAAGTTAATCGCATCGCACGTGTTACTGAGTGCGCTTGCGTGCATTGACTGGGTGAATGCGCAACAAGCAGGATTCAAGATGTCGCCGTTGTATGTGTGCCTGCTTCCTACTCCTTTATGACTGCTAATACAAGAAGACAACGGTTCGAACTGTCATGGCTTGGTGCAATACGACGTAAAGGGGTTGCTAGTGACCGGAGAACTCGATTCATGCAGTCTTTTCTCCGGTTGGCTTGTGGTGGACGCCTTGAAGCTGGTGAACTTAACTTAGAGCTTCGAATGTGATGACGCACGAAATACCTTTAAATGACTATATGTTCGTTGTTCCATTTGGCTGCTATCGGCCTTGATGTTGATTATTGATGATATTGCAAGAAACTGCAACGAGATGCCATCGGCGGCGCCCCGAAATGAGTCCCGTGCTGCTATTATAGACTTCAATTACGGGCGAGAAGAAATCATTACTGCAACTGCCAGCTGGAGAGTCATTATAGTGTTGTAGTGTTGTGATTCCAACTTCGACACATGGGTGTCGTCAAGTCGAGCATTAAACTGCACATCGATCCAATCATCCATATAGACGTGCCATCGACGAGTTAGTCCCCCGGCGCAGTAATGCAAGCCCATGGCAGGCGATCAAGAACACACAAGTTTCTCAGCAGCATCCTCGATTGAATGAACATGATGACCCAGGTTGCTGGAGCATCGCTGATCCTGAGCTACCTCATCTAGCTGCCTGAGCACAGCAGAAATCCGTGGGTTTACTCCATATCAACATCGCCCTCCTCCTCGGGCTGGGCCTCAGCCTCGCCTTCCTTCGCCTCAGCTTCGCCCTCAGCCTCCTTCTCGGCCTCGGCCTTCTCCTCCTTGGGCTCGGGCGGTGGTGGTGGCGCGTGCAGTGCTGTGTACTTCTCGACGATTGGCGCGGCGAGGGCCTTGACTTGGTCCATCTTCGCGGTCAGGGCGTCCATGGTGGCCTCCTCGCCCTCCTCCGAGTACAGCCAGTCCTCCACGCCCATCAGCGTGCTCTTGATGGCCGACCGCTCCTCCTCCGTGGTCACCTCGGTGTACTTGAGGTCGAGGTCGTCGGACATCGAGTAGACGAAGCTCTCGAGGTCATTGCGGAGTGTCGCGATTGCTACCTCCCGCCGGTCGATGTCGTTCAGCGACTGCTCCTCCTTGACGTACTTGCAGATCGCCGCCCCGGGGATGCCGGCCAGCTTCTTGCCCATGGGGAGCGGCCTGAACGTCTTGCGGGTCTTGGTCACCTTCTCCTCGATGAATTCGGGCTCGGGCGCCTTAGGGGCCTCCTTCGACTCCTCCTCGGTCATCGGCACGTCCTCGTCGCCGGCCTCAGGGGCGGGCTCAGGCGTCGTCTCAGCCTCGGGCTTCTCCTCGACGGGCTTGGGCTTCTTGACGACCTCCTCGTACGTCTCAGTGACCTCCATCGTGCTCTCCGACACGTCGAGCACGCCACTGCGGTCAAGTGTCACGTGTACCTTCACCTTACTCTTCCCCCCGTCCGCGGTCGGCTTGACACCAGTCAGGTTGACTGCCGCGAGGAAGGTGTGGGTCCCGGCGTTGGGGAGGGCGGCCTGGTCGGCGTAGTGCAGGTATACGTTGAAGTCCTGGCTCCGACGGAATGTCACGGCCCTCGTCATCGGCACCTGGCACCCCCGGTCGAACGCCATGAGCTGCTCGAGGTCCTCGGCCGCCACCGCGGCGTCGCTCTCCATGGGCTCTGCGGGCTTGACCCCCGGCTTGGCCCAGACCACCGTGACGGGGTTGAGGTTGTAGTCGTGGACGGCGACGGTCTGGTTCAGCCTAAAGTGCGGGGAGATAAAGGCACCTTGGAGGGCCGCCCCGTTGCATATGCACTCCTCGTTGTTCAGGGTCTGGTGCAGGTCCTTAGAGGAGCCCATGCCGAGGGTCCGGGCGAGCTCGTCCTGCACCAGGGGCATGCGGGCCGCCCCACCGATCACCTCGAACGCAGAGACCGACCCGTCCAGCGGGTTGGCGATCTTGGCCATCTCGAGGGCGCGGCGGACCATGGGCTCGATGCGGGCAGTCACCTCGGCACCGAGGGCGGCGAGGTCCTCGCGGGAGACTCTAAAGTGCAGGTCGAGGTCGTTGATGAGGCACTCGACGTTGAGGGGAGCCTCGTTGTTGGCCGTGAGGAGCTTCCTGACGCGCTGGACGCCCTGTACGAGCCTCTGGGCCGCCTTGGGGTTCTCCATGATCTTGACACCCGTGTGCTTCTCCTCGAACTTGTCCGCAAAGTGCTGGGCGAGGATCTGGTCGTACGAGCGGCCACCGAGCCACTCGTCGTGGGAAACACCCTCGACTACGAGCGACGCCTTGCCCTCCACGGCCGTGAAGGACATGATGGCGCATGTGGCGGAGGCGTGGCCCATGTCGAAGAGCATCATGCGCACGGGCTTGTCCGTGAGGGCGGCGAAGTTCCGGCGGAGCCATGTCACGCCGGCCGCGGCATGCTCGGACAGCAGCTGGAGGCAGTTGAGCCCAGCAATCTCCGCAGCGGCAAGGAGGGACTTGCGCTGGTTCTGGTCCCACCAGGAGGGGATGGTGATGACGGCGTCCCACGAGCTGGGGACGGTGCCCAGCTTGTGGAGGTTGTCAGCGTTGGCGACGTCGCGCATGCAGGAAAGAAGCATGGCGGCGATCTGCTCGCAAGATAAGACGCGATCAGTATCGAGGTAGTTAACGCAGAAGCCGACAAAGCCATCTTCCATCTCGACTGTGCGGAAGGGGAGCAGCGACAGCTCCTTCTGCACATTGGCATCGGCGTACTTGCGACCGATGAGCTGCTTAACGGCATAGAAAGTGTTCTGCCACTTGCTGTTCTTCCTCTGGTTGGCCTGTTCGCCAATGAAGCGCTGCTTCTCGTCGAACGTGACGCAAGCGGGCGTAGCACGGTTTGATGCTTCATTAACGAGGATATCTACACCACGCTGCCTCGCAATACCAACCAGAAGGTTTTCAGAGCCAAAATCGATACCTAAACAGGGCATCTACTATCAAACGTTCTTGAACTCGAAATGCATCCGGCAAATGCATCCCAAGTTCACCTCAGCATCGACTCTAACTGCGATCCATCGTGCACAGCGCTACAATATGTAGCACGAACGACATCACTTTTTGGCCAGGCAGTGTCGGCAGTGCCAACCCCCATGAAGGAGAAAGAAGGCGTGCCACTCATACATATGAGTAATATTCCGTAAATCAACCGCTTTATATCACCATTCCTAAGCCTCCTAGTTCTGAACACCGCGTGTCAGAGTAGCCGCCCCGAAAACAAAAATGGGGCAAGTGATCGCAGTAAGAACGATGACGGGGACGATTAGAGAGAGGAATAGGTCCTCGACGCCGATAACGTACCGGAGAATAACGCACGCAAACATAGATACGGATGTGCTCACAATAAGGGCCATGATAAAGCCGATAATGGACACAGTGATTAGATACTGCGTGCCCCAAGCCATGTGGCTGTATGCTCGCCTGAAGAAGCAGACTGTAACGGCGGAAACAACGGATAGAATGAAGAAGACGGCCATGCAAGATGCAATGTCGAGCGATGCACGCTGCAAGTTGTTGAATTCAGGCATAATGTCCGAATCGGTATACAAGGAATCAAAAACCGCTGATGAGAAAACAGCGACGACGAAGGAAAGCATGCAAGCGACGATAGAGATCCAGACGTCAGTCCCACGGAGCTTCAACCACTCCAGTGGTGGCTTAGTTACCCATACCATATTCGCAGTATCATCGTCTACCTTTGTAGCCCCTCCTAACAGGTCGTAACCAGAATTCGACATTTCCCTCTGGCATAAACTTAATTTATATACGCTCACGTAAACATCAGCAAAACCCCCCGCTTATTGTCGAGCAAGTGGTTCTCACAGAAACTGAAATGCCGCAGCAACATCCCCACTTTGTCACTTAGCACGGCTGGCCCCGACAAGGGCAGACAACCTGCCGAGACTCAAAATCACCGAGCAGCACGCCACGGAAGAGGACTACTCCAAGTACAGATGCTCCACCTGCTGTAGGAGTGAGCCATAGCTGCACTGTCATAACACACAGACGTGCAAATCATGTTTACGGATGGCACGACTTTCAACAACTAATCGACAGTCACGGCCACCTACAGCTAGAAGAGTACAGGAGAAAGAATCTGAGGTCTGCCTCGCCACATAGCATGTGTCAGACAGCCGTCTTGATGACTTGAGACCGATCCTGCCGCAGCCTCATCTGCCGCGCCGACCCCGACCCCGTCCTCGGCCTCTTACCGGCCTGCCCGCAGGCTTGGGCTGGGTTCTGCTGACCATAGCCATCTCGAACATGCTCAGCCGCTTGGGAGCGGGCGTTTGGAGCGGCGGGGTACACGGCTTAGCCACAGGAGCATGCTGAGGAACGGCAGCAGTATCCGTCACAGAAACATGTACACTCTGCGATACAGAAGCCGTATTCTCCGGCTGGCCCATGCCCCCATTCTCTTGGCCCGCCCCAGCTGACTCATCCACGGCCTGTGACGTGGACAGCTGAGGATGGACAATAACATTGGGGGGCAGAGACTTCACCTTAGCACTCACTGATGCCTTCCCGCCGCACAGTGTGCAGCAGGTGAAGGCTTCTTTCGCCCCAGTCTGGGTGAGGGGCTTTATCGCTATGGTACCGGTGAATTCAGAGCCGCAGACGTGGCAGAAACGGAGACGCACGGACATATGAAGAGCTGGGGTGAGATATGATGGTTTGAACAAACAGATGTCGCTCCTTTTGGACAGGATGAGAAGCTGGCGGCTGTGTGAGAGAATTACAGCGTTTTGCGGGAAACAAACAAGTATTCCCTCCGTAGAGACGGAGGTAATGCACGCTGATGGCAAAGTGCCATCAAATACTGCATCTGCTGGAAAGATGCTTGCATTTGAGGTTTTGCCGAGTTTGACCACTTTTCTCCATTTGCTGCCGATACCCAGAGAGAGTGCGCACAACGACATGCTGCGCTCCAAGCCCCAGATCCCGGTGGTTCCTTCGCCTCGGGCGACATGCGCAATTCTGTCAGAACCGGTGGTCAGGGTATGCTCGGCACTGGCCAATGGCTACTACACCAATTACAGCAGGAACAAGAAGAATTGCTCAATCAGCTGGATGAGATGGCTGAGCAGGAGGAGGAGGAGGAATTAGAGCGGCAATACAGAGTTTTGAACAATGTTCTGGCCAAAATAGATGAAGAAGACGAGAGACGGCGACAAGAAGAAGCGTACGTCACTCCATTCCCAAACTTACAAAGCGCGAGCGATGAAATGCTTCGCTACACCCACTCCAGATTCAGCCCTGTGTTCAGAACCACCCAGCACAGCCAAGCACGGCTCAGCCCAGTCACCAAGAAGAGCAGCCGGTACCAGATAGACACGACCGGCACGGAGATCGCCGTGGAGCATCCCTTCTCCCCGATGCAGTTTACCGAAGTCGACGAGCTCACTGGCCCCGAGCCCGGCCGTGAGGGTGTGCCCCTGTTCCCTGCCGACGACGAGGTAGAGCAGGTAGTTTCATTCGACCCGCCCCCGAAGCCTACTGAAGCCCCAGCCCCCGAGGAGACGACAGTAGACTACGACTATGTCATGGGCCACCTGCCCCTCGTTGACATGCTGCTCGGCACAGACGGCGAGGACCCAGACTACGCGGTGAACGAGCAGGACGAGCGGCAGCTGGCTGGCGACACGGGCGATGACTTCCGGAACGCCCTCAACAAGTTCCGGGAGATGGCCGAGCGGGAGTCCCTCGTTGTGGTCGGGGAGACCGCCATCAGCAAGGTCCGAATCCACTTCTACACCATGGTTTTCTCGCACGTGCTCCTGGCGTTGTTGAAGGACGTTAAGACACAGAGGAGGAAGGAGATGAAGCGACTCATCCCAGCGTTCGTTGAGCGGACTGGGGCGTGGCTGGCACCATGCACGAAGTCTTTTGTGCATAACATGCTTGCTTTTCCACACACATCTATTTTTCTGAAAACCGGCTTCTTCGCTGAGCTTACACAGACGGCGAAGACTAAGGAGAAGTACGGTATTAGACTCAGGGTCAGACTTCGCACACTGTTTGACTCCATGGACTCGATTTTGGAAGCCGGAATCCCTTCGCCAATTTTAGACTTTTTCGGCCTCTTTCTCACTAATCCGGCAGTCGACTTCAACGTTCCACACCGCACCTTCGCCTTTGAACGAAAGTGCCTCAGACTCCAGCAGCACGGCGTATTTCAATCAAAAGCCACTCTTGATGCATATCTACGGGACGGCATATACTTCTCCCAGACGGACGCCTGGGCCCTGGAGATGAACGGGGGAGACACATCTGACGACAACAAGACACGCATGACACTCGCCACTAAAATGCGGGCAGCCGTGAAGAAACGGAAAATGGAGGACGTCATGTGCGTGGTGTCGGCAGTGATGGACCGGAGCACGCACAAGCAGGGGATCGTTCACCCTTTGCTGACAACGTTCGTGTTTGTCCATGCACTCGGCCATGAAGCGCTGCTCAATCGGTCAAAAGATTTGATCATCTCACAGGAGGCGGAGGAGGCATTCCGGCAAAACATAGCGTTCTTTGCGTCACTGATCATTCACATGGCGTTCTCAGCGCTGGACAACCCGGTCCCTACCGACCTGCCCATGCGAGACGACATGGCCTCATCCAAGACTGTCACGAGGACCGTGGCCGAGTGCCTAAGTCAGGACGACTGGGACGCGTGTGTGAAGAGGATGCGGGGGTTTGTGGTGCGGCTCCACACTGCTGTCATCCGGCACATCAACAAGGAGTGAGTCGACCCGATATTATGTTATTAGGCTCAGGCGATTTATGATAAATACCGGGCCACCAGCACAAACTTCCTTTTCATTCTGATACACGGCTAATATACGGTTGTGATGAGGCTTACGAATTGATGTTGAATTAGAATGTTAAAGACTTGAGGATGGGTAAGGATGGCGTGGCCCCTCCGGGCCCCCACAGCTAGTGTTTGAGGATTTAACGGTGCTATTGCACCCTATAACAATAATAACTTAGAAGAAGTAGCCAATCACCTTACCACCAATGCCCTTCTCAGCGGCCTCGTGGTGGGTCATGATGCCCTTAGAGGTGGACAGCACGATGTGGCCGAAAAGACGGGAGGGGAGGAGGCGCTGGACCCATTGTTCGATGTCCTCGTGAGCAACGTCGTAGCGGGGAGAGATGACGCGGGTTTTGTTGAGGCGGCCGATCAGGTTAACGCAGATCTTGCCAGCGCGGTGGTCATCAATGACAGTGAAGTCGCCGATGTAGCCGTGCTTCTGCATGAGGCCGAGGAAGTGAACAGAGACCTTGGAAGCGGGACGGCACATCACCTGGCGCTTACCACGGCGCTCAGCATTGACGATGGACTGGAGAGTATCAGCAAGAACGTTCACACGCATTAGGATAAACGATAAGCGACCTGTTCCGGCGGGTTTTCGTCATCGTGGCAAAAATGGTCTGAACTAAATGTGGGGACCAGGGCAGTTTAGCACAGTATTAAAGCCATCCAGATCACTATCACACTGAGTTCAGCAGGTTAGACAGGCATACTTGTCGTTTCCACTCAGACCTCTTGTCGATGTCTGCACCTTGGCTTCAATTCAGCAGTTGGCATGGACTGTCGCGAGTCACAAGAACTTCTTTATTAAACAACGATGGTCTGGCCACGCATGCAAACAGGCGAGTTCCGACCGTCAACAAGTCGACTTCTGAAGCCACCATTGAGACCATTCGGAGTCGACTCCGAGTTTTCCGGATGAACGACATCGATCAGCGACCTCTCTTGAGTTAGACACGCAGACATACCATGCTGATCGTGGTCTATTTTGGCGATATACATGCACACATGTCGATATGTATCGCACGAAACATGATGCTAGATGTACCTGGTGGCACTTTCCCAGAGACATCGGGACCACGGTCTTCGTACAGATGACTATAACGCCTATCAAAAGTACTGCTCCCGCCGTTTGGGAACCATCAGAGCTGGGCTGAAGAAGGATTCATTCGCTGTGCCCAGTGTGAGCAAGGAAGCCGTTGAATCCGACAGCCTAGTGAAAATCTCGGATAATAGGCAGCTTGAGTTCCTATTTGTAGCATGCGAGCGCTCTTGGGCCCGTGCTATGGCTCTCCGTGACCCCCCGAAGCGGGAAGAGGGCATCGACCCCTCAATCGCCGACATCCGCGCCCGCCACAGGCACCACCAGCAGGTGCGCAAGCTTCGCAAGGCTTGTCGCATCGCGTCTCTTATCCAGCGCTACACTGCGGCGAGGGATGACCCCGCGATGGCTGCCCTCGCGGTGGGCTACGGCTACTACCTCAACGGGCTCGCCCTTGTGGAGGCGCAGGAGTTCCCCAAGGCTCACGTGGCTCTTATGAAGCACATCGCGATCTTTGGCACGGAGACTACACCGGGCGTGCTGTCCCCGCACGTGCCGCCCGACAGAGAGTTCAAGCCGCTCGTAGAGGTCTCAAGACGGTACGCCGCGGACGGCCTGAGGCGGTTCTGCCGCTATCAGATTGCCGGCCAGCTTCAAGATAGCGGGGTTGTTGCCGATATTGATGGAGCACTCGATGCTATCGAGAAGAAGGCCGTGAAAGACAGCGAGGATGAGGTCGCGCCACTCATCGCCGCTCTTGAGGCCGAGAGCAAGCGTGTGGACGTGAATACTGTCCGCTACACGACCATCGAGGACATCAAGCCCGGTCGTACCCCCAAGGACGTCGGCCTCATCGTGCCAGCCCCCAGCTTCTTCGACATAGCATTCGAACGGCTCCCTGAGCGCAGCTTGCACGATCGTATTGCTGCCGAGAAGGCCAAGAGCCGCAAGGAGACTGGAAAGGAGACCAAGCCTGCCGTTGAGAAGAAGGTTGAGGCGTCAGAAGAGCCTGCAGCCGAGGAGCCCCCCGCGGAGGAGGGCGGCATCAAGGGCTGGTTCGGCCGGTGGCGGAAGAAGTGAAGGGCGTCAGTGTTGTTGCCATAAAGGGACACGCCAGATAGTAAATGGTGTTCCTCTCTGCGGGTGCATTCAGTGCTCAGCCGGCCATGGCGAGGCTGTCCTTGAGCTAGGCCGGACGGACGAACTTTCTTCTTGTCTTTGGCAAAGCAGAAATAGAGTTTTAAAATAAAAAAATGAGCCAGACGCATCCAGCGCTCTACACGCCCCTGTCGGCCCCGGCCTTGGATGCTCTCTCATACATGAGGACGCGCTGTGGGATGTACTGCCTGGTGAAGTCTTTGACACTGATCTCTCCGTACAGCAGCTGCTTGGCCAGATTGGTGGTGTCTGCGTCGTTCCTGGATGCCATCTGGCCCAGTATCCTGGTCGCCGCCACCCGCTTGGCTGCGAGGAGGTCGCGCTTCTCCGCAGTCTGCTTGGCGAGAATAAAGTATCGTTCCTGCATGACCTTGAGCATGTCGCTGCTGCTAGTGATCTCCGAGGACTCCTTCGCGTACACTGCTCCAGCGCGAGACTGCGCTTCCTCCAGGCGGCGCTGGACGACGTCGAGTTGCCTCGAGTAGGGCTCGCTCTTGAGAAGATGGGCGTACGCTGCAGGATCCTTGGCAGCTTGCTCCAAAGTCACGTAGTCTGCGCGCTCAAGGGCTTCAAACTGATGCATTGGAAGCTCTGGGATGATACTAACGCTTCCTGTGCTTGCATATGGCGATTTCATTGTCGTGCTGGCGTATGGGGAGGCCATATGCCTAGATGGCTTTGTGGGGCTATGTGATTGTGATTCACCGGCTCTCTTCTGTTTCAGAAAACCAAGACCCATGGTATCCTCCGCCTCCTTCCGCTACGATCCGCAGATTAGCGGATCACAACAGATTTTGATCATATCGCACGAATCGTGATGCAAACGGCGACTGTTATCGCTGTCGTGGCTTCATGTCGCACGCAGTGGTTGAGTGGTGGGGCAAGCACTCGCTGATTTCTCGTCCTGATTTGATTTACAGCGACACGCGATACCCACGCCTGCCATCAGGCCTCCTCCTCCTTCCGCTGTTCTTCTCGAGCGCGTTGAGCTGCGAGGTCACGACGGCGATAAACAGCTCGGCCGATGATACAGCCGATGATGGTGCCAGCAGATGCCTGGAGAGGGTCTCCGATGAGGGAATCGTAATGGTCCACGGTGGTCTTGTTGCCGCCGAAATACGAGCCGATTGAGAGCGCTTCTGACAGTTCCCAATGACATCCATGGAGACATCTTGAGCGAGGAAGTACAGGAACACGGGTTTAGGATGTGCTGCACTGGCATCCATTCCAAGGGCGAACTCAATGCGGTCCATGGCAACCCGTGCTCTGTGGTCGTGTCGCTGTGGGATGCCCTGTGAGGACAGCGCAGGTTACGGCACATGTCCGCCAGACAACGGCAATGGTGGAGTCGATGGCCGCATTCAGACGTCGATAAACTACTATGGGCACCTGGTCACGGCACCCGACCATGACTGCCAGGCAACCCACATGAATTGAATTATTGTCCGAACACCTGGAAGGGTCGTCACTGTATCATCGTACAACTGCTACCATCGTTTCTCATCATCATATCACCTTCACCTCGAAAAACAATGTGTGCTTGCGGTCGTCTGCCCTTCCTTCAGTCCTTCCTCTGGGTGTAGTACGATGCACTGGGGAGCGGAGGCATGAAGTGCTTATACCAGTCTGAATAAGATGAACGAGTGTTAAAACGAACTGATAACGTTCTCACGGTGCTTCACACCGGAATCGTGGTCCCGACGAGCACTCATGGAGTCATGAGCAAGGTAAACTGTGTTAGTGCATCATGTAGTCGTAGCATGATAACATACCGTCGCAGTACGGGCAGTAATAACGATTCTTCGTCATCTCGGCCAGTTGCTGAGGGCTAAACTGCGAAATGACTGTTGGAAGTCTGTCGGAAACAACAAGTGGGAACTCGGATACTTTACTGCTTGCACTGTGCACTCTATGATACTTCACTTTTGGAGAAGTGATTGGTTATGGATAAGTGCCAGCAAAGCCAAACAACACCATAACGTCACCGGTTCCATATTTCATAAGCCGTATCGAGTCATTTAGGCACTCAGTGCTGCGTTTACCTCAAAAAATCATAGAATATGCCACCATCCATCGCCCAAACCGCTCTCTCAAGACATACTAGTCAGCAATCCCATCACCCCAGTCAGCTCAGTCGTGTGGAACGGCGGGAACAGCTTCTTCCTGCCCTTGGGCGTCATGTACGAGGCCCCGAACCCGGTCTCCACCGCCCCGGGCAGTTTCGTGCGGCAGAAAGACTCAAACTTGTCTATTGCATTAGCGTTCCCTTCCATTGAAACCTGATCCCATCCGGCAGACACGATCTGAAGTAACTCGCCGTCCCGGAGCACATTGGCCGCTAGTCGTAGGGCTGGGGCCGAGCTGACCGTCGTACGGTCCCGGTGGTGCGTGTAGCATGTCACAAAGGCGTGGGCGAAGGACATGACTCGCTTGGGAATGACCAAGAGGTCCGGCATATCAGCGGCCTGAGCAATGACGGTCGAATCCGATTTCCGGACACTTACTTCCACTCTTGCGGCCTTTCTGCCGTTGATCGAGTTCTTGACTCTCTTGAACACGCTCTTCTTCACCTTTGCAGCGCCCTCGACGATGGACACAACATCATCGGGGGTTCCGCCCTTCAAATCCAGCGCGAGGGGGCCTTCCTTAAAGGAAGCGGTCTCGTCCTTAAATAACCTTCCCTCGATGTCTACGTCGAGTGCTTCAAGCGGTGCACTGGCTCCCGCGACTGACGCCTTCCCTGATAGAGGAACGGCCGCCCAGCCGCATGACATGGTGTGCTTGCGGTTGATGGGGCGCGTCATAATCGCGCCGTTTGACCGCCTGATGTCAAGCTTGATATGTTGGTCGAGAAGCACAGATACTTCGACCAGAAGATACAGATTCGGTCTGGTACAATTGGCGATGACAACAACCTCGCTGTCCTCTGGGGCAATCTTCCACTTATCGGGCTGGTCAACGGCGGGTGTTGCTGTCACACTGACCACGTTTGAAAGCACCCTCGGCCCGTGCTCCGTCTCCGCAGAACCGTTGTACAGGGCCATTCTGATCCAACGCCCGACCACCCTCGACCCGTCCTGGGGCGTGGGAACCTGGTCGACCCGCTTGATCTGGATGGTAAACTCATGAGCCATGGCTGGAGTATCGCCCTGGAGCTTGCGGCCGAGTGTGAGCATCGAGTACTGGCTGCGGCGGGTCAGGGGGGTGAGCACGCCTGTCCTGAAGCCCGGGGGTACCGCGAGGAAGCCGCCTACAGCCTCTAGGGGCGAGGGGATGTATCTGCTGAGCATCTTATTGATGATCACCCCCGGGTTGGGCGGCCCCGCGGGCTTGGGGGGTGACGGCTCCACAGAGGGGGAGTGCGAGGGCGAGGGTGATTTGTCGTGCTGGGAAGGCACAGGAGAGGGCGGGCCACCCGCGGATTGGCGGCGGGCGGACGATGCGCGGCGGCTGGGCACCGTGAAGGCTGCCGTGGAGGGGGCAACCGGCATGGGCTCGTCGAAATCATCATCCTCGTCCTCTTCCGAGGAGTCATCGACCGGCTGGTAGCGTACAGAGTTCAAGCTCGAAGCGTTGTTGGTCGTTGCCGGCGCAGGGGCACTGGGTTTCAACGCAGGTTGTGACCTGGATGCGATATTCTCCATTGACTGTGGGCGAAGAAGTCTTGGTACGTTTGCTGGTGCCACTTGCGGCGCCCTGGCGCTTGAAAGTCTCGATTTGACGTCCATAGGCTCGTCTGGTTCTGAATCATAGTCATAGCTGTATTCTGTGTTAGTAATGCGATATATCGACAAACCGTCATAATCGTACTCATCTTCTACCCGGTAATCGTCCATTTCGACAGAATTCCCGAGCTCTGATGCCGAATTCTGAAGCCAAATCTGGCAAAACCTTAAACTGCCTGCGGGCCCAACCGTGGCAGTCTTAACTTGATGCATTCTTTCATCTCGCCTGCATAAGTATTTGAGATTTAATAATTAGCAGCCGAGCTTGACCTTGGCCCTGTCGGTCTCGTTGAGCTCATCGACACCGGGAAGAGCCTCGTAGTGAATGGCGCCGCAAGCAATGGATGAGCACAGCGCGCAACCAATGCAGTCCTCGGGGCTGACGACGTACGTGGTGCCATCCTCGTTACGGCCAATGGCGCCGGGTCCGTTATCGCGGCAAGAGGTGGCACAGGCGCCACAGTTCATGCACTTGTCAGCATCGATAGCAGCGGTCACTCTCCAGCGGTTGGGGTGCTCGAGGTCGACCCGTTCGCCGATGTGGGCGTTGGCCTTGCCGACCATCTCAGCGAGGGCGGGGACGCGGCCCTCAGTCCTGTCCACGGTCATCCAGGAGTCGTCTGTCACGCCGTGGGGGACGATGCTGTTCTCGGCGAACGAGTTGAGGTAGCCAGTGAGGTCTGGGCGGGACCAGGCGTACAGGATGAAGCGGAGCGTGTCGTTCATCTCAGAAACGATCTCGTACGAGTACCGCTGGACCGCAGAGCAGATCTGGGCCACAGAGGCGCCCGCGTAGATGTGCTGGATGGCGGTCATGCCGGATCTGATGCCTCCGATGCCGAGGATCTTGCAGTCGGGGTCGTCGCGGGCGACCTCGGAGATCTGGCGGATAGCAATGGGGCGCACCTGGTCGCCCGAGAGGCCGCCAGAGATGGTGCGGCGCTCCTTACCGACCTGGGGCCACGGGTGGCCTGAGGGGAGGATCTTGGCGATGCCAGAGACGGTGTTGATCATGCTGACGTGGGCACCGGCCGACCGTGCGGCTCTGGCGATGAGCTTAGGGTCAGTGATGTTGGGGGTGAGCTTGATGAAGACGGGGACGCGGTCCTTGGCGGTGTCGACGAGGTACGTGGCGATGCGGTGGACGGCGTCGGGGCTGACGCCGAGGGCCATGGCCATGGCGTTGTCCTCCGAGACGTCGTTGGGGTTGCCGCACGTGTCGCCATGGCAATCGTTCTGGGTAATAATGGGGTTGGATGTACTTACAGGGCAGGAGAGGTTGGCCTCAATGGCGTCGGCACCGGCGACGATAACTCTCTCAGCGAGGTCGCGCCAGTCGTGCTCCTTGTCAGTGCACATGATCGACGCGATGACGATCTTAGAGGGGTATTTCTCCTTGAGCTTACGGATCGTCTCGCACCAGTATTCCACGGAGTGCTCAGTGATGACGCAGACGTTGTTGTACGACGTCGAGCCGGGTGTGATCTCCGTGTGGCAGATACGGATGTGGTTGTTGGGGTTCAGGTCCTTGTTGAGGGCGATGGTCTTGGTGACGGCAAACCCGAAGCCAGCCTCGAAGCACCTGGCGATGTTCTCGTAGCTCCAGCTGATGGGGGCAGAGGAGAGGCCGTAGGGGTTGGGGAACTTCATGCCGAGGACCTCGATGGAGAGGTCGACCTCGTCGACGGCCGTGTAGAAACCGGGCATGGTGGCGAGAACCTCGCCAGTGAGCTTAGAGTGGATGCTGGCAGCAGCGGTGCGGCCATCGTTGACGGCCTCAACGACGGAGCCGGAGCCGCATGCGTCGCCGACGACGTAGAAGGGGTAGGCGGTGTTGGCAACAGCGTTGGTGTTGTTGTCCATCTCATACGACTTGAGCAGGCGGGACTCCTCGGCGGTACGGGCACCGAGGGCAAAGACGACGAGGTCGGCTGGGCGGACGACGGTCTGGCCGGTGGCGGTGTAGCGGCCAGCGAGCTTCTGGTTGATCATGAACTCGACGCCAGAGAGCTTGCCGTCGGTGACGGAGAGGGCCTTGGGCTCGAGGAGGGGGTGGAGCTCGACGCCCTCGGAGAGGACCTCGTTGATGCGTTTCTGGCCAGCGCGCATGTCGTTGATCGTCTTACGGAAGATGATGTCGACGTCGGCGCCGCAACGGCGGGCGACCTGGGCACAATCGCAGGCTGTGTCACCAGCACCGATGACGATGACGCGCTTGCCGCTCAAGTCGCGGGGGGTGGCGTCAGCGAGCTTGGTGCGCTCGTTGTTGTCCTGAAGGAAGGCGTGCGAGTTCGTCACCTGGGGTGCGGCCTCAGAGGGAACGGCGACGGGGAGGGCGATGGTGTCGGGGTTGCCGTGGGCGACAATGACGGCAGAGAAGGTCTCCTTGAGCTCGGCGATGGTCACATCCTTGCCTACAGCGGTGTTGAACTTGAACTCGACACCAAGCTTGCGGACGAGGTCGACCTCGAAGTCCACAGCGTCCTTGGGCATGCGGAACTCGGGGATCTCGGACATCAGCAGGCCGCCAGCGTACGCGGCCTTCTCGAAGATCGTGACAGTGTATCCGAGGCGAGCGAGGTAAGTAGCAGCGCTGAGACCGGCGGGGCCGGCACCAATAACGGCGACCTTCTCAGCACGGGCGGGCGTGTCGGGGTGCACCTTGGGGTCGACGCGGAACTCCTTGAAGCGACGGCAGACGAACTTCTGGATGTCGGAGGTGCGGATGGCCCCGGAGCGGGACTTGGACATGTTGCAGGTCGACCGGCAAGTGTCGTCGCACTCGCAGAGATAAGAAGTAGAGAGGGCAAGAGGGTTGGCGCCATAGACAACCTTAGCGGCTGAGAACCAGGCCTGCTCGCCGCAAGCATGGACCATCTGCTTGGTGTTAACGGCAGCAGGGCAACCGACGCTGCAGCCAGCGTTGGCGCAGTACAGACCTAGGTAAGCATTGGGATGAAGTGCAAACATCTTCTGGCCTCATTCACGATCTCGTTCTCGGGCCATTCAGGCTGAGCCTTCCAGGACAGCTCGCACTCGTCGCAGGATTCATGTTGAGCAGTGCGCTCGCATTTGGCGCAGTTCGAGGAGCGAATAGGGACGCAGGAAACGTCCTCAAGTTCTACACGAGCGTTCTCGAAATGGGCGCACGAGCGAGAAACCATTATCGATCCTTTCCTTTCAAACCTTTTTCCGCGTCGATTTCTGACCAACCGAGACCGTCCAATTCGGAGACAAATATCGGATCAGATCAAGTGGCCAATGCATGTATGCACCCCCATGCCGTGCCTCCAGTTGCGGGGGCGACTGCGTGATTTCATCCGATCGTTTCATTTCATTGAGTCAGTCAATCGCGCCAAAAATTCTCTTATGATTTGGCCAATTCTCTTCTTAAGAACAATATCGCGTAATTTATAGTCGCCCTAATAGTGCCAGATATCAGTAGTAACATTGCTTCTCTTATGATTCCATCAAATCAAATGTTATAAACTGGGTAACCATTCCACCATACCTGCATCGACTCTGCCTCTCTCGCCCTCGTGCGTCGGCTCAACAGGGATGTGCCGCACGACCTTCCCGAAGTTGTCATAGCTCTTTCCCGCCATGACAGCGGCCTCGTCGCCCTCAGTGGCCTCCCTCACCTTCTCCATGGTGATCAGCCGCCGGCCATAGACCTCAGTGAGCTCCTGGAAGCAGTTGGACACAAGTCTGAGGGCAGGGTGGGTGGGCAAGTCGGCCTCGGTGTAGAACTCGACAATCACCGGCAGCCAGAAGACGATGCGGCCGCCCACGGTGAGGTGGGAGGCGGCGAACGCTAGGAGGGAGACCATCTGGTTGGCGATCGAAGTGCTCTTGTTTCGTGGCATGGAAGGCGTCTCGCCCTTCGGTTTCGCCGCTCCCGAGTCTACTGTCTTCACAAAAGCACGCAGGCCATATGGTGGATCGCAAATGATTGAGTCAAATTTCCCGGACCAGATGTTGACCTTCATGTCGGCCCAGCCGATGGACGGCCGGGGCAGGTGATAAAAGTCGAAGTTTGTGAGGATGTTCTTCTCTCTACGGACCCCGTGTCGCGTGTATGCACCGATTATCTTGATGTCTAGGTCAGTCCCCACACAAGTGCTGCCCCAGTGTGTCGCTGCGACGAGAATTGAGCCTGTGCCGACGAACGGGTCGAGGGTGAACGACCCCGGTCTCGCCCGGCCCATGTTGCCCATGATCAGGGCGAGCTCGGCGTCCATGGAGGTCGGCCCGAGGAAGGGGCGCTTCTTGAGTGTGTATTTGTACGGCAGCTGGCGCTGGGCGGTGTGGAGGAGCATCCCCAGGTAGACGCGGGCGGGGGCTGTCAGCTTGGAGTTCTCGCCGTAGTGGTAGATCGTCATGAACATCTTCTCGCCGTGCTTGAGGTCCACGGTGCCGAACTTGGGGGCGAGGAACGACAGCTTCTCGAAAGAGTCTCGCTTGTCGAAGAGAGTCATCTTGCGGCCGAAAGTGAGGAGGTCGAAGGCCCATGTAGAGGTCTCTGGGAGGAACATCCGCGTGATCTCCTCGGCGCGGGGCCGGCACTGATCGGCAACGTCCTGGATGGAGTCGCCCACGGCCACGAACTCATAGACCTCGTAGATGAGGACACAACGGCTGCACACACGAGCAACATCGTCCCGAGGGTTCTCTCCTGTGAAGTGAAGAATGGCAAACGGCCGTTCAGGCGTGAGAGGTTCGTCAATCTCGTATTTCACGCCGTACATGGAAGTAACCGCTTCAAACTCGGGCATACGAAAGTCCAAATGGAATTGGGCGAAGTGAATGATGCACTTAAGCCCTGATCCGGCTGTAGAACTCGACATGGGAGACGATCGTGGCACAGTCGTTCGAGTCGAAGGATTGCAAGACAGTTCGCCGGAGACGGAGTTGTCACGGCAAACGTATTTTATCCCGGAGCGCGTCCAACACCCCCGCATGACGTTCGAAGGTGGGTCGAAAGCAGACTGTCATGCATGACAGAAGGCAGAACGGACTCAGCCAGGGCTGACGGGTGACCTCCCTCACTCATGGGATGGGCGGTCGTCCGCCCTTTTTATGATCTAATGGTCAGAACTATTGGGCGCATCTTTGTGCAGGCGTCGAGGACCGACTCTTGGCCGACTCTTGTGGATTGATCCAGTCAGATCTTTTACGCGAAGACTGGAAGACGAGTGAGTCGGCTGTGAATACTATTCAGTGTGCATTATCTCATAGCATTCATGGTTGGCGAAGAGAGACCTGGGCCGGCGTCGACTGGAATGATGTCCTCGGCCGACTGTGTCCCGTGTTGTCATAAAGTGATTAAATTACTTTAATGTCAGACGAGACACCCTGGTGCCATGCTTCGTGGGTAAACAAACTGACCAGGATCAGAATCTACGGCTTCTGCACCCCAGGCACCCCCGCCTTAACGAGTAAATCCGCAAGGTGTCAATTAGAAAACAGGACACCGCCTTGAAGAGGAAGGAATCTCGTTTATGATAAGAAAGAATCAGTCTGCAATATCATCCGTTGCTCTAAGCAGGCTTCCACGTCTCCCGAGCATTAAAGGGTGATCCGATTGCCAGCACAGTCAATGTGGGCGACCCGCTGCCATGTTGTGATCCTACCAAGATCTTGTGGGTCACGGGCGAAGGACTGATAAACTGCGCATGAAGATTGAGCGAACATTCAGATTCGGTCACATGATCTCGTAGATTCACTAGATGCAGGGTATCTGAATCGGGATACGAAGACACTAAACCAGCGGCATATCTCCCTCCGAACACCGGCAACAAGCCTCTCATGTGGCTACAACCCTGGTAACTGAGCGACGCGCCCGGGCTTCTGATATCAATGAAGGCACCGCCGCTGTAGACAGCCGAGTCGTTGTTGTAGAAGAAGGCCGTGTCGCTCGAGCCGAAGAAGGGGAGGTCCATGACGAGGCCGGCCATGCGAGTGTCATAAATCAGATTTCCGGACAGGAAAACGTGACCGTCGTCTGTGACAGCAAGCGGTCCGCGAGAGGGTGTCGCGTGCGAGTAAACTCTGACTACAGCCTTAGTCTCGATATCAATGAGTGCTCCGTTGGTGTACGCCCCGGCAGGATCGATCACAGTCGCGATGCCGTCACCAGTCACCCTGAACGGACCCCCTATCAGTCGACGGCCGGGGCCCACGACAATCCGGTCGGGCCGGCGGTGTGCAAAGGCAGCGTGATCTGGACCATGAAGGGAGAGAACGGTGTCCTGGGCTGACACGTCATACACCTCGATAGTACAGTATCGCGTGGTCATCAGGGCAAAGCGGTCGTCGGTAGACATCGATAAATCTATGATACGCCGCGGTTCCGGGAGATCTGGGTCTGTACTGGCAGGCACTAGCGGCCTGTTGATGATCTCAAGCCCGGGTGTGCTCTGACACACCATGCCGTCGTCAAAGGCGATCACGGGGTGGGTCCCAGTCGAGTCCCAGGCCCCAGCAGTGGTAGGCAGCCCCACACCGAACCCGGAGCCGAGGGACACGACTGTCGTGACTCCGTTGCCGGCGAGGGCGTCAGTATGCCGGCCCCACATTCGGTGGACGTTGCTGGCCGGGAGAGGCAGGCTGTGTGTCAGCGCCGGGTTGATAGCAGGCTGGGCAATGCCTGGGTGCGGCGTGTGCGATGGACAGGGTTGGGTCGGCGGGCACGCCTCGATGAAGGATGCAAAACTGCACCTCGAGTCGGGCAGTTTAAGGGAGTCACGAATGTGCTCGGCACGACGTTTGCACGGCCATGACGCTGGTGGTTCTTGGATAGGCCTGGGCATAGCGTAGTAGCGGCGTGGGGGCGGGGGCGGGCAGACGGCGAGGAGGGCGCCGGCGGCCTTGGAAAGTTCGGTCATCTCGGAAATTGCCGCCTGAGCTGCCGCTTGATTCCTAATAAACCTAGATTCCATCAGATACCGCTGAGATACATTGGTCGCGATTAGAATCTCGCGTGTAACTTCAAAAACAGTGATGAGAGTGCCGGAATCAGTCTTGCCGTCCGGAGAGAAGTCGGTATCCTGGACCGAGTGTGCGATCTGGCACAACAACGCGAAAACACCGATTCCGGCAATCTTTGCCAAAAACTGCGTGACTCTTCCGTCAAGATGGGTCAAGTCCCGGCCCAAGTTCGACCCGACCGTGCGGCTATTGGTCGTGTAGACCAACCCAGATGATGCAGCGAATGCTCTCAGCGCGGCGTGCTTCAAGTGGGGCTCGGTCTGCTTCAACGCGAGTGCTAGGAGGACAACTGGGAAAGGCGCCACCTGCCTGACGAGCGCGCCCATGTCGAGTGGCTGTGAGATTTGGATCTCGACCGTCGTATCTACCAAGAGTGGCAGAGTGCACATCATGTCAAAGAACGACAGTGCGTTGTCATCTGCCTCTCTGCCGTTCGAGGGGGCGTAGAAGAGCTTATCGGCCACACGCTGGAACCACCGCGCATCAACAATCCGGAATTCCGGAAAAGATTGCGACTTCACTCGAGTTACATCGCGTGTGAGCAGCCGTCTCTCGTCCAGACGGAGCATCGCCAGCTCGGGGGCGGTGTAACAGGCATGGCCCGTGAGCGCCAGCGCACTGAGCACCCTTGCATCCACGGCCGCACTAAACCCGTATAACCCGTACCTGTCGCAGTCGATGCCCTGGTGCGGGAGGGTGATGAAGTCGGTGAGGAGGTCCAGGATGGGCGGCTCGCCGACCGACACCACCCCGTTCAATCCGAGCAAGTGGTCTAAAACGGCAGGAATATGTGCGAGTTTGATGATGCACTCCATGACCTGACTCAGCCCATGTGGCCTAGAATCCATGGTGACGGTCTGAATATATCTAAAGGGCGGCGTGGTCGGGTTGTAGTCGCGTGTCGACCCGTGGCGGACGGCGTCGAGCATTCCCAGGAGAGAGGTGAGGAAGGCGGGGAGGGTAGGGCCGATGGAGGTGACGGGGGCCGAGTACTGGCAGCCCTGGGCGTCGATCACGGCGTTGAGCACAGAGGCGAGGCTAGCGGTGAGGTAAGGGGGCCAGGTGGTCGTGAACACGCGATAAAACGAGGTCCGGGTGGCCAGCTGCTCAGAAATACACGCATGAGACGCCATAAAGTGCACGGCGTCGACTAGGACGGCCTGGTGCGTCGGCTTGATCGTGTTGAGCCGACCCAGCGTGGCGATAATGAGGTCCGTTGTCTGTGTCGCAACGGAGTGCAGGGTCGGCTCGAACTCGACGAATTGTGACACGTCGTGGACAAGGCGTAGAATTGCTTTGATCAGGACGTCGTTGATGTCGAATCGAACTGGAGGTGAGAATTTGGTAGATTCACGGGATACTCGCCTTATCAAGTCACTTTCCTCGTCAGTCATGGCTATAATTGCATCACGCGTGCCAATTAAGTATTCTGTAACAATCGTGAACAGTTCCTGCAATCTTCCGGAATGCCGGAAAATAGCCGATTCGATTGTCTCAAAAATAGTCAAACTCGGGTCCTCGTCGGTCCGAAGTCCGTACAAGTCCGACAGCACGCACCACACGAGCGACTCCCTAAGCCCTGGCGCGGACCCGGTGTTGGCCTCGACCTCCGCCGTCATGATGTGGCCCAGCTTGATGAAGAAGTATGCAGAGACTTCCGAGAGGGAAATGGAGAACCCTGCAACTGGTAGCAGTCGTGCGATGGCGAGTAGGCCGGCCATGACCTCAAGCTCGGTGCGCTGGTCAGCAGCTGTGTACGCGAACACAGGGATCCTGCTGTTCCTGTCTGAGATCATTAGCGCCACCATGAGACAGTCCTCGTGCTGCTCCCGGTGAAAGAACACGTCCGCCTCGGCGAAGTCGGCTTCCACCGTGACCATCGAAGTAAAAGCAACGAGTTGGTCTGCATCGAGCTCATTGCTGTCGTCGTCCCGGTGAAGCCACTCAGTGAACGCCCTGTTGAGCGCGGGGTTGAGGTCGAAGGGGGAAGCAAGGTGGGGCGGCGTCGATCCGTCATAGCGGCCCTCGGGAACTGGCTGGATGCTGGACAGCGTAGGTCGCGATGGTGTACGCCGTATTGGATGGATAACTGGATGTGTGTACTGCTCAGACATCGTCTGCACAACATCGTCTAGCGAGGAAACATGTCGTAGCGGATTTGCCCGAGGCATGACGTGTGAGACGTGATCCGCTGCAGATGTCCGTAATATAGCTGCATCTATGTCTGATTCATCCTCGAAATCATCCGTAGACAGGTATGCGAAGCCGTCATCGTCCATCGTCGTTGCGCAAGAGGATAAACTGCGGGATCTCGATCTCTGCAGCGTGGCCGGATCATGCTGGCTTGGGGGCTGAATGACAGTGGTATGGGCTGCTTGTTGTTTGTTGAGCCCCGCTGAGCGATGATTGACCTGCAATCAATTGCAATCAATCGCGGCCATCACTCTCGTAGAACTCGAAGGAACGGCAGAGGAGGTAATAAGATACCTGCAGTATTGTCAGTATCACCAGTTGCCGGCTGTTGGAATGAGCCTGGGTCAACTCAGCAAGTCTCATAACTTTACAGATCTATCAGTGTACGTTGTATGGAGCAGCTCGTGACTCTTGTGCCCGTTCGGAGAACCAAGGAACTCATCATAAAGCGCCTTCACCCCCTCATTCTTGTGCGACCGCCGAACCGCCATGTTGACGTCGTCCCCGTAAATGCCAGCAGTGCGGCGGGCAAGGATGTCGCCGTCCTGGCTCGAAGGGTTGCCCCCGCCGCCGACACACCCACCAGGGCAGGCCATGACTTCGACAAAGTCATATTCTTCCCCGGCCTTCAAACGCTCGAGGAACTCCCGGGTGGCCTGAAGACCATGCACGACGGCAACACGGACATTGGCATCGCCCACGGGAACGGTGGCTGTGTGGAGACTCTCACCGTTAGGGCGCACGGCCCCCTCGAGGTCGAGTAGGGCGTCGGGGAGCTCCTCGCCAGTGACGACCGCGTGGACGGTACGGAGGGCAGCCTCCATCACACCGCCAGAGGCACCGAACAGCACAGCAGCGCCAGTAGAGTCGCCGAGGCCGTGCGGATCGCTGAACGACTCCGGCGCCAGGGTCGAGAAGTTCACACCAGGTCGGTGCAGTTTAAGGAGTCTGGCGAGCTCGCGGGTGGTGAGGACGACGTCAACGTCACCCTCGAGCTGGGGTCTAGCGGCCTCGTCCTTCTTTGCGGTACACGGCATGGCCGAGACAAGGAAGATGTCCTCTGGCGCGATGCCCATCTTCTCGGCCCAATACGTCTTCACCACGGCGCCCATCATGCCCTGGGGTGACTTGCACGAGGAGAGGTTGGGGATGAAGTCGGGGTAGTGCTTCTCGACAAAGTTGACCCAGCCCGGGCAACAGGAGGTCATCATGGGGCCGCCCTTGCCGAGGCGGGAGAGGAGCTCAGTGCCCTCCTCCATGATCGTCAGGTCAGCGGCAAAGTCGACGTCGAAAACATGGTCGAAGCCGGCCTTCTTCAGGGCAGCGACGAGTTGGCCGGTCGTAACAGTACCGGGCTCCATTCCGAAGGCCTCGGAGATCGTAACCCGAACCGCAGGGGCGGTTTGAATAACAACGGTCTTTCCCGCCGCCTTCTTTGCCCTTATTACAGCCATGACTTCCGCCACCTGGTCCCTCTCGGTCAGGGCTCCAGTGGGGCAGAACGTGGCACACTGGCCGCAGTTGATGCAGGCCGTGGCATCGAGGGGTGCGTGACCAGAGGTCTGGGGCAGAGAGGCGTGGGCCCGGCCACCGTACTCCCACACGCCGAGGCCCTGGAGAGCCGCGCAGGCCTGGACACAGCGGCCGCAGGCTACACACTTTGTAGAGTCGCAGGCGATGGCGGAGGAGCCGCCAAATAGGAGGGGGGTGATGGTGTTGGCGGGCTGGGGAATGCCGTAGATGCGGAGGAGGTCTTGCAGCTCGCACTCGCCGTCCACAGCACAGGAGGCGCAGGAGAAGCAGTGGTTTTGCGCAATCATCTCAAGGTTGAGCCGAACGGCATCGGCGACACGCTCCGTCTCGGTGCAGATGTTCATTCCCTCCCAGACCTTTGTACGGCATGCAGGAAGCGGCGAACCGCATCCTTCTACGTCTACAAGGCACAGACGGCAAGAACCTGACTCGGGGAGACGAGGATGGTAGCACAAAGTCGGCACAAAGCAATTGTTGGCCTTGCAGCTATCGAGGATCGTTGAACTCGCGGGAACAGCCACCTTTAGGCCATTGAGAGTGATATTAACCGTATTTGAGGACAGAAAGCGCTTTCCAAGCGAGCTAAGCATGAGTCCTTCGGTCGGGTCTTCGGACTTCCGGTCCTGCAGGGTCAGATCCGGAGATACAAACGAGATTCGACTTTGGGCGGGCCATGCACGTGTCGACCAGCTGCTAAGCTAGCCGACCCACCCAGCCTTGTTTTTTGGAGCTCTAAACTGCTTATTCAAGGGAGTTACTAACCTTGACACCCGCTCCACACAACCAGCCAAACCAAGGCTGTCCAGCATTCCTCATTAACACCTTACTATTTACCTTCCGCGGCGGCCCTGGAAATGCCTCATGCCGCCACCCATGCCACCGCCCATACCTGCCGCAGCGGCCTGGGGCGTAATGCCGGCGTTGGCCATCTTCTGCTGCATCGCGTGGTGGTCTTGCCTGGCCTGGGCCTGGGCCTGCTCGTGCTTGGGGTTGGACACAGTCATATCGATCGACAGGATCTGGCAAGCAGCCTCAGTGGCGGCCTGGATCGCGTTGAGCTTGATCTGGATGGGCTCCCAGACAAAGGCGGCGTGGGTGTTGATGATGCCCTCCTCCTTGATGTTGACACCAGCAAACCGGTTGCGGTTGAAGTCAGACTCGGGTTGAGTCGAGTCAAAGGGGACGTCGGGCTCAGCGTGGACGGTACGAAGCATGTTAAGCACAGTCGTGGCGTCGAAGCCGGCGTTCTCGATGAGCTGGCGGGGGATGGTCTCGAACGCCTTGCCGTACGCGCCGAGGAGGAACTGCTCCTTGCCGACGATCTCGCCCGCGGCCTCCTGGAGTTGGCGGGAGATCTCCATCTCAACGGCCCCGCCGCCAGCAACGACGCGCTGGTTGGCGGTCTTAATTGAGCGGCGGACAACCATGATGGCGTCATGGAGCGAGCGTTCCGTCTCTGCGATAAACTGCTCAGCACCGCCTCTGATGATGAGCGTGGCAGCGGGGCAGCCGCGGAAGAAGTTGTAGGGGGTCGACCCGAGATACTCCTCGTCGAAGGACTCGCAGACACCGAGGTGTGTCGCGTTCATGCCGTTGACAGTGGACAGCACCTTGCCGCCGGTAGCAGCGACGAGACGCTTCATGTCGTCGCCGTCGACACGGCCGGCAGAGAACATGCCCTCGTCGGCAAACCACTGGGTGGCGAGATCACCGATGGCGAGCTTGGAGAGGACGACGTTGGCGCCCGTTGCCTTGATGGTCTCGAGCTTGGAGCGAATGATGTCGTGCTCGGTCGCCACGATCTCCTGGAACTTAGCGGGATCAGAGATGCGGATCTCAGCATTGTCCTTCTCGGCCTTGAGCTCGAGCTCGACGTTGAGGAGCGCGATCTTGGGGTTCACGAAGTGCTTCTCCTGCTGTTCGGCACCGGCATATGTGAACGTTCTCTTGAACGCAATGCCGTGGATCAGCTGTGTCTCCTCGAGCGAGCCGCCAAGCTCGGTCTTGATGCCAAGCTCGGCGTCAACCGAGACGGCGTCGACAACAAGCTGAGACAGGAACTTGCTGCTTGCAGAGATCAGCTTGGAGTTCATAGAGGTGGAGGCGAGACGACGCAGAACCTCAGTATCGGTTGCCTGAGTTGTGGCAAAGGCTTCCACAACCTTCGCCGCGAGCTCGCCGCCCTTGCGGAACGTAGAGATGATAGTGTTGGCGTGAATGCCCTCCTCGATGTAGGGACGGGCAGCTTCAAGCATAGCGCCAGCAAGAACCACGACAGAGGTGGTACCATCACCGATCTCGATGTCCTGAGCACGGGAAATGTCGACAAGAGTCTTGGCGGCGGGGTGAACAACATCGAGCTCGCGCATGATAGTAGCACCATCATTGCTCACGATAGTGCCATTCTGTCCCTGGAGGAGCTTGTCCATCCCCCTTGGACCAAGGGTTGTCTTGATTGTGTCGCAAACAGCCTTAGAGGCCTTGATGTTTGTGAGGATATGAGAGGAACCTTGGGCTTGTTCACTTCCATCCTTCAGCAAGACGATGGCGGGCTGCAGATTCGTGTTCATGAGCGTGGCTTTCAACAAGCGAATTTTTGCGAGAAAAATTTCTGCCGGCAAATCTCAGGCTCTGCTGTCGGCAGGCTAGCTCTGCCAAGACAGAGGAATGGAGCCAGCCGAATAAGCCCAATTCCACAATTTTTGTTCCGAGACGCCATCGACGCAATGTCCGAACTGGAAGCAGGACGTTCAATCCTAGCTGTTGCCCAACCAAGTCGGCTCACAGCCCCATTACCATACAAGCACTGTTTACTATTCTGTTCGCACATGTCACGCCATCATCCAACTCTATGAGCTGAGCCGGGTCAAGAAGGAGTCCAGGGCCGTGCAGAAGCTGGCACTCACTATCTGTCCATTGGGCTTCTTGTTGTCAGCCTTTCCCTCGCTGGGGGCGTCTTCACTGGCCTGGTGGGGGCGGTTGAGCGGGTTTAGGGCGACTGTGCTCGCGAACAATTGGTAGATCTGCTGCAGCTCGTTCGTCATTGGAGTCACGTTGGGTCCAGTAACAATGATGAACTTCAAACCGGTCGCTGTCTCGAGCAAGTGGTACGTTTTCTCCTCTGTGGTGAAGCAATTGACACTGTCGGCGGAGCTGCGTGAGTGAATGGGAAGAAAGCGTACTTCTTGGGAGATATCTTTGATACAAATGGCCGCAGAGAGAATACAAGGCCTGAGAGAAGCCCAACGGCCTCGTCGTTGAGGCAGGGCGTAGTTTGTGGCAGTAGGGCGCGCATCGTTGGAGACCATTGATATGAACGCTCAAATATAGGCTCTCCACTTCTATTGAAGATCACAAGCATGCAAATAGACGACATCCTGCCTAGCTCTTCCCTTGTTTCTTCTTCACGTAATTCTCACCAAACTCAACGTAACTCACGTAAATCCCCCCAGCACTAGCCCTTGCTACGTTTACCAGCTAATATACTGCACTACTTGCTCATTCATCAATTGCCCCATCAAACACCACGAACCGCTGCCCGCTGAGCCGGGGGACCATCGCCGCCTGTCTGGGCGGCAACTTCGCCAGATCCTCGGCAGGATCTTCGCCTCTTATCCTCCTTCTCGCGATGGCTGCGCGCTTCTTGCTCCACTTCTCATCATAAATGGCAAACCCGAAGATTTTTGGGACGTATGGTCTCGGGTTCACGGCCGAGTGGAGCGCCGTGTGCTGGAACATGAAAAGGTGAGGGAAAGTGGTACCGAAAAAAGCACCGTCGATGGTCGTGTGGGCCTTGACGGTGGGGTGGTATACGTCTTGGCAGGTGGGGCAAAAGAACTTCACCGAAGTGACGCCGGGCTGGTCGTTGGCGCCAACGGGAAGCAGGCCGGTCTTCGCGCAGCTGCAGCGCATGCATGTGCCAAAGATTCCCTTCGTGTACTTCTCGCGCATTCGTCCGAGCCCGTGGGTGGTCGTGATGTACCGTGCATGTATCATGCCGTACAGCAGTTTCGCGTTCTCTGCAGCTTCAGAGGTCATCGATCCGTCAAAGTGGCTTCTGCTGAGAAGAATCTTCAGGGATTCGTTGAAATACGGGTGTTCGGTGGACAAACCCGTCAAGTTGAAGGCATCACGCAGGTATTCGTCGGGGATCCTAGCAAGGATTTGATACCCTCTCAGCCCACAAAGCGCGTCGATGAACGTCGCATAGCCTACGCTGCTTGATGCCATTCTTTGCGCTCGACTCTAGATCGACTCTCCCTTTTTCGCCGTCCCCAAATCTTCCCTAATTAGGCGAGATCGAGCTGCCCAAACTGCCAGCGCTGGCATTAGCGTCCAAATTGCCCCAGCTTGGCGGGATATTATTTTTCAATAACTGTCTCAGAAGGCCATGACTTTCCCAGACCAATCGTCCCAGCGATGGCCGGCTTGGGTCAGGCAGCCCTGGAAACATCCGGTAATAGTAATTTAGCATGATCACTCGACGAGGGCGGCGTCCTTGCGCACCTCCATGACTGGGGGCGTCGTGTCCAGGTCGATCAGGGCCATGCTGGCTGAGCAGAGCTGGATGACGTTGATGAGCTGCTTCAGGACAATGAAGGGCACGCTGATGACGAACAGCACGAGCCAGAACATGGACGTGGGGTACCAGTGGAGCATGTAGGCGCAGACGAAGAAGACCTCGTTGCCCGCACACAGAGTGGCGAGCACGGAGCGGTGTTCGTAATAAAGGCGCATGAGACGGGACTTAGTCTCATCCATGGACTTGTGGGAGGACTTGCCCGTGGAGAGGGAGGCGTACATCTGGATGTAGTGGCTCGAGAGGTCGAGGGCAACCTCGGCCTGGAGAAGAAGGGTCCAATCGGGGTAGAAGCGGGCAAGAACAAGGCAGAGGCAGGCAGTGGCAAAGCGATCGGTGATCATGTCGAGGCAAGCGCCGAAACGGGTGGACTGGTGGAAGAGGCGGGCGAGGTAGCCGTCAAGGCCATCGGCGGCGAATGAAAACATGTAGAACCTATATAAAGAAGTGATGTTAGCAGCTACTCGAGAGACAGAAGAGGCCTGCGAGCACAACATACCAAAAAGTGAGCCAAGGGTTGATAGGCATGAAGAAAAAGGCGATAAACGCTGTGATAATGCGGGCATAGCCGACAATGTTCGGCCAGTACCAAAGAACTTCGAGATTTTTGTCCACAGCCATCGTTTTCGCGAAGTGTTCGTCACGGAAGAAACCAGACCGGGTGCAGTTTAAGGAAATACGTGGGATAATGGTGCTCATCACGCCACGAACACCGTCTTCCCAGATCCTAATGCCGAGGGAGAGCGGGGTGACGTCGATGAGCTTAACCCGCTCAATCATCTTAGCCTCGCCCTTGGAGAGGAGGGCGGCTTGAATGGCAGCTCCGTAGGCAACTGCTTCGTCAGGGTTGATGTTCTGACAGGGCTCCTTTCCTTAGAAAAAGTCCTTGAGCATCTGGCGGACCTTGGGTATGCGGGTCGACCCGCCGACGAGCATGATCTCGTCAATATCACGCTTGGCAAGCTTGGCGTCGTCGAGCACACGCTGAACCATCTCAATCGTTGAGCGGAAGACGTCGCTGCAGAAGTCTTCAAAAAAGATACGTGTGATGGTCGATTTGAAATCGATGCCGTCGTAAAGGGCATCGATTTGGGCATGAGGGTGTGGCGTCTCTGAACAAGGCCACGTGTGATGGAGCCCTGCCCAGTAGCGATGGAGTGCCAATTCCATGTCCTCATCAGGTGAATGCACCATATTGCTGTAAACTGCTCGACTTTGTTTTGAGACGCGTGGGAGCAAGGGCGGGGTGAAGGGCATCGTTGAGACCGCCCTGTACCTCGTGTGGCTGCTTGATCTGACACCCGTGATGACGTGTGGTCGTGGATGGTCGTGCTTCTGTGAAAAATGGGATGAGATCTTTTGCTCGATCTCAACGGTGATTATGCTGATTGCTGCCAATGCAAGGTTATTGGGACTGATACTGTTGGTAGTATGCATATACGGCTTCGACATGGCAGATAGCACAGTGATTCCGCCGCCGATTATCAGTAACACAAAGGTTCACTCTTTCGGCAGAGCAGTGGCTTTTTCGGACAAGACGGTGGCTATTTCCTCCCCACTGAGTACAGTTGGCGGTGTGGTTTCGGGCGCAATCACTGTATTTGATCGAGCTGGCACATCTCTTTTCAACCCACGTTCAAGCACCACCGGGCGCCTCGATGCCTCTGTAGGGCATTTTTCAAGCTTTGTGGACGACTCCACGCTTGCCTGCATCACCTACAACTCCACCGGCGGCTCCGGTGGCATCCTCCTCTTCGCGATCAACCCCACCTCCCTCACCCTCTCCCAAGAAGTCATCCTTTCCGCTTCCGCTGTCGACTTTGTTGTTGTTAACGGTGCTCTAGTTGTTTCATCACTCAACCGCATCGAGGTTTACAAGCTCTCGGGCGGGGCGTGCGGTTTGAGTCAGACTATGGACTTCAGCGCCCCCGCTGGCTTCATTGCCAGGGTGTCGAGTCTGGCGTACAACGATGGACGTCTAGCAGCAGGATACGACGTCTACAACGCGACTGTCGACCGCTTCGGATGGAATGGAGCCAACGTCACTGCGGCCTTCTACTCCGTAGGCCCAGACTGTGAGCTCCAGCACCAGCAAAGCATTCAGTACGCTACTAACGTCACTGTGAGAAGCATGCCTGCCTCTGCTGCTGTGTTTTCTCCCAATGGAAAGATCCTTGCGGTCGCCTCGTATCTCATGACCCAACCTGGTCACAACTTTTTTTATCCTTCAGGAGGCGTAGACTTCCTTGAACTAGAGGCTGATGGGACGACCTGGACCCACACAACCACACTCAGACCCCCCGAGAAGTACGCCAACGGCGCCTTCTTCGGCATGCACCTCCAGTTCAAGTCGGACACCGAGATCTTCATATCAGCCCCATATTGGGTCAAAACTGATCATGGAGCCGTCATTCTCTATGAACGAACTGACTCTGCGACCTGGGCGCTTGCCTCCACCCTTGTTGACACCGCCGAGGACCACCGTGGAGATTGGTTCGGGTCCTCATTTGCATATTTATCTGACGTTGACGCTCTCATCATCGGGGCGATGGATGGCAACGTGGCCTATTCGGTCCCAGCTTCTGGTTCTGGCTCTGGCAGCGGCTTTCCCACGACCACTGTGCTTGTCGTCGTCGGCGGGGCAGTAGTGGCCGCCATCCTCCTCGGCCTCATCATCTTCATCCTCCTCGTGGCCATGGCCATTGTAGCTACCAGCGCGCTGACCGGAGCCTCTCTGGCTAGTGCCAAGAAGCGCCGTACCCAGCAGTTCCCGACGTCGATGTCCATGGAGCCGCTAGTGCCCCAGGACGGGGCCGGGGCGGGCAAGCTGGACACCGGGAGCCCACCCGAGCCGATGTTGCCGCGGGTGCCGGACAAGATGAGACTGCCGCCGCTGCCCCGGCCAGCAGTGGGGGGGCGGCTGGTCATGCCTGCTGGGCCGACCGCCCTGGCAGCGATTCCTAAGAAAAATTAAAGTACTACGGCTGGCGTTAAACATTTAAACATTTAGTTCAGCTTCACCCTGCCCGCC
This sequence comes from Carpediemonas membranifera, assembly GCA_019828565.1. Lineage (NCBI taxonomy): Eukaryota > Fornicata > Carpediemonas > Carpediemonas membranifera. The sequence continues at coordinate 307,207 of JAHDYR010000067.1, read as the reverse complement.
TCACGCCGGCCCTCGCGGCTCTTCTTGATCTTCGCCCAAATATACGGGATCATCCTCAGAATAGGGGAGGTAATGCCCCCCTTAAGGGTCTGACGCCCAGCCACTGGCCCTACGATGTTCGAGATCGCCGCATCAATGACCGCCTGGCGCTGTGTCACGTCCCCGAACGCCGACCCGTCTCTGACAATGGTCGACCCGACCGTGACGGTCGAGCCCTTCACAAGACGGGAGGTGAGGTGGGGGCACTGCTTGGCCAGCATAGTACCAGAGGCACTGCTCTGGTCGATCTCAAAATCTTCACCGGCTGCCAAAACGGTGAGGCCGAGATCCTTCTTCAAAATCGGGTGGTAAATCTGTCTGAGATACTCAATCTGTGCGGTGACAATGTTGGTTACCTTCATGGGGTTCTCGGCGAACTTCATTCGGGGATCTCCGAGGTAGCTGAGGCCCATGATGTCCGTGAGCAGCTCCCGGTCCGTGAGGAGCGAGTCCCGCTTAAGGAGGGAAGTGCAAGCGGCAGCACGTCTGTTGGCCCTGATGGCATGGTCGAGCTCGTCCTTGACCGAGTCCTCGACGTAGAGGAGGTCGACGGGCTTCTGGAGACGGCCGGCAAGGTACATACCCTTGGACCAGCCGGCGAGGTCGGAGAGGAGCGTGTTCCACGAGATGACGCCGTACTTGATGTGCGTCTCTGATCCCTCGGTCAGAGCGACGTCGGGGTTGAAGAGGACACCGCCAGCGGCGTTCTGTACCTTAATGAGCCAGTTGCGGGGGAGAACGCGGCAAAGGAAAGAGTAATCGGATCCATGCATCTGCATGTTCTGCGTATGCCAGTTGGCAAGCTGAGCGTCGTCGACAACGACGAGAACATCGACGAGAGACGATTTCAGCTCGGATGCTTGCTTAATCACCTGCGAGCCGTAACCAATGACGACACGAAGGCCACTGTAGCTAAAGCGGTTGATAAGTTGCTCTGTAACGTGAGGATCGAGCGGCATGCGGCAGGTTGGAATGGACTTTGTAAAATACGTGTCCCTTGCTCGGGTGCAATCGGCCTTCCGCGAAGCAGTCGTACCACAGACGCCTCGACTGGCAGCCACTATGCCTCTCGTTAGGTATCGATGAGATGTACCGGTCTGCGCCCACAGCTTTATGAGCTTGACGAGCCCAGCGTGGCATGCTTACATCACACACGACTCGACTTAAAGGTTTTCATATGGGTAACTGCGGTTTGGGTCGTCTCTTCATCGGGATAATCTTTGCTGGCCAACTATTTTGTCGAGACCGATGGAGGTTTGAGCGGTGTAGTTGACGGAAGCGACAAGGCTGCCTCCGCGGCCCAATATTTATTTTTAAGCTGTCGACCTTTGTACAACACAGGAAGCCGCACAAACGATGGTACTGCTGTGGCCGTGTGGGGCGCGATCCATTCCAAGATCCCGCCAGAGTCATGCTTCGCCGAAGTCTCTCGAAAGGATTGACACCCTGGTGTGCAATCCAGCGTTCAGCTTCGGGTGGATGAGCATTCAAGAAAGCGGCCGTTCACAGTCAAACATCAATGGGAAAGCACTCAAGACGGTACCGATTTGAACACACGTGGACTGCCCAACCCGACCCAGGTACAGATCCAACTGGTCTAAAGTTTATAACGTCTCAAATCTAGTCCTTCTTGGACGGGCTGACTCCGACACCTGGCATCTGCAGTGGCGATAGCACAAGCTTAGCACCAGGTCGCGGCATGCCCACCATGGGGGGCAACCCAGACCGTCCCAGGGCAGGAGGCAGGCGAGAGGCAGGGGGTGTCCCGGCAGGAGGAGAAATGGGCTGCTTCATCGGGCTAGCTGTGGGCGACTGGCCAAGGGGCTGGCGGATGGGGGGGAGGGTCGGTCTCAAGCCAGCGGGGACGTTGATGCCTCCAACGCCGCTCAGGGAAGGCCGACCAGGCTGTGTCGGAATGCTCACCTGCCTGGGCAAGGGCGGCAGGTCCATGGGGGGCAACACAGTCGGGGTCGACCCGACGATGGGCTGGGGCTTGAGGTCCTCGTCGTCACTGCCCTTGGACTTGGTCCTAAACAGCATGACGACCTCGACGACAATGGCAGAGCCGGCCACACCGAGGATGCAGGTGCAGCAGAGGCAGCCGAGCAAGAGAAGGGAGGCAACCGCGAACGACGGGATGACCGCATAGAGCACGCTGACCTCGTTGTAAGTCTCGGAGTCGGACGCGATCTCGGTGCCGTCGAACGTGGCAACGATGGTTCGCGTGTCGGCGCTGAGGTACGCCTGTGTCGAGACGGTGGTGGAAGCAGAGGCAGCGGTAGAGCAAATGGCGTTATCTGACAGCACAATGGTCTGCTCCTCGTTGTCGATGAGGATAGTGAACGCGGTGGTGCCAGTGAGCGTGACATCAGTCATCGTGAGGCAGTACTCGCCCTCGGCCCGCTTGGAGATGGACGGCGAGAACGAATCAGCAAGGTTAGACCCGCTGACCGTCTCATCTGACACACACGTGACAGTGCCAGCGGTCAGCATGCCCGTTAGTGGCCGAACTCCCATCGCAGCGAAGGGGAGGTTGCTGGGGCAAATCCTTGACTCCATAGCGGCGGTCAAAGTTGTGCCGGAAAGCGTCAGAGTCGTGCCCGGAGTTTCGACATCTGCCGGAATGGTCAGGGTCGTCGACTCAATAGTCGAGTCGGAGAATTCAACCTCAAGCTCGTAGTCGCCTGGGTGGATGGCGCCGTCGCTGCTCCCCACGATGGGGATGATTTCCACTGGACTAGTTGAGATAATCGTGGCGGCGACTCCGTCAACCGTGATGGCGTCAATGTCGCTCCGACCGGAGACCTCCACGGACGTCGTCGAGTCCTCGACCTCAGAGAGGCAGGTTGAGTGGCCGTGGCCGTCGGCGTCGTTGGTCGACCCTGTGTCGCAGGTCTGGCAGATGTCAGCGCCGGGGGAGTCGGCGAAATGGCCGCCGTCGCAGACTTCTGGGGTGGATCGGCCGTCTGAAGGGACGACTGAGCCTGGGGGGGCGTCGACGCACTCCCAGTAGCCGGGGGCAGGCGAATACGACCCAGCGGGGCAGGGGGCGCACGAGTGCCAGGAGTCGGCGAAGTTACCGGCATCGCAGGTCATGCCGATCATGCTCAGCTCGTAAGCCCCGTCGACGAGGGATACGACCGCCATAGACATGGGGTCGACGGCAAGCCCGTGGCCGAAGCCAGGGTCTGGGTCAAAGCCGTCGTCCGTGAGATAAATGTGTACAGTGGTCGTGGCAGAGCCGGAAGCCCTGCTGAAGAGATGGACGGCGCCGAACGCGTCTGTGGCGGCCACGGTCGAACCATGGACAGCGACTGCCCGGCCAAGACCCTGGTCCTCGATCGGGTCGAAGTCGGGCCAGAAGAGAGTGTCCGTGTCTGATGCCCACATCCCAAAGGAGCCAGCAGCAGTCCTGTGCCCGGCAAATCCAGTGTCAAGCGCGCCATCACCGAACGCCACGGTTGGTGCAGACGTGGCAGATACTATCCTGCTGAACTGCACGGAGCTGGCTCCGGTACATGGCGTGGAGAACGCGCAGACGCGGCTCTCGTCGGCCAGGCCCACGGCGAACCTGATTGAGGGGGCGAGGCTCATGATTCCCACGCTTAAGGCGACCCCATCGATCGCTGTCGGGTTCTCCTGGTCGATCCACTCTTCATTGGTCTCGTCATACAAGAAGAACTCTACTACAGACGTGCCAGCGGAGTCGTCCCACGCGAGGGCTGCGAGGAGGGGGTACTGCAGGTCGAGGGACTTGCCAAACTCGGCAGTGCTGGTGGCAGTCAGCGTTGAGTGGAAGGGGAAGGTGTGGCCGTCGCGGGTGTACACGAACACGGCCCCGGCCCCGGCGTCGGTCAGGCTGGGGGCGCCGACTGCGAGCCAGTCGTCCCTCAGCACCATGGCGTGCCCGAAGTCCGTGGCGGCCGATGGCGGGGTGACTGTGGCGTTGTGGGTCCACACCGAGAGTACGGCGGTGTAGAGGCTGAGCTGGTTCGTCTCGGGCAGACCGACGAGGAGGAGGTCGTCGTCGAGGGCTACGGCTGGGGTATACGAGCTGACGCCGAGGTTGAGGGTCTGGATGCCGTATGATCTGGTGCACGAGGTCGACTCGGCCGCAGTCTGGCTGGTAGCCACGGGGCACTCGATGGGGGCGGCGTGGGCATAGCCGTCATCTGGGACAAAGAAGCCGGCGTCGGCAGACAGACACTCAGTGGCGCCCTTGTCGGGCTGGTACGTGCCGGCGTCGCAGGGCACGCATGTTGTTGAATTGTCGGCGTAGGACCCGTTGAGGCACCTGGTGTGGCTGTTGGAATAGGCGATGCTGCCGCTGGGCACGGGGCCACACTCGAGCCAGGACGCCACCACTTCACCCGCAGGGCATTCGTACCGGGAGAAGATGAGTACGGCGCCCTCGGCCCCAACCACGACCAGGCCGTCGTGGGTGATGCGAAGGGACTCGCCGAATCCATCGCTCGCAGCACCACCGGGCAGGCCGAGGGTGTGCGCGGGACTCCAGAAGCCGGGGGCGACGCGCTGGTAGACGGTGACCTCGCCTATTTGACCGGAACCGCTGTAGGGAGTCCCATAGTAGATGGCATCGCCTGCATGTGCGACAGCTTGCGATTTGGCGCAGTTCGTGAGTCCACAGTTGCCTTCATCGACTGTAGAGATTTCTCCAGTCGAAATGATGAATTCAAACACGGCGAACGAGTCGGAATTTGCCGCGGAAGTGTCCATGCATGCCACAACAACAGCGCCCTCGTCTGGCGAGATGTCCATCGCCTTGTCGATGTCCTGGTAGCCGGTGAACACGACAGAGTTGGTCAGGTCGAGGGTCGCACCGGTAAACTCGTAAACATAGAGACTGGCCCCAGACGTGGTGTACGGGCTGGGCTCATACGTGTCAACAGCGACGGTGGAGCCTCGGACAGTGACATGATGGCCGAACCCGACGATGTAATGGTGAATGAACGAGTCAATAAGTGTCCACTGGTCGAGTACGAGGCGGTAGAGGTGGATGGCACCAGCGGGGGAGCTGTCCAACATGTCCTGCTCCTTGTAGTCGGCCAGGATGACGTGGCTGTCGTCGACCCGTGCACCGTTGTATGAGAACGAGGCTGATGCAACGCTGGCATCCGGCGGCAGGATCTGGTCGACCAGATCGAGACTCCACCGGTCGTAAACAAGGGCCGCCCCGCTCCCTGTGGCAGTAGCACCGCTGCCGACGATGATGTGCTCGTCCGTGATGATCGGCTGAGCCACTGCCCAGTTCCCGTCGAGGCTGGCCGACGGGGCGATTGTCCCAGAGTGTGTCCAGGACCCGGTTGCGGAGTCAAACGTAAAGAGCTTGAGCGTGTCGTCGTCTAGGTGCTTGAACGCGGCGAGACCTGCGTGGACGTCATAGAACGAGAGCGTCCTTGACCCGACATCCAGCATCTTTCCCTCGAGAACCTCCTCGCATGCCGAGTTATCAGAGTTTGGTGCTAAACCTGCAGGGCAGGGACTACAGAAGAGAGAATTCGCGGCAGAGACCGTTCCTGGGTCACACGCGACACAGGAGTCAAACGAGTTGGGATACGACCCGGCGGTGCAAGATCTGTGGAACAAGCTGACGCTGTCAAAGGCTGGCAACGAGTAAGCGATGACAGCACCCGACGTGTGGGCGCTGATGCCAGCAAAGACATCCCTGCTATGTGCTAGAGGGACCGACTCGAGCTCGTCGGCCCAGCGGAGCTCGGAGTCGATGCCAAAGGTGAACCAGAACAGCTGTCCAAAAGTGCTCGAGTCGTATGGGTCACCTGGGGAGCCGACAGCGACTGTAGTCGAGTCGAGCATCGTCATGGAAGCACCGAAGCGGGTGGTCGCGGTCTCGAGGTTGGGCGTGGTAATGACAGTCTTCAGCGGGTACGTGTCGCCGTCGTTGAGGTAGACGTACACGGCTCCGGTGCTCACGTCGTTGGCAGTGTGAGATGTGTCGTCCGGGCTTCCGACGAGGATGAGGTCGTCCGTGATCACAATGGAGGCGGCAACGGTGTCTGGCGTAGGGGTGAGTGAGACTGCAGTGTCCTTGTCCGCGAAGTCTGGGTAGACCGTGGTTGCCCCGGCGTCTGATGAGCAGACCATCATTCGGCCATAAACTGCAAAATTAAGGCACGAGTCGCCGTAGTAGTCTGCGCCGATGTCGCTGCCGTCGGATAAGTCGTAAATGGAGATGAGGATGTTGGTCCAAGAACTCCCGGGTGAGCTGACAACGAGCGTGGTTCCACTGAGAGCTATCTGCCATCCAAAGAACAGATCAGACGTCGGCGGGTCAATGAACTCGGGCTGCTCGAGCTTGTATCCTTCTCTCCGGATGACCCCTACCCTCCCCGAGTCCGTGCTGTGGTGCGGGTCCCCGAACACGATGAAGTCGTCTGCCGCTATTAGTCTAGACGTCACGCCGGTCATGGCGCCGGTCAGCGTGGTGAACTCAGTCCAGGTCTGGGCCCAAGGGTCGAAGCGGGCCATGAGCAGTTTGCCTTGGGTGTGGTCGACACCGAGGAACAGGTTGTCTCCGAGAGCAATGCTGGATCCGAATTCACCACCGGAGACTGTTATGGTCTGGGCGATGAACTGCGGCTGGCACTCATCGCCAGTCGGAGCCAGGGCCGTTCCTCTGCCGCATAAGCTGCACTGCATTGCGCCAGCCTTGCTGACCATGCCCGGCTTGCAGGAGGAACACGTGTAGAACGTGTCGGAGAACTCATTCGCTGGACAGAACATTGTGGCGACAACGACTCTGCTGAGCACCGAGCTGGATGGGTCGGTGGCGGGTGCGCCCATGACGAGAGAAGAGGACGTGGCCGAGACACTGGCGCCCATCTGAGCGCCGTTGTTGGCGGGCCCTGTGATGAGGCCCTCGATCGCCCAGACACCGCCCTTGCCCCGTCTGATCACACGCACGGCGCCGTCCTCGGAGTTGTACGAGGGGATGCCCGCGAACACGATGCCGTTGGAGGCGGCGAGCGAGACAACACCGCCTTCCGGCTCTGTTAAAGTCTGGCCGAGGGTCCATGCGGGGCTTGAGACAGTGCCGGTGTTGATGAAGACCTCCACAGTCTGGATCGACACGGATGCAGCAAAGAGCAGGTTGTCCAGGATCAAGAGGGCGTCAGAGCCAGCGACCGTGAGGGGAGTGACGCAGCTGGCATAGCCCCCTTCACACTCAGCAGGCCAGGGTGCTATGTTGACTGAGGTGCCTTGGCCCACAGCGAATAAGTCAGCGTGTACTGCCAAGGTTGTTCCGTAAACAGGGGCGGTGGTGTCAAGGGACCAGGAGTCGGCGGTCGAGTCGTATCCGAGGATTGCAGTATTGCTGTTACCGGCGTCGAGAGCAGCGATGTTGTTATCCTTGAGACCGACCTTCAAACACTCTAAGACAACAGTGCCAAAGGAGCTATGCAACGTGGCCGAGCGTGGGTCAAGCCGATAAATGAGCAGACCATCGATACCGCCGGCTAGCACTATCCATTTTCCGTCAATGGCGGCGTCTGCCACTAAATACGCCCTTAGTTCCTTAAGCTGCATCCACTCTGACACGCCACGGATGAAGATGTACGCCTTTGTCCCCGAGTCGCCGAGCATGAGCATGTAGTCCTCGTACACCGCCGTGGTGGCGCCCCAATCTTCGGTCGCGCCCACGGAGCTGAGAGAGACCTGGTGCAGGGTGACGCTGGCGACACATCCGTCTTGGTCGGCGTTAGGCGCCTGCCCTGGCGGGCAGAGCATGCAGGCCCTGGCGTTAGTGGCAGAGTATTGGCCTGCTAGACACGGCTCGCACGCGGCGAATGACTTGGCGTATGACCCTCCATCACAGGCGCGGGTTCGAGCCATAATGTTACCACCGGCTTCTCTGGACCTGAAGAGGGTATTGGGGAGCATCGCAAGGCCGCTGCCAATGTCGCTTTCTTCTCTTACATAGTGGACATCCGTATATCGCCTTGAGCTGTTGTCGAAAGCCATGACCTCGACCGACCCGGCCGGACCGTGGAAGACGGCGGGGGCGCCCGCTGCTAAGAAACCATCGGAAGCCGCTAAAAGCCGGCCGAACCGTGTCATGTCGGAGAAGGCCGAGCGGATCCAGGTGAGTTGGGTCCACACGCCGTTGATTGATTCAAAGGCGACCACGGCGCCCTGGGCGGTGCCAAACATGTCGGCATCGGGGTCAGAGATCAGGATGAGGTCGTAGACGTCGTCGTAGGCCATGAATGACCCGAAGCTGACAGTCGCCGTGGGCAGGGTGGCTGTGATGACCTGGGTGATCGTGCTCCAGTCGGACTCGTCGACAGCGAAGACAGTGTTCGCCCCGGGGGCGCCGATGAACAGCGTGCCGCCGTGCTCGAGGAGGCTTGTGCCGAGGGCGTCCGCCCCGCGGCCAGATACACCGGCCATGTCGATGGTGGCGACCTGCACGATTGTATCGGATACGAACTTGTATACAACAACCAGGCCAGCACCCGTAATGCTACCAACAGCCGCGCTGGGAACACCGACGACGAGGTAATCGCCCCACATGGCGAGAGCATCCCCAAACGACGACTCTGCCGGAGTTAACGCCAGGGGATCGTAGGCTATGTAAATCGACCCTACCCGACGGTAAACCTCGACAGAGCTGAACGCTCCGATGGCAAGACGGTCGTCGGTGATGGCGAGGGCCTTGCCATAGTCTATGCTGGCCTGGGTGAACTCGGCGATGCGCACGTTGGGAATACTAGAAGAAGTGGTGTCAAAAACAGTCTTAACTTCCACCACATTTTCACCGTCAGCGGTCGAGGCAAATCTGGTAGATATGACGACAAGCTCGTCAGTGACAGCAATGGCATAGCCATACTCCTTATTGGACCCAGTGACCGCCGCGTAGCTCTTCGTAGCCCGGGGTAATGGGCAGTAAGTGCCTTCTGAGGCCGGAGACGACGAGACATAGGGCCCGATGCAACTCTCGCAGCCGTTGTGCCAGCTGGCCATGTACATTGTGTCATATGCGGGACAGGGCTGGGTGATGATCGAGAGGCCGCCCGTGTCCGTGCTGAGGGCAGGGGCGCCTACTGCGAGGAACTGGGTGTTGGAAGCGACCGAGGCACCGAATGATGCGGTGGCCGAGTCGGGAGAGTCGAGGTGGTACTCATACGCCCAGTCGGACCCGTCGTAGGCGAAGATATGGACTCTGCCGACACCGCTGTCGAAGTCAGGTGCCCCGACGACGATAGTGTCCTCCTCATCGATGGCGACCGAGGATCCGAAGCCCTCCGCCTCAGGGTAGGGGGCGGTGAGCGTCGTGAGAGGAGTCCACTCCCCATCGACGAGGGTCAGGACCGTGGCCGACCCAGCTCCGGTGACGCCAAGCACAGTTGCTGTGGGGGAACCGACAACTATGGTGGTTTCTGTCGCAGCAAGGGACATGCCGAAGCTTTCGGACCCAGCGATGGTTTGTGACTCAGTGACAATGCTTGTGAGCTCAGCGGTGTAGTTGAGGACGTATACCTTGCCGTTGAGCGTGTCAGATGCCACGATGAAGGAGGTGTCAGGGGAGATGGCGACAGAAGTCCCGAACAGGTCCCCTGCTGCGGCCAGAGAGCTCGTGAACACGAACTGCGGCTCCCAGTGGGCACCATTGAATGAGAATACGTCCACTTGGCCGGTCAGGGTGTCCGGAGTGCCCGAGACAATGACGATATCAGTCATGGCGATGGCCGAGCCAAAGGAAGTGGGTTGGCTAGCGAGACCAGGCGGCTCGAGGGCGTCGAGCTGGTCGAAGGACGCGTCTGCCCTGGAGTAAACATAAATCTTCGCCTCGGACGGCGACCCAACGGCAAGCCAATGCTCGGAGACGTCGAATGACGCGGTGTGGGCGGCGGGCGTGGGAAGCGCGGAAGAGCTAAGAACCATCCCAGCGTCTTCCCAGGCCTTGGTTGCAGAGGAGTAGGTGTACCGTTCCACGTTCGGTGTCATGGTCTTTGTGCCATAAAGTGCGAAAAACTGGTCACCCTGGATTCGGACAACCGTGCCGAGCTCTCCGGCGACGATGGGGGGAGGGGCGTTGTGGCTCTCGGCAGTGTATGGAGCGTCACATCCAGTCTGGTCGGTGTTGATGGTGTATCCAGCAGGACAGGCGCGACACCCGGGCAAGCCAGCCTCAGAGTACATGCCGGCCGGGCAGGGCTCGCATAGGCGCCAGGAGACGGGCTTCTGGCCAGCGGGGCATACTGCACAGGTCACGTAGACGTTACCGGGTGAGCCAGTCGGGGTTGAGGAGTAGAACAAGCAGGCGTCGCCCGCCGCGATAGCCTGGCCGACCTGCTCGTTTGCAGTGGGTGTTATAGCAGTGAAAGCGACAGAACTCTGCCACTGGTCGTCTAGCCCGTTGTACTGGAAAGAGAAGAAGGCGCCAGCACTGCTCTCACCGCCCACAGCGGCCAAGGGGTCGCTGGCGAGGAGTGCTGTCTCGTCAAGAAGCATGGAGGCAGGGATGGAGGCATCGGGCTTGTACACCACGGCCTCGAGCACAAACGCAGCGGAGACGAAGGAGAAGATCTGTACGGCCCCAATATCTGCCCCAACAGCTTGCTGGGGACAGCCAACGGCGACTCGAGTGTCAGATCCCACGTCGACTGCAGCGAGAGTCGACCCAAAGCCAACCGAGGTAGTTGCGGCGGTGTGTACGGCCACCGGGGACCCTGACAGGTCGGCCCTGTCGTACACACTGACGGTGTCTGTGCCAGGGGATCCGATGAAGAGGTACGCCGAGGTCAGCGCGATAGAGGCGCCGAAGTTGCTCCATGCAGGGCCACTGAGGGAGGTGCCCGACCAGGTCGTGCCGTCATATTGGAAGGTCAGGACGCGGTTGTCATTGGATGAGGCTACAATGAGTTCGTCGTCGACAAGCATCCGGTTCACCGCAAAGTCGATGGGCAACTCGATGAACTCCGTGAAATCGGACCCCATTGGGTAGACGACGATCATGTCAGTGCCCGAGACAGCGAGCCAGGTGAGACTGATAGCAACAACACCGCCGAACAGGGTGTCTTCACCGTGGGCGAGGTCGGCCTCGAGCTGCATGTAGGGAGAAGAGAGGCGCGCCAGGTGCCTGTAGACGAAGGCATGGCCGACAGATGTGCTGACTGCTACCAGGTCGCTGACAGCTGAGAGGGCGTGGCCAAAGCTGTCGTCATTCGCGGTTCCTGCAACGACTGAGCTCAACTCGGCGACTTGGGTACAACCGCCCTGGTCAGCACTGCTCTGCATCCCGACTGGGCACAGTGAGCACCGCAGACTGTGGGCCGTGGCGTAGTATCCATCCTGACAGGCCGCGCAAGAGTACCAGGTGTCGGCGAAGTACCCTCGATCGCACAGCGCGTTCAACGTCAGTGTGGGGCGGTCAAACGCTGACATCCACGAGCCAATGCTGATGAGCGTCTTCTCCCCGATCGCGACGAATGCCCCCACGCCCGGGGTTGAGGGGTGGGAGAAGGCCGCGGTCTGGGCCCAGCTGTCGGCGTCGGCGCCTTGGGAGACACGGTCGAAGAGCAGGATGCAGCCGATGTTGTCGCCGATAGCGCAGCCCTCCCAGCCGATTGCCACGTGACCGTTGTGGATGGCGATGCTGGATGGGAAGGCGCCGTCCATGACGGGGTCGTTGGGGGTGATTGTGGCCCGCAAGTTCCAAGCCGACCCGTCGAACTTGTAAGAGTACATGGCCCCTGCTCCGTAGAACGCGTCTGGGGCTCCAACCATGAGCATGTCGCCATCCAGAGCGAGTGACTGTCCAAAGCGGTCAACCCCGGCATCTATGGAGGAGGTACTTCCCCAGCTGCCGTCGTTGTAGTCAGTGATGACGAGGCCGTCGTCTGGGAAGCCAATGGCGTAGTGCTGGCTCGTCATAGTCATGTTGGTGGGGGTGCCGGGCCACGAAACTGGGGTAAACGCCCGAGCCCAGCCGGATCCCGTAGTATAGCTGATCACCACGGTCTCGCAGCTGGTGCTGGTGAAAGTAGGGTCGACCCGGAGGACGTCGTTGCCGCTAAGGGCCACGAGAGGGGGCGTGCTGCTGGTCGAGGTGTCAATGGTGGTCTGGTCAGTGAAAGCTGAGCCCGTTCTTGAGTACACCACAGTGCAGCCCTTTGCAGCGACCGTATCATATGCCGCTAGCACGAGCCAGTCGTCGTTCAACGCCACACCGAAGCCGATGCGCAGGTCTGGGTCGTTGAGGTGGTAGACCTTGCTGGTCCAGTTCTCATTCCAGGTGTATACACTGGCACCAAAGCCGGTTTGAGAAACGGGTGAAGCAAGCACGATCATTTCGTCCGATACGGCGATCCCATAAACATACATGCCCGCCGTTGCGTATGTCGGGGCTGTGTAGTTGGCGCAGGTCTGGCCGTCACCCACAGTGTACGGGGGGCAGTCGGCGCAGGAGTACCATGTGTCTGCGTGCTGGCCAGCGGTGCAGGTAGGGTGGATGCACGTGATAGCTGTACTCTGCGCGTCGGTGGCGAACATCACGCCGGAGCCCATCGTACTGGCGGGCTGACCGAAGCCCATGCTGTCGACGAGACGTTCGCTCGGTGGGAAGAGAAAGCCAGCGTCACCCATCGAAGACGGCGTGGGTTCATAGCCCGAGACGGTGAAGGCGCCTGTGTCGTGGCCGTAAAGGAAGTAGCTCGTGGCCGATGAGACGACCTGGTCCCCAAAGGCCCCGAGAGCGTCGCCATAAGCTGCGGTGACGGCGCTATCGATGATATATGCGTCATAAATAAAGTCATGGAAGTGAATACGAATGACCTCGTCGCTCCCAGCCGTGAAGAGCTCGTCGTGGCTGATCACGGCGACTTCATGGCTAAAGGATGGATCAGTGCCGATGGCAGCTTGGCTAACAGACCACGAGGGCGTGTCAAACATAAAAACTGATCCGGGGTTGGAGGATGGGGCTGTTCCGACAGCTACGGCAAAGGAGCCGTCCGGCATGACCTTGACGTCGATGGAGGCCCCGAACCGTTCTGAACGGAGGGGCACAGAGGCGGTCAGAGTATGGTCTGGTCCGGTGGGCCAGCCCGACGAGTCGTGTTCGAATACGAAGACGACACCCGCGCCGGGCTGTCCGTTAGTGGAAGAAGTGGGCGCGCCGACAAGAAGACTGTCCCCCGCAAGGGCAAGACTCCATCCAAAGCCGGTGCCTGCGTCGGCGGGGGTCACGGAGGCGGTAAGGTCCAGGGTCGACCGGGAGTAGACGAGGACGAGGCCGTCGTCGAACTCGGAGGAGACGGCGAGCCAGTCGTCGTTGATGGCCACAGCGAGGCCGACACAGCCTGAGGCAGGCGGGGTGAGGGTCTCCGTGAGAGCCCAGGCGGTCCCGTCATACTCGTGGAGGAAGACGCTGCCAGTGTCGGTGCCACAGCCCTCAGTGTAGGAGACCGCGGCCATGGCGTCCTTGTACGTGGAGATCGCCGTGACCGCCACACCCGGGTCCACCGTGCTGACCGTGTATTCTGGGACACAGGCCGTGTGGCCAGTGTTCGAGGCATAGTGCGGCGGGCACTTGGTGCACAGCGCCTGGTGGCCGGGCGAGTAGTACCCGTCGGGGCATGGCCTGAAGTACCCCGGGCCGAGCATCTCCTCGCCTGGTGGTGCGTCCGAGAATATCGGCAGAAGCACACCGAGCTTGTGAGCATCAGACGCGCTGTGGAAGATGGGGAGGCCGTCAATGTAGGTGAACTCGCCGTTGAACTCCGTGTCCGCATCGGTGTTGGATAGAGAGGACCTCTTCCTCGCGTCAAGCAGATCGGAGCTCGATGTGAAGGTCTCGCCGGCCGCATCGATCCAGTGCAGCTCCCCGTTGAAGTAGCTCACTGACAACGGCGGGCCGGATATAGCGTCTCCCAACGCCAGGTGCATCACGTCCTCGCCTGGCGCCCCGCCCCTCCGGTAAATGCCGTAGTTGACGTCCACTGGCGCTTCCCATTGGACAAACAGGGTCTCTGTGAGGGCGTCTGCGATGAGACGGAGGACCGGTAAGCCTGAAGGGAGGCCGGGGTTGGGTTCGATGACGTCGACCTTGCTGAGGATGGCGCCGGGCTCGTCGAAGCCACTGAGAACGTACACAATGCCATTGTCGGACTCGTCATCGCAAGCGGCGTAGACGTAGTCGTTGTCGATGGCGATGTGGGAGGGGAAGTCGGCGACTACGTCGGGAGCGAGGTCTGCGGCGGTCACTGAGGCCTTGGTCCAGGCCGCCGTGTTGTAGACGTCGACAGCCTCGCAGGCAGACCCGGGGGCACCCACTGCTACGTAGTCGCCGTGTGATTCGATTATACGGCCGTACTCGCAGCTGGAGATGTACTTGAAGAACGAACGGACGTAAACTGCGGAGTCGTGGGTCAGCTCGAAGATGGAGATGCCATGGGCTAAGGCCGTAGCGGAGGCCGACCCGACGATGACGTGGCCGGACTCGGTCACCGCGACGGCAGTTCCAAAGGAACTGGCTCCCACAGAACTTGGCTTGGTCAAGAACGGTCCATGTCCATGTAGTCCTGCAAAGTCAACATCGAACACAGCGACTGTGCCCATCGAGCTAGCCGCGGCGAGGGCGTGGTTCTTGGCGCTGATGCAGTGGGGAACAAAGCCCACGTCGGCAGTTGTCACCGACAGCTGCATTGTGACCGAGCTCCTGGTCCCGTCGGGTGAGCCGCCGTACGGTATTGGCCGACACTTGACCTCGAAGCCTGGGGAGTACGTGCCTAGGGGGCAGGGCGCGCAGGACATGAAGGCAGGGCTGTAGAACGCGGCGACGGGCCCGTACGGTGTATTTCGGTCCTTCTGGCAGGCAGTGAAGTCGACACGGACCTCCATCGCAGCGTCGTCCCCGGCCAAGAACATTGCGTTGGAGTTGATCGCGAATTGTCGGACTGACGCCCCTCCCATCGCCGAACTTAGGTCGTACGTCTGATAGAACGGGTCGCCAGGGGTAGACGAGGGCTGCACAGTGAGGTCAAACACGGCCACGTTTGAATCCATGGCCATAGCGCACCTGCCACTGCCCACGTCACAGTCGAAGAAAGGCTCGTCACCGAATGCGAAGACGTGGTTGTTGATCTCGGAAGTCGAGGCCACATCAAACACGGTCACGCGCGGCTCAAGAGCGCCAGTCCTTGTGATGAGGAGCAGGTAATCGTCGGTCCCACCCGCGTTGATCAGGGTTTCGCCTGATGCACTTGACTGGAAGGAATAGTAGAGCGAGACGGAGGCAGAGGAGCCGTCGGGCGAGTCAAAGCCGGTTAGCCGGTATACACGGGCCAAGTTAACTGTCGATTCGAAGTCGCATGCTATCAGGAAACTCTCAGTAAACCTCATTGTGTGCCCAAACCCAGAAGAGGGGCTCGCGGGGACCAGAGTGTCGACCCACGATGACCCGAAGAAGACTTGTACCACACCAGTCGGGTCCATGGCCGTCGCGGCGACGATGAACTTGGTCGGATGAATCGCAACCTCAGACATGGCGAAGGACGTTGGCGTTCCGTGGGGCAGGATGTCGAATAGATGGTCAGTCAGGCTGACTCGGGTATCATAGACGCGAATGAATTCACCGTCAGTTGTCCCAATAGCTGCATAGTGATCGCTGACAGACAAGGACCGGCCAAAGGAGTTGGTCCCCACGAGGGCGGACGGTGAGGTGGCCCCGGCGATAATGGAGTCGACGCTACTTATGTAAATCGCACCAGAGGAACCCGAATATGATGGGTCTGCCCTGGCATACGTGTTGCCCGAGACCACGAGGGGAACAGAGCCAGTAACTCCGGTAAAGACGGGGTTGGTGTCGCGTGCTTGGGCTGAGACGGAGCAATCGTTGATGTCACTGATGCTAGACACCAAGGAGGGGCACAGGTCGCATGAGGTGGACCCCGCAGTGTAATAGCCGGGTGACGCTAAGATGGAACCAAAGGGGCATAAACGGACGGGCATGGCGACCGCATTCACTGGGTCGTAGAGGGCAAGCCAGGAGTCTGTCAGGGCGACGACACGGCCCATGCAGGTGTGGTCCTCCTGCTCGTAACTGACCAGGGGCAGGGGGGTGGCGGTGTGGGACATCGCTAGAGAGCTGAGGACGCATTCAGTGCTGGTGCCGTCGAGCCGGGCAACAGCGCTGAGTGAGCAGGTTGGTGTGAGCGCAGTGATTGCCCACTCTTCTGTGGAGGTGGGTACCTCGTCCGTGGTGTACTCCAGTGTTGTCGTTAAAGTGCGAACAGTGTATTCAGTGCCGTCTGTCAGCCCCAGGATCACAGTGTACATGCATGCGTCCATACTAGTCACCACCGCCGGTCCCGGGCTAGCTGCAGGGAACAAGGGGGCCAGGCGCGCATCGCGGCGGCCTTCTAGGGTGTAAGCGTCCACATACCCGGTGGCGCCCAACTCCCAGCTGAAGTACGCGTGTGTGTTGGCCATGGCGATGTGCGTGGGCGTCCCGTCTAGGGCGAAGGGGAGACCATGCAGGGTCAGGGTCGACCCGGCGATGTCGAACAGTATGGCCGACGCAGACGTGGTGGAGGCTAGAAGCAACTTGGACCTGTCCGGGGAGATCTTCATCTGGCTTGCCATGCCCAGAGGGACGGTGAACGCGTCTGTCTGAACAATGGTGTTCAAGTCGGATAGGTCAAATATGACGACGATGTCGTCAGTGGAGTGCGAGGAGCATGTGACGAACAGGAAGCTATCTGTGCCGACGATGTTGCCGCCGAACTTGTCGGTACAGTCTGGAGGCACGGCAAGAGAGCTAACTGACGAGGACGGCAAACTCTGGTAAAGCACGGCGCCGGTGGCAGAATCGCCGGGTGCGCCGAGAAATAGTGTATCTATATGAATCCATAAGCCTGATTCAAGGCCGGAGCCGGCGATTCCCAGCTCAAACAACTTGATTAGCGTGTTTTGATCCACATCGATCGAGGCCAACGAACAGGATAGCGAAACCATGGATATAATCAGTAGTAGCATCCAATGCAATCGTTGGATGCGCGCTGCGGTCTTCATCTGCAGACTTTGGCTTGGTGCTTCTGAGATTCACAAAAAGATCTCAACATCTGGCCGATATCTCGACCTCAAGGAGCTGAAGGGTAGAGGTTACTAAGGATGTTTGATCAGTGTGGGCGGTAACATCATCGTCATCCTGTGTCGCCGAGGTGGAGTGACCTGGTTGACAGAGGAGGAGTACGGGATGGTGCTATGATGCTCGTCGTCTCACTTCTCTCACAGACTTCGCAGCTGGTGTCGGCGGTCGGGCAATCTTCTCTGTCAGAATTGGGCAACCTCCGAACCGAGCACTGGAAGCGATGTGCAGCGCCACTTCCTCGCCAACAGGTGCAAGACATGCGCTTATCTCCGCATACCGCGTCTCGCTCACCGCAACAGCCTCCATCTCTGGGGACATCCCCTCGTTGCTCCAACACGCCTACTCCAGACACTTTGAGGAGCAGATGTCTTCAATCCAGGTCACTGAAAGTAATGCAACATCATCGAGCTCCTCTTCCCTCGAATCCCTCCTTGCCATGCTCACCGACATTCCCCTCTCGCTCCAAGCGCGCAAGTGCTCATCGACCACGCCCGCTCCATCCTCGCCGACGGCCTGCCACTGTCTATGAACGTCGAGCTTGTGGATGACGAGGAGCTCCCGGACGCAATGCACACGCTCAACCAGGGCGCGGTGTGGGCGTGTCTGGTGGGTGGCGGGGCCAACCCAGACCTCGAGGACAGGGTGCTTCAGAAAGCTCGAGAAGAGCGGCCTGATGGTAACGAGATGCATGACGGGGTCCGCAAAGCTCTGACGGCCGAAGGCAAGAACCTCTGGTTCCTCTGCCGCATGTTCTTCTTCTCGCTGAACGTCGCAGAGAAGGACGGCGAGAGCTATCAGTACACAGAGTACGGCGATTGCTACCACCACCGCATGTACATGGGCAGACTCTTCATGCTCGACAGTGCCAATCACACCGCCCTCACTAGGGCCAGGATGCCCAGGGCCCTCCAAGTCTACAGCAACGAGATCACCCATATTGCCAGGACGCCCAAGGGCCTGTGGGGCTGGGGGATAGCGACTATAATCAGCTGGGGTTCGAGTCATCTGAGTTTGTCGACCCGACTCGCCTCACCTTCCCCGCATGTCTCAAAGTCGCCGAGCTCGAGGCCAGCCTGCCCGCCTGGGAGAAGCACAGGATGGTTAGTGATGTGTCTGCGAAAGAGAATCAGACGTTCATTGTCACCTCGGTCGGCACTGTCATGGCTGGTGAAGATTCTATGGTCTTCACCGGCCCAGTCGAGGAGGTGAGCAGGCACCTCTTCCACCCAGTCGTCGTGCCCACTTTGTCCCAGATCACATCATGCATGCATGGAACGGTACTGTCATCCTATCCATGGGAGATCGACAGATGATCAGCGGGTGGAACAAGAACGGCCGGCTGGGACTCGGGCGCAAGAATGATATGTCTGGCTTCGAGGAGCTGCCCTTCAGGGTCGACAGGATCATACCTGATGATTCCATCAACGTATTCCTCAGCGGTCGCCGGCTACTGTTTGCTGGCAGTGGTAATCCGCTGATCGCCCAGTCGGGTCTGCTACCTGGATACCGTAGAGACGCCAACTGCCTCACACCCACCCCGCTCCGCTTCCCAGAGAGGGTCAAGCGGTTCCTTTGTTACATAGTTGTTGCATGGGCCAGCGATGACCTGACTCATCTGTGCGACTACGATGCGCAGTACTGTGTGCCCTTTGAGGCGGCGGAATTTGGCAGAACAGCGGTTGGTAACAAATGGGTTGACTCATTTTGCGACTCCACCGGCCAGTGGTTCAGGGTGGAAAAAGTGTCAGATGGGGTGGCTGAGCTCGTCGAGTGCGAGGCACCTACTTCTCATTGGGAGATCACTCCAGTTGACGTCGACCCCTGGGCCGAGTTGTGAAGAAGACGATATCACTGCCTGATGACGATAACAGGAGGGATACAGGGCTTGGATGTGGTTTATGTGGCGTTAAAACGAACATAAACGTAACTTACCTAAAAGTGCACTGCAATCCGGCTACTGAAGTGAACAATGGGCCGCTTAGTGAACATTGCCCTGGGTTACCATGGTGCTGCAGTCCCATACTGGAAGAAATCAACGTATCGTAACTTTACCGGCATCCTCACAGTCTATATCTTCATTTTCGAGGTTGTTGACCTCATTTCTCAAGCATCAATCGTCCCATCCGGTTGGAGACCATCCCTGCTTCTCTTTCACGCTGTTCACATCTACGCATGCACGGCTAGCTTCGTCTTTGCCGTGGAATCCCGGGCCATCCGAGACACGTGGCTGATGGTCGTCTACTTCTTCCTCAACACCATCATGTTCATCATCCGCATCATCACTGAGATCTACTACATGGATCTCCGCACCCCGGTGTATTCTGACAGTTGAGAGGGCCGGCCACGCGATGCTTGCTGCCTTAGCGTCTAATATAGGGAGTGCAGAGAATTGGTCAGCGTCGGCATGGTGCTTTTCAAACTATAGACCCATCACCGCTCATGTGACGTTGAAGGCCTGGCCAAGGACAAATGTACCTTGCAGCAGGAGGCTTGGTCCAACCGCAAAACCAGCGCATGACACGCATAATGTTCCATACAGTGCCTGTTGGTGTATTGGCGGCCGTGACGCGATCGTGGCGGGCCGGTTAAAATACACATTTTCTCGAAGCAGAAACTGCGAGCAACCTGATGAGGAGAGCTTCTACGCCACCCTCTCGTCGCGCGCCAACATCAATGGCTGCAAAGAAAGCCACCTCCACAACACGGGTCCGGAGACTACAGGACCAGGTGAGAGAACTGCGCCACGAGGTCCAGGAAACATCCGACGAGGCCGTCGCGCTTTCATCTACGAATGAGAAGAACATTCAATCGCTCAATGAGCAACTTAGGGTACTTAGACATGGGTTTCAAACGCTCTTAGAGGTCATCAACGATGAAATCCTCACGCTGAAAGACAGCTTGAAGCGGCAAGGGCAGCAAATCATGGCCAAGATCGATAGAGACAACACCATACACGACGAACAGATGCGTGACCTTGAGCGCAAGGTCGTATCTCTCCAGCGCGAGCTTGTCTCCCAGAACCAGGCGACGGTGGAAAAGTTCGACCACGTGTCTCGCGCCATCGCCATCACAGCCAACGCAGGCCTCAGCAAGGCTGCTGACGGTAGCATGTATGGCATGCACGGGGCGTCTAGGGCGGGGGAGCACGCTGAGGGGGCGCCATATGGGTTTCAGGCCCCGCTTCCCTTTGGTAATGGATGAAGGTTGGTGTGATGAAGATCCAAACATCTCTTTGTTGAGTCCATAGCCGCAGTATTAAACTGAATTAATGTTGCGCAGTATAGTATTTTTCGAACCTCCCAGACAGGGCCTGAAAGGAACGATCAAAGTGCCAAACTGCACAACATCATCCGTCCGTAGACGAATGTTGGCGGTTAGCCAATTGATGATACTGGAATGATGTTGGAAGGCGCGGGATCGATGTGCGACTGAACGGAGAGCCACTGAGCTCATCTTCTGAGGCAAGAGAACGCCACAGGATGTTCTCTGCAGCACTCTTGTCCCGATGATCAACATTCAGAGCATCAGGAACTGTTGCGCGCCACTGAGCACCACGGCACTGTGGATTTTCGCAGAGCATCACACGATGTGGGTGAACGTGCTGGTCATCACGCGGACGAACTCGCTTGTAGGGGGCGTGGCAGTGAGGGCAGACGACGATGGTGCGATCCTCGTTAACCATGTTAAGATCGACGACAATGTTATACCTCTTGAGAAGGGGTACTATCTCTCTCGCGAACTTTCGATATGGCGCGCAAGGAATGAACATACCAGCAGGCGTGGTGAATCCCGAGCTCCCGTAGAAGACTTTCAGGCGAATGGGGGTGGCGACGCCAACCGAACTCCCGAGCCTGTTGGCCGCAGCGGGCGAAGTGCTTCTGGCGAAGGATGTGGTTCGCAAAGCGCACTCGGCGGAAAGACTTACGCATTCCAGCTGTGCTGCGCAGGATTAGAATTGTTGAGTCTAAAGTCAGACTGAACCTGTTCAGTCCTCTGGAGTTCATCCCAGGGGGGGTCGACAGCCTAAGTCACCTTTACATGAATCCTCCACATAAACCTCTAAATACCACACCAGCCTCGCATTAAACTGCTCGAGAACCGGATTCGATGGGACGAAAGCTCCAGTATCATGAGCGTAAGCTCCTCAAGAAGCATGACTTCATGCACTATGAGCGTGAAGATGAGGACCGTGAAAGAGAAATTATGCGTAGATATCATGTTCTTAGCGCAAAGGAGTACATCATGTATCGGAGGGCCGTAGGCACCATCACAAAGCTTGCTGATAGGCTAAGGAAGCTTCCACAAGATGATGTCGTCCGCTTAGACCAAACAACTAAGCTTATGCGCCGTCTATATGATATGGGCCTTGTTGCCCGCCGCAACGACGGCCTCCTTGCCGCCTCGGCCGTCAACTCCTCAGCCTTCTGCCGCCGCCGTCTCCCAGTAGTAATGGTCACCCTCAAGATGTGCCAGACGAACGAGGACGCCACCAGGCTGGTTGAACAGGGCCATGTGCGGGTCGGCCCCAAGGTCATCACAGACCCGGCGTTCCTCGTCTCCAGGAGCAGCGAGACGCAGGTCATGTGGGTGGATAACTCGAAGCTGCGCAGGGCGGTTAAGGAGTACCGCGGCGAGCTGGATGACTTCGACATGTTGTAGGCTGCCTGGCAGTGTCGGTAAATTGCGGATATTTATGTGGGCTGGAAGCTTTCTGGAAGATGTAGAGGTGATCAAGCAGGGCTCTAGCTCTATCCTGCCACATTCGTTGAGAGCTGTCCCCACACTTGTGATGACCGACCTTGCTGGGAGGAGAAAAGCACTATAGCATGCCATAAGTGCATATTGCACCGCTACGGCGCTTCACCACTGCCACAGCCGCTCACCACGGGGCGACCACCCTTTCGCAGATTATGCCAAAAATCGGAAGCACCCGGCCGAAAAGGGGAAGGTTCCATCATAATCCATGAACGTCACAGCAAACTCGATTGTAATTCAACAAGAACGCGAACGGATTAAGGAGCGCTACCGTACGATCATCAAGAAGACGTTTGATGTTTTTGATCGCTCCGAGGATGGCACATGCGACATTCGCGAGGTCGGTTCGATTCTTCGTGCTCTGAACATCAATCTTACCGAAGCGCGGCTCCGCGATGTCTGCAGCCAGGTTGGAGAGGAAGAGCCTTCTGGGTTCATCCAATACAAGCGCCTCGAGCCTGTGATCCTCACTTTCCTCATGGGATCCGAGACCTTCAGAGACACAGAAGAGCGTATTCTCGAAGCATTCAAGGTTCTGGACACCGAGGGCAAGGGCTACCTTGATGCGGACGAGCTCCGCGTGCTGATGACTACGAACGGCGAGTACTTCTCCACCGAGGAGGTGAACGAGATGCTTGCCTTCGCGGCGGATCCCGAGGACGGCAAGATCAACTACATGGAGTACGTCAAGCACCTGTCTGAACCCCAGGTCATCGACATCTGAGCATGGGCCCGCACTGTTGAATATAAAGGACGTCGTATCTCGATGGGTCCATGGTTGGGTTGGTTGAGTCGGCATCCAATTAGAGAAGATGACGACGGAACAACTGGCGACGAAAGGTGTCGAAACAACGCGGAAGTTTATTCAGCTTATAGCTAGTAGGCATCCTGATGGGCCTCTGACACCTGAGAGCGGATACGATGCCTTGCACGCCTACAGCATCTCCACTCCAGCGTTCTGGGAAGATCTCTTCGAATTCATTGCTCCAATACACACAAAGGAGAGCACTAAAGCTCCTTTAGTCCCTCCTCTTCACACATTCGACCAACGGACCTGGTTCCCTGGCGTTTCCATGAACTATACCGAGAACCTCCTCCGTGCAGGCTCCAGCGTCCACTGCATGACCGAGACAGGGGCTAGGGAGACTCTCACAGGGCCACAGCTTAGGGCAAAGGTCATGTCTGCAGCAGCTTTTCTCCGGAACGCCGGAGTGTCACAAGTCGACTCCGTCGCCGCCATTCTTCCGAACACCGCGGCCGCAGTCATCTTCCTCCTCGCCACAGCCGCGATTGGTGCCAAGTGGGCCGCGTGCTCGCCCGATTTCGGCGAGGAGGCGGCGCTGGACAGGCTGAGTCAAGTACAGCCAGCGGTACTCGTCGCAGGAGATGGTTATACTCACAAGGGCAGGCCATTCAGCAAGATGGAGACCGCTGTGGCGGTAGCACGTCGATTGGGCGTTCGGACTTCGATTTTCGTCCCTTTCTTGGACACAGCCGCCCCGACGCCCGAAGGATGGACCAGAGTCGACTCAGTACTTGCCACACAGTCACTTAGCACATTCCAGCGGTTCCCCTTCACCCACCCACTTTTCTCGATGTTCAGCTCAGGCACTACTGGCAAGCCCAAAGCGATCGTCCAGAGCGCTGGCGGGGTTTATCTCAACCAGGTCAAGGAGCATTTACTACACGTCGGGGTGGGGGTGGGTGACCGTGTACTTTACATGACGACCCTCGCCTGGATGATGCACCCTTGGCTCGTCTCGGCCCTCGGTGCGGGGGCAGACATCGTCCTGTACGAAGGAAACCCCTGCTACCCGACGAAGACGGCCGTGTTTGAGGCTGCCACAGAGCTTGGAGTGACCGTATTTGGGACGAGCGCTGTATTCATCGACGCCATGAGCACTGGTGACGCAGACATCAGACCATGGCCGGAGTGCCATGCCTTCCTGAGCACAGGCGCCCCGTTGGCCGCAGAGGGCTTTGATTTCATCAAATCAAAACTGCCGCGGGCGAAGATTACTCCGATCTCCGGGGGAACTGAGATCAACGGCTGCTTCCTAGCGGGGTCGCCCCTGGTCAACGACTGTCGCGGAGTCATGCCCTGCCCGACCCTTGGGGCCGATGTCCAGATCTGGGACAATGCCGGAAAACGAATTACCGGAGAATGCGGCGAGTTGGTCTGCCTTACGGCCCTTCCGTCGATGCCACTCGAATTTATTGGTGATACAGACGGATCTAGATTCCATCAGTCATATTTTTCTAGATTTGAAGGTGTCTGGACCCACGGCGACTGGGCACATCAGACTGAAGCCGGTTTTGTCATCCATGGACGGTCGGATACCACCCTGAAGCCGTCCGGGGTGCGGATCGGGACATCTGAGATCTACCGGCCGCTCTCGTTGGTCACGGGGGTCGAAGATTCCATAGTTGTGGGGCAAATGAAGGGGAATAACCAGCGAATCGTGCTCTTTGTCAAGCTTCGTGACGGTTTCACCCTAGATTCGACCATGGAGAAGGAGATTCGAGATACGATTCGATCTGCAACTACTCCGCGTCATGTTCCGGCATTTATTCTGGAAACGCCCTATATCCCGCAGACATCAAACGGCAAGAAGCAAGAGCTCGTGGTGACCGACATTGTCAACTGCCGGAGACCCAGGACGGTCGTATCTCCTGTGATTCAGCGGTTCTTCGAGCAGATTCGGGATGATAGACTCTAGGCTAGACTGTATTATTTCACTAAATATCGCTTAAACTTGCAAAAGGCGAGAGCGGGGCGATACAGCAGAATGGCTCGGGATGAGGTCTTTCCTGGTCAAAACAAGATGTGGCAGATGTTTAAATGCGGTCATACTACGCACCCAACCTGACACAATGACTCTGACTTGACTTTGGGAGTCAATTCGACTTGTCTCAATTCGAGCCAAACAATCGTTGTTTCATGCCTGCGGATGAACGTCCTCTCGCTGCTCCAGGTCCAGGTAGATGGAAAGACAGACTTCTTTGACGCCTCCATGCTCCGGAAAGTACTTTCACTGCTGAACGTTAACGAATCTCAGGCGTTGAGCATATCGGCGACGGTATACGCTGATCTAGAGAGGAGCGCGACAGGCATCTCGTCCAATGATATTGTGGCAATTCACAGTGTCACCAAGGACCAGCTTTGGCATGCGATGGCGAAACACGTTAAAAAGCCCGGGGTCTACGTCGACGCTGTGGACTTCTGGCGGGCCTGGCAGGTACAGTTTCACCACAAGAACCTCATCATCCTCATCGGGGGGACGTCTGGGTGTGGCAAGAGCACGCTAGCCTCTCTCCTGGCCTCGAGGCTCGGCATTGAACGCGTTGTGTCGACAGACAACATCCGGTCCATGATGCGGTCGCACATCCCAGCGTCGGAGTGCCCCATCCTGCACGTCAGCACATACAACACCGACACGGTCGCCCGGTCAGGTGTGGATGGGGAGACGAGGCGACTCAGCCCGCTCTATTCTCCTGATGCGTCGGCAGCGGCGTCTGTTGAGAACAGCCCAGTCAACTCTGTCGGGACACTCAAGAGGAAGAAGAAGGACAAGCTGCTACGAACACCCCGGGAGTCCCGTCTGGTCCTCGGGTGGAGGGACCAGTGTGACGCCGTCGTCTGGCCCATACTCAGCGCCTTCCTCAGGCGCATGCAACTTACAAATGAAAGCGTCATAGTGGAAGGGGTGCACCTGAGTCCGGCGAACATGGTGCTGCTGGCGGAGACGTACAGGTGCATCCCGGTCGTGCTGTACATCAAGGACGAGAAGCGGCAGCGGCATAGGATGGCGGTGAGGTCGAAATACATGACTGAGGACCCCGCACATAACACGTATATCCGGCATATCGGCAACATCCGCAAGATCCAGGCGGCCTTCACAAACGATGCTCGGACGTTCAAGATCCCCGTCGAGGAGAACTCCAACATCGATGAGACCCTCACCCGGCTCCACGCCATGCTCCTGATCTGTCTCCGAGAGCTGGGTGACGCAACGGACTCCCGGGGCCTGATGGGTGACCGGGCCCGGGGCAAGGGGCCGAGCACGCAGACGCTGTGCCGGGTAGAGGCGATCTATCAGGGGGTTAGTGACAGTGTGGAGCGGCTCAGGGAGATGGTTGATGCATAGCTGCGGTAAACGGGCGAATTAGCTGAGAGCACGTGAAGTACGCATATTTTACGAAGTCATGTGCTGACGATACGAAACAAGGGCGAAGATGCCGGCAACAGGTTCTCGCGGGTGGCTATTGAATGTAGAGATTACTTGGAAGCACTATGCTCTCATGGTGGCGCTCCCCGTCCTCTATGTCGTCTTCATGATCGTTCTGATCTCCAGGATCGTTGGTAGAGACAAGATTCGGCGTATACACGATGAAGCTGAAGCTAAGAAGCAACGTGAAGCTGAAAAGGCAGATGCTGAAGCGAAGCAGAAGAAGGAAGAGAAGAAGCTTGCCAAGGAGAAGAAGCTCGCTGAGAAGCAGGCCAAGAAGGGCAAGGGCAAGGCTGCTGACAAGTCGGCCGACAAGGAGGAGGAGAAGAAGCCCGAGACTAAGAAGTCCAAGTAGACGGGCGTGTGTTTCCCCTCATTGTGGTGGTCTGCCATGTTCCCGTGGATAAATGACGGCTGATCCAAGTTAGCTGGTCCGCAGCATCTCCGCTATTGTTATTAGGACCGTACCTGCTGAAACCGGAACCCGGTTGCCTCATCGTCCTCGGCAGGTATGACCACTGATCAGTGTCAAGATCATACATCTTAAAGCGGCCGGCCAGACTCTGTTGGAATGGGTTTTAAGTTCTCAATCCCAGTATGCCACCGTTCTACGCTCGTGCAGTTTATGACTGGTCAAATCTGGCAGAACCTATCCTTCTCGTTTACCAGTAAGGAGGGCGTTCAATCACTAGCAGACACCGGATAATGAAGATTGTGAAGAAAATAATCGATAGCAAAGGAGAGGGCAAGGTAGTCCTCAAGCCGACCACGAACGAGGATCTATGGGAGGCGTACAACGTTATTTCGCCCGGAGATGTCATCACGTCAGTGACAATCCGCCGCATTCAGCGTCAAACAGTCGGTGGGGGCCAAGATAGTGAGCGGAAACCCATGAAGCTCTCACTCAAGGTGACCCAAGTGGACTACGACCCCGGGGCCTCCAGACTCCGGGTAGCCGGCACGAACCTGCATGAGACGCAGTGGGTGAAGTTCAATCAGTTCCACACGTTTGAGCTGCAGCCGTTCTTCGAGTTCACTGTGTGGAAGCACCATTGGGACAACGTGTCCCTCAACCGCATCCTCGCCGCCACTGACGAGAGCAGAGGGGCCACTACAGCGATAGTAGTGCTGGAGGAAGGTTCTGCGCTGATCTGTCTCGTCTCTGACAGCCTCACCCTCGTGAAGGCCAAGGTCGAGAAGGTCATCCCCCGCAAGTCGCCGCTCGGCATGACCAAGCGGCAGACAGCCATCGAGAAGTTCCTCAGTAACGTGTACCAGTCTATGGTCAACGCCATCGACCTGGAGGCCGTGAAGGCCATCGTCATCGGCTCGCCCGGCTTCATCAAGGAGGATCTGCTCAAGATGATCACAACGGAGGGCTCCAAGGACTCCTCGAAGGGCTGGGGCAACGCCAAGGCCAAGATCCTGCTCGAGACGACCTCCTCGGGCAGTATGGCGGCCGTGTCCGAGCTGCTCCAACTCCCGTCCGTCCAGAAGCACATGGGCGACTCTAAGGCCGCTGTGGAGACTGCGGAGCTGGAGAAGTTCCTGCAGGCGATCTTTATGGAGTCGGACCGGGTGTGCTACGGCATTAAGCACGTCCAGGCCGCGATTGACATGGGCGCCGTGGAGAAGCTGCTCATCTCGGATAACATATTCAGGTCAAACAACCTAAGCGAGAGGAAGCGTGCTGTGGCCCTCACCGAGGCCGTCGAGGCGTCGTCAGGCGTGGTCCGCGTGTTCTCGGCCGAGCACCCGGCGGGCAGGCAGGTTGCCCAGTTCGGGGGGCTGGCGGCCACCCTGCGGTTCCCTGTGGACCTCGAGGAGGAGGAGGTCGAGGCGGAGGACGACGCCCCAACCGACGGGGCCGAATCGGACTGGGCCACGGGCGACGAGCTGCCGTACTAGTGCGTGGTGCAATTTAATACGTTCATTGCATTTACGGGTTGTATAAATCATCCCGCGGTCCTTGGCGTGCCGGCCTCCAGTGTCCTTCTGACTCCTCCTGTCGTTTCGTCAGTTGGATGCTGATGGAGTGGAGACTTCTGAGTCACCTCAAGGTTAGGAGATTCCAGGTGACTGATGGAGAACACTTTCTGCCCACAACGGTCACGGTAGCCGTCATCGCTCTGTCGGATTGTGACCTAGTGGTGTTGCGGATCGACTCTCCGCCGTATCTGATGGCACAGGCTCGTCATGCGGGTGCTATGCGACTGTGTCGTCTAAATCGTCATATTAGCGAGATTGTCGGTGGATTGCGTCGTCACGCTCGGTCGTCGCTGGTCGTGCAGCAAGTAAGACCTTCAAAATAAGTGAAGTAACGCTAATGGCTCACATTGAATGCTCTGTATGCGGTAAGAAGTTCGAACTCTCCTACCTCACTGACGGTCACTACGTCTGCGACGTCGACGAGGCCAACCTGAACTTAATCCATGATTACGAGGCCATCGCCAAGGATGTGCGCGAAAACGGCCTCAACCGTGAACAAAAGAACAACATGTTCCGCTATTCCGCGTTCCTTCCCGTCGATTCCTCGAAGCTCGCGTGAACGCGCCCCCGCTGTCCGTCGGCGGCACCCCCCTCGCCAAGGAGCTCGGTATCCCCTCCTGCAACCTCTGGCTGAAGGACGACAGCAAGAACCCCACCGGCTCGCTCAAGGACCGCGCCTCTTCTCTCCTCGTCAGGATGCAGGAGGACGGCGCCCCCGTCATCACCACCGCGTCTACCGGTAACGCCGGGGCCGCCCTTGCCGGCATGTGCGCCGCAACCCCCGTTCGCCAGAAGGCGTACATCTTTGTGCCTAAAACTGCNCCTGCCGCTAAGATTGCCCAGTTGCAGATCTTCGGCGCCGAGGTGATCCTTGTTGACGGCACCTACGACGACGCCTTTGCGCTGTGCCTTGAGGCGTCCAGCAAGCACGGCTGGTATTGCCGCAACACCGGCTACAACGCCTACACCGCCGAGGGCAAGAAGACCGTCTCTCTGGAGATGTGCGAGCAGCTTGCCCACGGCGGGCAGTTCGGCGGCCCCCGCCGTGCCCAGTTCGTGGCGCCCGACTTCGTTGCCGTTAGTGTGGGCGACGGTAACATCATCACAGGCGTATACAAGGGCCTCCGCGACCTGTACAAGGCTGGCCTCATTGAGAAGATGCCCAAGCTCGTTGGAGTCAACTCCGACAAGTCCAACTGGTGCGCCACGGCCTGGAAGAAGAACCTCACCCCAGCCGAGATGCTCACCATGGAGCCCGTCGAGGCCAACACCCGCGCCGACTCCATCTCCGCAGGGATCGCCAGGGACGGCATCAACGCCGTGCAGGCCATCCGGGACACCCAGGGCTGCTTCGTCGAGGTCGACGACGACTCGATCCTGGCCCACATCAAGACGGTCTCCCAGGCGACCGGCGTCTTCCCTGAGCCCGCCGCCGCCTGTGCCGCTGCTGGGATCACCAAGCTGGCGTCCAAGGGCTACTTTGAGGGTGGGTCGACCGTGGTGGCTGTGATGACGGGGACGGGCATCAAGGACATCCCCGCCGCAGTGTCAGTGTGTGGCGAGCCGTTCGTGCTCAAGCGGAGGGAGGACGGGCAGTTCCACCTCGAGGACTTCATGCAGTAATCCCTCTTTCGTTCCGTGTATCGACGAGTCCTGGGCCAGGGTCTGTGGGCTGCTTACTGGGAAGTGCTCTCGTATAAAACAAGTCAGCCTCAAGAAACAAGCCATCTCGGACATCTAAACACTATTATTTCTCATGCATCCTGGTAGTTGAGGTAAATGATGACGAGACACCCTCGAGACAGGGCAGGATGAAGGAGGTGGTCCAACCAAATCTGTCATGGACCCTGATATGTGGGCTACCAGTCGCTTCTACGTGTAGACTAGAAGCCTGCGCCTCTCCAGAACTGCCTTGTCGCGTCGATTGATGAGATCAATTTGACCCAGATCGGCCGACCATGGTGCCCATCACCTCCATCTGAAGCTAGTGGCTGGGCTACCAGTTCTACCAATGTGCCTCTTGATTCTATACGTATTCATGGGGCTGATCTCAATTTTGTGCTGTAAGTGATTTGATCTTGTGCAGATCTAGTGCGACTCTGCTGGAGTCGAATTCTCGAACAAGCTTGTCTTAGCAAAGAACAAGAATGGTTTGTCCATTGGCTCCTTTGACCGCCAAATACGTTCACACAGGTTATCCTTGGCATCAACGGTTTTGGTCGTATCGGCCGCATGGTCCTCCGCGCTGCTTGCGCTCGTGGCCTCACCAACAAGTTCGCTGTCATCAACGATCCCTTCATTGACCCCGAGTACATGGCCTACATGTTCAAGTACGACTCTGTTCACGGCAAGTACGCCGGTGAGGTCTCCCACGAGGAGGGCGCCATCATCATCGACGGCCACAAGATCATCGTCGTCAACGCCCGCGACCCCGCCACCATCCCGTGGGGTGCCAACAACGTTGACGTCGTCATCGAGGCCACCGGCATCTTCAAGGAGCTCAAGACCGCTCAGGTCCACATCGATGCTGGCGCCAAGAAGGTCGTCATCACCGCCCCCTCCGGCGACGCCCCCATGTTCGTCAACGGTGTCAACTTCGACAAGGTCACCGCCGAGAACCACATCGTCTCCAACGCTTCCTGCACCACCAACTGCCTCGCTCCCCTCGCTAAGGTCCTCGAGGACAACTTCGGTGTCGAGCGTGGCCTCATGACTACCTGCCACGCCATGACCGCCACCCAGCGCACTGTTGACGGCCCCTCTCCCCGTGACTGGCGCGCCGGCCGCGCTGCCTCTGGCAACATCATCCCCGCCTCCACTGGCGCCGCCAAGGCTGTCGGCAAGGTCCTCCCCGCCCTCAACGGCAAGCTTACTGGCATGGCTCTCCGTGTCCCCACCCTCGACGTCTCTGTCGTCGATCTCACCGTCATCCTCAAGAAGGAGACCACCTACCAGGAGATCTGCGCCGCCGTCAAGGCTGCCGCTGAGGGCCCCATGAAGGGCGTCCTCGCCTACACCGACGACGCTGTTGTCTCCCAGGACATCACTGGTGTCGCCGAGACCTCCATCTTCGACTCCAAGGCCGGCATGGCTCTCGACTCTACCATGTTCAAGGTCATCAGCTGGTATGTTTCCCCAACTCTTCATTCCCCCCTTACATTAGGTACGACAACGAAGCTGGTTACAGCAACAAGGTCATCGATCTCGTCGCCCGCGTCTGCGAGGTCTCCAACATTGCCTTCTAAATCAGAAAATCGTAAAGTCATCATTTTGTCAGAGTTGCTCAAGTGACGTCATAACACGCACCCACAGCGTGTCCGACATCGTCGCCGCCGACTGTCTCTGTTGCGTTGTGCGTTGAAATTTTTCGCAGGTTATGACAAATTTCGAGTTGTCGACAAATGGCCCAGCAGGAGTTTTATAACGAGCTTCAGAAGCTACAGTGAAGGTTACAATGGATGATAGATCTAATAGTTATCAAGTAACCGGCGAATCCGCCACGAGAGATTGAAATGGAGAAAGAAATGAGAAATGAGATGGAAATGAGATAGCCGCTCTCATCTAAGGACCCTTCGGAGGCCAGCCGCATGATCGTGTCCATATAGGTCCTCGTCTTGGTGCTCCACCACAGCGAACGCCCAGTTCGAGACCGATCCAAAGGCGACGGGCACCGTGCCGGCCGAGGGGGTGAGCAGCTTCTTCGAAGACTACCCTGATCGCCCGACCTCACACGACATGCCGATGTGGGCTACGTCAACGAGGATGACAAGGAGCTCCCCCGCCCAGGCGGCCAGGTCAAGATCAACCTCACCCGCAAAGCCGTGGACTTTGAGCCACATGTCCCTGGCGCGGAGGGTGTGAAGCGGGCGAAGGTCGAGGATACCCCCGAGTCGAAGCGGGAAAACGTGTCGGTTCCACCAAACTTCCAGAGGCATGCCGCCAGCTGGACAGTGGAGGACCAGAAGCTAGAGGCAGCCATGGCGAGGGGCGGGCCGTTGAACTTTGATGAGCTTAGAGCCCAGGGCGTAGGGAAGACTGATGAGGAGATACAGCTGCACGTGTCATTCCTTCAGGCTGCCAGTCAGTCTCAGGCCGTATGAGAGCCGCGTGATGTTAAATAGAGGACCCGCATTGTCAGGGTTTGAGTGGCGGGGTCAAGTTGGGGGCTTCAGGCAAGCAGGGCATGAGGCCAAGAAAACGGTCTGACAGATTGATGGCAGGTAGTTCTTGGAGGAGTCCTAAATCGCCCTGCTCATCATTTGATGGGATTGTTTCTTACTTTCCTTCGGACATCCGATATCGTAATATTTGTCATGGGCATGACCGCGCTGAAGGTTAAGATCGCAATGAAGGTGATTAAGATCACGCTCAAGAATGGAAGCATCAAGGACGGTAAGAGGGCGGTTTCTTTTGCGAAATTGTTCCTTTAAGCAGCATGATGCTGCCAATCTGGCCAACAAGGGCATTAAGCTCGAAAGCAGGATGGGTTTTAAGTTTAAATGGTTGGATTTTCTCATTAGGTCGATATTCCTGCCCTCATTTCCGCCTGCGCCAAGTTTCGGTCATCTCTTCGTCATCAGGCAGCTTGTTGGCGGGTGCGAATCGTGATGCCGATGGGCCAGCCACCATGTGCAAGCCTTCTCGGACACAGCCGTCGGGTCCGATGTTGTATACTGCTGCCGCTTCTGTTGACTCCATCTGAAGAAGCCTAAAACTGCCGCCACCGCTATTTATAGGCCGGCAGTACCAACCCCGAGCTATACTAGCGTGCGTGGCACTAATAGCGGCTTGCGCGACTTCCGGGGTTTTGGTCAAATCTGGGGCTCGGGTTCGAAATCTCGATCTCGCCAAGAAGGTCAACAATGGGCCTTTCCTTTAAGAAGCAACAAAAGAGAGGCGATGAACAGTCCCACAAACCAAATACTATGAAATCACCATATGCAAGCACAGGAAGCGTTAGTATCATCCCGGAGCTACCGATGCGCTTCGAATCTCTGGACCAGGCGGATTACATGGTCCTCGAGCAAGCTGCCAAGGATCCTGCTGCATATGCTAAGCTGTTGAAGAGCGATCGATACTCCAGGCAGCTTGATCTTGTCCAGCGCCGCCTGGAGGAAGCGCAGTCTCGCGCTGGAGCAGTGTACGCGAAGGAGTCCTCGGAGATCACTAGCAGCAGCGACATGCTCAAGGTCATGCAGGAACGATACTTTATTCTCGCCAAGCAGACTGCGGAGAAGCGCGACCTCCTCGCAGCCAAGCGGGTGGCGGCGACCAGGATACTGGGCCAGATGGCATCCAGGAACGACGCAGACACCACCAATCTGGCCAAGCAGCTGCTGTACGGAGAGATCAGTGTCAAAGACTTCACCAGGCAGTACATCCCACAGCGCGTCCTCATGTATGAGAGAGCATCCAAGGCCGGGGCCGACAGGGGCGTATAGAGCGCTGGATGCGTCTGGACTGGCTCATATTTTCAAGACTATACCACACTATTATGCTATAAACACGGTAAATGGCGTCGTTACTTCTGGAGTGAGTTTTGCCAGAAAAGACCACGATCACGGACGGCATTAATCCGCTATGGATGACGTGTTGGCCTCTCGGTTGCTCACAGCCATTCATACAATTCGCTATGACAGTCATATGGATGACAAGACGGTCGAGGAGCTCGTATCTTGCATGGAGGAGGCCTACGTTACTGTTGTTCGGGGTCCATCGTCGTTCATAAGGAAAATTGGGTCTTCTCAGTCACTTCCAACTGTCAAGAGACGCCGTTCGAAGCGGAAGAAGTTTGCGAGGAACGCCTCATCGGCCCACTGGATCCACGTCCTCCTCATGCTCGTCATCCGCATCATCGCCGTCTTTCAGCTCTCGTACCTCGACCCGGACGAGTTCTTTCAGGCCGGGGACCCTGTGGTACGGCCGAGAGACGGGCTGACGTGGGAGTGGGCCCGCGGGCTTCGGTCCATCCTACACCCGGCCCTCATCGCCCCGGCCGGCCTGGCCCTGCACCCGTGGGGCCGCATACTCGTCGCCCGGCTCATTCAGCTGGCGGTCACGCTGGGGTCTGACCTCGTGTTCCTCCGGTTCAGACGCCTCGTGGGGCTGGGCACGATCCGGTTTACTATCCTCGTGACAGGAAACATCCTTGCCCTGCTGTACGGTTGCAGAACATACGCCAACGCCCTAGAGGCCGCCCTAGTCCTGCTCTCGGTCAGCTTCTTCCCGCTGACATCATCAGTCACCAGCAGTCATGCCTTCGCAGCCTATTCCATCGCCGGCGTCTGCTGCTGGATTCGCCCGACGAGCGCCGTGTTCTTCCTCGCCCTCTTCCTCATGTCGGCCCGGCCCTTCTTCAGACACGTCGCACTCGGCCTGGCTGCTGTCCCAGGCGTGCTGCTGACATGCGGCGGCGCTGAGTACCTCTACTATGGCCGTATCGTCATCCCGCCCCTTGAATTCATCAAATTCAACGTTCTCGAAGGCAACGCCGCATTTTACGGCACGAACGCACCGTGGTACTTCCTCGCCGTCGCCGCCCTGGCCGTGTGGCCCATCTTCCTCGCCCCCACCCTCCCAAAGTCCCCTGCCCAGCGAAAGCTCTTCCTCGCGGCCCTGGTGACCGTGGGCGTGCTGTCCCTCTCCCCCCACAAGGAGATGCGGTTCATCCTCCCCGTCATCCCGTTCCTAGCCATACCGGTAGTCACCCCCGTCGGCATCTGGAAGTTCCGAGTCACCGGCTTCGTCTGGATCGTCTGGACTGTCGTACTTTTCTCAGTTTACGGTTTCCTCCAGCAGGCGCCGCCAGTACTCGCGTTACCCTCGATCAACCAGTGTCTGGCCGCTGGAGACGTTGCCGTGCTGGCCCCCTGCCACTCCATCCCCGAGTTCCCCTTGTCTCGACCTTTACTGACCTTAAAGTGCGATCCTCCGCCAAGCCCAGCCCGCGAGGATGCCGTGCTCGATGACCCGGCCTTGGGCGAGCTTCTGGCCGCTGGGGAGCTATTTGACATGGAGCGGCTGAGCTGTCTCGTCATGTATGACTCGGTTTGGAGTCAGGTCCGGCCGTCCAACCCGGGCCTGACGGTGTGGCGGCGATGGGAGGCAAAGGAGGTGCTGCCGGACGAGAGGAGGGGTGACCTTGTGATTGTAAGGCCGCTCGAATGAATGTACCATAGGGATTACCATATCGTAAAAAGCAGGTTTGCTTGGTTGAGGGTGAAAGCAAGCATTTTGTGATGGCATACGCGTGGTCTGAGGGCAATATTTACGTCAGAGGCCCGGTTTCATTCACATGAATGCCAAGTGGTGCGACCTCAGGTGTTCAAACAGTGCCGCTGTGCCATTGTTGGCTTGCGCAGGTAGATCTGTTTACATAAACTGCACTGGCTCTCACTTCCCTCCTCAAGGCGAAGCTAGCCAGCTAACGGCGGCCATTGCCCCGGAACTTCCGCTTGTAACGTGCGAAGAGGGGCGTGAGACCTGGGTTGAGGCGTAGGTAGTCATCCAGGGCGGCGAGGCGGTCGTAATATGCGTTATACGGAATGTACGAGTCCTCGGAGTCTTCTAGGCCTTCCCAGTGGACGAGGAGCTCGAGGCGTCGGTTGCGCTCGCGGTGGCCGACGATGGCGGAGACTTGTTGTTCGTCTTGTTCGTATGCGGCGATGCGCTCGAGTGTCTTGAGGTCTGCTGTGCCTGGGTCGAAGCGAATGAGGCGGTCCTGGTGGACGAGCAGCTCGGACTTGGTGACGAGGTCACGGAGGACGAATGTGTTGGGGCTCTTCCCTTCCCTGAGGAGTTGTAGCGGGCCGCGGACTGGAGGCAGAATCTTGGATGGGGCCTTGTGAGGATATCTCAGGAGCACTAGGCGTTCGAGTTTCCAGTCGAAGTTGTCCGCCGGTTGGGTTTGTGCGGCCTTGTGACGCTCGTATGCGGCGATCTTCGCGCGGGCTGCGTCGTGCATGGCCTGTATGTCGGTGTGGAATGCGTTAATGGCCTGGATGGTAGGTGTGTCTTGCGTCGCCTTGGCGGCGCTGATGATGCGTGACTCCGGGAGGGCCGTGAGCGCGGACGTGTGTCCGAAAAGCAGCTCGAACGGCGTGAAGCCGGTAGTCGAGTGTGTCGAAGTGTTGATAATGTGTTGCACGATTGGGATAAGTGCGGGCCAGTCGGTCGTTTCTGAGTCTAGTAGCAGGGCGCGCAGTCTGCGCATGATGGTCCCATTGACTCTCTCGACAACGCCGTTACTCTGTGGGTGGTACGCCGTGGAGAACCTGTGGTTCAGGCTGATCTTCTTGTTGAGAGCGGCGATGGTTGAGTTCTTGAACTGACTTCCCTGGTCTGTCTGGATCAGGCTGGGTGCGCCGAAGAGCGACCACACCTGGAGCATCGCGTCGGCGGCTTCTTCTGCCGAGGTTGACGCAACCGGCTTGAGCACAGTGAACTTGCTGAAGACGTCGATGAACACGATCACGTGAGCGAGGCCATTCGTCTTTGGAAGCGGGCCGAGCGTGTCTATCTGCACCGCCTCGAATGGGCGGGTCTTCTGGGTCGTATGCCACTGGGCCTTGGCGATGGGGTGGGATTTGAGCTTCTGGCAGACTGGGCAAGTCGCGACGTGCTCCGCGACGTCTGAGTTCATGGAAGACCAGGTCTTGCCGGCTTCCTTGAGATGGGCGATCGTTTGTTTGATCGAAGCATGGCCGTTGGCTCCAGCGTGGGCCTGCTGAATGTCGAAGCGGTGGGTGCTGCTGGCGATTTCGCTGATCGCCGCGCCGCTGGGGCGGGAGAGGGCGTCCGCGACGACGTTATTTGTCCCTGCGATATGCATGATGTCGAAGGGGTACTCGGATAGGATGAGTCTCCATCGCGTGAGCTTGCGCGTCCCTTCCTCAGCCTTGCGAATCATCCACACGATGTTCTTGTGATCTGTGAGTACGGTGAATGGCTTCAGCTTGAGAATCTGGCTAAACTCTGGCCGGGTGATGCAGTATATGACTGCGTAGAGCTCTTGCTCGACCGTCGCCCAGCGGCGTTGGTGTGAGCAGTTTAGGGTACCAACTACACGTGCGAACCCTATAAACAGTTTGTTTTGAAACCTTTAACCTCGACAAGATCACAGTGTACACTCATCTAATGTCCGACTACATACCAAGACCTTTCTTACTAACACTAGAAGAACAGGCGTTCACCAAGTTCCGATCGTCCTACCGTGCGTACCGAGCTCAACGCCTTGACGATCCTCTTCTCCATCCGACTGCCCTGATGGATCCTACGCCTCTTCTTCTCATCACACGCCGTCTCAACGACAATCCGGCCGATCTTCCGGCGGATACTGTCTTGGACACAGTCTACCAAACATTCTATAGCCCCCGCAGTAACGTTCAAGCACTAGCCAAGCTGAAGTCGCTGCGGTGCGCCCGAACAGGCCCCTTATCAACGCCTGCACAGCTTCTCAACCATATCGAACGCTTCGAAACTATCCGGAGCTCGTTCACAGCCGACGTCACACCACCAGAGAAGCTAATGGTGAAGGCATACCTGCAGGCACTTCCAGATCCTCTTGCGGAGCGTATCCGCATGGAGCAGCCAGATGACGTCGCAGAGGCGCAGGACCACGCCATTGATGAACTGGAGGAACTCCTTAACCTCCAGTCGCTCCTGCAGCCGGAACCGGCCCAGCCAGCTGGTAAGCGCCCGACTCCCGGCGCCGCCGCTGGGGCTAGACTACCCCAACGATCGTCTGCCCCCTGCCACGGCTGTGGCCATACGGGCCACATCCGCCCCAACTGTCCCTATCAAGGACACAGAGATTTCTTCCGCTCTGGCGTGCGCAAGACTCCCATCCAGGGTCCGCCAGTCAAGCGCGAAAAGGCGAATCTGGCCGCCACTGATCACGACGGCCTCATCTGTCGCCAAGCCACTCTCTATGTTCCCATCAACGAGAGTACTGCCACAGAGGTCTGTGCAGTACTTGATACTGGTGCAACTATTGACCTCATCTCCCCCACGATAGCCGAATCATTTATCCAACGTGGCGCTCTTCCAGCCGTCGCTAACGTTCGTTTGGATACCGCGAACGGTCCAGTTTTCATCAAGAGAGCTGTGTTCCTTGCCATGCTCATTGATGGCGTTCGCTCCATTCGGCCATTCTACATCCTCCCCTCTATGTCGGAGGATCTGATCCTCTCAAACTCCACTATCCAAGATCTCTCCCTCTCCTTGGCCCCAACGGCCGATGAGGAGACGATCGATGAGGATCACGCACCCGTCACTCGCCTAGATGAAGGAGAGCAGCTCCCTGACGTAGGTTCAACCGCGTCTGCCCTCCCGCCAGCCATCAGAGCCGTCTATGATGAGTATGCCGAAGTCTTCACCAGCCGTCCCCACCCAGACGGAGCAGACGTTCCCCCTATGGAGATAGAGCTGCTTGAGGGCGCCACACCGGCTGCTCAACCGCCGCGTCGTCTATCCCCTGCAATCCAGCAGGAGGTTGATGACCAGGTGAACGAGCTCCTTGCTCAAGGAATCGTCCGCCCCTCACGCTCTCCCTGGGCTGCACCCGTCTTTACTGTCCCCAAAAAGGGCGGTGCCCGCCGCCTCGTCGTGGACTACCGTCAGGCGAATGATCGCATCAAGCAAGTCAGTTTCCCACTTGCACACCAAGAAGAGCTGATGTCGCATCTCGCAGGCCAACGTTGCTTTGCGACGTTAGATCTCGTTAGTGGATACCACCAGATCCCACTGTCCGAAAGTTCCATTCCGATAACCGCGTTTTCAACTCCAACCGGCCTTTATGAGTATACGCGCGTTCCATTTGGCGTCAAAACGGCTCCTGCTACCTTCCAGGCCATCATGACCCAATTGCTCTCCAAGTTTGTCGGAACTACGTGCGAGGTCTTCATAGACGACATCATCATTCACGCATCAACCACGGACGAACTAGCTACACGCCTAGCTGAGATCCTTGCCGTTCTCAAGGAACATCGCTTCGTCCTTCATCCCAGCAAGTGCTGTCTGTACGCTGAGCAGGTGGAATACCTCGGCCATATCATCTCCCCCGAGGGAATCCGCATGTCCCCCGCCCGGGTCAAGGCCGTTCAGGCCATGGCTCCTCCTAAGGACATCAAGACCACGCGGGCCTTCTGTGGAGCGATGAATTATTTCCGTAGGTTCATCCCCAACCTCAGCTCGATCCTACAGCCACTATACGCCCTCACCTCTGGGAAGGTCCGGTGGAAATGGACAAAGGAGGCCCAGACTGCTTTCGAAGAGAGCAAGAACCTCGCCGCCCACACGCCGTGTTTAGCCTTCCTGGACTACTCTGCCCCCAATTATCGTTCGCACCGATGCTAGCGACATTGGCTGTGGAGGCGTGCTCCTCAACGTCAAGGATGGCGTTGAACACGTAGTCTCCTACTGTAGCCACGCATTCACCACCGCAGAGCGCAACTGGGCTGTCATCGAAAAGGAAGCCTTCGGCATCTTCTTCGCGGTTGTCGAGAAGTACTCCCCCTATCTCCTCGGCCACTCGTTCGCTATACAGACAGACCACCGTAACCTAGTTTATATGCGCCGTTCTACCACACCCAAGGTCGTCCGCTGGAACCTCAGACTCCAAGAGTTCGACTTTGTCGTTGAACACATCTCTGGCGTCTCCAACACCCTCACTGATGGCATATCCAGGTGCTTCATCGTCCAACCCCCCGAGAATGCCCCTACACTCCAGCGACTTATCATAGCCTCTGTCCACAATGCCGTCGAGGGACACCTCGGCCGAGAGGCTACACTCCGCCTCCTTAAGGAACGAAACCTTGACTTCCGTGGAATGAGCAACGCTGTCGCCGAGTATATCAAGGCTTGCCCGATATGTCAGAAGAACGCCAGACTTCCCAAGCGCCTTCAGACAGGCCTCCGCCCTACCATGGGCGTCACCCCACGCTCCTGCTGGGCGTTTGATACGGTCGGGCCTTATCCTGCAGACTCCAACGGATGCCGCTACGTTATCACCTTCATTGACACCTTCACACGCTTCGTAGAGCTGGTCCCATGCAAGGATGCTTCTTCTGCAGAGGCCCTTCGCGCTCTTATCTCCGTCACGGGACGCTACGGTACTCCGTCTTCTTTCCGAAGTGATCGCGGTTCTCAGTACCTTGCCACCGCTTTCCAACAGCTCATTAAGCTCTTCGGCGCCCAACACGTTGTCTCTCTTCCATACCACCCCAGAGCCAACGGGCTCGTCGAAAGAGCTAACGCCGAGCTCTCACGACACCTACGTACCATCACTCAGGAGCTGCGCGACGTTAACAACTGGTCCCTTTACCTCCCAGTCGTCCAGCGGATCATGAACACCACGATATGTGCCACCACGGGCATTGCCCCCGCACAGCTCATGTTCGCTTCACAGAACGTCACCCCCTTCCTGTCGTCCGACGCCCACGTTGAGGGAGGAGAAGAGTGAATACGGCCGCTTCTTTAGCCGTGTTCTCCAGGCCCAGCCCAAGCTCATTGAGACAGCACGCCAGCACCAAGAGAACGTCCTCTCGAAACGTCCGGCTTTCGGCGACGAGCCCCTTCCTATTGGCTCGAAGGTGCTTGTCACGCGCCCTTCGAAGCGCCCCACCAAGCTGTCTACTAAGCTCGTTGGCCCATACACGATCACTGACCGCGAGCACGACATCTACACCGTACACAACCCCACTGCCGGCGCCACCTTCCAGTATCACGGTTCCCGGCTCGTGGAGTACGACGACTCCCCTGGCCTTCGATGACATCACCGTCGCCTCCCTTGACGACGACACCTACGAAGTCGAGGCCATCACCCGCCACCGTGGTGGCCCCACGAAGTCTACCCTCGAATTCCTCGTCGCCTGGGATGGCTACCCAGGCGCCGATGAGTGGCTCCCGTACCACGAGGTCCGCGACCTCGAAGCCCTCGACATTTATGCCGAGGCTCACCCGGAGCTGCACCTTTAGAGGGGAAGTGTGAGCAGTTTAGGGTACCAACTACACGTGCGAACCCTATAAACAGTTTGTTTTGAAACCTTTAACCTCGACAAGATCACATTGGGTCTCTGTGAACGTCTTTGAGAAGTACGCGAGGGGTTTCTTCGTGTCGCCCTCGTGTTGCCACAGCACTCCGCCGGCTGCGATTGTGGACGCGTCTGTCTCAAGTGTCCACTTGCAGGTCAGGTTGGGTAGTGCCAATGCCTTGTTGTCGGTGCACAGCTCCTTCAGAGCCGCGAATGCCTTGTCGTGTTCCTCAGTCCAAGGGAGCTTGTCTAGCTTCTTGGGTGACCCCTTGAGGAGGGCGTTGAGGGGGGCTGTGGCTGAGCTGAGTTGCGGGAGGTAGTTTGCGAGGTGGTTAAACTTGCCCATCGTGCGTCTGAGCTCTGTGACGGTGGTGGGGGCGGGCAGCTCCTTCAGCGCGGCGACGCGGCCTGGGCTCACCGAGCGGCCGGAGCTGTTGATGATGAATCCGCAGACCTCCACTTCGGCGGCGCCGATGGTACATTTGTCCGCACGGAGGCGCAGGCGGTTGTCCTTGGCTCTCTGGAGGGTGAGTCTCAGGGTGTTGAGGAATCCTTCTTCGGTCCGTGCGTAGAGGAATATGTCATCCACGTAGACCCGGTGGCCGGGGATGCCATCTAGCACGGCCTCCATCGCTCGTTGAAACTTGGAGGGGGCGTTCTTAAGTCCAAACGGGACCCTGAGGAACTCGAATTGGTGCCCGGGGACTACGAACGAGGTAAGGGGGATGCTGGCCGGCTCCATCAGCTGCTGCCAGTATCCGGACCGGAGATCGAGTGATGCAAAGTAAGAGCATCCGCCGGCTTCGTGGGGCAGGTCCCTCAGATCGGGGAGGGGAAAGGCGTCGTCCTTCGTGGCGTCGTTAAGATCGTTGAATGCGACGCAGAAGCGGGGTTCGCCGTTCTTCTTGGTTGCCATCGTGTGGCGGCTGGCGTGCTCGGACTGGCTGTCTCGTATGATGCCGAGCTTCTTCATCTTCTCGATCTCGGAGAGGGCGGCTGAGCCAGCCTCTCCGACAAGCTGTCGAGGACGGCACTTGAGGTGAAAATCGCGTGTGAGTTCGATCTTGTGAGGCTGTAGTTTGCTGCCTTCGGGCGGGAGAGCCGGGTCGAACACCTCATCGAACTCCTCGACGATGCTTCGGACCTTGTTGGCGAACTCGGTGCCGTGGTCGTCCGGGATCGTGACGGCGAGCGAATGCTTCGAGTCCGAGGTTGACGCCGCTTCGAAGACGTCGGCGTCGATCATGTTGTGCTCTTCTAGATCGTCCTTATCATCCGGCTTCTCGGACGGGAGTATCAGTAGGCGGTCGTTGAGGACGTAGCCGATGTGCCTGAGGAGGTCCTTGCCGATCAGCATCCTGTCGCTGGTGCCTGTGATCATGTGGACGTCCCAGTCGAGCGTGACGGTTTTGCCATCCATGCCAGGGAGTGTGATGGACATGGTGGCGATCTTGCCCGCGGAGATAACGCGGTCGTCCGCGGCGAACAGGCGGAGGTCCGACTCGCGCCATTGGATGTTTCCTGGTATCTTTGGGGCGAGGTGCTCGGATATGACGCAGACATCTGCGCCAGTGTCGAGCTTGGCTGGAAGTTGGACGGTTCCGGCGACCGTTACGGTTGTCTGTATGGGAATGGAGGTCGTTTGGACCTCGCCGACGGCGCCATCGCGTTGGTTCGCTCCGCAGTCCTTGGTTGTATGCTTTGAGTTCCAGCCATGCCTGTCACACCAGCGATTGAAAGACTTCGGGATGTAGAAATGCTCCTTGTCCTTAAACTGCTTGAACGGGTCCTGGCCTTCGACCTTGTGGGCCTTCGGCTTCAGCGGCTGGCCCTCGCGAGCAGAGGTGTCCTTGTTCGAGCACTGACTGTTATCATGCGGTGCCTTGTTGTCGGCCGGGATCGGCTTCGTCTTGGTCGACACGGCATAGGCCTGCCAGGGGACGACGATCTGGCCGAGATGGTCGGTCTCGAGGGTCGAGAGGGCGTCTATGCAGTCGCGGGCGGGACGCCAGTTGCCGTCCGAATCCCGCTCGATCAGCGCCTCGTATAGCGGGATCGCGTCGTCGTCGTATCCCTTGAGGGCGACAGACCGGACCGCAGCGCGGAGGGCGCTGTCGGGGATCTTATGGTAGCCATCGGCCTCGACGACGGGGTTGTACCCGTCGCACGCCTTCTGCAGGCGCAGAGTGTTAAGGCGGTGGGCCGCGTTCTGGCCGTACAGTTGGGTGCCCTTGCTTGTGATGGCCTTGAGGCGTGCACCGCGGTCGAGTGTTGGCATCAGGGTAAGGTACAGGTGAGGCAGGATGGTCCTGGCCTCGGCGCGAAGCTGGTCACGCACGGACACGGGGGCGGAGGGGGCGGCCGTTGCCGCTGACGGGAGAGAGTTGACGATTCTCGCGACATCCGCGGCCGATCGGGCCGGTTTGTCGTCCAGGGGGTTCGTTAGCGTCGCGAAGGTGAGGGTCGCATCCGGGTCCGCCTCGTGGCGGTCGTGGCTGGCCGTGCAGAGGCTGGCGAGCTTATCGTTCAGCTCGGCCTCGGCGCGGTCGTAAACAGCCTGCATCCGGCGCATCGCCGGGTCGAGAAGCGGGCTGTCCTTATAGGTGTTGGCGGCTGCAGCACAGAGCAAGAAGAGATCGTCCTGCAGAGCGTCGATGATCGCGCGGTATCTTGCGCGGCACGACGTGGCGTGTCTGTCAGGTTCTTGCTTGGCGTGTTGTGCCTGCGAGACCACGTCAGGGATAAGGGAGTCCCAGAACGACTCGAAGGTCGGGAACGTGGAGGTGGGCCGCCATGTGGCTTGTAGAAGCTCGAGGGTCTTTGCCGTGAATGCGTGGGGGAAAGAACGGGGTCTTTTGACGTTACCGACTTCCCGTAACCAGATCTCGTACCCCGTTGTGAGGGAAGAGACGTCTATCACGG
Organism: Carpediemonas membranifera; assembly: GCA_019828565.1. NCBI lineage: Eukaryota > Fornicata > Carpediemonas > Carpediemonas membranifera. The sequence goes on along the minus strand of JAHDYR010000067.1, from coordinate 263,111 downwards.
ATAGACCACTGTGTGATTCTGTAGAAGCAGAATATCGATATTGTGCCATTGTTGGCTTGCGCAGGTAGATCTGTTTACATAAACTGCACTGGCTCTCACCGCCCAACCTTGCGTTTGTTCAGAGGCCGAACTCCACTGCGATATAGCCTAGCCCGCTTCCTTGCATCATGGCCGCCCTGTCGTCTTGTGTCACTCGGTCACTAACTCGGACAATTTTCTGTCTGCTATACGTAACTCGGCACTGCGATCGCTCGGATCTGCATATCATTCGCCTTCCACCAGGCAAGCTCTCACGCCATAATGAGCTGACCCTGCCGCGATCTTCCTGAAGCCGATACCATCGCCACATGACTCTGTCCAATGGAGTCGAGAAATGATGCCAATAAGTGTGTTAGCCCGACTCAAGAAAATGTAAGGTAAGGTAAGGTACATCAGCAAGAACCATGTCTCAGGAGCAACTTAGTTAGACTTAGCAGCATTGGGGCCAGCAACAGCATTTATCGTTGTTATCACCAACATCTGCATCTCCGTCTATCTCTGCTTTGGGATGCCAAACCACGGTCTGGCCTGACCCCTTTTATTTTATGATCAGGGCAAGTTCAAGACAGCCAGCCAGCCGAGCGTGTGTCACCACCAAAGATTAAAAGCCCAACTAACCTGTGCCTTATCCGTATTTACTTCCCGGCTTCCGGGGCCTGGCGCTGGACCCTTGCCAGCTGCTCAAGCGCGTCCTCCACCATCTGCCGGAACTGGGCGACCTCGGGGTCCTGCCCGTCCGCCTGTGAAATATCGACGCGGAGATCCTCGAGCACCTCGCGGGCCTCATCAAACTGGGACTGCTCGTTGAACGCGCGGGCCACCATCATGCGCAGGTCGAAGTGGTCGGGCTGCATGTTGAGCAACTGATCGCACACCGCCAGGACGGAGTCGTAGTCGCCCACCTCCATGAGCATGGTCGCAGCGCTCTCGCGGGCTTCAGCGGGCGGGGTAGCGTCGCCAGTGAGGTCCTCATTGATGCGAGGGACCCACTGCTCGAGGGAGCGGGTGAGCAGGCCGCTGGCATGGTGGTAGGCCGCCTGTACGGCCTCCTCGTCCGTGTTGCCGACCGTGCACTGGATGACGTACGACGCCTCGCTGATAAGTACCTCGGGGTTGCTACGAAGCGGTCCGATGCTGGCAAGCGTCTGATCTACCGCAGCGTGCAGCTGCTGGACGGGCAGCTTCTCAGTCAGCTCGCCGTACTTCTCGACGACAGTGTCAAGCATGTCGCACACGGCGTCCTTGAGCTCACGATCGTTCGTTGCGACCATTCTGTTGATCCCCTCGATGAACTGCCCCACGGAGGCGGCGGGGTCGGGGTTCAGTCTTGCCCGCTGGATGTACCGGCTGAGGCTCGTGTCCGGCTCGATCGCTATGGCCCTGTCGAGGAACCCGGCTGCTGCTGCGACGGGATCGCCATCCAGGAAGCTGCTGTACTCCACGAGGAACTCGCAGTACGTGTCCAGCACCTCGACGTTCTCGGGATACGCCTGCTCCATGTTGCCCAGATTCTCCACGCAACGGTTCAGAAGCTCAATGAACTGTGCTTCAGATTCGTCGTTGCCTTCTTCAAGGAGGTTCTGCATTGTATTGTGCACTTCACGGACTGTGTTGAGTAACCGGCCCACATTCTCGGCCTCTCTCTTGGCATTGCGCGGATTACGCCGGTTTACAGCAACTGGCGCACCCTTGCGACGAGGTTGCCTTCCATTTGCCATAATTCGCTCTCTCAGACAAACGTGAGCAAATCTGACGAAACAGCGTGTGGCGCGTTCACCTGTCCACAAGGCTAAGGGCCTCATACCATCTCGCGCTGACATGCTGATCGTGTCCTTAAGGCAGACATCTTGTTCACTGGAGCGCACATTCCTCAATTCCAAAGTCAAGGCTCAGTGAAACTTGTTGATACCTTGAGACACATAAGGACCCGCACTACTGCTCATCTGGCACACTACTGACGTATCAGGTCCAGAGGGACCAAGGCGAAAGTGCAGATTAGTGACAAAAATCGTCAGAATGAACAAAGCCGGCTATGTCCTTCAGTCGCATCGAGCAAGGACAGAGATCATTGAATCAAGTCATGTCACAATGGGCGTGGAGAATCCTGCCTTTTTCACCCACAAAATGAGCACAATTCTCAATGCGTCGACAGAATCTGAGGAGACGCATCTGGAAGCCATCGATCTCATCATAGAAGAGTTTAGCAACAAGGTTGACCTTGTCACCTGCCTCAAATCGGGCATTACCGATGCTCTCCTTCACATGTGCGAGCACGGGACGACAAATGAGCATGTCCGCGCCCTCAAAGCACTTTCCAAGGTCGCCGAGCTCCAGTTCGGCCGCGACTTATACATGCCAGCGATCGAACGGCAGCTCGTCTCGGACCTGACACACGCTGCCCCGCCCGTGGTCCTGGAAAGCGCCCTGGTCCTCGCAGCTTACACCGATCTGTCGCTCACGACTCCGACCACAGATCGACTCATCCACGACCACTCGATCCTCCCAGCCCTGAACGCGGTACTGGCCGCTGCCGAGCCCAAGTCCACCAGGGTCGCCCTTTCTGTCCTGCGGAACATCATTAGACAGGACCAGGCGACCCTGCGTCTCATCGAGCTGGACATGGCCACTGAACACTCTGTCCTGAAGGGTCTGGCCGTGCAGCTGCAGACCGGGGGTGAGGTCGGGGCCCTGCCGATCCTGTGCACCTTCGCGAAGACTCAGCTGGGCACGGCACCTTTCCCTGATGTCCCAGGGCTCCTAGAGGGGATGATCAAGGCGTGCGGGTCAACCGTTACATCAGTCCGGAAGTGGGCGTGTTCACTGGCCGCACTGGTCGCCGTCAGCGAAACCTCTGCCCGGAAAGCTGTCGAGCTGGGGATTGTACCTGTTCTCGGCACACAGCTAACCGTCCCAGTGCGTCAGATCCGCATCTCCTGTCTGGAAACGTTGAACACGGTGCTGCCCATCCGCACGCCGCTTCTGTTCGAGCAGCTTGGCGAGCTCAGAGACATACTGGGCCGCAGAGCCAAGGAGGTCACTATGATTCGGTCGAAAGACGCCTTCGAGGAGGGGAATTTGATATCAAATTTGATCAGATACATCGACACCGTGGGGATCATGTGAGCCACCGCCCGCCGTGTAAAGTAGTAGCCGCCCCTTAAAGTACTTGGCAAGCATGCTAGCATGGAATGGCAGTCATAATCTGCTGATGGACTTATTTATAAGCATCGCTGGTCTACCATATATCAATTAAAGACGCCTCAAACGACCTTGACCTTGGCCATGTCGTGCGTCATCCTATAGAGCTTGTACAGCGCCTTCGCCTGGCCCAGCATGCCGTTGCCCGTCTCCATCTGGGGCGGCCGGAGGAATCCAAGTGCGAGGCCGACCGTGTGCGTGCAGAGGACGAAGAACGCGACGAGCCCAACCACCAGCGGGGTCTCGGGGGCGATGGGGGCGTCGCACTTGTATACGAAGACCCGCTTAACCACAGCGGGGACGGCTACGTGCTGGTGGCGGGGAGGGCGAAGACGGCGCGGGAGTCGGGGTCGACCGAGAAGAGGAGGACAGCGAGCAGGAGAGCCTGCATGACGTTCCCGGCGATGAAGGTGACGAACATGGCCAGGGTGTTGGCCTTACGGGTCTTCTTCTTCAGCTCGTCGAGCTGCTTGTCGAACTTGATGATCCGCCGCTCAATCTTGCTCTTCTGAACGAACGATTCAGAAGAGTTGATGATATTGTCCTTTGCTGAGCGGAGGTCTATGGTGCGCTTCATGTCCAGTACATTTGCCTTCTTCTGGAAAACAAAGTATGTCATCGCGATCTGCATGAACTCAAGCCAGATGAGCGGGAAGAGAACAATGGCCCATAGAGGGGTTCCATTCCTCATTAGATACCCTATTATCGCAGAACTCATAACTTTTTAAGTTGGATCGACTGCTGTCCGGCATCCATCAACGTATGCTTGACCTCGCAGTAGTACCGGCGGTGGCGATTGCCGATGGAACACGAGGGCCGACCATGCCACAGACCTCGGCCCTTGCCGTGATCAACGCATTAAGGCCTTTGCAGGATGCGGTAATGCCAGATGCTTGCGCCTGTGTTCGTGGCGCCTGCCGTTGCATGTGCGCCTCCTTGGCGCGAGAGCTGATTGCCATGCCACGATGTGCCATTGTGAAAAAGTTTTCTACAAAACTATCCGTCGGTGAACTGTCGTGTTCTTTCACCGCAATGGGACGAATGCACGCTCAATGCTCTTTTCTAGATCACGAGAATTCACTTTTCACTCTCTGTTCTCTCTCTGTTTCGGTCACTTCTCGTGCCGAACTAAGCAACATCAATCAGGTGCGCCGACGGGACCCTGGAGCGGCAACAAGGTAAGTCCGCCACCATCATATGATGTTACATCCTAGCTGTGCACCACGGCGTCTTCGGACCCGTGGCAATGCATTGGCCTTGGCCCTTGCTGCACACCCGGGACATCCGCGCCACTTTGTACGGCGCGGAACCCGGGTCTTGGCTAGGAGCGCGCGGGCGGTGTGAGACTGCCGCGCGGACATCAGATGGACCTAGGACAGTGAGCCTAGATGATACACTTGGACGACCCCAGCAGCTGCTGGCGGTTGGCGAGTGTATGCGGGAGGGCAAACCCGCGGCGTGGAGCCCCTATTGGATTCACACGCCTCGGGGGTCATATTCGCCTGATCATATTGATTTGTCAGATTTGCCCCCTTTTGCCCAGCAACGGCCCAAACCCTGCTACACCCAACCCTCGGCGAGATACACCCACATAATTGCTCGCATGACCGTTTATTACCGCTTTCATCACTCGCATCACGACACCATGCGAAGCCCGAACCGAAAGCTCAGATCTCGACATAAAAGCCCACAAGAGCCAGCCCTCACAAGACGACAGAAGAATCACAGGCGAGCCGACCCAGCGGCAGTTCAAATCGGCGTGGCCTTGAATCACTTGAATCACGCTCTCAGAGACCTCTCGAACCAGCCGCGCGCCCGCTCCATCCTCTCCAGCGACAGTGGTTTTATGTGAGCTCAGTGCCACGTTCATCACACCGGCGCATGCTGCAGGTGCCTTGGGCGATCGGGACAGAAACCGCAGGTTAAGGCATTTCAGTTGAGGAGGAGGATGAAAGGCAGTGAATTATCGCTCGAGGAAGCGATAGCAACATTGCCAATTGATGGCTTTGAAATATTGATACCTCCAAGGGGGTTTGAAGCATCAATCAAGGAGGAGCATGCGGAGACCGTTGACATGCCCCCTGGAGACCCGAATGAGCTTGAAATGCCCGAGCTAGAGATCAGTCTCGGTGAAGACACACCTGAGCTAACTCCTACTGACCGTCTTGTCTTCTACGATCTCATGGAACGCATCATTGAAGCCGAGGAGCAGTCCGAAGCGGGCTTCATCCCGGCAGCGCTTCACCAAGAACGCCATATGATGCGCCTCGTCATCCGCTATCTCAACGGTGATTCATCACAGCGGAAGACAGCTTTCAACAACCTCACATCGCGGGGTCACGGCCGGCCTGACCCCGCGACTGTAATCAGGTACTTGTGCGCTTATATGACAGCCCCAGCACTGCCACCGAGCGCCAGGTACTTCGTATGCCGTCTGCTGGACGCCCTGGTGCCCCTGATCGACACCTCGGCCATGTCTCGCGACGACCTTAAAGTGCTCGTCCGACAGCTCGTCCGGGTACTCTCGCCCATGCTGCTCGCGGACACGTTTGTGGAGAGGACGCAGGGCCGGCAGACGATATCAGCGCTCACTCATGTGGTCGGGGCGCCCGCCATCATCGCGTCGGTCCGGTCCCACGTGGCCTCTCCCAACCAGCTGCTGCGGAACGCCGTCGCCTCTCTCCTCGCCGTAGTCGCCACCACGCTCGGTCTAGACTCAATGTTGCCGCTGATCAACGCCCTGTGTTGCTCCAAGTCCTCTCCCCGCGACCCGGAGCCCGAGCCCGGCGCCCCGCCAGCCTGGTACTGCCGCCGTCTGTGCGGGCTGAGGGCGGTGCAGCAGGTATGTATCATGGGCGGCACGAGCATCGCACCGTCTGCGGCTGGGCTGGCGCTGTGTGCCATTGGAGTGCCGCTCACCACAGATCTCGAGGCCTTGGAGGAGCTCCCGGACGACAGCAACTTCCTGATCGCGTTCGAGGGCATCCAGAGCATCTCTAGGCTCGCGGCCATCGCCTGTGCGGCCCTGGCCCGCGGGGTGTTCCCGTACGCCGGGGCGACCCTCGCCCCGCTGATGCCTCTGCTCGTCCCACTGCTCGACGCACGGTCGTTCAGGGGCTCGTTGAGTCTACTGACCGCGGCCGGGTACATCACGGCGCTCGCCCCCGACCTGGGTCTCTTTGCAGCCCACCTGAACCTCCTGCTCCCCCGCATCCAGCTCGCCGAGCGGAGTGACGACGCAGAGATCAAGGCAGCAGCACTCACCGTCCTCCGGCAGATCACGAAGCACCGCGCTCTCGCCACCCCGCCCGACGATGACGCCGACCGTGCCGTCTGGGACGCCGTACAGGCCAGGATGAGGGAGCGACTCGTGCCAGTGTTCGCGGGGCTCTGTCTCAACCGACTGCTCCTCGACTGGCCCAACTTCCATGCCGCTGTCGATGTCGGTGCAGCCCTGGCCACGGTGGCCGTGTGTGACATGACCCAGATTTTGGCTCAGATGCTGGCCACGGCGGTAGACATCGACCACATGGAGCCCACGCGACGCATGGTGTGCAAAGTGCTAGCTGCCATCTTCAACCAGCACGGCGGGTACTTTGTGGAGGAGGGCTCGGCCCACCCGCACCACCGCACAGCGATCGTGGTCAACCTCGTGAGGGCGGTCGAGCTTCAGGTCACGGACGACACTGAGCCTGTAATGTCTGCCCTGGAGGCGGCCCTGAAGGCCCTCCCAGGCCCCAAGGATGACCTCTTCGACCTCGCTCTCAGCCGCCTTAGCCTGCACCTCAGCGGGGTGACTGAGACGAACCCGCATGTTAAGGTCAGGGTGACCCAAGCCCTCGCCCGCATCGCCCCGCTGATCGCCCAGTCCGCGGACGGCCGGGTCAAGCTGGGGACCGTGTTTATAAGTCTGTACACGCAGATGCAGACGGAGGACTACCCCGAGGCCCTGAGCGCCGTGCTCGAGGGCATGGCGGCCATTATAGTCGCCCTGGACGGCCCGCCGGACCTCGGTGAGGCGTCTGTGGCGCTGTCCGACGTCGTCTGCAACACCACAGCGGTGCTCAAGAACCGTAACGAGCACGTCGAGGAGGCAGCCATCCACCTAGTAGACCAGCTCGCCCGGACTGCGGGCAGAGGCGACGGGACCGAGGTGGCCCCCGCTGAGTGGATGAGGATCTGCTTCGCCATGCTGGACATGTTCAGGGCGCCGTCGAAGAACGTCCGCCGGGCATGTATCGCGACGTTCGGGCGGGTAGCACAAGTTATCGGGCCACAGGACGTGTTGGCCGCGCTGCTCAACAATCTTCGTGTCCAAGAACGGCAGCAGAAGGTTTGTTCGACCATCGCCATCGCCGTTATCGCATCAGACTGCGGACCGTTCACCGTGCTGCCGTACCTCATGAACGAGTATCGCGTGCCCGACGGCAGCGTCCAGACTGGGGCTCTGAAGGCCATCTCCTTCCTCTTCGAGTATATGGGGTCCGAAGGGTCCGAATACGTGCCCTTCGTGGTCGACCTGCTCACTGACGCGCTCACTAGCCGCAGTGCAATACACAGACAAACGGCGTGCACCTGTGTGAAGCATATCGCCTTAAACTGCGGGAAAGATCACCAGGATGCCGTGACGCATCTACTGAACCACGTGTGGCCCAACGTACTCGAGCCCACGCCACACCTGCTGCAGGCGGCGCTTGACGCAGTTGAGGCATGTCGTCTTTCTCTGGGGTCGCCTCTGACGCTCGCCTACATGCTCGCCGGGCTGTATCACCCAGCCCGACGGATCCGGGAGCTGTACTGGCAGCTTTACAACGCCATGGTTGTGGGGGACGTCGACGGGTTGACTGCGGCGTACCCCGATGCGGGGGGGAGGTACTCGAGGCCTGAGCTCGATTATATGCTGTAGATGATGGGCGGTGCGAGTAAATTATGATATGGGACACATTGTTCGAGTTGAAGCCATGAGAGCGTAAAGTGTGTGGCGCAGGTCATTGGAGCGGCATTTCTCTCGCTCTTCCTGCGAGAGGGGCTTGAGTTGTACTTGGGGTTGGGCGTAGTTCTGGGGCTGAGGCGGTGTCATCTGGGACTTGGTGTGCGGGGGAGCAGGGGTGGGTTGCTGAGGAGGCTCATGAGGGGCCGGCACGAGGCCGCGGCCCGGGCGTCTGGGAGGGCGTTGTGGAAGACCAGAAACTTGGATTGCTGGCTTTTGTCCATAGATGGCGGCGTGGAGATCTTCGTGGTTTTTCAGCTCCTCAGCGGCGTTAAAGGCGTCGCCGATGAGGGTTGGGTAGTCGTCCTCGTCCGGATCAGCCATAAGACAGAGCAGCTGGTCCAGGAGGAGGGTACGAAGTTTTCGGGCTTTAGCCGCGGGAGATACAAGGGAGTCGGAGATGATTTCGGCGTCGTTGTCGAAGTGGTCAAGGAACGCGAGGATGGCAGTGGCGGAGGGGCGAGGTGCTGAAAGGCGGGCGAGGAGGCGGTTTGCCTCGGCCGTGGAAGAGTTGAGCTTCAAAGAGTTTAATCAATTGATTGGGAGACTTTACCGTCGTCGGTCCTCTTCCTTGATCGCGTGACGACTGCATGCAATCGGTGCAGCATGGTCCACTGTTCACCCCTGTCGACGAGCTCTACGCCCTCGGGTGCTTCGTTCGGGGCTTCTACTTCGTGCCACGTGCCTCGTTCATCCTCGGCGAGCTGCATCGCCCGCAGCTCGTCCGCATTCAGCCCACCTTGGGTGATGATCACCTGCCTAGATTCCTCCATAAAAATAGGGCCTATTCTTGTGCGTTCAGCACCGCCGAGGCACTCCAGGCCGAATGCCTGGTGGATTCGGACCAAGTCGTCGTGAGCCAGCGCGTAACGGCCAAGACAGTTGCGCTCAGTCTCGGTCGTCTCCACCTCCTCCAGTTGCTGCACGAGCCACCTGATGCCTGCCTGGAGGAGGCAGAGGTCGCCTTGTAGGGTCTTGATGTGGACGTCGAGGTGATGGTTAGTCAGCTTGGCTGGGTTCCGTCTTCGCTAGCTTGTTCACTCGGCAGCACTTTGTCGGGTGGTTTATGAAGTGGAACTGCCACCCCGGTCCTATGTACGGGGCTGGGGCTGGGGGTGGTCTTTTGTCCGGGTTTCGCAGGTTTTCATTCCTGGTCGGGCTGGCTCGTGGTTGTCGATCTTATCTTGAGTCTTGAGATTGACATGCCCAGAGACAAGACAGGGCCCTCGCCACGCGGACCAGACTCAACCCTGTGTTTGGTCGACCCCGAGATGGCTTGCCTGTCCAGGCCGTCGCCATTGGGGCCGGGGGGTCAGCGCAGTGCGGCAGATATGCTGCCGACCCTTCCTCGCTTCCCTCGACACACGCTCATCCCGTTACTGACTCACGCCTCGTTCTCAACTCATCAGAAGAACTCATCAGAAGAAGGTGAGGGAACAGTCTCTGAGCGGACCATTCAGCAGGCGGCAGACTCGGTCACTGTTCAAGGAGAACACAGCTATCAATCACATGGCAATCAGACCGTGCCATGCCCTGTATTGTATCATTTAACCTGTAGGTCTGTCCAAGTCAAATGTGCAGGATCTGACTAAAAATAGATATCGGGGTACAGCTGCCCTGGACCGCTGAACTTTGAATGGTTGAAAAAGTGCTACACTAGTGGTGGATCACTGAGCCTAGCCGTCCAACGTGACATGCCCGTAAAGACAGGTTGACAACGGCGTGCTGACAAAGTCTCCCTGCATCATCATCCCTGCCCGACCATGGGTTTCAACGGTCAAGCGGGGCATGGCATGCCGCTCCACAATACCAGCTGTGCACCTCGGATTGGCTTTCGCCAGGCGACTGCCGGTGAGTCACCCTGCATATTCTGCCTGCGGACATCATCTGATTACAATTGGTTCACAGACAATATCCCAACCAGCTCCTAATGTCGGACATGAGCACCATCCACAACACCGAGGTACCGTTTTTACCGGACCCCGTCGATCCTAGCATCCACATCACCACGCTCTGGGAGAACTGGTCCTCCGCTGCCCGCCGCTACGGCGAAAGGAAGTTCTGCGGCAACAGAGAGGTTCTTCCCGATGGATCTCTCGGCGAGTACGTCTTTGAGGACATGCACATCATCGGTAGGCAGCTTGAGAAGCTCTCCTCTGTCTTCACGAAGACCTTTGGTCTCGAGCAGGGCGACCGAGTGAGCATCTTCACCCCGAACTGCAAGGAGTGGGTCCTTGCCGAGCAGGCAGCCAACCGCAACAGCATCGTCACCGTGCCCTTCTACGACTCCCTCACAGCCAAGGAGATCAACTACATCCTCGCACATGCCGCTGTGTCGGCCGTCGTGTGCAGCGCCAAGCGGGCCCGCACTATTCTCACGGCACTGACCATGGAGACGGGCATCCAGGAGCAGATCGTCGTCAAGAACGTCGTCGTGATCCAGCCCAAGACGGAGCTCAAGAGCGACCTGCTGGCCGAGCTCGAGGCCCTCGGGGAGGGGCGCGGCATCCGTACGTCTTTCCTCTACGACATCATCGAGACCGTTGACGACATCACCCCGCCCAACCCGCCCCAGCCCGCGGACGTCGCCTCCATCATCTACACGTCCGGCACCACTGGCGTCCCCAAGGGCGTCGTACTGACCCACTCGAACTTCATCGCGGCGGTCTACGGCTACTACACCCACGGCATCCCCCAGCTCAACGAGAAGGCCGTCTACTTCAGCTACCTGCCCCTCGCCCATGTCCTGGAGCGGGCCATCTTCGCCGTCGGCGTCTACGTGACGGGCACGGTCTGCTTCTACAGCGGCAGCCTCGACGACATCCTCACCGACATCGGCATGGCAAAGCCCAACATCTTCGTCGGCGTGCCCCGCGTCTACACGCGAATCTTCGACGGCGTCATGAAGAAGGTCGGCGCCGAGAGCATGCTCAAGCAGTCCATCTTCAAGCTCGCCCTCAAGTACAAGATGGCCCGTATGCGCCGCACTGGCGCCATCCTCTCCGTGTTCGACAAGATCTTCAAGGAGCTCCGCGCCGGTTTCGGCAACAACCTGCAGCTCTTCATCTCGGGCGGCGCGCCCCTGTCCGAGAAGGTTCAGGAGTTCATGTCGGCCGCCTTCTCGGCGCACTTCATCCAGGGCTATGGCCTCACCGAGTGCGTCGCCGGCTGCTGTGTGCAGGACGTCGGCGACACGTCCGTCACCAACGTCGGCCCGGCCGTGCCTAACATGGAGCTCAAGCTGGCCCCCGTCCCCGAGATGGGCTACGAGGGCGGCGATGCCGGGGAGATCATGCTCCGTGGCCCGGCCGTCTTCGGCGAGTACTACCACAACGACGAGGAGACGAGACGCGCCTTCGACGAGGATGGCTGGTTCGCGACGGGCGACATTGCCCGCTTCGTGGACGGCAAGAAGGTCTCTATCGTGGACCGTAAGAAGAACATATTCAAGCTCTCACAGGGCGAGTACGTCTCCCCCGAGAACCTCGAGGCCATCTACGGCAACGCCGCACTCGTCGACCAGATGTGGGTCCACGGGTCCTCGGATGAGAGCAAGCTCGTCGCCGTCATCTCGGTCGACCTGCCCACCGTCGTCGAGATGCTCGGCTGCACCACCGAGGAGGCTGCCAAGATCGTGGACGGCCAGGACCCCCGCCTCGTCGCCCGCCTGACCGAGGACTTCGACAAGTACCGCGCCGAGGAGAAGCTGCCCTCGTTCATGCGCATCGCAGCGTTCCATCTGACGTCCGAGATGTTCGACCCCAGCAACGAGCTGCTCACGGCCACGTTCAAGCTGCGGCGTAACAAGTTCGTAGAGTATTTTAAGGATGAGGTGGAGGCGATGTACAAGTCCATGCGCCATTAAACAGTTTCGGTTTCATTGTCGGCCGAGTCGATTCCAAGGCAGGTTAAGTCTGTCAAAACTCTTGTTCTTTGATGTGCGGGCCGCGTCGGCGTCGCTGAGGGGAATTGCGTCATACGGATTAGCTGGCTAAGGTGGACTCGACTGTTGCCGCCAGTGTGGGGTGCATCATCAGTCCGCTCTGACACGGAAGGGGCCGCAGTGGCCATGGAGCTTCGTGGGGTTCTCGTTGTTACACAGGACGAGGGTGCCTGGTTCGATCGGCTGAGTCAGCTCTTCGGTCCTTGTCATCGCCTGCTGGCGGTCGAGGGGCCTGCTCGGAGAGGATCTGGAGATGCTCAGTGAGCGCGTCAATGTAGGAAGATGTGTCGTCCAGGGGAGTATGAGCTCTACCCTACTCCTTGGATCGATCGTGAAGTCGCGAGCTGAAGCATGCCGCTCAATGCACCCCATCACACCGCGTCGTCCATTGTCACAAATCGCGGTCAAGTCGTCAAGCAACGCGAAGTGTGCCCAGCCGGAGGAGCCTGTTGCCCCGGCCCTCGGCACGGACGACTGGGCCGGCCTCCGGACCGACACGACGGTGGCCATGGCCGACGTGACAAAGCGCATAGAGGACACGCTCGACCACGAAAAGCTGTACCGGCAACAGAAGGAGCTGATGGCGACAACGGCTGAGTTCGGCGAGGCCATCGAGCGGATGGAGGACAGCGCTGTGCGACTGGTGCTCCAGAACAACCGGCTGCTCTTCAAGTTCGACCCCCAGCTCGAGAGCCGCATGAAGGAGATGCGCCGCAAGTACTGCTCCTGAGTAAAGAGCCTTTTATGTCAGACGCGACACTGTTGAGTCGATGTGCAGTTTAGGGACGACGGGCTTCACTTTTTTCTCATTTCTCGACAGAAGAGATGTCTGCGTTCGGTGAGGAAGAAGAGGACACCAACCCGAATATCCTTGCCGGCTACGGCGCTAGTTCTGGCCGTAACGGCGTCGTTGCGTACAAATCGCACGATCGGTCCAACTGGCCCGCTGAATGGCCCTCGGAGCAAAAGTTTGACAGCATTCAATGCGATAAGGGAGTGAAACGCAATGGTGACAAGCTGCGTGAGGGTGTAATCAAGGCCCTTCAACTTGAGCTGCACACGATCAAGTTCAGCGACAGCAGCTGGTGGACGGAGGCCTTCGGGACTCCTGTGATGGATCCACAGCTTCTCATTGAGATCATGAAGCAGAAGTCGTACTTTGACGACAAGAACCTCGAGGAGTTCTACCAGGCTCGTGACAGGGCTAACCCCTACGAGAACTGCAAGAAGGACATCTTCATCAATAGGGCCGCAGTTAAGCTCATGAACATAGACCACCTCTTCAAACTCACGTCGTCCCTCCGGAAGGATGCCGGGGCCGGCCAACTGGTCTGCGCGGACGTGTGCGCCGGCCCGGGCGGTTTCACGGAGTACATGTTCTGGCGCATGGGCCCTGAACGGTTGCTGCAGTTCGGGATGACTCTGAAGGGCAAGCACGACTTTAACTTGAAGAACTTTCACGTGAGGACGTACACGCTGCACCACAACCGGCCCGAGAACCGGTTCCTCCGCATCTACGGCCCGGATCGGTTCTCGGATGGCTCCGTCTTCGTCCGGGAGAACGTGATGAAGCTCCACTCGTCAATCTACAGCCTTGGGGCGGCGTACGAGGAGCTGAAGGGCGTCCGGTCGGTGGACATGCTGACGTGCGACGGTGGTGACGACGTCTCGCACAACTACAACATGCAGGAGATCGAGAGCAAGCGGCTGGTTCTCTGCCAGGCGATAGTGGCGCTGACTATCGTGCGAAAGGGCGGCCACTTCGTCCTGAAGATCTTCGACAGCTTCAGCCCCTTCACCGTCTCTGTCCTTTACATCCTGTACACCCAGTTCGAGACGTTCACCATCATCAAGCCGTACTCATCCCGCCCCGCCAACAGCGAGCGGTACGTCGTCTGCCAGAACAGAGTCCAATACCCGGCGAGGGAGGCGCTCATGGAGCATCTGTGGAAGGCCGCGGACGCCCAGGGCGAGGTGCGGGTGCCCACGTCCCATATCGCGGAGTTCGAGGACGTCGCCTCTCTCGTGGACCCCGAAGTGATCAAGAAGGACGGCGACTTCCTCAAGTACCTCAGGGACACCAACGACGCCATCGGGAAGGCCCAGCTGCAGGCCCTACAGGACATCCAGTCCTGCATGGAGGACCCCGACCTCGTTCTCCGCATGCCCGGGCTCGAGGAGCGGTGCATCGAGACGTGGCGGGCGGGAGGGGTCGACCAGAGCCGAGAGATGGTCACGTCGGAGGCGTTCGTCGAGGACAGGCACCCTGAGGGGGGGAAGCCCCAGAGTCTGTGGTTCAGCGGGCCCAAAGACGAGCGGGATGCCAAGGCCGTCCGCAGCAGGCGAGAGTGGGGCGTCGTACCGTTCATTGTGCAGATTAAGGGCATTCTCAGCAAGGCGGCCGTCCGGAGAAAGGCGGCGCCGGTTAGGGGTAAACTCGGGTGAGTGGTTCAAGGCTGTCTCTCTTGTTTATTGGTGAGTCCCGCCGTTGGTCTGAGTTATGTCTACATAACCCATAAATACGTATTATAATATGATATTATGTCATACCTCGCCATCTCTCGAGCGTTAGTGGACCCCGGAATGCTATTCCCTGCCTGTCACACTGGTCTGTGAGGTAAATGATCGTCATCAATGTATACGAGACAGCGTGTCCACACTGCGTCTGCCAGGACTTCTTCTAACGTTTTCTGGCAAAACGCTGCCGCGCCTTTCAGTCCGAAAGCCATCCTTCGGTAGTGAAACTGAGTGTAGATTCCATGGTTTGAAACGGAGGCGCAATTGTAGACCCCCTTCTCAGCGGGCATTGGCTTGCACGATATCCAATAAATCCCCGAGCGCACCTCCAAAAATCACGAGATCGAGTCGATCACTTGACATAGCTTGTCTATGGCTTCCAGACATCTCAAAGATCTCATGTCTGAAGGAAGTACTTGGGCGTGGCAGCGTTCACCATGGTGACGTTGGCCCCGACGTGGAGCAGAGTCGCCATCCTGGCCCAGTAAAGTTGACAAGCTCAAGGGGA
The DNA here is from genome assembly GCA_019828565.1 of Carpediemonas membranifera. Taxonomy (NCBI): domain Eukaryota; phylum Fornicata; genus Carpediemonas; species Carpediemonas membranifera. Next base: position 247,916 of record JAHDYR010000067.1, on the reverse strand, counting down.
ATGAATTTATTCGACACAATGGTGTCGTCTACGACAAAGTAGAGGGGGAACAAGCTTATGTCGGTCTTAGTCATGTTGAAATACTAGTATTGTGGTCTGACGCAGACTTTATAGCTTATCAAAACAACAAGGGAAGAGTCGACACAATAGGTGTCGGCAAGAAACTCTTTGCCTGATATCAATAATAAATCTATGTAAATATTGGGTGTCACACCACAAAGCCTCAGCGACCTTCTCCCGAACCCCCTCGGGCGATTCTTGCTGTCCTCGTGCCCGTCGGCAGTTGAGAACGCCGTGAGTCCCGTGACTTCCTCCTTAATCGGTATCTGGTGGAAAGCCGTCTTGAGGTCGAGCGTAGCGAACCTCTTCTTGTCCGCCAGCAGCACTGACAGGACAACCGGGTCGGGGAGGTCGTGGACCAGGACCTTTGTGATGTTGTTCAGCTCCCTGAAGTCAATGCACAGGCGGACCTTCCCACCCTTCTTGTCCGCTAAGACGACCTTCGACGCGTATGGAGACCTGCTCCTCCGAATGACCCCTTTCGAGAGGAGGTCTCGCACCAGCTCTCGCACCAGTACCTGCCTTACTGGGTCGAAGTGACGTGCCGGGGCGTGGAACCTCTTATCCTCCGTGGTCCGGCTAACTCGCTGTCAATCATAGCCTTGTTGTCGACCTGGTCAAAACTGACAATATCAACAATTGTCCCCTTCTTCGGCAAGAACGCCGACTCTCGGGTCCGTCATTGTACAAGCACAGCTTTCGCACGCCCATATAGAGGCGCATACGCTTGAGTCAATCATATTTCAACTTCAAGACAAAGATACAAAAGGGAGTTGGGGGCGAGCTGTATCAGTAGCCCGTTCAATCAAGATTGTTTCGACCCAGGGCCCATGTTAGTGTGCTAATCTTGGAGATATATGGGGATCATCTCAATTTTGCTTAGCGATCCAAAGTTCTAAGAAGACGAGACTCTTTGACACCGATGCGAACATTTACCGCACTCCTCTTGCTCTTTGTCTGTCTAGCTGTTGCTGATTCCATGAATCACGCCAACTTGCTTTCTCAGACGACTGTTACTGCCGATGAGTTCACGAATAACGCTAACGGCCCCTATAAGGTCGCTATTACCACCGAAGGTCTTACCAAATGGTCTTCCACCTTCGTAGACCAAATTCTGGACGGCATGGCGCAGTCGAAGTTCCCCCCCATCAGCGGATGGCAGCAGGTTGCCCTCGTTGGCAACGTTACCTACACCATCAGCAACCTGAAGCTCACTTCCTACACTCTTGGTGGTCTTCAGGCTACCACTGATCCCAAGACGAAAGAGCTCGTTATCGTCATGTCCGATTTCAACCCAGACGCCACGTTCGACTACGTCGGCGACAAAGTCTCGTTCCCTCACGTCCACGAGGCCGGCACCGGCTCTGGCTCCCTCAAGGGCGCCACCCTCACTGTCCGCGTGAACATCCACCCCGACCCCGTCACGCTGATCCCCACGGAAACCGTCACCAGCTGCCTCATGTCCGTGAAGGATATGAACGTCTCCCTACACGGCGGTGCTTCCTGGCTCATTGACATGTTCGTCGCTATCTTCAAGTCCACCGTCATCCGCATGCTTGAGGAGCAGGGTTCGATTCAGGGTACCAGGATTGTGAAGCAGGTCATGCACGAGCAGCTCTCCAAGTGGGTTCCCTACTACGCGTTCACCAACGGAGACACCTGGGATGAGCGCCTCGTCGGTTCAGTCGAGTACGGCGACAACTTCGCTGCCTTCACCACTGCCGGGGTGACCCGCTATATGAACCAGTCCGCCACCCTCCCCGGCCTGTCCAAGGCCCTGCCCGACCTCATCAACTCCAAGGCCCTCCAGATCTTTATCCATGAGGAGGCGATCGACTCGATGATCGGAACTGGCTTCAGACACGGATACTACGCCGGTGACGCCGCCAAGGCCACCGCAGCCCCCTCTATGGCCCGTTTCATGAACACGGACGGCTGGAAGAGCTCTATCCCCGGCGTCCGCGGCCTGCCTAGCCAGGACCTCACCCTCCACATCAATGCCAACGCCAAGCCGTACGTCAAGGTGTTCCCCGCCGCGCTGTACGTCGGGTTCGACACCACGGTCACAGTCAAGGGCTCCATCTCGGGCGAGCTGGCCACATTGAACTGGGGCACCGGCTATAGTGCCAGCATGACCACTGGACCCTCCTCTGACCTCTTCCTCTTCAAGTTCGAGTCGTATAACCAGACTCTGTCCGTGGCCTCCAGCAAGGTCGGGGACTTTGCCGTTACCGGGCCGATTACCGCGATGTTCAAGGTCCTCGGCAAGGGTGTGGCTAACCACCTGACTGCGTTGTACGACGGCAGCACTCTCGGCATCCCGACGCCTCTGATCAACAACGTGGAGTTCTCGGACGTCGCGACCTCGTATGCGCCCCCTGTTCTCCAGATCACGGCTAACTTCGAGCCCAAGAAGTCCGCTGATCAGATTTAATCAAATGTAAATGATAAATGAGCACACTGCTGAGCACACGGTGACGAGGCACGGCACAATCGTGGGGGTGGGGTAATCCCGGATAGCCTTGACCCTATCTGGGGCGTTCCGTCAGCAATGATCCACCCCAGGTACTCGTTGCTGTCGACGTCACAATCTGCGCAAGACCGGGAGGACTTGCTGCAAGAGAGGACGCGAAGATTACCAAGTACGCAAACGCGAACTTCAAGGACCACAGCTTCCGCGTCCTTGCACTGTCGACTTCGGGCGAAATCGGCAAGAAGTCATTCCAGATCCTCAACGAGATCCGCAATCACGCTGGCAAGAACACCTTCGCGGGCGACTCTGTCACCCCTGGTCCCTAGACCAACTCATCTTTGACCTCGCTGCGGGCCTAGCCCGGGGCAACTTCAGTGTTTATCAAAAGGCAAGCGGCGAACCCCTCGCTGCAGCAACTGCCTAACTAACCTCGCAGCCGCCTTGCTCACCGAAGGCAGCAGCAAGAGCTACTGGCAGGCCTTATGTAAATGCCTAGGTACTCGATCTCGGTGAGGTCGAAATGGCACTTCTCCCTGTTGAGCCCCACCCCGAACGACGTCAGGCGACGCATCACTGCTTCAAGGTTCGAGTCGTACTCCTCCTTCGTGCGTCCGAAGACCGTGATATCATCAATGTAAGCGATCATTGCCGTGTACAGGAGGACCCCCAGTATCTCCATGCAGCGCTGCATGTACGCCGCGGCGTTCTTGAGTCCGAACGGCATGCGGACGTACTCGAAGTGCCCGTCGGCAGTTGAGAACGCCGCGAGTCCCGTGACTTCCTCCTTAATCGGTATCTGGTGGAAAGCCGTCTTGAGGTCGAGCGTAGCGAACCTCTTCTTGTCCGCCAGCAGCACTGACAGGACAACCGGGTCGGGGAGGTCGTGGACCAGGACCTTTGTGATGTTGTTCAGCTCCCTGAAGTCAATGCACAGGCGGACCTTCCCACCCTTCTTGTCCGCTAAGACGACCTTCGACGCGTATGGAGACCTGCTCCTCCGAATGACCCCTTTCGAGAGGAGGTCTCGCACCAGCTCTCGCACCAGTACCTGCCTTACTGGGTCGAAGTGACGTGCCGGGGCGTGGAACCTCTTATCCTCCGTGGTCTCGATGTCACGTGGTCACACGGACACGCCGGTCCTTGGCCAGGTCGATAAGAAGCGTTGGCAGCAGTACTCTGCAGCATCGACGGGCACACTCAGCGATGAGCACGTCGATTCCCGTTGAAACGTGTTCAGAGCAGTCGCTCCTTGCATATCACCACACGCGATATGTGCCCGAAAATACCACGTTCGAAGCTGTTACCCGGCTTGCCGAGTTTGGCCTTCGAGCGGACCAGTGCATCCAACTTGTCCGGGCGCTACGGGAGCTCGCCCGAAGCCACGTCGAACTCGTCCGCAAGAGCGCAAGAGCAAGTGGATCATCGAGGTCACCGAGCTGCTTAAGGGACAGGAAGTCGCGTCTGTTATCATCGGCGAACTCGATGAGCTTGAGCTTGTCCCTCAGCCAGACCCGCGCTTCGTCGCAGGCCTCGAAATCATCGCCCCCCTCAGCTGCTTTGACCATGTCGAGCATCGTAATGAGCGCGATGACCATGTACGACGGAATGTTATCGACCCGGCGCTGCTCGGTCGGGCGCTTGTAGGGAACGGCGCGCATGGCGTCGGGGACCCACTCGTCGAATGTGGCATGGTCACAGCAGCAGGACTGCCGCCTGAGCTCGAGCAAGGTTGCGTGGATGCCGGGGTATCCTGCCGAGATGTCTCGTCCACGGCACCGTCAGATGACTCAACACCTACAACCCTGTCGTCCAGGGCGACGGCACCACCCGCCTCAGATGTCTGGCTACCTGCACGTGGTGACTCCGGGGAGTACAATCACTGCGGATGACCTCGTCGGGGGCGGGTTGGGCGAGGCAGACTCGAACTCGGCCTCCTCGGCGGGAATGGGGAGTCCGGCACAGCCAGTGATGCCTTTTTAGGCACTCCAGTTCCGGCGCAGGGTCATCTCCTCGCCTCAGCAGTCAGTAGCACGAGCTTACGTTCGGGTAGCTGATGCGAAGGCCGGCTGGGACCAATCCTAGCAGAAAATGCTGTGTTCGAAGTGTTCGAACTACTCAACCTCGAGCCGGGCCACATATTCGACAAGTCAGCCAGCAACATGCAGTTGATGCATGGTGGTGTCGATTCCAGCTTGATCTCTTGCGTGAACAACGATTTGAGGCGGTGCACTTTATGCCAAGCTACGGAGCTGGCAACGAGGATGAATCACAGCTGTGAGCTAGAGATTCCATTCAATGATGCTACACACATACAGTACATCATCAACTCATTTACTGTTGACGGCGAGCGCAATGATGACTCCGCGAAAGAGTTTGAGATTGAAGGAACCGTTTTGAAGGTTAGAATCACCGCAAAGACCATTCGGATGCTCAGGATAGCGACATGGTCCTTCTTTGAGTTTCTTACTCTTGGTGTCGCCACAATTGAACAATTTGCCGCCTCATAGATGACCGGCATTGTTCGTCCTTTGCAAGCCTTCCGAGCACACCACGAGGCTCCCACAGCAGTATACTCGACAGATAAACCACAGGCGCCGCTTTATTCGAGCTCCTGCCTCACATCAACTGCACGCAGTCGGCATAATGACTTCGATATGGTACGAAACGGTGGAAGGCGAGCAGGCGTACAAGGCGCTGCTCGCAGAGCGATTTTCGAGGAAACAGTTTGATCGGCACCTCTCATTAGCGGTGATCGGCTCTGGTTGCACCACAATATGCGACATGTTGTGTTGCCCGTTCGAGAGGCCGCCAAATCGTGGCGAAACAATCGGTATGCACCAAAGAGTAGCCTTATTTCCGCTCAATGGCACCGAGAGTGCCCGCGTTGTCCTTTTTGACACAGGCGAGTGGTCGCTATCTCGATACAAGCATCTTGTAGGCCACATCTCAGAGGCTGCCGCGACTCTATTGGTGCTCCCACTGGGCCACCCCTCCCTGACATCCCACAGTCGGCTGGTAGAGGCGATGGGCAACCTTCCCGGTACCCTGCCAACAAAGCCCGTCGTGGTGATCGTAACCACCACGAATGATGCCCCAGTCACGGCAGGGGGACTTGCTGAGGTGATGAGGGACACCCCATATGTTGTGGCAGGGCCATATGGGCCGAGAACGGCGGCAACGGTGCTGTGGAAGGCTCTGTCACTGGGTAAATAGATTAGACAAGAGTGAAGGGGGCTGTGCCACTTGATGACTCTTGGGGGCTGTCCTCCACGGGAAACAGGTCGAAGAACAGTCGGCACATGTGACGAGCAGAGGGGTTCTCAGGATGAGGGCGTCGCACTGTTGGCAGATGACTAAATCAGAGCCGGGTTGACTGAATGGATCTACAGGGAAGCATCAGTGCCACTCCTGGCGTGTTGCCTTGGCTACGGGCGACGCATCGCACTTTATGACCATCATCACGATGTGGCACTGTGTGAACTAAAAGACAGGATGCAGTTTATGTCGTGCTACATTCCCCCCTAGAGCCGGCACATCATTAGCGGCGGGGGCGCGGATGGTTGCGCGTGGTAGCTTCGAATCGCTTACAGGCGCGATCGAATTGAGGATGCTGGTCTCGATACTTAAGCAGGGCATCAAGTGTCATACAGTCGGAGAAGGCGAGCTCTGAGTCTTCATCGTGCTCGAAGCCAAGCCAGTTCACCGTAACGATAGGCTCGTTGGTCTGAGAATCCAGTCTGTACTGGACCACATGGTCGACAACCTTCCAGTTGCTGTCAGCGGTGAACGCTCTGGCCGCCTCGGCCATCGTCAGCGTCGGGCCCGTGTTGGGCAGCTTGGCCAAGCGGTCGGCGAAACGGATAATGGTCTTCCTGGTGACAGGATTGACGAGGACATAGGAATCGGGCTCCTCACCGTTGCCTTGAACGTAGTAAGGGCCTCTCATAGTGTACTGCAGTCTGGAGATGGGCTTGTCGCGCTTGACGAGCACCCAGCTCCCCAGAGGCAGGCTGGTGAAGCGAGCGGAGGGATAGTACTGGTCTTTCACCCCCTTCTGACGGAGTTGGAACTCCTGGAGCTTACCGAGTACTTCCGCAGCGTTCTTCATGGTTTCATCGGTTATGGCAGTGCGAGTCGAAGGCTCGGCATTCTTAACTTGGTGGTAGGCGAGTGCAGCAGCGAGTGCAGCTTCACGAGGCGTTGCACCGCCTAAAACTCTGGATGGCGTGGCGTTAATGTTGATTTCAGCCTGTATCATAGCTGAACGCCAGCCTGCGCGGGAGCAGTCAGGCAAAGAGGATAGTGAGATGCGGAGGTGCTTATTCACCTCTCTGTTCGTTCGCTCAACGAGTGCATTACCCTCGTGGCGCTCGGGCGTCGTGTTATGGTGTATGATCCCGAATGTTGCGCAGAAATGGTCGAACTCCGCGTTGCAGAATTGTGTTCCACTGTCGGTAACAATGGTATCTGGGCAGGCCCATCGTGCGATGATCTGCGAGCGAATTGCTCGGATGGTGGACCGCGCATCTAAAGTCTTGAGTGGGATCAGGTGAGTCAGATGAGTCGCGCTATCAATGCACGTCATGATGTACCGATAACCGTTGTCCGGTCGGTCGATCGGTCCCACTGTGTCGATGTATAAGGTGGCGAGTGGACGGGCAGGCGGGAGATGGCCCGGGTTGTAAGCCACGTTCGGCGTCGCTCGGTCTCGTTGGCAGGTCACACACCTCTTGATCATCTTGTCGACATCGGTCCTGGCGCTTGCCCAGAGGAGACCTGCCTTCTCGAGGAGGGCGAGGGTGGTCTCGAGTCCGGCGTGGTGTCGATGGTGCACCATGAGGAAGCGCTCGCGCTTCTGCGTGTCAGTGAGACCCGATGTGGCGATGACGGACATTACGAACGGCAGGCGGCTCAGCCCGTCAGCGGCGGTGTTCATGTCGCCCGGTACGTGGACGATCTCGGTGACCGGGAACCGTGCGATCTCAAGAGCCCAGCGTATCACCTTGGGCGTATCCGAGCTAACCATCTGTACGAGGCAGCTGTTGTCGGTGTGCAGTATCGTCTCGGTCCCGATCAGTAGTGAGCGGAAGCGCTCAAGGGCAGAGTATACCGCAAACATCTCCTGTTCGACGATCTTCCAGACCTGTTGTTGCTTGTCGAAGCGCCTGGAGTAGAACGCGAGAGGGCGGTCGCCCTGCATAAGCACTGCGCCAATGCCGGTGGTTGAGGCGTCAGTATAGAGGTCCACGCGGCTGTTGGGGTCGAAGTGCGTCAGCTCGATCTGTCTGGCGACAGCTTGCTTGAGGCTGGTCATAGCCCACTCGAGCTGCTCCGGCTCGACGGTCTCACCGTTCTTCAGTGCTTCGAGCGGTGCGGCGAGGCGGATGAAATCTGGGATGTGCCTCCTCACAAAGCCGAAGATGCCGACAATGTGATGGGCCATCTTGGCAGTGCGAGGGGTGCTGAGCTTATGTATGCTCTCGACGCGGGCAGGGTCGATGCGGACACCGGTGCCGCTGACGAGGCAACCCAGATAGACGATCTCCTTCAGTCCGATGTGCGATTTCCGACCAGAGAGGCGTATGCGGTGCTGCTGGAGGACAGGGAATAGCTCGCGGAGGACATCGAGGAGCTGCTGGACAGAGCCAGCGAAGCACAGTATATCGTCTACAAACGCCAGGCATGGGAGCTTATACTGGCGGCGTAGGTCGTCAATGCGTTTCTGGAACGCCATGGGGCCGTTGGTGACACCGAACGGAAGCCTGTTAAAGATATAACGGACGTCGTCGAACTCGAAGCCTGTCAGTTTGGCTGAGTCTGGGTCCATAACGAGCTGGTGAAAGCCAGCGGTGAGGTCGAATGAGGCAAAAACCTCGGCACCTCTGCATTGCTCGAACAGTTCATCTGCTGTGGGCATGGTGTAAATCTCAGGGCGCGTAGCGTCATTGAGGGCTCGGTAATCTAACACGGGCCGGAACGGGGGTGTAGCGGACGGCTTGTCCACCATAAATACGGGCGACAGCCAGTCGAGGGTGTCGGTCGTTGCCGAGATGATGTTCTTGGCCAGCATGTCATCAATGAAGAGCCGCATGGCGTCCTTCTGCGCCTTATTTCTGATCGGGCGTAGAACCTGGGAGGGGAGGACGTCGGGCTTGAGGTGTATCTCAAAGGGTGGCAGATCGGAGCCTTGCTCGTCGAACGGGCCGAAGATGTCGGCGTACTCTACCACGAGCGCATGGAACTGCTCGGCGAGCGAGCCGAGGTTCTCATCGTATATAGTTGGGAGTGTCGGGGTTGACTCTCCGGGTGACCTGATGAAGAGGTTGAACAATGAGCGGAAGTCCGTAGGATCTTTCGTCATGGATGGGGTCGACTCGGGCTTGGCCCGGTTGTTCTTGAGGAAGTCCATACCCACTGCGCGGAGGGCAACGGTGCCGTATAGCACAGCGACAGGTAGGTCCTCTACGATATAAGCCGCGAGGGGCTCGGCAGCGCGGACGGGTATGTCGAAATAGGGCTGCGAGATGATCGGCGTGAAGCGTGTGGTGCCCACGTATTCTCCATGGACAGCCTTCCAACCATTGACGTCGCCGCGCTCGGGCGTGACTGTAAGGCCAAGGTACTCCGCCGCGTCGGGGCGCATGAGGATCGGGAACTGCTCGTTCGCCGTGTCCAGGCGCACGACGATGGCCTTGCCCTTGGATTCGGCTTGCATGAGAGCCTGATAGACCATGGTGCTCTCGGGCATGTCGGTCATGAGGGGCTCGACTTGATCGTCAGGGATGAAGGAAACCTTGCCGGGCCGCGGGGCACGCTTGACGGTCGCGGCGGCAGTCCCATAGGCCGGCTCCTTCAGCTTGCGCTTATCGAATAGCGCCTTGGCCGGGCCGTAAGGTTTCTTCCCGTGCTTATGGCAGGTGGCATAATGAGAGAGCAACTGGGCATCGGTAACGTCCGGGTTCTGGACGGTCTTGTCGGTCAGCTGCTTACAGACGGTACAGTCCGCCGTGGTGTGCGTCTTGCTCAGGTGGAACGCGCATGACTTGCCGGACGAGCCAGCGGGCTGGACTGGGCCCTGGCCGGGCTTCCTCGCCTCGGCGGCTGTCGGTCTGGCATGATCAAATGTGTATAGGGGCTCGATAAACTCCGCCTTCTCCTTAGCGAGAATCGCGTTATCGCGCATGGCGTTGATGAGGGTGCTGACGCTTTCACTCGCCCTGTGGATGCGATGATCGGACGTGCCTAGGAGCTGCTCCAGGCTCCTGGCGTCGAGGTGATCCATGGCGTGGACAAGGATCGTTTTGATCTCGATGCACAAGTCCGTGGATAGTTGTGGTGTCTCATCTGAGTCGTCAGGAGGGTATAGGAGCGTATAAAGTCGCTCGAACTCGGCCAGGTAGGTGAGGATTGCTGAGAGCGCCTCCTGGCGCGTCCTGCGTGGACCAGGGCGGGACAGTGCCCTGAGTGCGGCTTTGCACTTCTCATCTCCAATGCTTGCACTCAAGCGGAACCACTGCATGAAGTTTTGTACTTGTCTGCAGATGGCCTGGGAGAGTGTCATATTAGTCGTGTTAGTGGAGGAGGAGGCGTTGGCGGTCTTGAGCTTCTGACGGAGCTCCATCCGTAGGGTTCTGAGTTCCGCCTTCATGGGTCCCACTTCGTCCTTGAGGGTCTCGTCCTCTTCCGACATGGCGATGAGGGCCTGTAGATTCTCTATTTGTGACTGAGTGTGTCGTGTATCTGCTGACGTGGTCGTGAGAGGCTTGGAGAGGAACTCCTCAATTTCGTCACCCAGCCGTTGGAGGAACTTCTGAGGACCGGATTGATGTTTCAGCTCGGTGCCCTTGAGCGTGATATAGGGCACGTTGGGTCTATATATGGTGTGTATAACCTTCTCGCCAGCGCCAGTGAGGTGTCCTCTCAGGGGCGTGGGTTTCTTCTTCGTTTGGGCTTGCGTCTGAATTGCATCGCCCCAAGCGGCCCATTTTGCGATATCCGCAGTGTCGGGCGGCTCAATAGTCTTGTCCATGTGTTCTTGATGCTGTAGAAGCTTCTGTGGCACTGTGTGAACTAAAAGACAGGATGCAGTTTATGTCGTGCTACATCACGATCATCGGCCAAAAATGGACGATGACATCTCCTTCTTCGATACTGTGGCCGATATTGGCCCAGTAGAACCTACTATTGTTCCAAACACTGACGGATTCTTCGCCCCAGCACCAGCCGACGTTGTCAACGCCCCATCGACCACCATTCCTGTTCCTGAGCCCTCATTTGACGCTGTGCCCGAGGACATCTTCGCCCCAGCACCAGCCGACGTTGTCAACGCCCCATCGACCACCATTCCTGTTCCTGAGCCCTCATTTGACGCTGTGCCCGAGGACATCTTCGCTCCAGCACCAGCCGACGTTGTCAACGCCCCATCGACCACCATTCCTGTTCCTGAGCCCTCATTTGACGCTGTGCCCGAGGACATCTTCGCCCCAGCACCAGCCGACGTTGTCAACGCCCCATCGACCACCATGCCTGTTCCCGAGCCCTCATTTGACGCTGTGCCCGAGGACATCTTCGCCCCAGCACCGGTCCAGGCGGAGACAAGCCCCTCCCCACTCATCCCCAGCCCTATGCCCCCTCATGCACGCCAGACCATGCCAAGCATGCCGTCGACGTTCGTGGCAAACTCTCCTGCCTCCGTTCCGCGCCCATCTTCCGTACCAGTCAGATTCCGGATCAGATTCGGCGCTGGCGGTCGGCTTGTCATGACCCGCTCTAACGGCTTCACTCAGCTCGGCCCCAGCGCATATCTCAGACGCACTGTCGACGGTGTGCCCACCATCTTTGGGCTCGACACGATGAAAGTGCCCATCCACAGCAGCCCACAGTCCGTCGTGCCCCGCCTGGCAGACAGTCTCTCCCAGCAGACGAGCGGCGAGCACATGAGCGGGGCCGTCGGGGACAGCGTCATGCTGTGGCGCCTGGCCGCGGCCTGTGTGGAGACGAAGCTCACGCCGAGTGCAGTCGTCACACCGAGTGTGGAGACCAACGACAAGAAGAAGGAGGCCCGCGCCACCCTGCTCAAGCGGGTACTCGACGCCCTCTCTGCCTCGTCCGCCCCTGCCCCAGCCACTCCCGACTCAGTCGCCAAGGCGGCGAGTCAGGCCCACGTCCTCTCGCCCGCTTCCGTGGCCAAGGTCCAGGAGCTCGCCATGCACGGCGACCTCAGCGAGGCGGTCGGCAGGGCGAAGGCGGAGGGCCTGTGGTCGCACGCCATACTGCTGTCATCCCTCATCACGGACCAGGAGGCCGAGAACAACTGCTACGACACCATCGTGGAGTACGCTGAGACGCTGGCCGTGGGGAGCCCGCTGAGGGCGCTGTATCTGATGATGGCGCACAAGACGGGCCGCACGAAGCTCACGAACCAGCCGGGTCCGCTCGCTGCTAACTGGCGTGGCAACGTTGCTGTCCTGGTCAAGTCTCGGTCGTCGCCCGAGTACAAGATCGAGGTGCTCGACAGGATCCAAAATGAACTCATCAACGGGAACCGACTCGCCGCGGCGCACTTCCTACGCCTGGTGACTAAGGCGGGCATGGGCCTGCCCACGGGCGGCGGGGGCTCGGACAGGATCGGCTTCCCCGGTAGTGATCACCGCGGGTTGTTCAGAGACAATGTCGGCCGTGAGAAGCACATGACCGGCTCCCTGCTGTTCGCCAACGCCCCTGCCCTCGAGGGCGTGTCCGTGCTCAGCGTGCTTCTCGCCGAGGCGTTCCACCACCTGTCGGCGGACGAGGAGCTCCGCGTCCCCCCGTACCTCATGCCGTTCCTGGCCGCGCTGGCCCTTCTCTTCTTCGACCATGGCATGCCCGGCATCGCGCTGCTCTACGCCAAGGCCGTGAGAGATCAGGTCTTCGCTTATCTCCCGGGAGACGTGCAAGCTCAGCTCAAGGCTGGGGCGAGCCTGACCTTTGACGACGAGGCGGCACAGGGTAAGACGGCCCACTTCCCCCTTGGCATCAAGGTGCCCGGTGGGAGCATCGAAAAGGCCACAGGCGCCATGGTCGCGCTCTACCGCAGATCCCAGTCGATTGTGGAGCTCATTGCCACTTCGATGGGACAGGAAAAGGTCGCGTCCATCCTGTCGCGCAAGGACGGACAGGCGATGAGCAGGAACATCAGCTTCATTGACAAGGGCCGCCAGCTCGCCCAAAAGACCATCGCTTGGGCTGCCGGGAGCGACGACGAGGGGCGCGGGTCGTCATCGTCGGCCATCTCGCATGCCCCAGTGCTGACCATTCCTGGGGCGACCCAGTCAGTTCCTACCTCTCGCAGACCCTCGGTTGACTCAGACAAGCCTAAGGAAAAGAAGGAAAAGCCGAAGAAAGAGAAAAAGGAGAAGCCGAAAAAGGCACGCAAGGAGAGCACCCTCTCGCGTCTGTTCAGCCGCATGCGCCCCGTTGAGGCAGATCTCGGCGAGGACATGCAGTTCACCTTCAACGGCGAGACATGGGTGGATGCCAACGGCGTTCCTCTATCCGGCGAGACCGACGGACCTCCCCCGCCCCCCGGCGGCGTGAGTACCGCCCCGCCCGTGCCTGGTGTGAGCGTGTCTATCCCTCCGCCCTCAGACATGGGGGAGTTCAACGCCGTGCCGGCCGGCCCGCCAATGTATGATCTCCCCGGGTCAGTCTCTGCCTCCAGCCACGCGGCCCCACCCTCGCCATTTGACGCCCCACTTTCGGCAGCCCCACTCCCCGAGCCTGTTGTCGGCGGTGGCAACTCCGAGGGACGCCGTCGGCCAGCGGGTCGTCGACGCGGCCTAGCTGGCGTCAGCCGGTATACCGCGGCCGTGCCGTCGTTTGAGACCATAGACGCGGGCATGCCCGGGGAGGGGATGTTCATGCCCGACATGCCAGTGGCCCAGCCCACCGAGGTGGCGAGCAGCATGCCTCCCACGTTCTTCGACCCCAATAGCTAGGCGGCGACATAAAATGCTTCATAGCTTCACCGTTGCTTGGCCTGCGATGTGGATGGGTCTGCCATCGACTGCGAAGATTCTCGGCGGGCATGCAATGACTCTCACCTTCAGGCGGGCTCTCGTGGCCTCTGCCTGTGAGACAAGCAGTGAGCAATCAGCACCCGAGTCAGGGTCGACCTTGTGGTTGATGCCAGCAAGAGTGACGTCGGATGGGATAGTAAATCCTTGGCCCCTCTCCGAATCCGGTACACATGAAGCAGCACAACGACGGATTTTTACACTCTTCAGATCCCGTTTCAGCTTCTTAATCACGCTGTTCTTGTCGGCAATGACCTTATTCTTCCTGCTTCCGCTCGAGTTCGGCTAGCTTCTTCCGCAGGGCATCGGGTAGCTATCTTGAGAGACCCTCTTCCGACCAAGCCGCTAGCAGGTCGGCCACACGGGAGACGAGCAGAAGCGCACGGTGCGAACCGTGTCGGTAGCGAATTTGAAGAGGCGCCCCTTGTTGAGTTTCCGAAGGAGAGCAGCGGGGCCGTCAATGAAGTTGTGGAAGAGGCTCCACATTAGCTCGATGTAGCCAGCCAGATCATGAGGTGACTCGTCGTCACTGTCGCTGGAGCGTGACTCGGCGTCGTCGGTGTCGCAAGTGGACTCTGGAGACCCTGATGAAGCCTCAGCCGTGCCGGGCTGGACTTCGCGGTCAGTGGAAACGGCTCAGCACTGATGGCGTCGAGAGCAGCCCGACTGGGCATTACAGACCCCACACTCAGTGAGCCGACCCTCGGAGCCGGACTCGACCGCCCCATGCGAGAGAGCATACGGCCGTGACTGTCATTGGCAAGCACGATGGGAAGGACACCCAGGCCGGCAGGAGTGAGGTAACCTTACCTTACAGTCGTGGTGGAATATGCACATGAGCGCCTTTTCGTCCGAGTGTCCTGCCGCCTCCGGGACCTTCTTCAGGATGGCATTTTTTGGACGTATTGCTGTGTTACACGTAAATCAAGAATGACATGGCCCAGTTACTTCATGTCGACCTGACCCAATAAACATTTTTCTTTGTCACTTCTGGGAGACCACATTTTTATGTCATGCGAGGCAAGGCCTGATATCACCCACTTGGAGTGTCTCATGTGTTTGGTCTTGATCATGACGAAGGGCCTCTCCCCGACTCTGGGGATCGTGACAAAGAATGACGCAGACACAACCTTAGTGTCTTCGCCTACGATGGGGTTAGATCCAGCTGAAAAGAGGCATCCGTTTATAGAACAAGATAGATATTGCTTATATTCGTAGCCTGGGGTCTTCTTCACAGCAACGTTTACTCTCTTGGGCTTGATCTTGCACGGGCACTTGACGGAGCTGAACGGTTGCTCGCGTTCTCGATAGATATGCTCAAAGAGAGCTGCTTGGCCCGTAAACTGCATCGCATTTTTTGTGCAGACCTTATCCTGCGATTTTGCTAATATCGGGCAAACTCAACGAGCGTTGCTCTGAAAACGTTGAAACGTTGATGTCAGCGGCGGATAGTACTGCTCAGGTTACCAAGTCCAAGACCAATCCCAGTCTCTTCTTCGTGTTTACCTCTGCGGACTGCAACCTGTCCTGCACGTACTGTGGTGCCACGGCTGAAGACCTGCAGATGCCACACCGTCCTACATACCCCGTGGATGATCTTGCCAAGTTCTTCGAGTCTGAGGATGGCGAGGGAATAACCGTCGTCTTCTATGGTGGCGAGCCGCTTACAAGCATTCCGTTCCTTCGGAAGGTGATGGACCGTTACCCCAAGGCGCAGTTCATCCTCCAGTCCAACGTCACGCTGCTCCACTCCTTGCCGACAGAATACCTCCTCCGCCTTTGGTCCATTCTTGTGTCCATTGACGGCAGTGAAGCTACCACCGATGGCTACAGATCAAAAGGACTCTACAAGAGGGTGATGGATAACGTCCATGACGCCATCGACAGGGGCTACAAGGGCCCTCTGGTAGCCCGCATGACGTGCTCGATGAAGACGGACATTGCTGCTGAAGCAATCCATCTTCTCCGTGATGCGCCGGTCCCATTCACCGCGGTCTACTGGCAGATGGACGTCGGTTTCGATGCTCCCATGAACACACGTTGGGGCGACTTCCCCGGCTGGATGAACAATCAGTACAAGCCCAGCCTCGATCGTCTCCGCGATTTCTTCGTTGCTGAGCTGAAGGAGGGTCGCGCGCCGATCATTGTGCCCTTCCTCGGTGTCCTCAACACCGTCCTTGGCCGCTCTGCGATCAATGGCCTCCGTTGTGGCGTTGGTGTCGACACCTGGTCAATTACCACTGATGGCCGCCTGATGATATGTCCGGTTGGCTTCGACGAGCCATGGAACTGTATTGGCGACATCCACACATCCACTAAGTCTGACCTTGAGCGCGTCGACGTAGCCGGTGCCTGCGACAAGTGCTCCATCCGTAACGTCTGCGGTGGCCGCTGTCTTTACGTTAACAAGACAGCCTGGTGGGGCGATGAAGGTATGGACTGGATCTGTGAGGGTGTGAGGCATTTGGTCAAGATCATGGAGGATCTTGTTCCTGATGTCAAGAAGATGCTAGAGGAAGGTCACCCGGCCCTGGAGATGGCCCTCGATGACCCCGCGCTGTCGGATTTCAGCCTCGAGATCATCCCTTAAGAGAATAAAAAAGCGGTTCAGAGGAAGTATTATTTATGTGACTGTGTCAATATGCCATCTTCAAAGCGTCCCAAATGTGCCAGGCCGACAGTACACAGCCTTCCTAATCTCATACGACTCGAATCAACAACCTCGTGATCAGCAGGCCAACGCTCTACCACTTAGGCTGTGAGTTCCCGGAAAGTAAGAAACGGTCACACGTGGATGTCGCGGATATCGTGCCCAGCCCCCATAATCTCGATTATCTGATGTATGATTTCCGCTTACGTTGGGCTGCCAGGGTCGGCTTGAGGTGTGGGTGTTGTTCAAGGTAAATGTCTAGTGCTTCTAGCTTGTTGATCTCGCGTGTGTAGTTCTCCCAGGAGTCGTCCTCGCTTGTGTACCCGAGCCAGCGGATCTTGAACTGAAGGGTCCCGTCTTGGGTGCGGTGGCCCACGATCTGGTCTACCTCATACTCTCTTGCGAGTTTCAGCGCCCAGTGTTTTAGCTCGTCGTCGGTGTAGTCGCCCTGGAACTGGAGGATGCTGTCTGCGTGAGCCACGAATGATGTCTCCGTGGTCGGGTCATGCAGGCTGTACGTGTTGGGCTTGGTGCTCACACCAACAACTCGGACGGGGCCGCGCTGCTTGTAGCCTACGCGGGTGTAGGTGCGGACCATGGCTGCTTTGCCGACGATGGACTTGTCGTGGTGAGGGCCTGGTGTCATGGGTCTCACCCAAGATTACACAGATTTATATATGATATTAGTTAGTCAAGGAGTTTCTCCTCGACACCATTGTGTCGAGTCTTCTCCTCTTGTAAACATAGTTCGTCAAACGAACCACAATACTAGTATTCCACGTTTTGATGACGCTCTATAACAATATGCCTATGCTAAAGAAGACGACCATTGAGTCGTTAGTCCGATTCGCCGAGGATTTGTCCGAGTACCGAGCCAAAGGCGGTGATGCCGACGTTGCCGACATGATTGACACCGAAGTCCAACGGTACGCTGACGCTCTCGGCTTTAACCTCTTCGCCAAGGCCTCTGAAGCCATCCCCTCGGCCGAGGCCTCTGTCCCCGTGAACGATGAAGGTTCACCAGTAGCCGGAACGCCTAAAGACGACGAGCAACCCCTCCAGCAGTCCCTCATCCTAACCGCAGCTGTCCGAAAGACGCACAAGCGTAAGCGCAAGGCCAAGCGTCTCGCTAAAGACGACCGCGTCCT
Organism: Carpediemonas membranifera; assembly: GCA_019828565.1. Classification (NCBI taxonomy): domain Eukaryota; phylum Fornicata; genus Carpediemonas; species Carpediemonas membranifera. The sequence goes on along the minus strand of JAHDYR010000067.1, from coordinate 230,531 downwards.
CAAGCGGCTCGGTAGAGCACTGCAACCGTCCCGTTTTTCTGCCCGTCTCGACTTGTTCCGTCTCTCCATCTCGTCCTTTACTCCGCAGGAGGTGGTTCGAGTGAACCGACGGTTCAGAACCCTCCTCTCCCTTGTTGATCCCGGGGTAGACTCTGAGATCCTCTGCGACACCTACGCGCGTTGCTTTAAGCTACCCGATAATTCGCGCGTTCAGTACAAGGTTAAGGATCTCACCGAAGGCTTCTCCCTCGAACTGGCTATGCCGCGGGTGATTGATATCGCTCGCGATATCGAGGAATCCCGTGCCATGCTGCGTTCCATCGGAATGACCGACAAGCAGTCGTCAACCAAGGCTAAGTCGGGCAAACCCCATCGCGGTCTTCACCACGAACCCACCCATCCCGCCCCCAAGCCAATCGCCAAGCCTCATCATCAGGATAAGCCAGCCGCAAGAGCCCCCGAACCAACGAGGAGAGGGCAAGCGCGAGCTGGTGTGCTACAACTGCGGCGAGACGGGCCATCCATCCTTCAAGTGCCCGCGGGATCGTGCCACATGCCCGGTTTGCAAGAAGCAGGGTCACCTCGAGAAGTTCTGTCGTTTTAAGTCCCCAGTAAACGGGGCGAAGTGTTTATTTTCCGCTGCGTCAGGTGGAGGGTCGTTGCCTGTAGTCAATGGAGTCATCGAGAAGGCCGAAGTGAAGGTCTTACTAGACTCTGGTGCTGACTGTGCCACGATATCTCCCGATCTGTGCTCCTCGCCAGCCGTTACCAGGATCAACCACGATACTGTACGCATCCAAACGGCAGGTGGAATACGAGAAGCTGAAGGCACCGTATCGGTGCAGATCACGTTGAGGCCATCTCCCTTCACGCCACGTGGCTGCGAGCTGAAGATCCGCGCTTTCGTTCTCAAAACTGCGTACGAAGTCAGTTTTGGTTACAGCCAGATGGTAGAGATCGGACTGCTGCCCTCAATGGCCCAGCCTAGCAACTCGGAGAGCGAAGCAACTGACGATCCTCCCGTCCCGAGCAAGTTTGAAGCTAAGGCTCTTACCCTCCCCGATGGTATCGCGAGCCAGCAGATCAAGCTGCTCAAGGAGTACGAAGACCTCTTCCGTGACCGTACTGAACCGAGCAAGCTCGAGCCCTACGACCTATGCCTCAAGGGCGATCGAGTCGTCCACGTACGTCCCTACTATGTTCCGCCCCCAAAGGTCCCGGTTGTCAAGGAACACATCGATACCCTTCTGGCCAAGAGGTATATACAGGCGTGTCAATCGGCCTATTCCAGCCCAACTATCATCGTACCCAAGAAGGGTGGCAAGACTCGCTTTGTCGTCGACTTTCGTGAAGTCAACACCATGACAGAGCCATTTGATTACCCCATCCCTCGAATTGACGAAGTTATCACACAACTTTCGGGTAAGCGAGTGTTCGCAACGCTCGATCTGTCTGCCGGCTACCACCAGATCGCCCTTACTGAGCGTTGCCGGAAGTATACCGCGTTCAGGACTACCTTCGGCCAGTTCCAATATACACGGATGCCCTTTGGGCTTCGCAATGCCGGTGCTTTCTTTCAGAGAGCGATGGAAAACGCGTTCAGAGGGCTACTTGGGACCGCCTGCATCATTTACATCGACGACGTGATCGTCATGGGTGCCACGCCAGAGGAATACATCGAGAACCTGAGGAAGGTCCTCCAGCGCGCCCGTGAGTACAAGCTCCAGCTCGGAAGGGACAAGTGTCAGTTCGGTCGGGCCGAGGTGGAGTTCCTCGGCTGGATCATCTCCGAGGGGTCAGTCAGGATCTCACCAGAGAGAGTCAACGATATCCAAGACATGAAGCTGTCGCCTACAGTCAAGGGGATGCAAGGTCTAGTCGGATTCTTTAACTACTTCCGCGACTTCGTACCGAACTACGCGACCCGCGCCAAACCACTCGTGTCTGCAACGACTAACCGTACGGCCGTGCCAGAGAAAGAGCTAGAGGCTGCCCTAGCGGATATCAAAGAAGCCTTGTGCTCGGCAGATTCTTTGGCGATGTTCGACGCGACCAAACCTCATGTCGTGATGACTGACGCATCCGACGTGGGGTACGGGGCTGTCCTCCTGCAGGAGGGTCGCCCCGTGTGTTATATGTCCAAAGCCTTCACAGACGTCCAATCCAGATGGAGTGTCGGCGAGAAGGAAGCCTTTGCGATTGTGTCAGCCCTTCAGAAGTGGAGGAAGTTCTTGTCCTGGGAGAGATTCGAGCTCCTGACCGACCATCGCAACCTCTTGTACATGTATAGGTCGAGTAACGCTAAGGTGCGTAGATGGGCCGATTCTATTGCAGACCTAGATTTCGAATTGAAGCACGTGGCCGGTTTAGACAACGGGGGAGCCGACGGTCTGTCGCGCGTATTCTCGCTAGCGTCAGTTGATGAGATCAGCAAAGCCCACCCGTTCGGTAACGCCCACCTCTCCGGACGGTTAACCATGGAACGTTTGCGGGAAGCCGGTGTTTCAGTTACTCGCCGTGACGTTTACGACTACGTCGCCAAGTGCCCTGTCTGCCAGGTCTTGGAGAGACCGCCTGTTGAAAAAACAGACGGTCTACACACGGCTGTGGATGCACCGTTCCAGCGGGTGGCAATCGATACTCTAGGTCCGCTCCCGGAGCGTGACGGCTACAAATACGTCCAAGTCATGATAGACATGTGTTCCAGGTGGACGGAGCTAGCCCCCGTCAAGTCTACCACCGCACGCGATGCCGTGGATGCCTTCGTCAACACATGGGTGCTGCGTTACGGTTGCCCACGAGTGCTGCAGTCTGACGGAGGTCCCGAGTTCAATAACGCTCTCATGAAGAAGCTGGCACAGGACATGGGGTTCGAGACACACGTTACCACCGCGCATCACCCTCAGTCCAACGGAATGGTTGAGAGAGCTAACCAGATGGTCGAGAGAGTGCTCAAGGCAAGGAAGTTTGAGCTCAGAAACGGCAATTGGCGTCAGCATTTACCGGTTGCGCAGTTTATTGTCAATTCCATGCCAAGACAACCAACACGCCTTTCCCCCGCCGAGATACTGTTCGGGAGCAACATGGCGGTGCCGGAGTAGTTATACGTTACCGAGAACAGCACGGCAGCAGCTCGTACGTCGCATCTCCTCGCTGCCGAAGCCGCTACACAATTGGCCAAGGCACGTGTCCTGGCCATGCGCGAAGACGCGTTGGCGAAGGCCTCCACCACCCGCACGGAGATCTTGTCACGGTTTGTGCTCGTGAAATATCCCTCGCGCCCTCCAAACAAGCTTTCCCCGGGCTGGAGATTGGGCCTATGCGACGAGTGTCGTCTGTCAAGCAGAGCGGTGTTGTAGTAGCCTACATGGTGAAAGACTTAGGTCAGCCCGGAGCGGAACCCATCCGGGTCGATGCGTCTCGCGTCAGAAAGTTCGTCCCCGGCACCCTATCAGAGGAACAGATCAAGCAGGTGGCGGCCGCCGGCGTGGAGGAGTGGTATATCGACCGGATATCCAAGTCGCGTGGCACGGGCTCGGTCTCAAAGAGAGAGTACCTTGTCCATTGGCAAGGATTTGAAGACTCCGAGGCTACCTGGGAGCCATACCGCTCCCTTAGAGACGCTGCTGCTCTGGATGACTTCTTGTCGTCTGCTCAGGCCAAGTCGGAAGGGTTGTAAACCCTCCTATTCTCATCTCGCCTGATTTATTGTTGATTAGTTGTTAGAGTCGGCGGCCCCGACCAGCGAAGGCAGGTCCAGTACTGCGCGGTTCAACCCCGTGACGAGCAAGGTGCGCTACCACTTCAGGCAATTCTAGCAACTCCGGCGTCGGGTACGACCGTGTCACAAACCTGTAGTCTTCCCATTTCAACGTGAGGAGTCGACCACCCGGGCCATTGCGACTGCCAACAACTCGTTCCAGTCGATAAGTACGGAGCTCATCAGTGAACTGGAGCCCTCCGTCGCCCGTAGTCATGAGTACCGGTACCCACTGTGGATGGGCTTTGAATACCCGCATGACCAAGCGGAATCGCTTCTCCATCTCCGGTATATCAGAGGACCGGTAGCAAGCCTCTTGAAGCAAACCATAGACTCCCGGGAAGACGGCTAAGGCCAGGAGGTGGCAGAGGGACTTGTCACCCCTACCAGGGAGCTTGCGTCGGATAGCGTCCATCTCATGGTGCCAAGTGGCGGCGCGATGCAGGTCCAGTTCAGGTAGTGCCTGGGCAAGTTTCATGAAGGCCTGAAGATCGAGCAACACGCGACGCGCACAAGAAACACCCTTAAGTTGGCGTTCGACGTCTTCGAGGGAGAACTCACGCTCGAACCGCTGTTCACGGAGAGAATTCATAAGCGGGGTGAGTGTTAGAGCAATCGAATGGGCGTGCTCGCCCAACAGCCGATGGACCAGCCGGTTCAAGTCCGAAACGTCCGTTCCTGAGGCGTGGGAGAGCTGGCGAACCGTAGTAGTCACGTCAGCAGGCTGGTTGGCTTCGGGCTGGCCGTCTGGCAGCGTTGGGGAGCTGTCATTCCCCGGGGCATCGTCCGAAGAAGTCGGCGATTCGTCTTCTTCGCTGTCATCGTTCGAGCTCTCGTCTACCGACGAAGCGGGCTCTGAGTGACACACGGGACGGCGCACAAGCCTCTTGCGCCTCCTGTTGCCCGGCGCTACGCGTGACGATCGCAGATTTTGGATGTCGGAGCCCAATGTTGCACAACGGCGCTGCAGAGAACGCATTCGAGGATCATCAGATTCCTCAGAAGCTACTAGCTGCAGCAACCGCGCCAATTCCCCCAAATGTTCCGTCACCATTTGCACCAAGATTGGTGCAAAATGAAACATCCCAATCCCGAATGGAAAGCCGCTCAAACATGGAGTTATGATCTCTTTATTGTTGTCTTGATGTTGTTTAGTCGTTTAGTAGCTCTATCTGAGCGTAGTCGTGGTGTGAATTCACGCTGCAAAGAAAAAGGCTCGTATCTCGCCGTAGAGGCCTCGTTGAGGCCTGAAAATGCCATTTTCAGCACCAACCTGATTAATGGCGCAAACAGTTGGAAAGGGGCGGTGTTTCACCATCGTTGTGCTTGGATGGCCATAACCTGCACCCAAGCATTTTAAGGTACGTCACATTTCGATTTTCGGCGAGGAAAAGCCGAGGAGGGGCAGAACCCCTATGGTAGGATCCTTCTAACCCAGCGGTACCGCGCGATTGTAAGCTGTGCTATTTTGCACGTCGTTGTGCTTCTTGTTGTGTCCCCGCCAAGGTCGCAAAAAAGGGGCTCGATCGGTGGTTGGCACCCACCAGGACCGGCCCCCAAGAGCCAACATTCACCCCCACTGGCAGTAGCCAGCCGTCAAAGCTCACGCTGTCTGGGGTCATGCCTCATTGAGGCATGGAGGGGCAGTGTCATGGGTCTCACCCAAGATTACACAGATTTATATATGATATTAGTTAGTCAAGGAGTTTCTCCTCGACACCATTGTGTCGAGTCTTCTCCTCTTGTAAACATAGTTCGTCAAACGAACCACACTGGTTCAGCTTGGGGAAGGTGCGCTGCGTGCTTCTGTCTCGCCAGCGTGGTCTGCTCGGCGAACTTCTTAAGCAGCTCCGCCATAGAGTCGTCGGGCTCGCCGACTGGTGCGTCTCGGTGGAAGAGCATACGGAACGGTGATACGCCTGAGCGAGTGAATGGGGTGTTGTTGATGATGTCTACAGCGATGGGCATGTTGTTGACCCAATGTTATTCGGCCTCGAGAGCGAGCGCGTGGAGATGCTTCTTAACCTCGCGGTTAGCGCGCTCAACTATCCCTCGGCCGGCGGGATGGTACGGTGTGCCGATCTCTAGGGCGATGTTGCATTGGTCTGCGTGGTCGCGGAACTCCTTGGACGTGAACTGGCTGGCGCCATCACATGAGATCCTGCTCGGGAAGCCGTAGTGTCCAAAGAAGGTGTCAAGAACTCTGATGGCCTCGCTGGATGAGGTGTTCTTGATCGGTTATGCCTGAAGGAGCTTCGAAAAGGTGTCGATTACGACGAGTGCATGGGAAAACTCGTCGATCTCCGTCATAGGTCCGATAGCGTCGATTTGTACCACTTGGAATGGATACTCGCCGTGTGTAGGATGCCTGAACTGTACTGGTGGCTTCATGTTTCCCTTCGCGAGCTGACAAACGGGACATTGGCTGATAAATGCCTTAACGTCGCTTGCCATGCCTTTCCAGGAGCAATTGTCTTGTATTAGGCGGTTAATTGTAGCCGTAACGCCTTGATGGCCACGAGTTGCGCAGTGTGCGCGTTGAATTGCATCATGGTGATTTTCTGCGTCGGCGTCTGCGCAGGATATGGCAACGACTCTCGAAAGAGCATCTGCTGCGCCGTTCTCTGAACCAGGAACGTGTATGACCTTGAAGTCGAATCCGTCCAAGGCTTGGCGCCACCTGACGACTTTTGGGTTCTCCGAAGTCTCCATCCACTGCAAGTTTCTCTGATCGCAGTGAACTGTGAATCTACGGCCGATTACAGGCTGCTACAGGTCATCAGTCGGCTGGAAATAGACAGCTGCGATGCGGTCCAGAGCGTCTTGGGTATCGAGTGGAGCGAAGATCTCATCGATCTCGTTCATTATCACCTCGTTGTAGTCGATATCCCCGTGGGGAATGGGATCAACGACGATTTCCTCCTCGGAATCGGAGGATTCTTCGGTGTCGGATCCTTCGCTGTCATCGCTTGCGTCGTCGTGAGCGAGCAGGTTGCCCGGTTCCTCGTTGTTGGCCTCTTCAGCCTCGAAGATTCTCTGAGTGATGGAGTTGTGGATCACTCTTTCGAGCTGGGGATCACGAAGGCAGAAGATTGCGAGGACGGAGGGAGCGATGAGCTGGTGGATGGGGATTGGAGTTGTTGCGCGTGCTGTATAAGCCAAGTATTCCTCGCGGAATGTCGTCCAGGCTTTTTGGGACGTCTTCTTAAGGTATGGTGCCAGGAATTGGGAAAGAGCTTCGGTATTCATTGGATCCAGTTATAACTGTGGTGAAACACTGAAGCAAAGGAGAAGTGGAATTTAGAGTAAACCTCAGAAGAGGACAAAACTCAAATAAACAATCACTACACCGAGGTCGACGAAGAGGGGTGGGGTTTCAGACGTAGAGGCATGGCCGCCACTGTGTCGGTCGTGCCAGTACCCGCCCGGCCAGTGGAGATCAACCTGTAGAGCCGCCTGCAGTAGACCTGGAGCACCCCGAGCTGGACGCTGTCTGTTTTCGGCGCCAGGCGAATAGTGAGTGCAAACTCTGAGATGCGGTATCTCCAGCGCTCTACCTTGGCGCTGACGGAAGCTGTCAGCGTCACGAGGTGGTCGTACACGTGGTAGTAGAGATAAGGGCGGAAGTCCTGGAGGCTTCTATACAGGGCGTACGCCTCTTTCTCGATCAACGTCCAGTTTCTTTGTGCGGCAGTGAGCGTCGCCGATGTGAAGGCTATTGTGGAATCTGGATAGCTTCAATGATCAGGGAAAAGTCTGTTTATAAACTGCACAATCGACTCTGTCGTTAGACACCACAGCTATCGTATCTCTCGTGCCATCAGGGTGTGCCTGGAGTAGCATGCCGCCGACTCCTGCGCCACTGGCGCTCTGGCTGGACGATTAGCTCAATGTCGTTATCGATGTGGGACGGGCGAGGAGCCCGTGTGGTTTGACCGGCAATGACAGATTGAAGCATCGATGCCTAAAGAGCTTATTATCAAGGTTAAGGCTAGTAGGAACACCGAACATTGCCCACAGATCATTGAACAAGTTGATATCCCCGAAACAAGAGTTCTACAGTATGGCTGTAGACATCGTAAAGAACCGAACCGGAATGAAGGTCAAGAGCCTTACGAGGGTGATTGTGTTGTACTGCAAGCCGAACAACAAGGCATCACTTGACCAGATATCGCAAAACTGTCGGCCATATATTATTATTGGGCTTTCACAGAAGAAGGAGCGCAAGAAAAGGGTTACAAAGAAGAGCAGGATCGGCAGGCAGCTGAAGACGCTGGTAGATGGCAAGTCGGCGTCGGACCAGCCGTTCACTTGTCGTGTCGATCACAGAGGAGCTCAACATGATCTCGGAGACGAGGTGGTTCTTGCCGGGATATTCGCCCAATCTGAACCCGATAGAGATTGTTTTCGCTGGCGTGAAGGCAAGAGTGGCCAAGTTCAAACCAAGCGGCGAGAAACACCTTCAGCATATCATCGCACAGTTCGACACGCTCCAGGACTGGATGGACATTCCAGCGCTATACCGTTCTCGCGGCTTCGACTAAAGATCATCAGGAACAAGTGTTTATTCGTCTGGGAAGAGGCTCTCGGAGGGGCCGAGAGACTGGCTGATAGATGGTGTTGCAGCCACTGTCTCCTGGGGTGGAACTGACGCAAGGAGAGTGTAGACCTCCATCAGTCTGGCGGCCGGGACTGGAACAGACAAGTAATCTTGATGCGGGCGTGCTTGCTGGACGCCTATATCTCGCTCCCTCTGGCGGTCGGGGGCCACATACTGCGGACTGGCCGGAGAGCAAAGGCCGGTGGGCGGATCATCGAAAGAGGCGGTTCCTGTGTAAAGAGAAAGATGTGAAGCTGTTACCATTCAGTATTTGAACTGCCCATGAAGCCACTCGCTCCACAGGCAGTTCCTTTGCGATCGCATTCCGTTCAACCAAGTCCTGCATGACGGAGAGGAGTGTCCTGTCATCAGAACGCTCAATCAGGTGTCTAAACGGGCACGATGTGCGGTTGTGACCATTGCGCTTGCAGACACTGCACGGCATTGGCTACTAGTTCAGCTGCTCAGAAAGTGCTAAAAGTGCGCAAGAAGGTTAGGTCATTTTAACTTTCGGCAACCATATTTGCTAAATATTAAATACCTCCATTTAATAGGGTCTTTATTGGTCCATCTCGACACTTTGAGTGTCGAGCTTTAGTCTTGAAAACCTTTTGTGTCCTAAGACAGACCACAGTAACGTTACTTTCCATGTAGAGAAGAAGAAGAAGTTTAGATGGTGCTGTGATTCTCACCCCGGGAAAGAAAGAAAGAAAATTTATGGTGCCTGGTATCGGGCCCCGGTTACTTAGGCTGATCTCCCTTATTACTGGAGCCGAGTTCCCCGGGGCGCTGCCTCCTCCCTGCGATTGAACTTGTCAGCTGCGTCCAACGAGCGATTCGGTGCTACTGCTTCCGCTCACTCCCGATTTCACTTCCCCCCATAGGCCTTCGCCATCTCCGTGCGCTGAGCGCTTTCCTGTCTCCCTGTAAACCCGGCAGCTTCCAGGGAGCCTGGGGGTCTGTCCTCGGTGCTTCCACAGGCAGGTTTGTCCTGCAAGACCTTCTCTATAGCACTCCCTGATTCCCTGCAGTCCCTACGGGGTCGTTCAAGCATGGCACCCTCTCCTCTTTCCAGATTCCCTGTTCAGTGCCCCCACGACTCTGTTAAGTGGCCTACCCGTGGGCGGGGAAAGCAACTAAGTCCCTCTCATCTACCCCTGTTAGGCGGCGTGGGCTAGGGCTAACACAGACTCTAGATCTGCAAGGCCTAGTACCCCTTATGATAGTTCTCCTGTGCTACACATCCCAGCGTCCCTCTATCGTTCACAAGGGCGGCGGGGACGTCATGTCCCCCCGTATCCCATGCTCAGTCCCTGCAGTTTCCTTAGGTTCACCGCGAGTGGTGCAACCATCCAATTGATGGATTTCCTCTGTCCCTGGCCCTGCCCTCTCCCTGGGAAACATGGGGGGTCTCCCCTTGATCCCAGAGTCTATGCTTCCCTGCCCCCTTTCTGGATGTGGTGTTCCTTATCTATCCATCTATTCTATAGCTATCATAGACCTTTGCCAGGGCTCTCAGCCCAGCTCGCAGTCCTTCCCATATCTCTTCCGACCCTGTTAACACTAGTTGTTGCACCTCTAAGATTGGCCTCTTCTCATACCACCTCCCATTCGGGCCTCTTCTGACTTGCAATTCCCTGGTCCTCTCCTTAGCTGTCTTCCATATCTTTTCCCAGTCATCTCCTCTTTCAACCTCTGGGCACTCACACATAATGTGGGCCGCCGATCCCAGCGGCTGACCCCTTACCCACTCCCTGATTAGTGCCTGCTTCCTGGCTTGGTTTGGCTGCTCTCTCGCTATTTGCCACAGTAACTCTATCTCGCTCTCCTTTGTGCACAGGGGCACCTCCTTTGTATCTTGTGTTTGAGTTCCTCACCCATCGCCAGGTCCGCCAGCGCTCGCTCTGGGCCTTCTCCCCTTTCCGCTGATGATGGAGACGGGCTGACATTCGCTGCCACCGACACTATCCTTTTCCACTCTGCCCTTGACTGCCACTTCCCTGTCTTCCTACTTATGGCCGGTTTCCCCGCCATGCACTTTCCCATACGTTTGGGTCCTAGGACTTCCATGAGCCCCACCGCTGTCTTGCTCTTGCACCTCCTGGTCCAGTTCATTCTTACCATCTCCCTACCAAAGTCTATCTTCCCTGCATTCGTTGCTCCCTCTCTTGTTCCTCTGAGGAGTGCGTTCACTGAGTCCCTGGCTTTCCACATAATCGATCCCTCCTTCCAGACCCTGTCTCTGATTGGTAAATCCTGGCCCCTGCTTGTCACGATCCTCTTGACTGCTAGCATCTCCAGGTGGGCTTGCAGGTCCATCCATCCGTTCAAGATGCGCATGACCGAGCCCCCACCTGGGCCTGTTCCGGCCATGATGCCCTGCCAATCCGTCCATATCTTGTTCCCCCCTGCTGCGTAGCCCCACACCTCCACTCCAAACATTATCCTCGGCCATATGTAAACTTCGAGGAGGAGCCTGCTGGCTAGCGCCGGCATGTTGCCTCTGGTCCATCCCACTCTTCTCACTAGCTTCTTGTACCTTTCGCTCTGCTCCCGCTTCTTTCTGATACAGGCTGCCAGTGGGTCTTTTCCGCTGGCTATCCAGAGACCTAGGTACTTAGCTTCCTCTTTTGCCATTAGGGTAACTCCCCCCACTCTCGCCACTGCTGCCCTGTCTACACTGATCATCTCACTCTTTTGTGCATTTGCCCTCATGAGGTGCTCCTTGATAACTTCTATGACTAGGTTCGCCACTATCTTGCTCTTTTCCGGTGTCTCCCCTGTGACCGCTGTATCGTCCACGAACATTGATTCTCACCCCGGGCCTTCTTGCTCCCATTTTCCTGGCCTAAGGTTAACCGGGGCACTCCTGGCTCTCTCAGTGCTGGGTTACACGCTCTGAGCCAGCCACCTTACTGCGTCGACTTCGATTCGGTTCCAATCAGTCTACGAGCTCTTCAGCTCTCTCCGTACGGTGTTGCCGTTTTCCTGTCTCTAATAGTGCCCGACACGCTATTAGGGCGTAGAAATCTGTCCCCGGCACCTTCGCAGGTGGGTTCTTCCCCCACAGGTCTTTTTGTCTATGGCGCTCTCCATTCTCTGATGATTCTCTGCGTTCCTCGGACATAGGCATCTTCTCTTCTGTCCGGGAGATACTCTTCAATGCCCCCACGACCCTGTTACGCGATCTACCCGAAGGCGGGGATAGCCACTATGTTCTCTGGGACAGTCTCCGGTTAGGTCGACTGGAATCTCTGAATAAGCCACGCCCGCGTTACTTTCCATGTCAAAAGACAACGGACCACTTTGCACTGCCACGCGATGCACGATCATGTATGGATTGGATTGATATGGCGTCGGCGAGTGAGTCTAGTCGTGGCATGGAGCGCACGTCAAACCCGACATCCTCCTCCCTGTAGTTCAGTTTGAGCGGTGTGTTGGCGGCGATATCATTGACGGCCGCGAGAAGCGGAACTAGGACATAGTCCTGGCCTTGTCATTTAATTTGATTAAGTCTCGTTTGGTCTCTCGACACCCTGGTGTCGATGGCGGGTTTTGCATTAAACTTGTACAGCGTGTTACCTCGGCAACACCACAGTAGATCTACTAGTAATGTTCCCGATTACCACTAACATGATGCCCCAGCCCCGCTAGACGGTCTGACCCACCAGCGGTGGCGTAGATTCAAGCGGTGTGCCGAATCAAGGCAAGAACTGGTGAAGTGGTTTAAACTGACAAAACTCACTGGAGCAACGAGACAGGAAACGCCACATCCTGCCCCTCCTCAAGATCCTTGAGGATTAGCTTGCCCTTGGGGTGGTTGGCCAGACTGGCCATCGGCTCCTCGGTGGCCTCCGAGGCCGGGAAGCCATCCCATTCGATCAGAAATGTGTGAGCGTCTCTGTCGCAAGACAGGATGCGGGATGGGAGGAACTCCTCCCGATCACCGACGGCAAACATTCGCATCTGCTCAAGCGTGGCGTCGGCGTCAAAGAGAAAGAGCTTGTCCTGGTGGACAGTGCGCTCCGACAAATCGACAAGATGCTGAATGGTGACAGCCTTGTTTTCCCCTATGCTGACCACCTTAAAGGGGCCAATGGCACCGTGGAGCTTGGTCTCTCTCTCGTTGGCTAGGAGGACGAAGTCGCCCGCTTTGAACTGCGCTGTGACAGCGGATCTTGACCTGATGATGCGCTCCTGCTTCGCCACCGCCTTCGCGCGCAGCCCGTCAAGGTACGACTGAAGGTCGGACATGTAGTCGTCCAGAGAAGCCAGTGGCTCGGTCTCGGCCCTGTCAGCCGGCTCGTGTACAAACGTGAGGCCGGAGGGGTAGCCGAAGAGGAGTTGGTGCGGGGTGAACCCCGTTGCGGAGTGACGAGAGTGATTGATGACATGTTGCACGTACGGCACCAGCGGGGACCAGTTGCTGTGTGTGTTAAACTTCGCGCAAAGGAGGCGGAGATGCCGTTTGATCTCGTAATTCACGCGCTCTACGATCCCGTTCGACGCCGGGTGGTACGGCAGAGTGCGGTGGTGTGTAACGTTGAGGCGTCTGAGGAGGGCATTGAGGACCCTGTTCACAAACTCCGGGCCATTGTCAGTCCGAATTGTGGTTGGTAGGCCATGTCTGCCCATGATGGCGGTCCAAATTGCCCCTGCGACGGAGTCCGCGGTGTGGTTGGGCATGGGTACAAGCTCCACATAACGCGTGAATGCGTCAATGATGACCAGGATAAACCTGTTGCCCCATGCGTCTGTGTGAAGGGGGCCGACTGTGTCGACCGAGACGGTGTCAAACGGTGTGTGTACCATGGTGGACGCGAGAGCCGACTCTCTGAAACGGGCGAGTCGCGCCTTCTGGCACAGGGCACACTTGCTCACGTAAGAACGACAGTCGTCGATGACGGCTGGCCAGGTGAAACCCATCGCGCGTAGGTTAGCGGCTGTGTTGACGGCGCCGGCGTGGTAGCGGTGGGCCTCGGCGATGAGCTTCGCCTTCAAGTCGGTAGCTCCCTCGGGGATAACGGCGACCCCATCGTGAACGTGGAGACCGTCGGCGTCAGTGGGCAGGCGCGAAACCGAGGGGTCGGCGGCCTGAGCTGCTCGCACCTCCGTGGACAGGTTGACGGCCGCAACCACGGGTGGCCGCGACAAACTGTCGGCAACGACATTGTCTGCGCCCTTGACATGCTCGATGGAGTAGGGGTACTCCGCTAGTATCGTTCGCCAACGAGTGAGCTTCCGATTGCCTTCCTCGCTCTTGATGACCATAGTGACGAGGTTCTTGTGATCCGTGCGGATGAGGAAAGGTTTGAGCTTCAACAGAGGAGCTAAATCTGCCCGGGTAACACAATGTATGATCCCGTATAGCTCCTGGTCCACAGTGGCCCATCTGCGCTGGGTTTCTGTGAACTTGTGCCCGAAAAAGGAGATGGGGAGTCGCGACTCGTCATCGGAGACCTGCCATAACACACCGCCGCAGGCAACGTCGGAGGCATCCGTCTCCAGGATCCAGGTCTTAGAGACGTCCGGCAGAGCCAGAATGGTGTCGGCAGTCGCGCGGCGCTTCAGTTCAGCGTAGGCCGCATCGTGAACCTCCCCCCACTGCATGGTGATGTCTGCCTCGGGGCGGAGTAGTTGGTGGAGCGGCTCGGCGGCCTCGCTCAGCCCGTCGATGAAGCGGGCCAGGAAGTTAAACTTGCCGAGAACTCGGCGAAGCTCCTTGATGGTCGTGGGCCGTGGCATATCGAGCAGGGCCTGCTTACGGCTCTCGGAAACACGATGGCCATCGCGGTTGAGCACGAAACCGAGGGCTTCCGTCTCGGGTGCACCAAGGGTGCACTTTTCGGCCTTCAGCCGAAGACGGTGCTGGCGCAGGCGTGTCAGTAGTTGTCGTGTTCTGGCGAGGTACACTTCGGCGTCGTTGGCATAGTTCAATATGTCGTCGACGTAGACGCTCGTGCCCTCCACGCCGCGAAGGGCGTCATCCATTGCACGTTGGAAACGTCCAGGGGCGTTCGTGAGGCCAAAAGGAAGGCGCACGTACTCGAACTGACCCCCTGGTACGACGAACGCCGTCAAGGAGCAGACAGAAGGGTCGAGGACCATCTGATTATACCCCGAACGCAGGTCCAGGCTGCCAAAGAACGAGCAACCTGATGCGCTGTTGATGAAATCACGGGTGTCCGGGAGCGGGTACGCGTCCTTGACCGTGACCGCGTTAAGGGCGTTGTAGGCCACGCAGAAGCGCTTCTGGCCGCCCTTCTTGTCCGCTAGAACGTGTGGGGACGCGACCGGGCTGACGCTCGGTCGTATGATGCCCTCGTCCAGCAGTCGCTGGATCTCCTGCTGAATTACGTCGAGGTGACCCTTGATGGGTCGCGGCTTAGCCTTGGCAGTGAAAGGCTCCTCGAGTTCAAGTGTGAACGGTGTGAGGGTAGACCCCTCAGGCGGCAGGACGGGGTCGAACAACTCGCGGAACTCGTATACCAGGTCGACAAGCCGGTCGTGAAGCGGACCGTCAGGGATAGTGACCTTCTCAAGCTCCGCCGCAATGCGGACCTCGGCTTCTCGAGCGGGCTCGGCAGAGTCGGACCCAAGGTAGCCGATCGCCTCGATATCATCTTCATCGTCCGGTGGAGCCTCCGTCGGAATGATCAGTGCCGAGTCAGTCAGCAGTCCTACCTCTCGGAGGACGTCCCGGCCCAGCAGTACGGAGTGCCCTTGGCCTTCCAGAACGGAGAAGTTCCAAGTTAGGGAGAGCGTCGTGTTGGCACCTGGCATGGTGAGCTGTAGAGGGACCTGGTCTGCTGCGACGGTCACCTGGTTGGCGACCTTCAGGTCGATGGTACCAACCGGGGAAGTCGGCTGCTTCGAAACAGCTGCGATAACATCGCGCGTACCCTCGCTGACACAACTGACCGCTGCGCCAGTGTCTAGCTCGGCTGTGGTCCGGACCCCGTTGAGGGTGATGTGGACCCGGATGGGCTTAGAGTCGGGGGTTGCCACCTGGTTCACAGGCGCCTCCACCGCATGGACGACCATGTTGGGGAACTTGTTCTGTGGCGGGTTCTGGCGGAGGCTCATGGGGTGTGTCTTGGTGGCGGCGGCTGGCTGAGTCGTCGCAGTCGGGGTGACAGTGATCTTAGGCTGGGCCAGCGAGCACTTGCTACGCTCGTGGCTTCCCCAGCGACCGTGAAGATCACACCACGTCATCCCCTCGAATGGCGGCTTCTTAGGGTCACACCATCTTGCGGCGAACGCGGCTGAGACCGCTGAATCGTCCTTCGAGCCCTTCGATGCTGGGGCTCTAGGGCCGTGGGTAGCTTTGGCAGCGCCCTGAGGTCTCGGTTGAGTGGGCGTGCGGGTGGTCGCGGGCGTCTTGGGTGCTGTAGCGGCAGACGGGGCGACCGAGGTTGACGTGGCAGGTGGTGCCACAGTGGCAGCCGGAGGTTGGACCTTGGGCTGTGTGGGAGTGTGGGCGTAAGTGGCGGCCCGTGTTGATGCGACCTCCAGGGCGCGGAGCTCGCTTACGAGGTCAGTGGCGAGCGCGGTCACAGTCGTATACTTCTGGAGGGCCGTTAGGGTCTCCAGAACCGCACGTACCGTGTGTGGGGCCGCGCTCTTGCAGGATGACTCGAAGGACCGCAGGACTGCACGCTTCGGCAGCCGGTCGGAAGGGTCGAGCCAGCGGTGGAGAGTGTCGTCATACTGTTAGAATGGCCAGTTAATCCGGGGATATACGGAGGATAAACACCCTTTTGCACAAGAAACTGCAAGAAAAAATGAGATTCACCCGTATCTTTTTCACTATTTCACACGTTTCACCAACGTTTGTGAAACGTAGAGAAACGTGCGGAAGGTACGGGTAAGTCTCATTTTTGCTTGCATACGACGTGCTAGGGGCATTCTTGTGATTCGTAGGTAGGTGCTGATGTTGCATAACCATTCATTGCTTATTCAAAGTGATAATAACGTGCTAGTGGTCTTTAAGTTGCTGTATTACATCTATAAACATATCTCCTATCTCTTCCAGAACGTGTTGTGTGTCATTCAGCCTCTCATTCACCAACCCCTCGCAATTCAGCCCAGTGATGTGATTTCGTATTTCTCGAACAGAATCTTGTATCTTGCCGACTTCATGGATGCAACTGGTCATATGATTAAGCCTTTCGTTCGTGGATAACCGTAACATTGTCGTCAACACCTGCGCAGTTTAAGATGAGAATATGACGACCAGTGAAACTGCGAAGAAAGCTGAGATTTCGCAGGGCACGTCTTGCGGATCGGATAAGAGAACAGAGTACCGCCGGCTGTTCGTGACTAGCTTCCTGGAATGCTTTTTCGACGTCGCGGACATCCCAACTATCGGTCTGACGACCTCTGACGTTCATCGCGCTCTCCTTGGCATGCAGGATGTGATATCGGGCCTCTGCAACGGCTTTCGCAAGATTTCTATTGCAAACTCCGTCAGGCGCACGACTACTGAGCCCATTCAGGCATTTGTGGCAAGTAGAAAGGGTGGCACAGAGCTCATTGGCACAAAGATACCCTACCTGGTTGTCAGAGACAGAGCAAATGCAGCTGAACACTTGCAGGAGTTTAGAAACAGGATGTCT
Organism: Carpediemonas membranifera; assembly: GCA_019828565.1. Lineage (NCBI taxonomy): Eukaryota > Fornicata > Carpediemonas > Carpediemonas membranifera. The sequence goes on along the minus strand of JAHDYR010000067.1, from coordinate 213,553 downwards.
GTGCTGTTTCGGGGACTTGGACTCCACGATGTCTCCAGTCTGATCACTTGCACCGGCATTCAATGGCCTCCAGCCGTTGTAATCAGGATCAAGCATCGCAAGCTCCAGCCTGAGGCACGTATCCCAGCAGAAACACCCGCAGAGACACCCACAAAGACTCCAGTGACAACATTGGTACCAAAGCTCAGAAAAAGAGCTGACTTGGCTACCATCAAGCCTGATTCCCCCGTCAAGAAGCTTAATTTTTGATGCGCAGATGCATGAGCCTGCTCAGAAGCGATCGAGGCTCGAAGAGGCTGACTTGAAGGAGGTTGCCGCGATGGTGACGGCTTCACTCTCCACAACTGTCACTGATCTCCTCAAGCAGTCACCCAAGGCCGTTGAAATGAACGATAAGGTCCCCGCCCTCAAGCAAGCGACGTTTCTGAAGCTATATCAGCGTAAGTTACTGTTCGCATGCGCTGTTTGTGCCTCACCTGAATGGTACTTCAACCCAAACATGAAAAGAAACGAGTATGAAACGTGCTATCTCTGCCATCAGTTCATGCATCTTCAGTGTGTCAGAGAGAAGAGGATTGATGGTAAGAACAGAAAGGTTTGCGCAGCTTGCAGTCTGGCAGGAAGGTCTAACAGATGTCACGCGTGTATCAAGGACGGAGACAAGTCGACAAAGGACACTGGCGTCTGCCGGGCGTGCCTAAACTGGTTCTGCGAAGAGAAACACTTCAGCTATGCTGAGTTCCATCTCGACGGCCAGGACTATCGTGTCAGGTTCTGCGACCAGTGTATGACTGTCTACCAGAAGGTGGCGGATATGAAGCCAATTGAGTAAGTTAAATAGGGAGATTTTGAACTTTAAGTGTCTTCCAGTGCCGCTCTGTGCGCAACTGTCATCTCAGTAATGTAGCGCGAGGCCATAACATCCGCCGGAGATCTCTGCAGTGGTCTATATGCAAGTACCTCAGAAACAAGGTCGACCATCTCGGGAAGAGGGATTGGCGTGCGGAACTGAGTGGCTGTGAGGATCTCAATCGCGCCCGGGGTTATGGACATTGATCCATTCGCGATAACCCGTCTCCCTGCTGTGCCAGGTGCGAGCCCATAGCCGGAGAAGTAACGCGAGACGAAGTGGAGCGGGTTGTCCATGCATGTAGTGCGGTAGAGCCAAAAGCAGTCCTGCAGGACGAGTTCGTTGGCAAGCATTTTCTCCGGAGTGAGAATGATGCACGTATGCTCGTATGCCTGGGTCGAAATGGACTGCTTAAGCAGAGAGAACTCGCTATTGTCCGCTCCGGTACAGGTGGCGAAGTAGATGAGCCGAACCCGGCTGGTGGTGACGAGGGATGGCTCACGGAAAGCGAAGAGGATCATCTGTACGATATCGTGAAGGTACAGGAACTCGTTAGCGCTCGCATTAACGATCATTCTCGACGTTGTGGTCTCGCTGTGGCCAGAAACAACCCAGAATGTCTCGAAATTGGCGAATTCTGCAGCCAACTGTTGCAGTATGGAGCCGAGGTGGGTCGTCGAGACGAAACTGACGGCAACCGTGGTGAGCCACTCGTCGCTGACGAGATCGAGGATGGCCTTCATGCGCTTGTGGTACCCCTCGGAGCCAGCAAGCCCGGTGACAGTGAAGACCGGGTTCGCACAAGTAGGTGCTTCGAAGCCATGGACTGGCTCGAGCAGGATAACGATGCGGCGGTTCACAAGCTTGCTCAGGGTGAACGGGCAGTCATGCGTGTACCTGATTCCGTCATATTCCTTCAGGCCCTGGTTGCGAAGGTCAGAACGCGGCCTAGTGATTCCACAGACGCATTCATACGTGAGAGGATGGTCGCTGATGCGTCTGGTACCGAATTTGCCAAATTTCCTCTCCATTTGGCAACTACCACTTTTTTTCCAACACTGGTAGTTGGCCGAACCAGCTATAGGGAAGGATATGGACCACAATAAGCAAGCATTCTGGTGTTACAGATAAGATATTGTATGTGTGTCCTTTACGGTGTGAGACGGCCCCATCAATCCCGAGAAATACCGCGTGTCCGTTTGCAAAAAAAAAATCAGATGGCGAGAAGAAAGGCGCTCCCACCAAAGCCGCAGCCTGGGGGTATCAGAATACCCATTACGTCCACTGCGGGCAAGACGCCGCCGTCTGCGCCTTCAAATGATTCTCAGGAGGATTCCTCAAGCGAAGATTCCATCATTGAATCCGTTGTGCATACTCAGGCACTGCATCCGGATCTGGTCGCCGCGATCTACCCAAACACTCCCGAGGAGTCGATCAGGGGAGCTTAAAGAGGCCGAGAAGGACCTTCCTCCCCTCGAACCCCCGAGTTGGTTATCCACCCGGCTGACCCACCCCTCCATTGCCGTTGAGGTGCAGCCTTGTCTGGCTCCCGACCACACGGACGTGGGTAGAGGCCTCATTGCAACTGCCGCAATTGAGCCCGGAAAGCTCCTCGGCATTTACGCCGGTAGGATTGTGTCCGACGAGGACTACCACGCGAATAACAGCAACATGGTGTTTGTTCATTGTTCATTATGCCTTTACACAGCATTTCATTCGACGCTAGCAACATTCACGTCGACGCCGGCGAAGGTGAAGGCATTGGTGTACACCTCATCAACCACAGTGAGAGTGACACCAACTGCCAGTTCACCAACCGTTTGCTCAAGGACCTTCCAGTCCTTGCGGTTGAGTCGACGAACGTCATTCAGGCCGAAGAGTTTCTTCGTATCAGTTACGGCGAGATCTTCTTTGGTGCGGGTGAGGTCTTAACCATTGCTAGGTTCCCGAGTCTGCCCATTTCTCATCCGAACTATCTCACAAGGTTCCTGGAGCAGTATCCGGCACTCAAGAAGCGGAAGAAATGAATTAAAATGTCAAAACATCTCTTTTTTTACTCGGGAACTCCACGCTTAACGTCCTCGGCATCAACAACTCTCTTTTCGCGATCCTTATCGACTGCCTTGCGCTTGATATAAGTCGTATGAGCCTTTCTCTTACCACCCTTTGAACGTTTGCGGACAAATAGCGTCGCATGCTCATCCTTGACGACCACAATAGCTTGCGCCGCAGCCACATCTTCATCAGATCCACGCCGGACCATGCCGGACTCATAAACTTCCGTCAAATGCATCCGCACAATATACTTGTCATGGTACGTCAACATCTTGACCCAGATAACGACTACAGTCTTGCTCTTCAGAGCTGACCAGGCCATGACACCAAAGTTGCTGTACCAATCAGTGGCATCGTCGAACATCAGGGTGGGCACGAACACGTTAGACGTCTCAAGCCTCAGCCTCTCGCCAGCATCGGAGAATCCCCAGGCGCGCACCTCCTCCCTCACTGCTGCCACTTCCTCTGCCGCAAACTTCTTGTCGAACTCGCCATTCTCAACCTTCTGCAGGCAGTAGCCGATGCACAATCCATCCGGGTTGACTGCAATCTTCCGCCAACTCTTACGATCTTTGAGAACTCGCTCGCCTACCTTGTCGTACTCCACGTCGATGTACTTCTGCCTATCAACGTCGCTCCGTAAGTATATCTGCATAGGGGGAACATTGGCAGGCGTCGGAGAGTGCTGTTTGATGATAGCCTTCATCTCTGGCGACAGACCGAGGTCGAGAGGTGGGACCGTTATGAACTTCTGGCCCCCGTACCTCATCATGGTGCTATTGATCCGAGTCCATAAGGCTCCAGTCACATTGTTCCTCTGGAACAGTACCATCAAGGCAGCGAGAGGAACGTAGCGGTCAAGCTCCACTGTTGCCTCCTCGGCGCGCCTGACAAGCTCAGCCCAGTTGTCCTCGAGTTCATCGGCGAGCGCTTCAAGCCCAGCCTCACTCGCCCGTGCCAACTCTGCTTGAGTAAACTGATGGATCGCCTGATCCTCGGCCTTCTGCTGACCTAACTCAGCTTCAAGTCTCTTCTGGGACTCCTCAGACTCTCTGTTAGCCTGTTCAAGCGCCTCCCTCGCCTCCCTCTCCTCAGCAAGCCGTTTTATCAAGGGCTCGTACTGCTCCAACAAGCGCACAGACTCAGGGACATCATCAAGGCCTGCAATGGTGTCGTCTAGCTGCTGAAGGAGAGAACCAACGGTGTCTGTGTCGTCCACATCAGACTCTACGTCGATGTCTTGATCAGTCTGGGGCAAAGGAACGCCGTCACCCTGCATGGCGGCCGGTTCAGAGTGGTCATCAGACTCGGACTCGTCAGTGTCGGAAAATTCATCGTGTGTCGTGGACTCTGCGTCGACAACCGGAAGCGGCTGAGGGGCAGCAACGACGGCAGAAGGCTTGGTGGCTGCTGCTGAGTGGTCCTGGGCCCGGACTAACTCCTCTTGGACCTTCATCAGAGCAGCAGTCGATGAGGCGAGCTCCTTCTCAAGACGAGCGATCTTCCTCTTCAGAGGAGCTGACGGATCGAGCGAACCGATCTTAGCCAACTCCTCGGCCAGCTTCTCTGAGCCAGCGAAGGACAGCTTCTTGCTGAGCTGGGCGTGGGCGATAAACTGGCCAAATTGGCCTGCCGGAACACGAGAATCGAGTTTCTTCGAGTCCTTGTGGCGCAACACAAGGTGGAATGCGCGGTAAATCTCAACCTGCTTCTCAACAGGGGAGCGAGTCGACGCCGACTAGAGCCTTATGAACAGATTTGGCGGTGAAGTGGTCACAAAACTTCTGTCGGAATGCCTCAATTGTGTCGGGAGAGTCAAAGTCGACCTCGCAGAGGTAGTTGCGGTTAGTTGCGTCACATATCGCGCGTAGTTTGGCAACTCCATAGTCGTGAACGTGCTGGCTTAAAGTGCGCTTCAACGGGAACCCGAAAACAACGTTGATCGTACGAATGCTGATCAGACGGACGCAAACGAAGAACAGAGGGTCATCAGAGACGATGCCGTGATCTTGCAGCCAGGTTATACGGCTCTTTGTGGACGAAAGGGCGTCGTATGCACGGAATGAATCATCTGTGTAAATAGGACCGTGAAAATGAAAGTGACATACCAGAATCGTCAGGAGCAAGCATTGTCTCCTTCAGTTTGCCGAGAGAGATGATGTCTTCGTTAACCATTGTCAATTTGGTCCTCAGAAGACTTTCTCGAAAAATGAAATACGTTTTATCTCAATAAATATTGCCAGCTGTCATGTAAATACCTCCGATCAGCCATAAAGACCCAAGAGCTACCCCTTGGCCGATTTTCAGCTCATTCTGCACCTGCGCTGTTTTGGCCGTTTTTCGATGGGCATCTCATCGCTCCATTTTCGATTTTGTCAATTTGGTCCTCAGAGGACACAGATTAAATTTTTCAGTGTCCTCTGAGGACAACATTGACAGGATTTGTAGCTTATCCATGGCCAGAAACTGAAATCGCTGAAAAGCTCAGAGACGTCGTTATATCATCTATAACGGCATCTCTGAGCTTTTGGGCGCACGGTTTCATCCTGACGTGGAGATCGATGGTGGTGAAAATGAAGAATTGACTAGGAGAGCTCTACGCTTGCATGCAGCCTTCTATTAGGTTGTTGATGTTGGTTATATGCTTCTTTTTCGTTCTCGATGCGTGTGGATGAGTATTCTGTTGCAAGATTCATTTTGATGGACTGATGTTGGTTATAGAGGATAAAGGCACCAGAATGGATCATATGCATGCTATAAACCCGTTCTGTGCCGTTGGAATACCATAGCTGCGCAGCAATGTCGAGAGTCACAGTTCATTTCACATTTTCACACGCATTTTAAGGAAACAACGATGGCAAGAAGTAAACAAGGCAATATACAGGCCACTGAAGCTCAAAAGGAGAGGAGAATGGCTCTTGGCAAGAAAGCGCAGCAAAAGAGCCAGAGCAAGTCCAACAAGTCCACGAAAACAGCCCGAAAAGCTCACAAGACGCCCATTGAGATCGTTCAGACCTTTATCAGCAATTTCCTCCTTAATAATGACGATATTACCCGCGCAAACGGATGGGTTGTCGACTTCAGCCAGAAGTTTGCCGCCGAGGTCCCTAAAATGAAAGTAGCCTCCTTGAAGAAGGACAAGCTCTACGGCAATCTCCAGTCGGTCGAAGAGATCAGCCGCAAGTGGCAGGGAGGCGGTGATGAGGACAAGCGTCACCGCTTCAAGGCTCTCCTCAGTCTTGACGCCCAGACAGATGAGCTGGACACGGACGACCCACTCATCGCGACTGTCCGCGAGATGGATGATGCCTTTCACCGCATTCCCATCGCCTACCGGGCTAAGGTCCATGCCTTCGCTGCTTCATCGTGCGGTGTGACGGTCGATGACGTCAAGCTCGTCCTGAGCAAGCCTTGCCGTGACCGCGACGCGGATCTCATCTTCGCCAGACCCACCAGAGTTCTGAAGAAGGAGGCTAAGACACTCAGTCAGCTCACTTCTGTCATTGCCAAGCGGAATGCGGAACGTGCTGAGGCAGAATCGCGTGATGTGCTGCGTCGCAAGGTATACCAAGCCATCATGAATTACTACTTAGAGTGTTCGGCACAGGAGCTATAAATTCTTGTTTTATTTTCATTTCATTTACACTTCTTCGTCATCCTCAACGGAAATATTCCATTCACTGTCCCAGAAGTTGGCTTTCTTCTCCTTACGCATCTCGGTCCTCGTTTCCTTGATCTCTTTGACCAGCGTGAAAGAACGAAGGTTGTAATGGCGGATAATCATCAACTTCTGCCTGATGCGGGTGACGTTAGGCCGTTTTGCCGCACGTTCACGGCGCACGGACACACGGGTGCGTTCCACGAACGAGTCAACACTCCTCTTGTCGGAAGCAGGCATCCCATGAGCGTGCTGATCAAGTCTATTACCATGGTTGGTCACGCGGATCAACGTAGAGCCTTGCATTATCATCCCACAGCACTCTGTCAGGCTCTTGCCGAGGTTGGTCCACTTGTTGGGACCCATCGTGCCCTCCATCGTGACAATGGCAAGTGGGTTGCCCCCCGTGTCCACCAGCTGCTCGACCTGCGACGGGTCCGATGACTCCTTGAGGCCAAAGGACGCATACATGTCCTGGAGTCGCTTGTCGCACTGCAGTCGGACGAGTTCTTCGGCAGATGCTATGTTCGGCGGCCACCCAAGCGACCTGCGTTGCTAGCTCGTGGGGGCAGCGTCTATCAGTCCAGAGGGCGGTGCCCTTCTGGCCGAGCTGACGGAGGAGAAGTGTAGGGTCCTCCACGGCGAAGGCCGCTGCCACAGTCTTCTTGACCGTGGCAAGGTCCTCCTGGCAGACTGCCAACTCGGCTGCCAGGCTGGCGATCGTCGTAGGTGGAACAGCCGCTCGCAGGCTCCAGGCGGCATGCAGTTGCACCAAGGGCGCGAAGCGGGTGTCCAGGGCGAAGTGGTGACACCACTTGCCAAGGTTGGAGAGGATGCTCTCAGCAGTTGGGTACTGGAGCACATGGCGTTCGTAAGCCGCCAAGAATGCCCGCCAATGATCCTGGCTCAGGCTCGAAAGCTCCTGCCCGAAACGGGGGCGCTTTAGAGAGCTGAGCGGCACGGCAGGCGTAGTGGACACAACGGAGGATGAAAGTTGCTGACGAAGGGCATCTATCTGCCCCATCAAGTAATCGACGGACTTGGTGGGCGCAGAACTCTCGATGACAGTGACGAGATCCTCCTTAACATGAGTGGATGCAACATCGTCAACAACAGGTACCTCAATTTCCGATAATGTCGACATTGTGCCGAATCAAGGCAAGAACTGGTGAAGTGGTTTAAACTGACAAAACTCACTGGAGCAACGAGACAGGAAACGCCACAGCGGGACGTCACTAGTCTCACTGCGTTCGCGCCGAACGCCATCCTGGCGGTAATGATGCCGTCGGACATCCAGGACCTGATCGAGGACACGTATTACGTGTCCATGGCTGACATGACCGAGGATCAAATTGACTCCTACATCTCGGAGTTCCTTGCCCCGACCGATACCCAGGCCCTCAAGAATGATCTTGAGAAAGTCACATGCGGCGCGGACAACGGAAAGCGCATTACTCACATCCGGAAATACATCTCCGACTTTTCCGAAGTATATCGACGCATCGCGGATGTCCAGGCCGATGAGGAAGTTGAAGAAGCTCTTGAGAGCGCCTCTCCCGTAACCAACGAGGGCGAGCAGGAAACCGGCCCGCCACAGGATACTACGACAGATATAAGCACCACCACATCCGACGGCTTCGAGAAAGAAGCAAGGAAGATATTCGTCAAGGGCCTCCGTCCCATCAAGTTCCGCGATGTCGTGGAGTTCCACACGAATACGAACGAAAACGACGGCAAGAAGTCGTTGAAGTCCGCATTTACGCTCGCAGTGACGACAGCCAAGCTCGATGACCAAGCTAAGACACTCGCGATCCGCTTCGGATACTACACGCCTCCGTCGAACTCGTCTAAGAAGGATAAGGACAAGACTAAGGACAAGGCAGCTGGCTCCAGCAAGCCGAAGACTGTTGCACCAGTCACCAAGCCCAACGACACTGACCCGACGAGAAAGCCGCCGTTCGTTCCCTGCAAGCTCTGTGGAGGCTGGCATTGGGTCAACGAGTGCCCCTCTCGCCAGACCGCGGACGCCCAGAAGCCCGCCACGGAGGCGGAGCCGCGCTACTCTCGCAGGACAGGTACACTCAGGGCCGATCCCAAGAAGAAGGTCCCCTTTGAGGCCAACTTTATGTCGGACGCAGAGGAGGACGAGGATGTGGGCCCGCTCAAGACGACCGCTGAAGTAAACGGTCGCAAGTACGTATTTATTATTGACACAGGGGCGAAGAGGACGGGAGTGTCCCAGACGATCGTCGAGACAATGCAGCTACCGACAATAACGGGTCCAAACAGGTACTACCTGGCGGCCGACGATCACATCTTTTGCTCGAATAAGCAGGCCCTTGTCACCTTAGAACTAGTACTGGCAGGCAAGGCCGTTCGCTTTGACGCCTGGGTTGATTTCCTCCCGGGCCGTCGCGACAAGGTGCTTATTGCTTGCGATGTGCTCAGATACCTGGGCCTCCTGACCAAGGACGCGCTTTTCATCAGCCTACTCAAGGACGAGGTGCGTGAAGACGATGGGGATGACATTCCCATGTTCATGGCGGAAGCGAGCCGGGCGGAGAGTGTCAAGATCGAGAGGGAAGACCTCAGGCCCGCGATAGAGACAATCCTGGCCAAGACGCCCCACCTGTTCGACGACATAGCACCAAATGGGGCGAACGTCCCACCCATGAGGAGCCACTTGAAGGATGAAGGGGCTCTGGTACAGCTCAAACCACGCGGCCTAAGAGGACCGAGACGGGCCAAGGTTCGCGAAGAGATCAAGAGACTGCGAGCCCTAGGCATCACCAGACCAAGCGCCGGCCCGTTCGCGTCCCCTATCGTGGTCGTAGACAAGTATCTGACAAATGTCGACCCGGCTCAGACGACCCGCATCAAATCCTGGCTGGCGGGGAGGGGGTAGTGTGACCCAGTCCTCAATAGTCAAGGTGCATGTTTATGCTGTAAATCGTTTTCCCCAGGTAACCTGCCTACAGATCCACTGTTGTCTAGAAGGCAAAAGTTCAAGTGTTTAATAAAGACGACACCCTTGTGTCGACTAGTAAATATCTCTCGGAGACCACACCACCGCCATGGTGAAGCGCCGGAACAGGGCTGCGTGGCTGTCCCATGGGGCCTCATCCTCGGTCTCAGGGTTGACCTCGGTCCTGGTTGTCGTCAGAGGCCCATGAGTCGTGTGAGTCGTCGGTGTTCGGCGGTTATTATGAATTGTCAGTTTTGACCAAATAAATATCGTCGTTTCGCCAGCGTTAGTGGCAGCTCCGCCCCCGGCCTATAGGCTGGCCGGCGTTGGACAGACTTGGACCGGTGTGGACCGGTACAATGAGAGGTATGTATACGTGTAAATCGTTTTGACCAAACAACGAAAGCACCTTCTTGACGCAATGGAAACTGTAAGAGAGTTCTTTATTCTTCATGTTTGTTTATCTTGCGACTTCTTACTCATTCGTGGTCAGAAAAGCGCAATATTGGAGGCTTTACCGGGAAAATGAAGCCTGAGACCATTGATCGCCTCGATAAGATCTGGTCTCGCGCTGGAGAGAAGAAGGTTGCCGATCACGTGAAAGAATGCCGGCGATGCGGCAGATATTTCTCTCCTGGCACATCACATCAGCAATTGCTAACACATGCGCGGAAATGCGAGGTGCGGCACGCCGATGGGAAGCGGGCCAGGCTCGAGTCCGGCTTCACAGGCGCTCCTGTACCGGTAATGGCCCGCCACCACCCGCCGGCCCTCGTCCCCCAGCTCGTCGGGCTGATTGACGATCATTCAATGGACCCCATTCAAATGAGACTGAACGAGCTCTCGCGGAAAGAAATGGAGCTCCACGACATGGCAACGAAGGAGACACCACTCTCGCCAACGTTTAATAGGGCATTGGCGTTTCTGAAAGTTGTACAAATCGGGATCACCGAGCTTTTGCAGCAACAACACGCGCTAATGAGAGTGGCAGACCCTGTACAGGATAAGAGCAGCGGGGTGGTGACTAACCAGCCCTTTGTGGTCCCGCCCGTTATTGGCAGCGTCCTCACCAGCGGACACATCCAGCGGTGACAGACCACATCATAAACATTAGACTAGGGCTGGTCTGTTTGGGGTTTTGGGTGTATTTGGTGGTTTATGAGATACTTGGAGTGATGTCCTGTTCCCGTCGACTGCTGTCGACCGGGAGAGAGTCGGCTTGACCAAAGGATGGCTGTCGGCCCAAAGCGGGTGCTGACTGATGTGAAAGTCTGAGCCACTCATAAGCTTGCATATATGGTGAGATTTATGTGCCACGCAGGATAAGAATACTTGAGTCTAAAGATTTGGCGGGTCTTAAACTGTCCAATTCAGCATCCGAAGCTGGATTTCCCGGTAGCGTGACAAAGCAAGATGGATGCTGTAGAGAGCGTATGGGACAGTGTTTGTGCGTTCTGTATCTCTCTTCCAGTGCGTTTAGCGACGACGGCTGTAGCATGCTTGATCGTCTTCGGTATCTTCCTGCCAACCATAATTTTCCTCCTAGTGAAGCGCAAAACAGCTGTAGCGCTCTACAAGGCGGTTAGCTTAGAAATATTTAGCATTGTGGGCTTTAGTTCCATCATTATGACGCAGCAGATCTACCTCTACACCAGCACATCCTTCAACCTTGAGAACGACGGGTCCGTTGCGCTGACGCTGTACACATCCCTCCAGCACGGATTCACGCAGATGACGTTCAACGTCACGGGCTCTGCACTCGCCCTAGTCCCCATCATTGTCCGCATGTGGCGTGTCTGGTGCCTATACCACAAGACGCTCGAGTTCTCCCTCGTCCCCCTCTCAATCCGTCGCGTTTCCCCCTTCCAGCACAAGGTGCGGGCTTCCTGGTGGATGACCCGGCGTGTCCTCCTCCTGATGACCCCGACCATCTCGCTAGTCCCATTTGGGTTCATCCCGGTCCCCGCTATGATGACTTTATGTGATATTCTCTGGACTACATATAACATCATCGTCCTCATCGCCCTGCTCCTCATGCTTATCCTGCTGCTCTTGACGAGTCGGCGAATCCAGGTCCATGACTTGCTCGAGACTCGCACCCTAATCCTCCTAGCTTTCGCATGCATCAGCTATAACATAGCGGGCAATGTCATGTGGTGGGGCGTTCTCCGCTACAGGCCCGCGTTGCTCCCCTTCCATGCCTGGTCCAACATATTCTTCAACACGCTGATATTCTTCCTTCTGACTGCGCCGACCGTGTATGCTCTCATAAGAGGACCGCAACGTCCAGGTTTGAGGCGGAAGCGGGCGCCCGTGCTCGCGGCTGAGGATAGCTGGAGCGAGGACGGGTCGGGCCGTGTCACACCCACGGCCGCCCAGAGCCTGAAGCACGCGGTGGACGGGAAGGTTGGGGCGAACCACCTTGACCTGTCTGTTGGCGTTGAGACGGACTTTGACGGGTCCATCGACATTGGGGCCATGGAGTTTGACGTTAACGGGGGTTAAGCCGGGAGTGTTGTAAACATACATAGAGTAGCTCTCGCATTGGAATTTGGCGAGACATGGGGCTTGCCCTCGATGGTCAAGTCGCCAGGAAGTCGCCGAGCCAAAAACCATCAAAATTCTGATGGTGCACGACGAACATCGAATCCACGGAATCTGTGAAGCTTTTAGACAGGCAGAGACGAACCAGAACATCATTAAGGCCAGAGATCTGCTTTTGGCGGAGATGGGAGCTTCTAGTAGCTCTTTCGACGAAAGCAAGGTGAAGCCGTACTGCCAGTGCCTCAAGCACATTCTCGCAAGCAAATCTGTGAACAAGGCGATGCAACGATGCATCAAGCTCGTCAGCATCGCCTGTATCTCCTGTGCAGACCTCCTCACGGTCACCGTTGCTTATCTCCTCCGCTACACCGATCGCTACGCCGCCTCTGTGCGCACGGCAGCCTTCAAGACGCTTTCAGCTATCGTCACTGAACTAGTTGAACTCGAAGAAATGGACGAAAGTGTGGAGGAGGCCACCAACGAGATCTACAACACTGCCCACGCCTGCTTCAGGGACATCTCCCCCGTCGTCAGAGAGGAGGCAGTCTTCCTATTCGCTTCCTTTGCCTCCAACGCTGACGTCCACACACTCTGCCGTCTCCTCCGGCACGACCAGGCGGACGGCGTGTGCAAGAGAGTGCTCAGCTGCCTCTTCTGGCCATCGCCAGAGTCGGACGACCCAGAGGACATTGCCGACTCTGACAAGGCATCCAAAGCCCTCGTGTCCACTGTCTTTGGCGCCATCGGACACCCCAACCCCAAGGTGCGGGCCGAGGCCATCGACGTCATGGTCAGACTGAAGCTCTACCCCGCCTCACTCCAGCACGACAGACCCCAGGTCACACCGGAGGCGTTCACGGCATTCCTCCACGCGGCCCTCAACGACCAGGAACAGAGGGTGCAGGACAAGGCGAGGGAAGCAATCGTTGCCATCATTGAGCTGACACACCAGCATGCCAACGCCTCCACTAAGAACAGAAACCCTGACCGCGCCGCCGTGGAACGGTGGTGCCAGATTGTATCTCCTTCAGATCCCGCGAAATTGAATGAATCTGACCCGAGCTGGGCTGTTCTCGCAGCATTCTCCACCGCTGACCAGAGAGCCGTGACTACCCTGACTTCTGGCGCAGCTCTGGGGATTCGGGCGTGTACGCAGGGTGCTAAACTGCACGATCGCCTAGTCCTCGTGCTCATCCAGATCTCGATCACACTGGCGCAACGTAAGGGTCTGCTCGACTGTCGGGGTTGGGCACTCGACCCTGATGACGACCTCGATGCGGAGACGATGCTCAGCTACATGGAAGCGCTTCTCATGCGGCTCGACAACCCCGACGAGCATAAGGCCGCCGCGACAACCATCAAGCAGCTGCTGCTAGTGAGCATCGACATAGCAGTCACCCTGTGGGGCATGCTACCAGACCCAGCGGTCCAGCATCGCGTGGCTCGGGTTGCCGGAGTCATGGTGAGGGACGGGTGCCGGACAGACATCAGGGCCGTCATGCGGGCCCTCGGCCGACTCTTCCCGAGTCCGGACGGGGACTCCGAGCTATGGCAGCTGCTCAACGCCCTCCTCGCCCACTACGCCGCCAGAGCCACAGAGTTCAACACGCCGGACTCCACCTTGGAGGCCGCATACGTCGCCTGGAAGGTCATCCGGTCATTCCCGGTGGAGAACAGCGAGGCCACCCTGTACAGCGCCAGGCCCATTCTGGAGCAATGCCAGGCGATGATCGCAGCCCACGGCCGGGGTGGGGTTGAGGCCTTCAAGCTGCTCTGCGGCCTGGCCGTCGTCGACATAGACTACCGTAAGAAGGACATCGTCCGGTCGATTATGGAGGTTGCTGCCAATGGACGGGAAGAGAAACAGCAGATCGTCGCCTATCGGGCACTTTTAGACCTTGTGGTCAAGATTGGTCTTGACGACTTCCATTCTCTCATCGATGAGGCCGATCACGATGTTTTCGACCCCCAGTATAAGTTCACCTTCCGTTTCTGGCAGTCAGTTGTGTCACCCCTCAGCCTCCCCGGCACGACTGAGGGCTCCAAGGTCGACGGCAACAGACAGCACTTCATCTCAGCAGTGACGACGCTCATCCTATCCCGGGCCGTGCCGCCAGACTACAGGCCCCTGACCGACCGTAGCGGTCTATTCGCGCGTCTTACCAACAGTCTTCTGCTCGTCCATCTCTCGTGCGGCGAGCATAACCCACTGGGACCTGTGGCCCGCCAGGCAGTGCTCGCCTTGCTGAGATCCACCAGCTTCAGCGAGACTGACCGCGGAGTCATCAAGAGCGTCGTTCTCCGGCAGTTCCTCGACGTCACGATCAACCAGGCCGAGCATGACACGCTGCAAGCAGACCATTGCTGCGACGTGTGCGCCTCCCTTGGGCATATCATGATGGGCATCCACAAGGTCAGCGCCTTCGCTGTGGTTCCACTTCTTTTGATCGAGAAGATCACCTTGGAATTGGCAGATTCGTTCGAATTTGTTTGGAATGCGGTTCAGAAGATGGTCACCGTCGCCCTCCAGAAGAAGATGAAGGAGCCTGTCGGTCAAGCTCTGATCCAATCTCTCCAGAACCTTCTCCAGCACATCACGGTCAAGAAGATGACTGCCAAGGCAGTCGACAGCCTGGTGGCCAAGATCGAAGGAAGCCTGGTTCCCATCCACTCTGATGCCACCGCCGCTGGACTTATTGCGTCAGTCGGCGTGTTGTTGGAGGGCGTCGAAATTGCTGTCGGCTGGGACTCCGACGACTCCGACCCTGACTCTGGAGTCGAGTCGGGGGCTGAGAGTGGGGGAGAAGAGGTGTTGGGTGTGGGCGATGGAGCTGGGCCAGACGAGGAGGACCGGCTCAGCTTGGCGGAGTTGAGTGATAATCAAAACCGTTGGCATCGCTGACGTTGTGCGAGCTTCTGTACCATCCACTCTGCACTCGGGCCCAGTGTGATCATGCTTCGAGACCGTCCAATCCGGTGGGTACTCGACCATCTCGCGCACCAGTGGATCGAGCTTGGATATGGAGACCTGAGTTTAGTGACTGCGGCGCAGTCGCAGGCGGTGGCCCGCGGCACCTGCCCCGAGGCAGAACAACCAACGCCTTCCGATTTCGCCTTTAAAAATGTCGAACAACATTCTTGAGCTAGCGCAGGCCTTTGCATTGGGCCTTAGCGATGAGGGCGGCGCGGCGATCGTGAAAAATGCGAGCGCCGCCGCGGCACGAATGACCGCCCGTGAAGCGGGCACAGTGGGCCTAGATGAGGCCGCAATCCCTACGGCACTGCCTGATTATGGCCAGAACACAGCAACGAGAGCGCAGACTTTTTACCTCCTTGTTGAACCTTCTGCTGGCTACGGAGAGCACGTTGATGGCATCAGCCGGGGCAAAAGGCCTCAAGTACAAGCTCAAGTGGCTTCAGGGGGCAATTGAGAAGGCCGATGAGCTGGATAAGACGCAGATCTATTCATACAGCGATGAAGGCAAGAACGCGAGAGTTTTACGTGATGCATTTGCAAAGGAGTTCGCTTCATACGAGAAAGACGATCTCCACCGCCTCCCTGCGACTATACGACAGCGGGAGGAGCTCTTTGCCCTCACCAAGAAGAGAGGTGACTCGACCATGAGCCAGAGGACTCGCTGGCGTGATAAGGGAAAGGCCGGGGAGGCTAAGCGGGAGGAGTCTACCAGCAAGAAGTCGGTTCGTAAAGAAAGAAATTTACGTTTGCCTGGTATCAGGCCCCGGACTGAGCTTGCTTTCCCATTATCCTGGAGCTGAGTGCTCCGGGGCACGGCCTAATCCCTGTCCTGAGCTAGTCAGCAGCGCTCATTCCTACCTACTGCGTCTGCTGACAGGTGATTCCAATCGCCCCAGAGGCCCTTCGGCCTTCTCCGTGCATCTCTGCTTTCCTGCCTCCCTGGGAGTCCGGCAACTGTCCAGGGAGTCTGGGGGTCTGTCCTCGGAGCCCGTGACAGGCAGGTTCGTCCTGCAAGGCCTCTCTATAGCAGTCCCTGATTCCCTGCGGTCCCTGTAGGGTCGTTCAGTCACAACACTCTCTCATCTTTCTAGTTGCCTCTGATCCGTGCCCCCTGCGGCCCTGTTAAGTGACCAACCCGAAGGCGGGGAAAGTCGCCGAGTCTCTGGAGTCTACCCCGGTTAGGTGGCGTGGGTCAGCGGCAGCCCCAAGCGCTAGGCCTGTGTTATGATGTTGATTAGTTTGTAGAATTCGCACTATAAAGACACAAGGATTCCACCACAGTGATCACTTGGATTTTCCCCTGGATGAACGTGAAAGTGAATGCCAATGTGTCTAAGCTCACCAGCGATAAGCTATAGAAGAGAACTACACGCGTAGGTTTATTAGAACTGCGAGCAACGCCCTGGTCAAGGTAACCAAAACCCTGACTGTGACCGTGACGCTACCCCAGGTTGGAGACAGGGAGGTGCGCTTCGAACAGACTTTCCTGGTGCTGCCAAGTGGCCGCGAGAAGATACTAATAGGCTGCGCCACGTTGAGAAGCCTCGGTCTATTGACCGATGAGGGTCTACATATTGTACTGAAGGCGGACGAGAAGGATACCGCAGAGGATTTCCCCTTCCCAAGCAAGTATCTTGATACGAACACCGCTGAGGACGTGGCAGAAGGGGTTTCATCGATCCAGATTCCTGATTCGGAGATCGCCGAAGACCTACAAACCTTATGTATGGCCTATTGTCACGGTAGTTTAGACCATTTTTACCTTTAGACGGTTTACCTATAAACAGTTCGCTTCACAGTATTAATACTAGTCATTGCGATGTCCCTGACGTTTGAAACTCCGTCAATCGATACCGAAACAGCTACCTTTGAGTCCCTCCAAGACTTCAAGGCCAAAGCCACAATATTCCTCGACACTCACAAGAAACTCCCCTTAAGCATCCTCCTTTCCCCGTCAACGCGTTTAGAGCTACAAGCGGATGACCATGACCCCGCTACCATCAAGTTGGACGCGTTCATCGCCTGGGTGGAGCAGCGCCTTATGCCTGATGACGTCCTACAACTGACGAAGGACCTAGCCGCCCTAAAGGCCCCTACAGCAACCCCGGGCCCTCACGCGCTCCTCAGCATCACCCGCCAACACGCCGCCACCGTGCGTACCCGCCTCCAACTCTTCGATAAGCTGGCAGACGATGACGACCTACTCCAAGATCTACCTGAGGACAGTACTCCCGGCGACAACTTCTCTCGCTACGCGGGGAAGTGCTTCGTAAAGGGCCTAGGGCCCTCGGTCTTGCAAAAACAGACCCGAGCCCTAGCGGCTATCACTGGCGCTGTCATGGGTCTCACCCAAGATTACACAGATTTATATATGATATTAGTTAGTCAAGGAGTTTCTCCTCGACACCATTGTGTCGAGTCTTCTCCTCTTGTAAACATAGTTCGTCAAACGAACCACAATACTAGTATTCCACGTTTTGATGACGCTCTATAACAATATGCCTATGCTAAAGAAGACGACCATTGAGTCGTTAGTCCGATTCGCCGAGGATTTGTCCGAGTACCGAGCCAAAGGCGGTGATGCCGACGTTGCCGACATGATTGACACCGAAGTCCAACGGTACGCTGACGCTCTCGGCTTTAACCTCTTCGCCAAGGCCTCTGAAGCCATCCCCTCGGCTGAGGCCTCTGTCCCCGTGAACGATGAAGGTTCACCAGTAGCCGGAACGCCTAAAGACGACGAGCAACCCCTCCAGCAGTCCCTCATCCTAACCGCAGCTGTCCGAAAGACGCACAAGCGTAAGCGCAAGGCCAAGCGTCTCGCTAAAGACGACCGCGTCCTCAAGCGGCTCGGTAGAGCACTGCAACCGTCCCGTTTTTCTGCCCGTCTCGACTTGTTCCGTCTCTCCATCTCGTCCTTTACTCCGCAGGAGGTGGTTCGAGTGAACCGACGGTTCAGAACCCTCCTCTCCCTTGTTGATCCCGGGGTAGACTCTGAGATCCTCTGCGACACCTACGCGCGTTGCTTTAAGCTACCCGATAATTCGCGCGTTCAGTACAAGGTTAAGGATCTCACCGAAGGCTTTCTCCCTCGAACTGGCTATGCCGCGGGTGATTGATATCGCTCGCGATATCGAGGAATCCCGTGCCATGCTGCGTTCCATCGGAATGACCGACAAGCAGTCGTCAACCAAGGCTAAGTCGGGCAAACCCCATCGCGGTCTTCACCACGAACCCACCCATCCCGCCCCCAAGCCAATCGCCAAGCCTCATCATCAGGATAAGCCAGCCGCAAGAGCCCCCGAACCAACGAGGAGAGGGCAAGCGCGAGCTGGTGTGCTACAACTGCGGCGAGACGGGCCATCCATCCTTCAAGTGCCCGCGGGATCGTGCCACATGCCCGGTTTGCAAGAAGCAGGGTCACCTCGAGAAGTTCTGTCGTTTTAAGTCCCCAGTAAACGGGGCGAAGTGTTTATTTTCCGCTGCGTCAGGTGGAGGGTCGTTGCCTGTAGTCAATGGAGTCATCGAGAAGGCCGAAGTGAAGGTCTTACTAGACTCTGGTGCTGACTGTGCCACGATATCTCCCGATCTGTGCTCCTCGCCAGCCGTTACCAGGATCAACCACGATACTGTACGCATCCAAACGGCAGGTGGAATACGAGAAGCTGAAGGCACCGTATCGGTGCAGATCACGTTGAGGCCATCTCTCTTCACGCCACGTGGCTGCGAGCTGAAGATCCGCGCTTTCGTTCTCAAAACTGCGTACGAAGTCAGTTTTGGTTACAGCCAGATGGTAGAGATCGGACTGCTGCCCTCAATGGCCCAGCCTAGCAACTCGGAGAGCGAAGCAACTGACGATCCTCCCGTCCCGAGCAAGTTTGAAGCTAAGGCTCTTACCCTCCCCGATGGTATCGCGAGCCAGCAGATCAAGCTGCTCAAGGAGTACGAAGACCTCTTCCGTGACCGTACTGAACCGAGCAAGCTCGAGCCCTACGACCTATGCCTCAAGGGCGATCGAGTCGTCCACGTACGTCCCTACTATGTTCCGCCCCCAAAGGTCCCGGTTGTCAAGGAACACATCGATACCCTTCTGGCCAAGAGGTATATACAGGCGTGTCAATCGGCCTATTCCAGCCCAACTATCATCGTACCCAAGAAGGGTGGCAAGACTCGCTTTGTCGTCGACTTTCGTGAAGTCAACACCATGACAGAGCCATTTGATTACCCCATCCCTCGAATTGACGAAGTTATCACACAACTTTCGGGTAAGCGAGTGTTCGCAACGCTCGATCTGTCTGCCGGCTACCACCAGATCGCCCTTACTGAGCGTTGCCGGAAGTATACCGCGTTCAGGACTACCTTCGGCCAGTTCCAATATACACGGATGCCCTTTGGGCTTCGCAATGCCGGTGCTTTCTTTCAGAGAGCGATGGAAAACGCGTTCAGAGGGCTACTTGGGACCGCCTGCATCATTTACATCGACGACGTGATCGTCATGGGTGCCACGCCAGAGGAATACATCGAGAACCTGAGGAAGGTCCTCCAGCGCGCCCGTGAGTACAAGCTCCAGCTCGGAAGGGACAAGTGTCAGTTCGGTCGGGCCGAGGTGGAGTTCCTCGGCTGGATCATCTCCGAGGGGTCAGTCAGGATCTCACCAGAGAGAGTCAACGATATCCAAGACATGAAGCTGTCGCCTACAGTCAAGGGGATGCAAGGTCTAGTCGGATTCTTTAACTACTTCCGCGACTTCGTACCGAACTACGCGACCCGCGCCAAACCACTCGTGTCTGCAACGACTAACCGTACGGCCGTGCCAGAGAAAGAGCTAGAGGCTGCCCTAGCGGATATCAAAGAAGCCTTGTGCTCGGCAGATTCTTTGGCGATGTTCGACGCGACCAAACCTCATGTCGTGATGACTGACGCATCCGACGTGGGGTATGGGGCTGTCCTCCTGCAGGAGGGTCGCCCCGTGTGTTATATGTCCAAAGCCTTCACAGACGTCCAATCCAGATGGAGTGTCGGCGAGAAGGAAGCCTTTGCGATTGTGTCAGCCCTTCAGAAGTGGAGGAAGTTCTTGTCCTGGGAGAGATTCGAGCTCCTGACCGACCATCGCAACCTCTTGTACATGTATAGGTCGAGTAACGCTAAGGTGCGTAGATGGGCCGATTCTATTGCAGACCTAGATTTCGAATTGAAGCACGTGGCCGGTTTAGACAACGGGGGAGCCGACGGTCTGTCGCGCGTATTCTCGCTAGCGTCAGTTGATGAGATCAGCAAAGCCCACCTGTTCGGTAACGCCCACCTCTCCGGACGGTTAACCATGGAACGTTTGCGGGAAGCCGGTGTTTCAGTTACTCGCCGTGACGTTTACGACTACGTCGCCAAGTGCCCTGTCTGCCAGGTCTTGGAGAGACCGCCTGTTGAAAAAACAGACGGTCTACACACGGCTGTGGATGCACCGTTCCAGCGGGTGGCAATCGATACTCTAGGTCCGCTCCCGGAGCGTGACGGCTACAAATACGTCCAAGTCATGATAGACATGTGTTCCAGGTGGACGGAGCTAGCCCCCGTCAAGTCTACCACCGCACGCGATGCCGTGGATGCCTTCGTCAACACATGGGTGCTGCGTTACGGTTGCCCACGAGTGCTGCAGTCTGACGGAGGTCCCGAGTTCAATAACGCTCTCATGAAGAAGCTGGCACAGGACATGGGGTTCGAGACACACGTTACCACCGCGCATCACCCTCAGTCCAACGGAATGGTTGAGAGAGCTAACCAGATGGTCGAGAGAGTGCTCAAGGCAAGGAAGTTTGAGCTCAGAAACGGCAATTGGCGTCAGCATTTACCGGTTGCGCAGTTTATTGTCAATTCCATGCCAAGACAACCAACACGCCTTTCCCCCCGCCGAGATACTGTTCGGGGAGCAACATGGCGGTGCCGGAGAAGTTATACGTTACCGAGAACAGCACGGCAGCAGCTCGTACGTCGCATCTCCTCGCTGCCGAAGCCGCTACACAATTGGCCAAGGCACGTGTCCTGGCCATGCGCGAAGACGCGTTGGCGAAGGCCTCCACCACCCGCACGGAGATCTTGTCACGGTTTGTGCTCGTGAAATATCCCTCGCGCCCTCCAAACAAGCTTTCCCCGGGCTGGAGAGGGCCTATGCGACGAGTGTCGTCTGTCAAGCAGAGCGGTGTTGTAGTAGCCTACATGGTGAAAGACTTAGGTCAGCCCGGAGCGGAACCCATCCGGGTCGATGCGTCTCGCGTCAGAAAGTTCGTCCCCGGCACCCTATCAGAGGAACAGATCAAGCAGGTGGCGGCCGCCGGCGTGGAGGAGTGGTATATCGACCGGATATCCAAGTCGCGTGGCACGGGCTCGGTCTCAAAGAGAGAGTACCTTGTCCATTGGCAAGGATTTGAAGACTCCGAGGCTACCTGGGAGCCATACCGCTCCCTTAGAGACGCTGCTGCTCTGGATGACTTCTTGTCGTCTGCTCAGGCCAAGTCGGAAGGGTTGTAAACCCTCCTATTCTCATCTCGCCTGATTTATTGTTGATTAGTTGTTAGAGTCGGCGGCCCCGACCAGCGAAGGCAGGTCCAGTACTGCGCGGTTCAACCCCGTGACGAGCAAGGTGCGCTACCACTTCAGGCAATTCTAGCAACTCCGGCGTCGGGTACGACCGTGTCACAAACCTGTAGTCTTCCCATTTCAACGTGAGGAGTCGACCACCCGGGCCATTGCGACTGCCAACAACTCGTTCCAGTCGATAAGTACGGAGCTCATCAGTGAACTGGAGCCCTCCGTCGCCCGTAGTCATGAGTACCGGTACCCACTGTGGATGGGCTTTGAATACCCGCATGACCAAGCGGAATCGCTTCTCCATCTCCGGTATATCAGAGGACCGGTAGCAAGCCTCTTGAAGCAAAACCATAGACTCCCGGGAAGACGGCTAAGGCCAGGAGGTGGCAGAGGGACTTGTCACCCCTACCAGGGAGCTTGCGTCGGATAGCGTCCATCTCATGGTGCCAAGTGGCGGCGCGATGCAGGTCCAGTTCAGGTAGTGCCTGGGCAAGTTTCATGAAGGCCTGAAGATCGAGCAACACGCGACGCGCACAAGAAACACCCTTAAGTTGGCGTTCGACGTCTTCGAGGGAGAACTCACGCTCGAACCGCTGTTCACGGAGAGAATTCATAAGCGGGGTGAGTGTTAGAGCAATCGAATGGGCGTGCTCGCCCAACAGCCGATGGACCAGCCGGTTCAAGTCCGAAACGTCCGTTCCTGAGGCGTGGGAGAGCTGGCGAACCGTAGTAGTCACGTCAGCAGGCTGGTTGGCTTCGGGCTGGCCGTCTGGCAGCGTTGGGGAGCTGTCATTCCCCGGGGCATCGCCCGAAGAAGTCGGCGATTCGTCTTCTTCGCTGTCATCGTTCGAGCTCTCGTCTACCGACGAAGCGGGCTCTAAGTGACACACGGGACGGCGCACAAGCCTCTTGCGCCTCCTGTTGCCCGGCGCTACGCGTGACGATCGCAGATTTTGGATGTCGGAGCCCAATGTTGCACAACGGCGCTGCAGAGAACGCATTCGAGGATCATCAGATTCCTCAGAAGCTACTAGCTGCAGCAACCGCGCCAATTCCCCCAAATGTTCCGTCACCATTTGCACCAAGATTGGTGCAAAATGAAACATCCCAATCCCGAATGGAAAGCCGCTCAAACATGGAGTTATGATCTCTTTATTGTTGTCTTGATGTTGTTTAGTCGTTTAGTAGCTCTATCTGAGCGTAGTCGTGGTGTGAATTCACGCTGCAAAGAAAAAGGCTCGTATCTCGCCGTAGAGGCCTCGTTGAGGCCTGAAAATGCCATTTTCAGCACCAACCTGATTAATGGCGCAAACAGTTGGAAAGGGGCGGTGTTTCACCATCGTTGTGCTTGGATGGTAATAACCTGCACCCAAGCATTTTAAGGTACGTCACATTTCGATTTTCGGCGAGGAAAAGCCGAGGAGGGGCAGAACCCCTATGGTAGGATCCTTCTAACCCAGCGGTACCGCGCGATTGTAAGCTGTGCTATTTTGCACGTCGTTGTGCTTCTTGTTGTGTCCCCGCCAAGGTCGCAAAAAAGGGGCTCGATCGGTGGTTGGCACCCACCAGGACCGGCCCCCAAGAGCCAACATTCACCCCCACTGGCAGTAGCCAGCCGTCAAAGCTCACGCTGTCTGGGGTCATGCCTCATTGAGGCATGGAGGGGCAGTGTCATGGGTCTCACCCAAGATTACACAGATTTATATATGATATTAGTTAGTCAAGGAGTTTCTCCTCGACACCATTGTGTCGAGTCTTCTCCTCTTGTAAACATAGTTCGTCAAACGAACCACAGCGCGACCTCGTTCGAAGACGTTGTCAAGTGTGCCGTGAAGGCAGCCAAGCGCCTCGATAAGCGGGGGTTCACCCCCCTGGGCCATGTCCAGCCTACAGACCGCCCTCAAGCCCATACGGGCAAGAGAAAGAACTGGCAGCGCCAGGGCGGTCAGCCCAGTCACCCCCACAAGGGGCCGGCTCAACAGCCTCCCCAGGGTCCTAAGGGCCCAGATCCCATCAAGAATAGGCTCGGGATCCCCTTCTGCCCCATCTGCGAGAAGTACGGGCACAAGTCCTTCCGCTGCCCCCAGCATCCAAAGCATCGGCTGGAGGAGAGGAAGGCCGAGGCTAACCTCGCAGCTATCGCTGAAGGCCCTATGACTACGTCCGCCGTATTAAAGGAAAATCAATATCGGTTCATTGTTGACACCGGAGCCTCTAGAAGCTTTATGAGCAAGGCGGCGTTGCGTAAACTGCCAAAAGAGGCAGTCAGCGTGTCAATAGGGGAACGCATCATGGTAACCCTGGGCGATAACAGCACTGTCACAACAGACCAAGTGGCTGAAATGGAGATAATTCTTCCTAATATTGGGGCTGCGCCCATTAGGGTCAAGTGGCGGTACTACGTGCTGCCTGGGGAAGCTTTCAAGGTACTCCTTGGATGCGACGTCCTCAGAGCCTTAGGGCTGATTGGGGACGAGACCCTAAACTTCAACTTGGGGAAGATTATGTCGGACCCGAACGAAGATGAGTGGCTCCCCTTTGCACACCGATACTTGGATTCAGAAGCCAACGTGTGTGACACCCAGGAAGTCTTGGGTGTAACGGTCCCCGAATCTAAAATTCGGGACCAAATCATATCTAAGATTCTTGAGGCCGAAGAGGTCTTTGACGAAACCCTGCCTAGTGAAGGGTCTCGCCTGGACAAAATGTCTATAGAGCTCATAGATCGTGAGGAGCTCGTCCAGCTGCGGCCTAGAAGCCTCGCTGAGACAACAAATGAGCTCGTGAATGATGAGCTCGAGAACCTAGTGGCGGACGGGATAATCCAACCCTCATCGGGACCGTTCAGCTCATCCATTGTAGTTGTCCGTAAGGGACACAAGGGATCAGATAAGATCAGACTATGTGTCGACTACAAGGCCCTCAATGCCAATACAGTGAAGGACAAATTCCCACTACCAAACCTCCGTCAGTTCGTCGATAGGGCAGCTGGATGCAAGATTTTTGCGGCTCTTGACCTACGGCAGGGCTATTATCAAATGAGCATGGAGGAGACGGACATTCCGAAGACAGCTTTTGTCACACCGGACCATTACATGGAGTTCCGCCGGTGCCCATTTGGGCTCTGCAATGCACCCTCTAGGTTCCAAAAGGCAATGCAAAAGGCGTTCGCCCCGGTCCTCCACAAAGGAGTTGACATTTACATTGATGACCTTATGGTCTACGCCAAGACAGAAGAGGAGTTCTTAGAGATCCTCGAGAAAGTCTTTGACATCTGCAAGGAGTATAGACTACGTCTGAAGGGCCCAAAATGTGTAATTGGTACAGATCACATCGAGGCCGTGGGATATATTATCTCAGAAAAAGGGAAGCAACTTTCCCCGAGAGGGTAGATGCCGTAAGAGCCATCCCCAGACCGGAAACTCCGAAGCAGCTTCAGCGCACTCTAGGATCATTTAACTATGTCGCGCAGTTCGTATCGGACGCGTCGCGCCTCCTAAAAGCCGCTTAATGACATGCTTAAAGCGTCAAAAGATCAACAGCTGATCACCTGGACCCAAGAGCAGGATGAAGCTTTCGAAGCTTTCAAGGAACGGCTATCATCCGACTTGATCCTGAGTTTCCCCGACCTTTCTAAGAAATGGATCCTTGAGACGGACGCGTCTAACGAAGGACTCGGGGGTATTTTAGTCCAGGAGGACGAGTCCGGTAACCGGGAACTCGTCTCACTGTTCTCTAAGAGCCACAGTGCCACCCAGTCCAGGTGGCCCACGTATGAACAAGAGCTTCATGCGATCATATACTGCCTGACGCGGCCCGATATGGCCCAACTCTTTAGGTTGAAGGATGATATCCAGATTCATACGGATCACCGCAACTTGGTATATTTACTACAGAGGAAAGAGCTATCAAAGAAGCTCCTTCGCTGGGTTACCGTCCTATCGGACTACACGTTCACCATTAGTCATATATCTGGTAACGCTAACGTCATGGCAGATATGCTGTCGCGGGTGCAGAGCACCTGCCGGGACTCACACTCCTTAAATCTGCTAGAAGCAGAGGAGAGCGAGGTGAGACCGTCCCTATGGGATATCAGCGAGGCCCAGGCCAGCCTCCCTGAGGAACATAGGATCGGTTGGGAAGGCCTAGACGGCTGCACCCTGGTGGACTCTACGTACTTCGTACAAGGAGTCCCGATCATCCCGGACGGTAAGCTACGCGACACCTTCCTGCAGTTGGCACATCAATTCCACACTGGCTCAAATGCCACGTATCAGATGCTGAAGAAGATGGGTTTTTGGCCTAGCATGCTGAATGATGTCAGACGAACCGTTAAGCGGTGCCCGATCTGCCTCAAGTCGAGAATAAGAAACTACATTGAGGTCGAAGCAGGATCCAGCCTTAGAGGCAAGCCATGGGAGACCGTGGCTGTGGACACCATTGGACCACTGCCCTTGGATAATCTGGGGGCACGATGCATCGTCACAGCAGTTGACATGTTCACTAGGTATACGGAGCTTATCCCCGTAGCCAGCGATGACGCACGCACAGTTTCACAGGCCCTATGGGACCGAGTCTTTACGAGATACGGTGTCCCTCTCGAACTCCAATCTGATGGGGGTCCGGAATACGCAAACTCCATACTGGACGCGATGCTCACGGAGCTGAAGGTGCTTCGGCACTTCACGATCCCATATCACCCCCAGAGTAATGGGCTGGTGGAGAGGAGAAATGCAGAGATTGGTCGCCACTTAAGGTGGATGGTCCTCGCTATTGCGAGCCGAGACGAGTGGGCAACATTGGTGCCAACCGTTCAAATGATACTTAATGGCACGACACACACTGCTACGCAGTTCTCCCCTCATGAATTAATATTCGGTCAGCCTCACAACCTATTTTCCACTGAGTGGGACGGGGCAGAGTGGGGCGACAAGAGGATTGTTGAGTTCAAGCAATCTCTCCAGGAGGTCCTAAGGACACTGGAAGACTACGTAAGGGAAGGCACATCCGCCAGGAGCCAGATCGAGACGAAGGGGGTAGAAGTAGGTGACTATGTCCTATGGAAACATGAAAACCCCAAGAAGCTCGACTGCCAGAACAGAGGCCCGTGGAAGATTCACGAGGTACTGCCGAACCATAAGGTGAAGCTGCAATCTATTGTCACAGGAGACATTAGAGTTACCCACGTCGACAAACTGATGCCATTTGAGACAGATCTTGAAGAGACTCAAATGAAGCAATTAGCCGAATCCGATAAGGAACAGTTTGAGATCGAAAAGATCGAGAAGATCGACTGGAAAACCGGTATGGTGACCATTAAGTGGAAAAACTATGATGAACGCACGGAACAGCACCTAAGGTCTGTGTCCCACGTCGAAGAGGTTAAGCGCCGTGCTCGGAAGGCCCGTAAGAACCTTGCTAATTACGTTTAAGGTCCCTCTTTGGTTTCTTTTGCTCCCCAGGAGGGGTTTTCTTCCAAAGAGAGGGTAGTGTCACGGTAGTTTAGACCATTTTTACCTTTAGACGGTTTACCTATAAACAGTTCGCTTCACACTATGAGGACGTTTTTGACCCTCAACTGCCGGTACCCCCTACCCGATATACGAGAGTTTGTCAGACACGCTTTGGTGTGAAACACGCGAATGATGGTACTTCATTTAGATTAAACACACACACTAAATACAAATCAACTGATTACGAAATCACAACACTCTTCTCCAAAGAGCTTGCCGCGCAACTTGTGTGCGTCGATATACGACTCAACTTGTTCGTTTCCTCTGACATCCTCATCATAGCACTGATAAGTATCTTCTTCAGGCTCGTAACCGCTCCAGCGTAGTCTGAAAACGATGTTCCCGTCCTCATCGGTGGAATGGCTCACTACAGATTCGACAACGTATAATTCATCATCATCATCAAACTTGGCGAGCTTAGATATCTCCTCCTCAGTTAGGAAGGATCGATGGAACCTCCTCAGACGGTGTGACACCAACTCCGCTCTCATGAAAAGGCCTGTAAGGCGTATTGGTTGACCGTATCGAGATCAGGGGATTATATATTGCGCTCCTCAGTAAAAATGACCGAACTTACCCGAGCATTTTTTGGAACCTTTGCACTGCTTTCCCTATAAGGCTCCAGTTGACATGGCATGTGGAATATGCAGCCGTAATGGCCATAATAGAGCAAGTTGCCCCTTCAAACACTTAGTTAGCCGTGTGGCGAAACAAAGCAAAGGCGGAAAAGTGTTTACTCCAATGAACCCTATTGTGGCGAAAAAGGCAAAACCCCATAACGCTAAACTGCGGGTCCGGCACAGCCGCGAGGACAACAGGACTGTGCTCAGCGTGATGCAAGATCTCGTTGAGCACAATCAAGTTGCGAAGGAGCTTCCTGTTGACCGCGTGGCGTCATGGGCGGTATCAGTGCTAAGTGGTAAGTTTCCTTCATCCGATCTCAGCTAGGCAACGCCAGTATGGCCGAACCACCGATGGGCCTTTGCTCCCCCGCCACTCCGACCTACGCACCGACATCCCAAGGTCAGAGTGCAGGGCCCATCGGTGCTCTGCATCAGAGAGAGCAGCAGCGCTTCGTGAAGGTCCCCGCGGAAAGGGTCATGGAGGTTTTTCGCCTTCTCGCCCAGCCGCCCGAGGCCCCAATGTCTCAGGACTTGGGGGAGATTGCGAGAGTCCAGTCCGAATAAACTTGCTTAGAACCTTCAATCACGTTTAATCAGTAGTAGCCGCAGGAGCGGTAAAGTGCGGGGATGTCAATGGACTTGTGAGCCTCGTCCATCGCACGAATGACATGCGCCGTGTGCCTCTCACCCTTGGGCTTGTACCTGGCGATGTTTGCCTTGACAATCCCGAAGACTCTCTCGATGGGGTTGAGTTGGGGAGAGTACCCCGGGAGGAAGACGAAGTCGATGTTGTAGGTGTTCGCCAGTCGCGCCCAGAGCTCCTTGTCGGTATTCTTGTGAGACCGAGCGTTGTCGAGTACCAGAACTCTGTTCTTGTCCTTGATGACCTCGCAGAATCTCTCGAGGGAGGAGAAGAAATCGTCGGCCTTATAAGTGCCAGTGGTGAACGTGCGGCAGACCATGCCCTCGATGCCTAGAAGGGCGCAAACCGACATGCGCTTGCCGTACGTCTTGCCGGAGACCTTCACGACGTGTCGACCCTTCGGAAGCCAGCTCTTGCCCCGAACCTCATGACTGTCGAACGAGGACTCATCTAGGAACATAATGTCCTTGATGGAGTGGTTAGGTCTGATGTACGTGGCGTAGTACGCCCAGTAATCGCGAACGCGCTGATCGTCACTCTCCTGAAACTGCTTGTCGCCCACTTTATAGGACAGTCCCATGTTTTTCAGCTCGCGCCGAATGGTCTCACCGCTCATATGTTCATGTGAGACCGTGGCCAGCTCCTCTGCGAGGGTCTTGGCGTGAAATGGTTCGTCAAGGTCAAGCTTACGGCGCACAAGGGTAACCAGCTGCCGATGGTTGCGCGCTCGCTTAGATATACGCTTATTCGGTTCAGTACTTGTCTTGTTGCCATTCACACTAGCCTCGTGGTCTCTGATAATACGATATATGGTCTTGGCACTGATGGCGACGCCGTTCCCCGCCATAACTTTCTGTATAACAACCTTCTTCATGTTAGCTTGATATAAACGTACAATCTGTGCTCGTGCTTCTGCCGTTACAGCCATTTCTTGCGTTCAATATTGTCCGCATCAATCGACTCAAATTCGGTCATTTTTACTGAGGAGCGCAATATGTTGAGGGTAATTATATATTCTGTAGTGCCCATATTTAAGCTCCCCAAAATTGTGATTTGGATCATTGTATAAGCACCCATGTCACAGCCAGTCACAGCTCCGTCGATACAGCAGTGGAAGGTTCATAGCAGCGAGGGGAGCCTTTCGATGCGAAGAGAGGTGTCATTCAGCGAGGAACAGCTTCTGTCCGTTCAACGTGACCTCATTGTTGCTCTGAAGGTAGGAAGCCTAGCCGGAGTACCACTTCTGAAGAGAAATGGCAAGAAGTCCGCTTTTGCCAACTTCAAAGATAATGATTACGCATTCGTCATGTTCACATCCGTCAAACTGGGCAAGAGAGGTGATACAACCTTCTCTCTCTCCCCAGCGGATGTACTGAACCCTCGCAACGTCTACCTGAAGGCACAGCGACACTGTGGGTCTTCAGTACTGCTGTTTCATCACAGCCCGAACCACGCCATTCTTACCGCCGATGATTGGATCGAGTATTTACTCCAGGCGGCAGAGCAGGGGCAAGCATCCATCACCCTTTACGCTGTTGTTGTCACGGCAAGTTTCTGGTCTCGTGTCGCCAAGGAGCACGACAGCAATGACGTCATAACCTTCGACGAAGAGCAGCGTCCCGAGCGAGGGGCACAGTCTTCGGAAGAGAACCAAGCTCAGATATTCTCCTCAGGTGACCGTGTGCTGCTGCCAGGACGCCATCTAACCATCAGTCAGCCGCTCGACTCAACTCTGTCTCAGGAGTTGTCAGATCCTTCTCACATGCCAACAACAATGGATTCTTCCGGAATCTACCCTTTTGCCACGTATGGAGACGTTTACTCTCTAGTCATGGAGATCCATGCTCACATACTCGTCAGAAGAACGAGTGGAAGCCTCAAACGCTTAGATGATCCGGCAGTTCGGCAAGAGACGCTCAAGGCCATTGACAGGCTGCTAGCAAGAGAGGAATAAACATTTATAGCTTGCCATATGCTGATCTATCCCAGTAGGACCAGTCAGTCGTGGCAGAAATGCCAGCACGCATGAACAAGCGAGGAAAACGATGCGCAGGCTGTGAGAATGCGTGCCTGAGGATGACTTCGCTCACTTGCTCAGCAGTCCAGCGTATTTTGCCCCCAATAATCGCCTTTGCGGCCTCTTCGTTCACTGTTGCCTTAAGGTGCCCGAACGCTTCTTCGATGGGACTAACAGTGGATTCATTGGGCGGAGTCCATATAACCATGCAGCCAAAGCCATCAACAATCTCTTGCATTGCATCGCGGTCATGAAAGCTCGCGTTATCGGTGATAATGACCGAATGCTTGCCAGGATATGGATAAATAACGTCACTAGCGCTCTGCAGGATCCTCTTGAATCGTTCTCCGTTGATAGCGCCCTTCGTGCCAACGTAGACATCGCCAAAGACAAATCCCTCGACGGAGATGAGCGCAGTAAGCGTCACTGTCGGGATTACCAGTCGATCTAGCGGGATTGTCACCTGGTTCGTCCCAGTTGGAGCCACCACCTTGTCAGTGATGTCTCTGATGCCCCTCCAGGTGAACATGCTCTCGTCGTGCACTAGAACCTGCCCAACGTGAGTGATGTACTTGGCTCTCATCCTGGCTACCTCAACCCAGTCTTCTCGTCGCATGCACTTGGCTCCTTTGGACCCACAGCGGACAGAGAGGCGAGCCTCAGCGAGGCAGCGGGCGAATGTCGTCCTCGGCACTGAGCTTCCCATCTCGGCGTTGTACTGTAGATGAAGGAGCTTGAGATTTCCGCGTTTGTTCAACATAGTCTCGCGTACCTGTCCATAAAGCCCTTCGTTCCTTGCTGGTCCTCGTTGTTTTCCGTCTCTGTTCCTGTATATAATGCCCTTGACAGTTTGAAGCGGCAGATCGAACTCTTTCGCCGCTGCAGTTGGCCCTAGTCGTTCTCCAGCAGCTCTGATCGCTTCTCTTTCACCGATTGAGAACACACGTCTCCTCCTATCCATCGCACTTGTGATCACCACGGTGTGATTGGGAATTTATTGGAGCTTAAATATGGCCACTACAGATTGCCCGTTAAATGAAAAATAGACCTTTTGAAAAGTATGATGTGAGTCATTGTGCAGTCTGGCAAAAGGTTGTGAGAGAACAATAGTTTTACAAAAGCCAAAGTCGACACATGGGTGTCGTCCCCACTAAATTACTTCCCTAATTAACGCACAAGGTCTAAAATTGGAGATGGTATATCCACTTGAGATGGTGGCCTTCATCCACAGAGAGCACGATTACGGAACACCTGTCAGTGAAATCGTTCATTTATGCAATAGCACATGGAAGGCTGGTTCGAAGACGAACATCAGTCGTATTATCAAGGAAGGTCGCCAGGAGAAGCCTAAGGAGAGAACGAAGACAGCGCTCAAGTGAGGTGAAGGCCTACATTACCAAGATACTCCCTCAGAGCGACTACTTTCTTGACGAGGTCGTCGATCTTATATACAAGCAGTTTGGCCGCCAATACACCGCACATACTGTCCAGGGTGCAGGAATTTCCCTTATTGGGTAGGGGAATTTCCTCGGGCTTTCCCCCGAGGAAATTCCCTGATTGGATAAGGGAAATTCCTGGTGGCTCACTCAATATTAAACTGTTTTAATTAATTATGTCATGTGCGTATACTTCATCGACTCAAGTAACCGCTTCTGCAAGCACTAATACACTAGTGCTCACAGTGTAGAGTTCTATGCCTTGCAAAAAAAAGTTTTTATGCAGAATTGGCGATATCTAGAGATTGACACGTTGCCGTTTTTTGCAAATGATGCAGGCGATCCCATACTATCATTCGTTGGGCTTGCCCGATTTTTGAAAAACGGCAACGTGTCATTCCCGAGATATTCCCAATTCTTTTTTGTTTCGACAGATTTGACCATGTGTGCATTTTTAGGCGTATGAACAAACAGCCATATCTCAACGAATACGAGTCATAACAGCTTAAAACTTTGTTCATGTACGCAATACACGATGTTTCACATCATGCAACCAATAGTGTCAGTGTACGCTCACATTCTTGGTCGGTCAACGCATGACAAAACTGAGCCGTTGGAAAGAACAAAGTGAATATTTGGAATGTAGGTCAAGTGTAGAGCACAACTATGTGTTTTTTTCCGAGGAGTCATCGTTCGCTACGGATCCCGCGGATTATGTCACGAAATGATGACGGACTTGCGAGAAAAAAGCTGAACCGACTAATAATGATAAAAGGTGATTTAGGCAGCAGTTGCGTTCCTTTCGGAGATCTTGACGATCAACCTGAGTTTATGCGCGTCAAGTCTTCTCTAAGATCCAAAATCAGTCAAGTAATTATGTGGTTCCGTTTCAGCGAAGTTTTGCTGCCGGAATATGCGGGGTTTCCCCCCGTCAATCCCAGGGGCGTCACTTTCCTGCTTGGTCGGGCGTGTGGTTGATTATTGTCTCCCCCGCTAAATACAACTACGATTTATGGACAGCCTTCTCTGCATAGACACACGTCAAGACGAACACCGTTCTCACGATCATCCCGAACCTTGATAAACAGCCAGTCTTCATTGTTCCATGACTTTCGCGCTCGTCTCAGCATGCTTTCCCACAAATGAGCGACGTTCTGCTCGAATTTTCTATTCAGATCGTTGACATCAGACTTTGGCAACGTTTCTGTCATATCCTGTTGAATACGAATCCATTGAGCGTGATCTTTGCAACATTTGTGTACTCGGAGGCTGATCAGAGGGGAAAGAAGTGGTACGTGGCCCTCACGTCGACCATAAGATACAGGACCGCGCAGGAACCGATAGAACATCTCCGCTTGTTCTCTCAGAATAACTTGCTGCAGAACTGTGTTCCTCCTCAAATGTACACGAGCATCCTGGTTGCCAATGAAGTCTCTCTCGAAGTACTCCTCAATGATGACACCAAAAGGAAGCATTGTTGCGGCTTGTATCTCGGGAATGGTTGCGACAATTGCATTGCTATATAGCGTCTGAGTGAATGGCCGCATTGATTTTGCCTCGGATGGTGTGGGAACCGGGATGGGCTTATCAGTGACCAAGGAGAGGCTTACATGGAGTAAGTGGACCAACAGTGCAGCAACTCGATGCCACCACACGATATCTTCCGTCACTGTCGCAGTTGAGTAATAATGGGAGAAAAGATATCCCATTAGTCTGAAGATGGACTGAACAGAGACAGGAAACGCATGATAGTACGTCGTTGCCATGTTGGCCATCAACCTGCGGCCTAACATATGCTCATTACACCCAGTTGTACGATCTGGCGGTTTGAAATCTTGGATAGATTGCAGATAACGTCCCCACTGAGCGTTCTCTTCTCGTGAGCCGTCATTCCGCGGTTTGAACATTCCCGCCATTAGGGCCACCTGACCCATGAAATGATGGCAACAGTGCATGATTGGGGGGATAAGAAACACACTGTCAGGAGCAATCGACGATCCCTCAAAGAGAGTTTGACGTAACCTTCTTCTTCTGTATTCCAACGAACGCCTTCGGTCAGTCGCCAGGAGAAAGCTGCCCCAGTGCGCGGCAGGATCTGGAATACCCGATGTAGATTCAGCAATACTACCTTCTTTGGCTTGGAGGACGTGCTGAAGTGTGGTCCGGAACGTGGCGCCAAACGGCATCCAACCCATGTTTCGCTTACTATTCGATTGGAAAGGCGATGGATAATGCCCTCCTTGCAGCGAGCCCACAACTGTCGACATGGCAGGGTGGTCACCAATCAGCAATACTCTGTTGATTCTTGCCCACCTTCCAGTTTCTCGCACTTGGAATGACTTCTGGATTGCCTCTTCCACGTTAGACTGAATATACTCAAAGTATGTTGGCAAAAGATCCTCCTTTCCCTGGTACTCAAGCAGTCTGAATGGTGATGTCACTCTCTGCGGAAAGACCTCTCCTGTCATGTCAATCAGCCTGAATTTGACAGCGGTCGTAGTCCCTCGCCATGCATCAAACCAGATGAGAATGTCAACTGGAATGTAGCTAGCTTCAACACGCGCTTCTCTGCTAACATGTGTCGTTGTATCATACCAAATATCTCTGGCTGTCTCGAGATACTGTGGTGACTGAATGCCTCGTGCAATACGGCTGGAAATGTTATACTTAACCGACTTGACAAAGGCCCACCGATCGCTTTTCAACTTGGTGGGGTTGAGGTGGGAAAGCATGGAGACACATTGATCTCGTTCATCTTCGCTGTTGAAGAAGATAGTAATGTGCGTTCCATCATGTAAGTAGTTGTTGACCGGAACCGGCAAGGAGCCTATTGCGTCAGCTGCAATTGGGAAACGTGTCGTATGTTCGAGAGGGAACTTCTGGTTGTTTTGATCATAACGAAACGTGTTGTGCGAACAGTGTATCTCGTCTGGTACAAGACTCTCGAAAAAATCTGCCTCGTGATCTTTCATGGCTTCTTTCACTCCGAACACGTTCCTAATATCACACCCAAGGTCTTTGAGAGCATAATGTGAGACATCAAACTTCATGGTCTGGATACCCAGCCTTTTGGCGATCGCGTTAAAGACAGTAACCTCATCATCAACGACATTGACACCTTCAGTGATCCGCTTGAGCGCCATTGCGAACTGAAATGCATGCTCGGTGTTCTCAATCTTCTCGAGTAGCAGGTGGTTGTCCTCGCACAAGCTATCTCTCTCGTCCGACGCAGGTGAGAAGGCATGGGACCATGTTGGTGTGTACTCTCTGACAGTAGCACATATGTTACGTCGAAAACGATCCGTATTACCATCAAGCAAGGAAACAAAGACAGGATCAAGAATGCTCTTGTCAATATCACCATCAGTTAGAGATAGCAAGACAGCCTTGAACAACGAACGCGAATCCTTATCGCATTGACGGAACCGTCGATCCATGCCATTAGCGTGGTGTCCTTGGATCGAGGTGTAAACGTTTGCTAGAATGACATTGACGGCGGAAACGCTTGATGGTGCTAGAATGTTACCGTAAGGTGTCATTCTCCAGATGACCAAAGTAGCTTGTGTGGAGATATGCATGTCCTCCCAGTTTTGTTTCCTTTACGTTTTTTCGCTGTTTATATTGGTCCTACGTAAAAAATGTCGATGCCATTTTCTCCACCTCATTTTGGCAGTGCAGTTTAAGAACAGCTATAGGGGGAACATGACTGATTCTAATCACAGACAATTGTCGCTCAGTGTTTGTGACCTTTACTGGAACTCTTGTGTCCTGTGCAAAACTTTGCCCAACAACCTGCCGGGCTATTTAGAACAAGCCACAAGGGTCTTCTTTATGTTCCCTGCGCGTTCGCATTTCTATCACATCTTTCAAGACCTGGAGACGTTTGATGACATGCTTCAGCTTGCTTGTCTTCACGCGCAAGAGCTTGAGAATTCGGATCAGGCATCGCAGGTTGCCCGGATTCTCTCTCGCGTCATCAAACTGCGAAGCCATCCACAGCTAAGCATGGATGTTCAGCTTCGCGAAGGCGAATCGCTGCCCGACCGTCTTCACACGCTTATACAAGGGACGTTGTGGGCCATACTGAGGACGGTGACCGATGGTGACTCGAGCGCTCTCTGGTTCATGTGCAGGAAGTTCATGTTTTCACATAGTGTTGCTAAGAGAGATCGGACTGTCATCAAGAGCTATGATGCATCAGAGCTCGTGCATTATTGTGGGTTTGTCTTCCACGACAATCATCGTTCATTCCGTCACCGGATCATGCGGTTCTGGTCTGATGGCAAGTGTTTCTTCTTCTCAACCAGCAAGGCGTTCTACATTGGCAACTTGTGGTTCGCTCGTGTTACATCTGTCCATCAGGCGGTTTTCCCCGCAGCCATAGCTGAGAAGCTTGCCAAGATGCATCTGTGGTGCAGGCATCGATTTGTTCTTGACTGCCACTGCAACACTTACATCATGTTGCACACAATGCACGGGGTGCTCGTTACAGCGCCTTCTCAGGAGTATGGCGTTAATATGATGGCTTGGTTTGGACACGATGTGGCCCTCACTCACCGATTCTCTTCGTTTGCTAAGGTGAAACTTCCCGTCAATCTTGGAGGGATCAGGGCCGTGCCTGGACTTGTTATCTTGTCCGGAACGGTCCGGGCATCCAAGACAAAGAATATAGTCCCAGCCCAGTTCTTCACCGGTAATACCACTGGTCATATTCCCGCTGATGACATGACGGATGTCGCCCATCCGGGGTTCAGGAGGACACCTGTCTGGATCGACGCAATCATCTTTGTTGCACAGTCTAGGTTTATGATCGTTAGATCTGGCAATGATTGCTATCTCATCGGTAGATCCCGACTCATCCCCAACATTGTCCGATCTCTATTTTTGGACCCAAACCCGATTCCTTGCAGCGAACATGAGGTGTATAGGTTGTACCCACTTTCCAAGTTTGTGCTATTGCCCAACAACGTCCTTATCTATGTGCGAGTAGACGGCGGGAGCAGACAAACTGTGGTTTCGAGACAATCGCATGGGTTTCCTGCTATTGCGCGCTTTGAGGCATCAAAATATGCAGTGACACTGATGGATAAGTCCCCCAGCACTTACTGGCTGTTCAACCCACTCAACAAACGGTGGTACGCGTACAACAATATTCTGCGGTGGACACCAACTCTTCCATGGATGCCGTTGTATGAGAAACCAATACCAGCAGAAATTGTTGTTTGACCCACATTGCCCAATAAACGCGTAATAGAAACGTCTCCACACCTTCCCCACCTTCCCCAGCGGGGACGACAGTCAATCTACTGCAGCGAATTTGCTGCCGTGGGATGATGTTGACCCCAGTGAGTGGCTAACCCCGGCCGGCCGCTGTATGTAGATAAGCCGCAAGTGATTAAATTACATAAAGGCTGGATCGCTTCTTCCTTCCTTTACTCTCACAATGCCAGACTCGGATTCAGTGCCAGGAGGCTTTCCTTGCAGACCTGGCAAAATAAGAACCTGGCAACGGTTCCATCAATCGAGGTCTCCCACATGGCCACACCGCATGGCTTGCAATACCAAGATTTGCACATGTTGCAGAAGAAAGAGTCCCTTCCCTTTGACGATTTGATCTTAGCCTTGCAGCGGGTGCATTCAGAAGCAGCAGCACAATCCGGACACGTGAAATTGGTAATGGCCTTCTTCCCATTGCTGAGCCACCTCACGCACCTCCCATGGTAGTAGCGGTTGCATGATCCGCACTGGGCGAAGTCAGTTTCGTTCTCCGGATTGCCCAACCAATCCGGGGAAGTGCAATGCCCGCAGCAAAATGCTAGTTGACGCATAAACATATCGAAAGAAATCAGCGGACCTGTCTTCTCAGCAATGCTGACATCACTGTCATCACTGTCATCAGCAGTAGGACGCTTCAGCTCTTGCTGATGTGCCATATCGAACTTTCGTTCACCAACAACGTATTGGTGAAGATCCTGGATCATTTGGTGTTGGACCGAAGGATTTGTCAGAGAAGAGTCACGAGCGGGAGTCTTCGCATCTCTTTCAGTCTTAATGGATCCAAGAAGGCTGTTATCGTTGAGCAGTGACTCAGATTTGATTGGAGACGCAGGAAAGCTGGGTTCATCTCCCCTCAGCCTTTTGGTCTGCACGCTTTGCTTGTGATATCTTTGCCTGGCATCAAGAAGTAGACCTGTCGGGAAGATGAACTTCATCTTCTTCAGGTTCTCGATGTCCATATCAGGGGCGTTGGCTAGTCTGAGGACATTCGCCATCTCCTTCATGAAAACTGACAGATCCTTGGCGCTAGGCTTCTCTTTCGGCGTCAACTGGTGGTAGATGATCGGCTTAGTCTTGGTGTAACCGAGCTTATAACCCAAATCTCTCGCCCAGTCTAGCAACCCCTTCTCGTTGAAGTTCTTCTTCTTCAAAGCAACAAAACCACCGTACACAGGGACAAGCAAGTTCGACACGACAGTGTTATAGGCCGATAACACGGAGTCTTTGGGCATTCCCAGTGAGAGGCCACTGTCTACGTCGATATCATCGACAATGACAAAGAAGCATGTCAACATGGCCCGAAAAGTGATCTTTGAAAGATTTGTAGTAAGATCATGACCAGTGAACGCGCGATAGGTTCCAGGAGACTTCTTTTTCGGCACTTGCTTCATTTCGTTCGATATGTTTATAACGTAAATGAATTATGTAAAGGGTGTCACTGAGAATGAAACCAATGAAACCACATCTAGAAACGCCTGAGGGAGCTGCATCACAAGTGGTCAGCATTTCATCGGACATTATGCGCGGAATTGGCATTGTTGAAGAAATTCAAAGCCGCTTTTGTTTAGATAGTCGCTTGGAATCAATATGCAGATCAATAATGGCAGAAACAGGCAAAATGAAGGCAATTGGTGCTGCTTATGTTTATGACTACAACAAAGACTCATTAAAGCAGCACGAGTACATTTCATTTGGAGAAGTGCTCAGTTTGACGAATACCGTGTGGACATCTGTAACTCATCTCAGACTGATCTTAGAGCTCCCAAAGCGGAGACTGAGAACAGTTCTCGCCATACAATGTCAGGGATGACCTGATATCTCTATTTCGCGGTTGCTTGTTCCGCCCTGTCGCCGTGCCCATTTACTTCAACTGCTCCACTAGCATGAACGCCCTTCCAGGGGAAACTCCAGCTTCTCTCCCTGTGTTACACGAGCTTTTGTCTTCTTCTCTCGAGAGTGCTGTGCGATGATAGCCTTCATCTCAGGCGTAAGACCGAGGTCTAGGGGTGGGACCGTTATGAACTTCTGGCCCCCGTACCTCATCATGGTGCTATTGATCCGAGTCCACAAAGCTCCAGCCACATTGTTCCTCTGGAACAGTTCCATCAAGGCAGCGAGAGCAACGTAGCGGTCAAGCTCGATTGTTGCCTCCTCGGCGCGCCTGATAAGCTCCGCCCAGTTGTCTTCGAGTTCATCGGCGAGTGCTTCAAGCCCAGCCTCACTCGCGCGTGCCAACTCTGCTTGAGTAAACTGATGGATCGCCTGATCCTCGCCCTTCTGCTGACCTAACTCAGCTTCTAGTCTCTTCTGGGACTCCTCAGAATCTCTGTTAGCCTGTTCAAGCGCCTCCCTCGCCTCCCTCTCCTCAGCAAGCCGTTTCATCAAGGGCTCGTACTGCTCCAACAAGCGCACAGACTCGGGTACATCATCAAGGCCTGCAATGGTGTCGTCTAGCTGTGCTAAGCTGTGATTAAGCAGGGACACTGGCTCGCGGACGTCATGATCGGCCTCTGCATCAACATCGTAAACCGTCTGGAGACCAACGGTGTCTGTGTCGTCCACATCGGACTCTACTTCGACGTCTTGATCAGTCTGGGGCAAAGGAACGCCGTCACCCTGCATGGCGGCCGGTTCAGCGTGGCCATCGGACTCGTCCTCGTCAGTGTCGGAAAATTCCACGGCGTCGCTGGCGGGTGGTGTCACATATGCATGCCCTGTATCTTGCGCATAGGATGCAGTAACGAGTTCAAGCGAGTGTATGGCTTCCTCGCGGTCATTCCTTGCCTGAATAGCTTCGGCGGCTGCCTTGGCAACATCTCGACGCAACCGCTCAAGCTGGGCTGATGTCACATCGCTTCCCGGATCATTCTTGCAACCAGAAAGAATGTCCTCGTAGGGGGAATGCACGCGGCGGGCCTCGACAGTGCCCTCAGGGGCGACGAAGAGAGCGCGAAGGATCAGGTTGACTTGATCTGGAAGAAAGAGACGGCCTGTTCCTTCTAGATGAATAGAGCCACGATGTGACGGCATGACAGCCTCGCGGTTATCCTCAAAGGTGATCGCTGATCCGGTGTAGTGGTCAAAAAACTGCTTCCGCACGATTTCAACCTGATCATCCTCCATAAACAAGCCTGCAGGAACCTTAGACAGCTCGGGCCGGGCAAGGTCGTCACTAATGGCCATGAGCTCGGGAAGGGAAGCCTTGTTGATGAGATCCATTAGTGAAACTCGGCCAGCGAGACCAAACACATCACGAATCTCGTCAATGACGATGTTATCGACCAGCGCGCATCTCAGGGCTGTCTTCGTTATCACTTTGTGCTCCTTGAGGTGCTCCAAGCGGCTCTTATTCGTCCGGAGTGCGAACCATCTCTCGAACATACTCTTATCTGCTCGAATAGCCTTACGCTCTTGACCAGGTGCAGCAGAAGCAATCCTAACGGTCTTCTCATGATGCTCACGAATCCAGCTGCGTAGAATAGTGATATCTAGCATCTTTTCCAAAATTTCACAGCAATGCAGTGTTATTTTCAGAGTGAATATTTTGTTCTTTCGAAATAAGATGCAGGAAGAGCTTTAGTATATAGCACGTACGACTGAAGGCATTTTAAGCATGTTTATAGCATGTATATGCAGGTAGTTGATTGTAGGTACTGTCAAAATTTTCTGTTTACGCAAAGCAATATAAATATGCCAATTCATCACGTAAAACTTCTGGAGCCGTGTTCAGACAGTCAGAGAACCCACCATACCGCTTTTCAGCCAGAATAGACTCAACCCTAATTTTGCTTTACGTATATCTCGGTAAATAGACTCGAACGATATGTAAAAATCTTGGATCCGTCCTAACATATCAAATACTACACATATACCAAGTTTCAGCCAAATCCAAGCCGAGAAGATCACCCCCGTCAAGCCCATGGACAATGGTAGGTCAGCGTGGTTTTGGCGAAAATAACAGTGCATTGCTGTATTCCAAATGTATGACTTATAGTGCAATGCACTGTTATTTTCGCAGAGCCGAACTTGGACGTGGCCAGAAACTGACATCGCTGAAAAGCTCAGAGACGTCGTTATATCATCTATAACGGCATCTCTGAGCTTTTGGGCGCACAGTTTCATCCTGACGTGGAGATTGATGCTTGATAAATTGAAGAATCGACTAGGAGAGCTCTACGCTTGCATGCAGCCTTCTATTAGGTTGTTGATGTTGGTTATATGCTTCTTTTTCGTTCTCGATGCGTGTGGATGAGTATTCTGTTGCAAGATTCATTTTGATGGACTGATGTTGGTTATAGAGGATAAAGGCACCAGAATGGATCATATGCATGCTATAAACCGTTCTGTGCCGTTGGTCGGACGGCTTCAGAAGTCATTGTATAGAAGGAGATCGTTTAATGGTCATCACATACATCATGGTATTGCGGGGAATCATGGTAGTGAGGTGATTCGATTTCGAGACTCGGTGGTGAACTGCGGACAGGAGATGGAGGCGGACTTACAACAGGCGTGGCGGGGGCTGGCGTTGAAGGCGGAGTGGGGGATGGAGACGGGCACGGAGATGGATACGGCGAGCTGTACGGCATACACCTTACTGGAAGCGGCATCTCCGGCCACTTGACGAACCTGCACCGCCGGGCAGTTAAATCTTCAGGCCTCTTCTTGTTCCGTTTTAGTTTCGTCATCGCTCTGTGCAGAACAAGACGCAATTTTCGCACAACATTTACGTATTTACCCAGTTATGTGTCGGTATATGTTCAAACCACGGCCAGAGCCCACCGGGGTGAGTGTTGGGCATGCGCCGGTGTTCTTAGGACTCATGGTTTCGAGTTCAATGCTACGACCCTTTCGAATCGCATCTCTAAACTTTTCCTCCAGGACCCCAGTTGGCAGCAGTCGACCATTCTCTTTCGCTGATCTACAGAGAGTAAGACCTGTTCAGTGTCATCTAACAGAAGCGGACTCGGCTTGGCGACGCATTCATGCACGCGCATGATGACCTTGAGCTTGTCAAGACATTCGGCAGCAGTGGGACGCTTCGTTGGGTCGAAGTGGAGCATCTGCATTGCCAGGTCGTACATTCCGAGGCAAGTGGGTGGCGTTGTGCCGCGAATCGGTAGTGCAGAGTTCACGTTCACGAAGTTGAGACAATCTCTGAGCGGTTCGAGTGTCTTACGTGACAACTGCAACTGCCCACCATAGAAGTGGCACCAGTTCAGCAAGCTACCAAGCTTCAGCATCTTATTCTTCTTCTTGTTGTCGATCTGCGCCATGTCAGTCACCTTCGCGGCAAAGGGGGACTTGGGGAGACCGTAAAAGAGCAATGACTACACCGCACGAGTAAATGTCGGAGGCAGGTGTGACGACATGAAGAACAGGCGGGAAGAGCCGATGCAGTCATGCGCGTATGCTTGGAGGTCTCGTATGGCGCTCGTTGACGGCGGAATGACCGAACACGAACACACTTTGAACATTTCTGGGGGTAAATACCCATGCGTGCCGCGATATTCGGATGCCGATTTCAGTTCTATGGCCCAGTTCTCGTCGCGACAAGCCGGCTTCGTCATAGCAGAACTTCTTCATCAACGAAGTCTGTGCAGGATATGATTGAAATGATTGAAAAGAAACAGCCTGACATAAGACCCACCCAACCTACATGGGTCATTGAAGGGTTGTGTGCGCCTTGGTGCTNAGCCTGACATAAGACCCACCCAACCTTACATGGGTCATTGAAGGGTTGTGTGCCACGCTCTTGGTGCTGTGTCATTGCTGCGTATAAACTGCTGGTATAAACTGCGTAGAATGCAGCAAGAA
This sequence comes from Carpediemonas membranifera, assembly GCA_019828565.1. Lineage (NCBI taxonomy): Eukaryota > Fornicata > Carpediemonas > Carpediemonas membranifera. Next base: position 170,599 of record JAHDYR010000067.1, on the reverse strand, counting down.
AGTGGAACTGTCAACTTTGCTGCGATTGCTTTCCGGAAGAGCTTGCGCGTCGTGTCTATGCAAATTGGGCGGACATGGGCGAAGCCGCGATGAAGATAGACGCCTTGCCTTTCGATGATGACCAAATTGTCGAGCTTGACGGCCAATCGCTCATTTCTCTGAAGTGCAGCACATGCATGGTGTCAAAGGGCGATGACATGATGTATGGTTTGGTCACGGCTGGCGATGTTGATGAGGGAGAAGTGCTCGGGATTGCCAAGGGTGTTCTTAGCGATCAGCCTTCTCGGATTCAGCTATCGTCACAGCTGCACCCTCATGACTCCTGATGAAGCATGCGTCAACAAGCTTTTGCCATCATTCGGCTGCTGGCAACTGCAGGTTTGCCCTATTCAAGGTGGATAAGAAGCCGATCTGCTTCTTGGTTGCCACCAGCAAGATCCCAAAGGACAAGGTCATCCTTGAAGGTGGCGGCACTGACGATAATGTCTTTGTCGTGGTTAAGCATGCGAGGAATCGTGATGTACCGAAGGACGTGAAGCACTCAATTTCTCGCGTGGTCCAGGAGGATGCAGAGAAGGCGAAGAAGTTAGATGTAATGAAGTCGAAGAAGAAGGCGAAGGCAAAAGAAAAAAAGGAAGCAGACATGACGGAGGAGGAGAAGTACAGATTAGAGCAGAAGAAGCTAAGAAAAAGCATGCGCCAATGGGGAGCTGGGAGCCTTCTAAGAAGAAGAAGACGACTGTGAAGAGAAAGGGTACCAAATCGAGGTTGACGAAGAAGGACAAGGTGGCCATGACGCACAATGCGAAGACGTTGGACGAGTTCCTTAAACTGTTTTTAACCTTTATGTCTCTTCAGCCCGCAGAGACGCCTTCGAATAGTGGGGTTTAGAGGCGCGCTGATCGAGTCAATGGTCAACAATTGCATCTTTTACACCGTAGAGAACATACCGAGCTCTCTTTAAAAACTGGTAAATCCCAACCTCCATCTCTTGACGAGCAATCTGCCGTTCTTCAGTCATGGAAAGATGGTTGCGAAGCTTCTTTCTCTCATCAGACGGCATTGTCAGGCAAGCTTCGTCGTAGGTGGCATTGCTCGTGGACAGGATAAAGAAATCAGCATTGATCGCTTCAGGGGAGAAGCAGGAGACAATCTTGTTCCAAGGGAGGTTTGGAAACACCTTCGCCAGGTGTTCGCGCAAGGCAGCGCGAAGATTGGTCGAGAAAAACTTCTCGTCACTGCGAGGAAGGCAGTACTTGGAGAATTTCTTCGTATCCTTCAGCTTCAGGAACCGACGCTGTTCTTCAGGATCCAGGCGAGCATGTGGCACATCTGGCGTTGCGTCAAGAGCAACCGCTAAGGTGTCAAGCAGTGTCTTCATATCTTCTGTCGCAGCAGTCTCAGGGTCAACGCTGCGGAAGGCATGCAGCGCTGATTGGTAAGCAGCTTCTGCCCGCGCTGCCACCTCGTCCTTCCTCGATGGGTTCATGTGGACAGACTCGGACTCAGTGTTGAATGCAAGTCGGAAACCAGCTCGTGTTGAATTCTTGACCATCTGCTTGAAGTTGTGCGCCTCCGTCTTCTTTGATGCACGACAGAATAGTTTCTTGGATATCAGCATCAGCCTTTTGCAGGACTGCCGTGCAATTCTCCAACGCGGCCTGAGACAACGGCTTGTAGGTGCGGTACGACGAAGTATTTGCTCTCCGCGCAGCTATCGCTGCTAACTGCTTGCGAGGCGCCTTTCCACCTTGCGTAGGCCGGCGAGCCGTTTGCTTTGTTCTAGCCATCGTCTTCTGAATGCAGAATTATATGCAATACATTTCTCACATAAAGCTGCTTTAAAGTGCGATGCCATTTTCTCACCCTCAATTTGGCATTGGCGTCATGAACGACGATCAGACATTTTTCAATGCAATGGGGTGGAGAAATCGATATCTGGATGGATCAAAGCTGTTTGAATGTGTCTGTGGGGACATCAGTAGCGAAACACGCAACGTCGGTTTTCCCTCGCCATCCCGACGTCACAAGTGCACCCGTACTGCACTGGCGCTGAAGAATACACGTGTCCTCATCGTGTTCGAGCCAACCTATGGGTTCGTTGCTGGAGATAGCAGGCAGTTTTCGATTGATGAATCTGTCTCCATTGGAGGGCACGCAGAACGCATTCGTCAGATCTTTGCGGCAATGCATAGCGAGTATACGGTTATCGAGACGGCCCAGTTCGAGAACGAGGACGATTTTGAGGCGAAAATCAAGGAATTCGGCAAGCTGTATGGTGACTATGAGACTTTTTTTCATTATCACTGGTCACTCGGACTCTGATGGTCGGTTTGTGGTCGATGCCCGCACGATACCAGCCATCTGGACAACTGCCTTCGACTTCATCGAGGCAATTCTGAAGAATTATGAGAGTCATGTCTGCAAGTTCGCCCGAATCATGGGTGTGTATATTGCCGCCTGCCAGTCTTCCGCCCGTGACCCACGGCCGATCTTTCAGTTGTATTCTGGCAAGTTCAAGTTCACAATGCAACGGTGTGTGGTGCTTTTGACACCAGATGAGCTACCCGCCGTCGAACTTGCCGCCCATGACGCCACGTGGCTCATCAGAATCATGACTCAGCCAGATCACCTCCATGAGATCGCGCAATTCTGGTTCTGGATGTCCAAGCTCTCGTACATGAAGCGAAGAGTCATTATCGCAAGACCTGACGGTTGTGCAAAAGCGAAGATCGTATCGGAGGAAGACGCAAGACTCCCGCCGCGTTGTTATCCTTTGCTTAACAAGGTTTACCGGCCTGCGTACCCGAACTTCGATTCCACTGCTAAGATCGTCGACTTTCGCTCTCTGCTCTTGATCAAGTCTGAACACGAGTCATCTGTGGCCATTGAGTCTCACATCAACAATATGATTGAGAAGAAAGAGATTCCAATCGGCACCAGCGGTCAGCCACAGTCCTTCGTTGAGGAAATTGTGAATGGGTTGAAGTCATGGAGGAAATACTCGACACACCGTGATGGCAGCTGTGTTGCGCACTGCTGTTGCATGATTAGGGACGGCCATTTCCGGGATATGACCACCCCTGACCCACAGAACAGATCTTGAGGCAGCCATGGCTTTGCGTGCCGAGCTGGTGGAAAGCCGGGTGAAGCGGACGGCTCTGACGGAGGATTCCGCTAAGGCAGAACTGTTTTCCAAGATGGGCTGGCTTACCGATGATGCTGTGCGAGAGTTTTCCATGATCTACATGCGTAATGTCATCATGGTGTGCAACAACGGTAATAATTCTACAGTGATATTGTTCACACATGGTCACCAGTTTTGGGGTTTGTACCCTTCTGGCGACTCAGCTGCTGATCGTTGTGAGAATTTCCAGGTGTTCTGTTCCAGACATGGCATTACCCACTTTATTCTGCTCCAGGACGACCATGCGGAACTTGTCAGTCTCCCAGAGGGTATCAAAAGAAAAGCGCAAATACAGGAAGGCGCTCCGTCATCCACAAGTAGACAAAAAGATGATGAGAGTGATTAACAGTAAGTACAAGATAGAAGCAAAGAAAGTAGTGTAAAGATCATTCTGGAAGCGCCTTCCACATATTCCCTCAGCGGCCGCCAGCTGCTTTTTGCCGGTAGAGTTCCAGGCCATATCGTCCGGTCGGGTCTTCTGCCTGGGTACTACAGGAACGAACACTGTATCACAGCCACCCCACTCCAGTTCGATTCGAGGACTGATTTTTCGGTTTTAGTGTAAACAACTGGGTATTGTCTATAAAGCCAGCGCAAGGCTGCAGCACGGGAAACAAGCTCAGTCCGGGGGTCAGAATCCAAGCACCATAAATTTCTTTCTTTCTTTCTTTCTTTTCAAGGCTGCAGCATATCTCCTTTATATCTGGTCGAGTATGCGGCCTCATCTCTTTCTTTGAAGGTGAATGCGATCATCCCATGGTAGTGAGGTGATTCGATACTGGGCGGTTACATATCAATAATCAATGATAGATCACGATGAACCCTCCAAACTCGTCCTCTTCTCTTTGTGTGGGGGTTCATGATGCTTCTGTAATCTTGGTGGTGTGTCTTGCAAGTTATTGTTCGATTATCGTGAACCGGCATGCCACATGCAATGCATCGGCCAGCAAATCGGGTTTCTCGAAGTGCTTCAACGGTGAGTTTGGCGGCAGCGAGCGTTTCCTGAGAGATTGTCACCTGGTCGTTGATCATCAGTGGTGTTGATGCGAACGTTGCTGCTAGGGCGGCGATATCGTTGAGATGTTCAGCGCACATCAAAGCTGTTGGTCTATCCTCCGGATTATAGCTGAGCATCCCCATTGCAAGGTCATAAAGGCTCCTATACTGTGTCGGAGGGCTTCCTCTCGTGCAGAGAGTCGGATTGATCATCAAACCACGGGCTGCATTCTTCTTCTTGCTGTGTATCGTGATTTCGCGGCCGTAGAAGTACGCCATGTTATATAGAGCGCCAATATGCTCGTCTGGGTTACTTGGCTTGCCACCATCCACTCTCACAGATCGAAATGGAGACTTATCCAGTCGCAATGCCATCATGAGGACGATAACGCCGCAGGAAAAGATGTCGTATGCCGCATCAACTGTGTGCATGTTGGTGTTTCTGGTTGTGGTGTTCCTGGAAGCCTGGAAGGGGTTCAAATTCTGTGGTTCCCGCATAGCTACTGTACAATGCTTCGATTTCCGACTGAGTTCGTCGGCACGAAGCTCGGGGGGATAAAACCAGGTGTCCCTCTCATGTCTTGTCCCATATACCTGTTAATCCCAGTAGGAGCCTCTATTTTGATGGCAGAGCCGAAGTCAATGAGTAATCCACCGTCTTCTCGGTTGAAAAGGTAGTTGTCGGGCTTGATGTCGCCGTGGATGAATCCATTCTCATGCACATGGCTGAGAGCTAACAGTAAGTGCCGCAAGTAGCGACATTGATCCGGTACTGGTAGTGCCAGAACGTCTCGCCACGACATATGGTCAACAAAGCGAGTGGCAAACGCTTGATCGCTGTCAACAAAGCCCACATCGACGATTGTAACAATAAATGGGCTTTTCATTGCCTGAAGTATCGTATTTTCGTGTGTCAGGCGAAGTGTCATACAGTTATCGACCTTGACGACAGTTTTGACCCCGCTAATGTCGGCAATGTACGTATTACTGTAGTTAGTCTTGTGTAGTTGCGTCAAATCGGCAGCGGAGAGCTTAAAGACCATTTCCACAGACGTCTGTTGCAAAAATGACTTTAAAGTGCGTTTTTGGCAGATTTTGCAACAGACGTCTGTTGAAATTGGTTTTGAGTACGAATTGTGAAATTTTGAGTCTATCTGCTGAATCAGGAGGCCATTTTGAGTAATCTAAGACTCACCTCGAACATGTGTCAAATCTGGCAAATCAGAAGTCAATAAAAAGGGCAGAGAGGAGGAAGCGACCCATAAGGCGTACTTATGGACCATTTCCTCCCCCAGCCCGATTTTTGAGTCTGAACTCCCAAGGAATAATTGTCCCTATGTTACTTTTTTCTAGCAGGATTTAAAGCTCAAAACTACGCATGAGTAGTCCTCATGTGTAGGCATGTATTCAACCTCATTTATAGATTATGAATACAGCTCGTTGTTGATTTATTTTTTTTCTTACCGAGTCGAAATGCTAGGGGCTTTCCCCCGAGGAAATTCCCCTACCCAATAAGGGAAATTCCTGAACCCTGGACAGTATGTTGTCTCGAACAGCAGTGAGGTAGGCTGAAACGATGGCAGCATCAGTCGAATCGCGACGTATGGAGAGGTAAGCCGACATCGCCTGGAGTACGATAGCGTCACGGCAGAGATCAGCGCCGGCGTCATGCGAGTGCACTGCAGCGGAAGCGCGGGTGTAAGAGTGCAGCCGGTTGTCGGTGAGCAGCAGTAACTCAGTCCGGGGAGAGTTCCAGTAGTAGCTGACTGCCTGCCGGGTGACGAGTTCCACGTAGCCAGAGAGGGATGGCGGGGTGTCGTCCGACTCGGAGTCAGACTCATTGTCGGTTGGGTCAGGAGAAGCCGGAAGGTAGCGTAGGTCGACGGCGTTAACGCTCTCGCTGTCAGATGCAGAACTGGTTACGGCGCCAGCAAGTTCCTCTGGGACATTAGGGACGTTTTGGCGCCTAGGAGCACGTCGCGGCTGGTAAGGGGTGAACAGCTCGAGGTAGGAACCAGTTTCAGAGATATGGCGACGGAGGAGACGGCAAAATTGCATTCTCGAAGTGTTAGTCGTAAGACGATTTAGAATAGTTTCCACAGCGGCGTCGAAATCCCCCATGAGCTGTGATCGTCTAGAAAGTCGACTTTCCAGAAAGCAAAAAATGCGAAATCGATGAAACGCAATGGTTACGCAACAATGCTGTTCAGAAGTGGAACATAGAGTTGTTTACATGGTGGAACTGATGTTGTTATTCAATATAGCCGCGTTTTCGGGATCCAAAAAGTGTTTCCGGCGGTGCAAAACGAAAAAGTGCCATATCTCGCGAACGAGAAGGAATTGGAGCCTCTTAACCCGTTTTTTGAACGCCGTGTAAGATTAGGCGGAATGTAACCAACCTCTGGTAAGAATTGACATGGGGACATCGATGGCACCTAAAAGTGCGCCATTTGACCCTTTCAGAATCGTCGGGTATGTTTCAAAGACTTTCAAGAGGGGCAGGACCCCAGGTAAGGATACCCATAACATAGCGCGCTAATACAGTGGTACCACGCAAGATTTGATCAGATAATATTAGGTAATTTAGATTTGGTAGTGAGGTAAGCATATCTCAGAAACGTGACTTGACATCACGCCGGGCATAAGACTCAGGGTTTCTATAGCCAGTTTGGTCAACGGGTATCCGGTGAACTCGAAAGTCCCGAGCTCACAACGGTTCAGGCAATAGGGCTTAGTCCATTGCCAACTCCGGCTCCATGGCGAGTCCCCATGGAAGCGACGGTTACTGGAGCTTGTATCTGGGCAATTCACCCGGACCAAGCACCTAGCACACCCTTCATAATAGTGTTGAGTTTTTTGATGCTCTACCGGAGCATGGGAGGGAAGTGTTGGTTCATCAATAGATTATTTAATAGTCTTGAGTCGTCCAGCTCGACACATGGGTGTCGAGCTCTATTCTTTGTAAAGCTTTGTTCTCACGAACCCACACCTGCCCGCATGATCGCCCTTACCATGGCTGATGCCCTCATGTCCGCTACCCTGTTGGTGTATGACAAGAGGTGCGCCAAGCTGGGACTGTTCAACTCGCTGGAGCTCCTCCCGGCAGGGCTGTCGGCATAAGCCAGTAATTTACGTGATTAATGGAAAATCACAAAATGCACGGATGTGCCACAGAACTCGTGCTTGCAAAGACAACGACTATGTACAGAAGTTTACTCTTATGATTAATCCCGATTGTGGATCATGGCGAGAATCCTGCCAGGCAGCTCTTCGATTGTGGCGTTGAGCTGGCGAATGTCGCCACGAACCTCAGCAAATTGGCCATGAACCTCAGCAAATTGGCCATGAACCTCAGCAAATTGGCCACGAACCTCATCCTGGAAAGCACGGAAGTCTCTCCAGGTCACATAGCTGTCATCCTCGTGTTGCATGCCGTTTTCTGCCATATTTTCTTCCATATTCTGCTCGGGAACGCGTTGTTCTGGCATGCGACGGAGATCCACCTCATCTTGAGGCCTGTGGAAACCGTTCACAGCGGCATGGCGGAGCTCGGGGTTCCCGTCATCATCGCGGAGCTCGGGGTTGCCATCATCATCGCGGAGCTCGGGGTTCCCGTCATCACGGCGGAGCTCGGGGTTCCCGTCATCATCGCGGAGCTCGGGGTTCCCGTCATCATCGCGGAGCTCGGGGTTCCCGTTGTGGTGTGACTCAGGTCACAACAGGTATTATCCTGCACATTTGGTGCAGGATATGGCAGTATTCTCTCTAAAGTCTTTATTGGTTCCCTTGTGTCCAGGACTGACCACAATGATATCATTTCTTCCGGAGGAGATGAGCTCAACGGTCCTGGCGCAGGAGAATCAATATAAGCAACATCAATTGACATTTTCACCAGAACCAATTTCTTCCGTTAGCGCAATGCAAATGTCTCCGCGGTGTCGACAGTTCAACTGAAATTCGCAAGCAACAACAAGTCTAGAGCGTTTAGTTCAACAAGACCATCAACTTCCACCAATGCACTATAGCATACAAGCAAACAACAGGCCAATACCAGTAACCAAGCTTCAATAAGCTCCAACAAACGATACAGCACCGCAATACCAGCTCTGGAGCGCCAATCAAGCTCCTTCAGGACAATCGACCGAGACCAGCAACGAGACCAGTGGCCAGGCCAAGCACAAGCCGATACAGTGCAGATAGCACCAGGAATAAGCACCACCAAAGCCGCCAAAAGGCAAAACAAACCAAAACCACGCCGAGGAGCCAGCCACTTCCACGTCCAGCCAAATCGAACACCCCGAGACAGTGCGAGAAGAAGCCAAGAAGGGGCAGTGACCCCAGTAGACTCACTGACAGACCCACGCACGACTTTGACCAACGTAGACCTCCAGAATCATCGTCCCCAACCATCATCCAGAGCTACCTAGAGAGTAGCAAGTAGCAGCTTGGCCACATGCGCCCAGAGCAAGTCATACATCATTCGGGTCATCCAGCAGACCATGAGCAAGCGTGGCACAGGGCCAATGGCCCAAGCCAGACAGGCAACTACCATCATCGACGATGAAAAACCGAAAGAGGTAACGACCCATCTGGGGACACCAAGCTCGGTTCCTACAGTCGTGGGAGCGATCCACACTATTTATATGTCTACATGAGGCCATGTATACCTTCCTAACAAATGCTCAGCAGAGCATGTGGAGCACGTAACTGCTAGCAGTGGGTCCTAGACGGCCAGTTATATCCTTCTATCCACACAGTGCTGAAACAGCACCCGTATTGAGCAGCTTCAAGGTTTGCTCTCCAGTTATCCCCGAACATGTGCGAACTCGCCAGCTTGCAGGTCCCTTCCACGTACAGCAACACGGCATGAACCAATAGAGCTAGCACGCCACCGTCTCCGCAATTCCCTGTCAGGGGCAACCAGCGTCATAGAGCAACGATAAGCTCGACCGCTGCTCATCCACATCCTCAGTACGCGACAGCCTGGGCAGACACCCCATCTGCTGTCAACTGTATCGCGCTTGCCATCGTTCACCCCATGGCGCGAGCATCTCCATTTGAGCAACAATGGCTCGCACTTTTGTCAAGGCTAGCTGTGCTACCCGCCAAACTCAGGTAAGGTAATTACTTAGCTTCCACTTATCATGACCGGCATCCTTGCTTGAAGTCAATTTAGTAGACACGAGACCAACAGTCATCAGACAACAACGCGGCGACAACACAAAGTACTTCAGAGCCGCGGAGGGGCAGCGTTACCGCGCATAGCAGCTCTTCAACGAGTTTAGATAGTAGTTTCACGGGTCCCTTCCTCTGTGAGACTTGTACCGAAACCACGACCAGTCTAGTATGGTCGTATTATCACCTCATCCCGTGACGAGCAACTCACGGGTATCGCGAGCATGTTGCAGCTCGAACACATGTCGGCCCGTCCTCCAGCGATGCGCCCATCCTCTCAGTACAACACCTTCAGGCCAATAGAGGCGAGCAGCCTCTGGCACCCTGTGGTTCAATGGGTGTTGAACTTTTACTGAGGAGAAGACTCGACACAAGGGTGTCGAGGAGAAACTCCTTGACTATTAAATATAACGTAAATCTGTGTAACTTTGGGTAGGACCCACAACACTGCCCCTCCATGCCTGGTATAGGCATGACAGAGAGACTTGACGTCAGCATTTCACCAAAGGCCTGGACGGTGCCACCCGACCGCCAACGGTGACTCATAGGGCTGGCAACCCCATGGCCTGAGTGCTTTCGCATCTAGCTGAACGAAATCAAAATGATGGTATCATGATCTAACTGCGGTACCGCTATGTGAGCTCTGTTTCAAAAATGGTGAAACGTGACGGAAAGGCTTACCACTGCCCCTCCACGGCCTTCCTAGGCCGTCTTCACAAACCTTATACGTGTTATATGCCATTCCATGTAATTCGAAGGCCAAGAACGATTGCTCTAGCAAACACTGCCAATGCTGAGCCCTTATCGCTCATAATCACACAGACGCCGAAAAACGTACTTAGAAGCTCCAATTCGGCTCCGTTGAGGAGTTCTGAGGCTTCTAATTTTCTGCGTCCAACTGTACTTGAATAACAACATCAAACTGACCGGAAGGAGCACTAGGAAGCTCCTAATGCCTTATTACCGACAATAAATGCATGCTTGAAGACTAAGATGACCTTGTTAGTTGTTCCTTCGACCGTTTCCGAGAAATGTGCAGGATATGTCGCCGTCAACTCATTTGATGTCGGACAACACAGCCGTAGAGGCCGTTCTGAAGGAAATTCGTGCCAAAAATCACCGAACTTGGTGATGACGATCTGGCTAGGCCACTTATTGTTGCCCATACGTCCGTTTGTCGTTCCCTTCGCGCTCAGAAGTATCGTGGACGCAAGCGCATGGTCACCGACAATCTGTAAGTAACAAACATCAACCGTGAGGTTATATAGTCACCGCGTGCAAGCCTCAGAACGCATCACTCGCACCCTGACGATGACGACTCTGATGCCCCACGACATCAAGGCCGAGGTTGCCCGACGCCTGGAAGGTTACACCAACTCCATCGAGCTGCCGCTCCAGCGAATCTTTGACGCTATTGAGCAAGGTCGTCTGAACGACGCAGCCGTAGTGCAGGACGTGAAGCTGACCCAGCAGGTCTTGGCTCTCGTGGCTCACTGCCAGGTCGCGCTTGCCGGTGTGAGGGCCCACCTCAAGCTCGGCAGGAAGCGCTTGACCGATGGCGACATCGTGTCGGCCGCGATCCGGGGCCGCGACATCACGCTGGGTGGGTCTTCACCCGGTAATGGTCACTACTCTGCAGCTCTCGTGGCGGCTGTGCGGACTGCCGGCGGGGTCAAGTCGGACACTACAGCGCGCGGATATCTTAACCGCCTGTTGGTCCTCGTCCTCGCACCGGACTACTTCCGTGTCGCTGTCTACGGCATCAGCAGGCGCATCCCGGCTCCCAACGACTTCTGGGCAACCCTGGTCAGCCGCTTGTGCCACGACGGCTACCTGCCCGCCATTGCCGATGAGGCTCACTGGGAGCCGCTTCAGGTCTCTGATCCGGACCGCTACTACACTGTCACGTGCGTAGTCCGTCACGAGTATCTGAAGACGACTTGTGGTCCCGGGTCTTTTGTGTTGATCCTGCAGTATGACGGATACTCGGGACTCAGCATCGTGTCCCTCAACGCTGATCTCTGCCTTGTCCGGTGTGTGCGAGAGTACTTGGCTGAGAACGCCCTTGAGCGCCACGCTGACCCGACTTGGTTGGTCGAGCTGACGGACACGGAGGAGACGGAAGACGAGGAATCTAGCTCTGAATAAATCGTTTGTTCCTCGAGGATATAGCTTCGATGTTGAGAAGTTTTACAGACCGTCACGCTTGGCTTGGTCAGACTTCAAATATGTATCGAGGGCTTCCAAATCTTTGACGTGCGAATAAGGTTCGAATGAAGCCTCTGAATCCCTCGAATCCGACCCAGTGTACGAGGTACTCGCGCCTTGACTTGGGGCCCGAGCCTCTAGAGCGTGAGATGCGCTCGACATGCCACTCATCGACGGAAGCGGCTGCGAGGTCATAGATCTGTTGCTCCGAGAGCTTGCCTGGGTCAAATCTTCGCACACGTGCCGCGTCTACCTTGATAGTTGGACCGTCCGCTGACTGACTGAGGTCTTGGACCTCATATGCGACGACAACACCATCACGTTTGACGGCTGCGACACGCCTCATGGGGCCGCGCCAGCCCGGGGCTAGCTTGCTCGGTGGTCTTGGGTAGTATTTGACCAGCACGAAACGGCTCAATATCTCGCTTCTCGATGAGGTTGCCTTTGCGAGAGCGTCTTCGCGCATGGCTCTAATCCTTGCTTTGGCGAGTTGGATGGCGGCATCGGCTGCGGCTAGCTTCGACTGTGGCGGACCAGCCGAGGCGGCATCCGTGATATAGATCGATGACGGTATTGATAAATTGGCGCCAAACATGATCTCGGCCGGAGTCAACCGGGTCGGGATCCTGGGCATTGAGTTGACCAAGAATTGGGCGACTGGTAGGTGTGCTACCCAATCGTTATTCCTTAACTCCAGCTTCCTGGCTCTGAGGATGCGTTCGACCTCCTTGTTCGCGCGTTCGACGACACCGTTGCTCTGGGGATGGTATGCTGTCGTTATGTGGACGTCGAACCCCATCTCTTCGGAGAGGCGTTTGAACAGAGCGTTTTTGAACTCTGAGCCCCCATCCGATTGGACGACTTCGGGGCATCCGTATCGTAGAATCCAGGTGTTGACCAATGCGTTGGCTGCGTCTTTGGCTGAGGTGCTGTTGACCGGGACTAGCTCTGTCCAGCGGGAGCACATGTCGATCATTACTGTCACGTAGGACAGGCCGTTGACCGTCGGTAGCGGACCCATGGTGTCAATGGCCACACGCCGGAACGGGAGGTCTACAGCTGTATGCAGGCCGTCGGGCGTATCAACAGGAGGGCGGGCCAAGACTTGGCACTCTGGACACGCGGTAATCACGTCGTCTACGACTTGACGGGAGACAGACAAACCGTCGGCCCTAAGTTGCTCGGTTGTCATCCGGCGAGACAGATGAGCTCCTGCTGTGAGATGAGCGCGGGATACCTGATCCCTCGACGCCTGTTGCATGGAGAATACTCTCGAGAGACCGTCGGCTCCACCGTTGTCCAGACCGGCGATGTGCTGTAGGGTGAAATCTAAATCGGCGATCGAATCAGCCCACCGGCGGACCTTGGCGTTGGTGGACCGGTACATATAGAGTAGGTTCCGGTGATCCGTGAGAATAGTAAAGCTCTCCCAGCACAGGAACTTGCGCCATCGTTGTAACGCTGCCACGATAGCGTAGGCTTCTTTCTCACCGGTACACCAGCGTGACTGGACGTCGTTGAACGCACGCGACATATAGCAAACTGGTCGGCCCTCTTGGAGTAAGACTGCTCCGTACCCGACATCGGATGCGTCAGTCATGACAGTGTGAGGCTTAGTCGCGTCGAACATGGCTAGAGCGTCGGCCGAACATAAAGCTTGTTTCAGATCGTCCAGCGACTTCTGAAGAACGTCTCGAGGGGGTCTGCCGACCGGACATGGCGTCTAGCAGAGGCTTAGCTCGGACCGCGAAGTTGGGTATGTAATCGCGGAAATAGTTGAGGAATCCGTTGAGACCCTGCATGCCCTTCGTGGATGAAGACAGCTTGAGGTTCGCGATATCTTCGGTCCGCTGGGGTGAGATCTTCACGCTGCCTTGGGATATGATCCACCCGAGGAACTCGACCTCTTGCCGACCGAACTGGCACTTATCTCGGCCGAGCTGAAGGTTAAGCTTGTCAACGCGTTGCATGACTTTTTCGAGGTTTCCCAGGTACTCGTCCTCATCCGCACCCATGACGATGATGTCATCAATGTATATGACACAGGCGGAGCCCACCAGACCCTTGAACCCGTCTTCCATCGCCCTCTGGAAGTACGCTCCGGCGTTACGTAAGCCGAAGGGCATCCGTGTATATTGGTATTGACCAAAAACAGTACGGAAGGCGGTTAGGTGACGGCACCGTTCAGTAAGAGGGATCTGATGGTATCCTGCTGACAAGTCTAGGGTAGCGAACACAGACTTTCCGGACAGTTGAGTGAGAACTTCGTCTATGCGAGGGATGGGGTAGTCGAATGGTTCCGTTAGTTGATTGATCTCGCGGAAGTCGACGACAAAACGCGTCTTTCCCCCCTTCTTTGGAACTATGATGGTAGGGCTCGCGTATTGAGACTGGCATGCCTCGATGTAGCGCTTTGCCAGGAGCGTATTAATGTGCTCTTGAATGATCGGGACTTTCGGCGGGGGAACATAGTACGGCCGAATGTGTACGACTCTGTCGCCCTTGAGGACCAAATCATACGGTTCGAGCCGGCTTGGCTCGGTACGGTCCACGAATGTCCGGGCGTAACGCTTGAGGATGTCGGCCTGCCTCTGAGAAAAGGAAGAGGACATGGCTCTGGCTTGCGCGACGTACTTCTCGAATGTAGGTGGTTCGTCGCTGGCTGCGAGCTCGCTGGTAGGCTCAGACAACGAAGGGAGAAGGCCGATCTCCACCATCTGAGGGTAACCCAGGCATACATCGAAAGCGGTCGACAGGACGTAGGCCTTAATAGTGATAGAGCATCCGCGCGGAGTGAATGGCGAGGGCGCTAAGACGAGGCGGAAGGATACCTGACCATCGGCCTCTCTGACGCCGCCCACTGTCTCGATAAGTGTCTTCTCGTGTGAGATCCACTTCACTGCCTTGCCGTGGCAGAGCTTGGGGTCAATGGTTGCGCAGTCAGCGCCCGAGTCGAACAGGACGGACACGACTTGCTTAAGAATGCTAGCCTTGACGGAGGGGAGGACACTCTGACGGGAACCGAGAGAAAACACACAACGAGCTGAATTTACCTCAGAACGGCAGAATTCAGCTCGGTGGCCCGGCTTCTGGCACTTGGAACAGGTTGTCTTCGGAGCAGGGCATCGGCGAGCGGAGTGACCGACCTTACCGCAGTTGAAGCACACGAATGGCTTCTTCTCGTGCTTGGCTTGTCGATCGGCTTGCCTTTTGAGGGGGCTACGTTCGTGCGGTCAGGCTCGCGTCGATGAGGGTTCTTCGGACCGCTCCCCGTGTGCCGTGTATGGGAGGGCGTGGTGTTGGTACGCTGTGAGTCGGAGACCCCCGCAGCGCCGAAGGAAGCGATCATCTCCTTGGACTCCTTGAGGTCGCGTGACATGACGAGGACATCAGCCATTGCGTCCTTGAGATCCTTGCGCTCCGTTGATTCTCTGACTCGATACATGATGCGACTGTTGTTGGGGAACTTGAAGCAGCGGCTGTACGTCTCCTTCAAGACGTCCTCGGGATCTTCGGGTTGAACGAGCTTCAAGAGCAGATTGAATCGGCGGTTCACTCGAGCAACCTCATCAGGCTCGAAGGACTTGGCGGGGACTCGGAAGAGCTGTAGACGCATGCTCAGGCGAGAAGGTCGAAGGGCAGCACCGAGGCGCTTGAGGACTCGTTCATCTTGGGCTGCGACACGACGTTTCTTACGGAGCTTCGCGGAGAGCAGGAGAGGAGTGTCTTCAACCTCTTCGTCGTCGTTAAGGCCTGCTAGCTCTGCTATGCTAGGCTCGATGAGGTCAATAACATCATCGCGGCCGCCTAAGGCGCGATGATCGTGGAGGTTATCCGCAAAGTCCAAAAGAGCGTCCATGGAGGACTTCTTCAGGAGAGGCGGATTCTTCTTCAGGCTTCTGTAAGTTTCCGTACCCATATGTTTTGGTAGTACTAGTACTGTGGTTCAATGGGTGTTGAACTTTTACTGAGGAGAAGACTCGACACAAGGGTGTCGAGGAGAAACTCCTTGACTATTAAATATAACGTAAATCTGTGTAACTTTGGGTAGGACCCACAACAACCCTAACACTTAGTCATCAATGGTACCTTCGGGCAGACCCGGAGATCATCCGTCATGTCATGCTGCAGAGTACTCATATCGTATCTAACTCATGTCGTCACGTCGCCACATGATATCTCTACTAGGAGACAGAGCTATGGAGGAGGCTGATAACCTTCTTGACGAGCGGTAGACCCAGCAGTCACCCTCGAAGACGTCCGCAGTATCAACACTAAGCCAGATAAGCCCTCTCGTACTGACATACGAGGCCAATACCAGGACTAAAAGTCCACCCACGGTGCGTGTTCGCACCGGTTACCCATAAGTCTCCGCCACAGGAGGGCGGATACACCTTCGACGCCTGCTGACTAGCAGTGGAACTAAGAGCTTGGCAGCGCCTTGCCTCACGAACTTAACCTTCCTTTCACATCTGTGGGATCTTCAGGCACCACCCAGTCGGGGTGACAGTGCCCTACAGCCTCTTCAATCAACCTTGCATGTTACTCGGTGTCACAGGACACTCGAGAGAGGTCGTAATGACTCTCATTCGCGCCAGCGAGAGACGAACCAAGCGCGTTTAGCACAATACTTGCGACCCGTCAGGTCAGCCAGCAACTAGAGACTCAGCCAGATGGAGGGTAGTGTCGATGCATCTCAACCCGTGGTTCACCCACTTCCTAGAGTCTCCACTTATCGTGGATTGTATCGTCGTTTACACTAAGCAAACGTTGCAGAGTTTCCGTATGCCCCTGAGACAGGTCTGTCTCCCGAGCACTCTGCTACCCATGTCCCGGACACTAGACAGCCAGCCTAGGTCGACAGTCATCAGCGGATGACCTAATCAACCGCGTATACTTATGCTACGTAGGAGCCGTGCCCGCGAGCAAGGGTTAGCCCAAGCAGTACACACCCGATGTTTAACCATCCGCCTCGGCCGAGCGAGTGAGTCCACCCGCAAGTACGAGAGACATCCCCAGCCGCCTGAGCAATGTCCAGCTACCGTCAATTGACAGCATCATGTAGTGATGCGACACACGATCGAGTGGCCAATGAGTCGTCGCTCATCTCGAAGCGGACAGTTCTAGTGCCGAATAGCCGTCACAGCAGTCAAGCCTTCGCAATGTCAGCCAGGCTTGTGACATAAGCTGTGCCGACAGTCATCTACTAGTGCAAGAAGCACTTCATAGTATCCTGAGTCAAGCGTACTCAGCCTAACACCCAACCTGTACCGGAAGGTAGGTTACCCATGTTCAGTCAGCACCGGTGCGCTTTAACGTTACATGTACATTTATAACTCGTCGAAACTACGTTCGTAGTTCATCCAATCGGTCTCACCAGGAGGTTAATCCTCGGTGGAGACGGCCAGTGAGCTGTGTCGAACAACGGAGCATCTTGCATGCTCTGAGTAGGCGCAGAGGCCAGGTAGGTTTTGTATAGCACATGAGTGTCTACAAGCCTTTGAGCTGTCGTTCGACATCTCTATTTTGCACCGCCTTGGCAGTTAGCCAGTATAGGGGTGTCGCTTACTTACATAGGGATCCCAACAACTTGATATATATCGCGATCCAGACCAGTAGGTCTGTGGACGGGTGGTAGTGGTCAGCTGAGCGTTCATACTGTGAAAGTCGGCAGATAATCTACGATTTTTTCTAGATAATCTAGGGCCTAAAAACCCTAGATTATCTATTTCTTCCGGACCGAAAATGAAGTATTCATTGAATTTAAACAATTTACGGGAAAATGAATACCTTCATTGCATACTAAAGCGCGTATGCAGAGAGCCTGCAAGAGGTCCAGTGCGGTCTAACCACTGATTTCGACTTCTTTGCGACGCAGGTTAAGGCAAAAGGATGAAACGAGCAATATCTCAAAATCGACACGTTGGAATCGGTACGAGAGTGATTTTGCAGACTGCTGACGGGATGTACATATGCGCAAAATCACTCTGGTACCGATTCCAACGTGTAGATTTCGAGATATGGTCGTTTTTTCGTTTTTCGACTTGATCAGAGTCAAATTCGCGAAAGAGAAGGCGAATATCTCTGTGAATATTGCAGACCACGAATCCAGACTGGGGGACACGTAGAATGTCAGGGGGAAGAATATGATGGTGTTGGTGACATCGCGTAAGGACGACCGGTCTTGCGCGGTCAACGCTGACAAAACTTGACGATTCAGAGAAATAAATGGCGCCACCGTATTCAGCACAAGACAGTGAACTCAGCTATATGGTTTTTTCTCAGTATATTTACCCAGCGGCTGATCCCACAGTTTAAGGACGGGTATTAGCCTGCACTTTGCACGAAAAAATTCTGCCTGAACACGACCAATTGTCCAAAAACACAGCATTTAGCATGCAACATGAGCTGGAAGTAGCTGCAACATCTATTCTAGACCATTCAACAACGATTACGCAGGAAATTGACGCAATAGAGGCCATTCAGTCCCATTACTTCATAGATTCACGCTTGAACGATATTACGAGCAGTATCAGGCGAGAAACAAGTAAGCTGAACGCGATTGGTGACTCCTTTCTCGCTGAGACATTTGCAGCATACTGACAGCCACGACACGCCATTAAGCTTATGTCAGGAGCGCCATCGCCAAACACGTAAATAGACCTGTACGACAACCAGAGACGGACGTGAGTCAGAACGGTGTGCTACCGGAATACGCAGGGTGTTTTATGCCCTGTTGATTCCAGGAGCACGCTGCTCTGGGCCACGTGAGATTGACCGCGAGACTAAATCCGATCTTTACTATCTCTTGCATATGCAAACATCAAGAGTGTGTCCCTGCTCGTGAATGGGAACATCCAGCCAGTCTGAGTCAAAGCTACAGTCTGCTTTCGACAAGACAGTGCGCCATAGGCCGTTGACTTCCTTCGTAAACACCATGTGCAGCTTTTTGGCACTCAGTCGCTGTCAGCGTCTTAGAATGCACACTCCGGATACGAAGCCACCAATTGGCATCCTTACAACACTTATGAATGCGCATAAGTTTCAGGGGTGACTGGGGTGGGACATCTGTTTCGCGTCTTCCGTAGGAAATCACTCCACGAAGGCATCTGAACAGCAACTCAACCTGCTCCTTCAGAATAGTGCTCTCAAGAACCGTCTGGTTCTGACGCAATCGCACTCGACTCTCCTGATTCCCAATGAAATCACGTTCAAAGCACTCTTCGATGACTCGACCAAAGGAGGCCCGAGTCTTCGCTTGTATCTCCGGCAGCGCGGCAATACGCGCCAATCCGTGAAGTGTATCAACACACGGCGCCGTATCGGGAGTCGCAGATGGTTGACGGATCGGAATGTCTGGGGCAACCGTGTTAGATGTGCTAAGACACATGGTCACAGAGAAGAGGTGCACGAGAAGTGCTGTCAAGCGATGCCACACGACCATGTTCTCAGTTACATCCTCGTGGGAATAGTAGTGCTCCTGGAGGTATGCAGCGAGTATGAATAATGACTGCACGGGTGGCGGGAACGCACGATGCAGCTTAAGTCCAATCGATGCTATCATCTTTCTCCCCTTGACTTGCTCGTTGCAGCCCGTCGTACGGCTGGGTGGCTCAAACGACGCCAGATTCGCTAGCATCGCGTTCCTTGCCTTCACCTCCTTAATTTGACGAGGGTCGCTGTCTGGGTCAATTGGCTCTGGCTTGAACATGCGGCACATGGCATGAATCAACGACACAAAGTCATGACTGACATGCATGATCGGAGGGAATAAGAAGACGCAGTCTCTGGGCAGCGATGCAGTCGACGTCTCAAACAAAGTGGGAGCGATGCACTTCTTCTGATGGTTATAGAAGGATCCCCATTTGGCCTCTCTGTCCATAACAGTGTCGAACTGTGACTTATGCTTCGCCAGCAGGATATCTGCCAAGGTGCAGCGCGGGGTGCGACCAAAGGGACTCCAGCCCTTGTTCTTCGAATGAACGGAACTGAATGGCGAGGGGTAATTGCCTCCAATGAGTGCCCCGCAAACCTTGGACATGGCTGGATGGTCTGCGATAATAAAGACACGCGTTACTCGGCAGAGGAGACCCGTGTTCCTGACTTCCAGCACCTCGCGGTGTGTGCTCTCGATGGATTGTTCAATGAAGGCAAAGTGCTCAGTGATGAGACTTTCTGGGCCGTTGTATTCAAGAATCCGGAAAGGAGGAGTCGCACCAGACGGAAAGACTTTGTGGGAGTCGTCGAGGAAACGAATCTTAACAGCGGTTGTCAGACCTCTCCACGCATCGACCCACACCTCTAACACGAGTGGGATCGTCCCCGTCTCAGCGGAATGACTCTGTCGTCTTAATGTCCGAGCTGCACTCTTGCGCCCGGATCGTGACGTCTCCAGCGATACGGGGAATGCAACCGCTTGGCGATAATACTCCATGATATCAAATGATGCATGATATACATGGGTATATCTTGTACTCGTCTGCATCCGAGGGGTGAGGCCTTGCTCTTTCATGATGCTATAGTGAGTCTCACGGTCCTGCTCTGAGTCATAGAAGACGACGATTTTTCCTGCAACGTGCTCTGCATGGGCCGAGTCGCCCTGAATAGATGATCGTACAACATCAAGAGGAGCTTCGACATGGGTGATGAGGTCGAGCTCATATTCCTGATTGGCCTGATCAGACCTTCTCGCCGTTACCCTGTGCTGAATGTTGGCGGGAACGTGACTGCGGATAAATCTCCTCCAAGCGGTGTCAGATTGGAGAAGTGATTCTATCTCCTCCATATTCTGGATATTACACGCGAGAGACTTGATCTTCGAGGTAACAGGAGATATCCACACAATATCAAGGTTAAGCCTACCTGCAAGAGAGTTCATTATGCGGATCTCGTCGTTAACGGCATTGTATCCGTTTGTGATGGACTTGAGCTGGTTCGTTAGTTGAATCAGGCGCTCCGTGTCGGCCAGACGCTTCCGTAGACACTCATTCTCGGCTGCGAGAGTGTCAACTGCGGATGTATGCTTCACGTAGGCTCTTGGGTAAGTCGTGTGATTCCTCTTCTCCGCAGCGATAGATGTGGCAGTCGGAGAGGGGTACAGCTGCTTTGAAACATCCTGGCGACATATATATCCTGCACTGAGCAACTCTTGAACAACCTGGACGAACTCACGGCGTTGGGGAGCTTTGGAAACACGAAACCGATGTGTGCTGACGTTATCTGAGTCAATGGAAAGGTACACGCTGCATAGAATGGTGTTGATGCCAGTATCCTCTTGAGGAGCATAAATAGTGCCGTGTAATAGCGTCCACTTCGGTATTAGCATCCTCTTTGAAAGGTTAAGGATTAGCTCAGAAGACAATTGCCCAGCCTCATGTTTAACTCGTCTCTGTCGACGTCTGATGCGAACCTGAGTCACGATTGGCCGCGGGCTGGTGAGTCTTTATTCTCCTTCTCTATTAATGTTAATGATTGGTTGTAACAATGCCAATTTTTAGTAGAAAATCTACTCTGGAATGACAGAAACGGAGCTAGAAACGAAGCGCGCGGCCGTAAATGAGAACATGGCGGACGATCATGCAGTTAAGGCAGTTTCTAAGAGATCGAGACCGATGACGAAGTGGAACACAACCGCTTTGAGTACTTGCCGGTCAATTCTCATGATGGGCATGCTTAAGGCCTTCTTCACGTTTGCGTTTGACGTCTTTGACTCAGACCCAACTGGCCTGTCCATCAAAAAGCTCGGAAATGCGTTCAACCACATCATCGTGTCGTTTCTTCAGCCGTGCTCCGAAACACCGGACTTCCTCGATGAGCTGAAGTTGAAACCTGGCGTCTCGATGGGAAGGGTTGTTGCGAAGAACGTCCGAGATTGGGCTGAGACGATGGGGGTTACTGTGGCCATATCTGACGGGAAACCCAAGGTTGTCCATGCTCTCTGCAAGAGCTCCCTCGCCCAGTCCGTTCGGAGCTAACCAGCGCGATCAGATCCGTCCTGTCGAGACTCAATATTCCTGTGCCAGATAATCTCGACTCCCGAGACTTTAATCTCTGTGTGCCCGATATCAATGACCCGGAGAGATTTGTGGGCAAGTGCAGAACAGTTGAAATCCCCAACCCTGCCACCCCCGCCCTTACACACGTGAAGCAAGAGCTTTGCGTGAAAAGTGAGCCTTTCCTGCACTCATCGTCCGGTCCCACTTCGGTTCCCTCTCCAGCTTCCCCTCAAGCGCCTCGCGAGTCGATTGTGCTGCACGATGTTCACCGTGTCGCGATGAGTGTCGATCAGAGGCTCGCCACCGTGGAGGCACGTCTGGCCAGCCAAGGGGACAACGATGACGATGTGTCTGAGGTCGGTGATGATTCTTTCTCGATTCTCGACATTCAGAATAGGCTGCTTTGTTTCTGTTGCGGCCATTGCCACAGTCTGGACTGGATCGACAATCGCGTGACGTCAAAGTTTGTGACTTGCCAGGAATGCAAAGTGAACTTCCACGACAACTCACGCTGTGTCCCTCCCCGGCCTAAGACTGGAAAGAACAAGAACTGGGCCGAGTCCACTAAGGGTCGCTGGAAATACACGTGTAGCTATTGCCTCAATGAGAAGAAGTGTTACGCATGCCGACGCAACGACTCAGCCGTGCACTGTAGGCAGTGCGGGCACTGGTTCTGTAACTCTGCCAACTGCGTACAGATGGAGCTGCTGAAGATTGTCATCTGTGGCAAGTCGATTCCCAAGATTCGGCTCTGTCCCGACTGTTACTCGTCGTACGAATTGGTGATCCAGAACAGTGAGTAAATGAAGACATTGCTTGTTATTGAGTTGACCACTGTGGCAATGTTGATGCCACATGATGACAGATGTGTGTACCATGCGCCCGGCTGCTCTTCCCCGCCGTTCTTCCTCACCGTTCTCCAGGCGCTCTTCTCGGGCTCCTGTCCCCATGCCTTCGTTTCCCTGCCGCTCTCCCTGCATCTTGCTCCCCGCCGTCTCTTTAAACAATCTTCTTGATGTATTGCCTTGATGTAGTTATTGAAGGCTGTTATCGTGATCACAGGCTTGACATGCTTATTAAAGCCTGTTAGTACCAAATCATCCTTTAGTGACGGGCATTCTCCTCTGCATTGCCGAGAAAAAGAGTTGATGTTGATTAGATGGTGACGAATGCATTACCGGACATTTGACGCGCACAACCTGCTTAATACTGCATAAAAGCATCGCTGATCGCTTTCTCTTCTGTTCTTCAACGCCCAAGGAGCGGCTTCCAGGTCGGCAACGGTTGCCGACCTGGACCCGTGCAGTTTATGCTTTTTCGGCCAACCGACGAAGTCAAGCTTAGCCAAGACACATACTGTGTACACGGACCCTGGCAGGCTAGTTACGCCGCTCAGCCTCTGCATCCAGTTGATAATCACTCGCCATTTACTTCTGGTGCTTTTCCTGCTCTCTCTTCTCCATCACGTCGTCATACTCGGCCCTCGTCAGCCTCACAGTTGTCATCCCGGCATCACGGATGTGCTCAAAGGCCTCAACGGGCAGCTTCGGCATCCCGTCCTCGCTGTCGCTGCTGCTGCCCAAGTCTGACTCGCTCTCGTGATAGCGGCGAAGGCGAATGCGTCTGCTGGGCTCCCTGGTCTTCATAGCGTCATAGAGCGGAGCGAGCCCACTTCCATTGGCCCCGCTACGGACACCCTCATCGGTATCTCTCTCAGACATATCACACTCAACCTGTTGTGACTGAACAAATGACAGGTTGTCGACGAGGCTATCCTCGGCATCGCTGTCTGAACTCTCCTCATCCTCCCACTCTCCTTCCAGCATCTCCAACCCGGCCTCATCGTCAAACTCGCCCTCCACTGCGGTCTCCGGCATCTCTGCCTCGCCAGCTGTCTCGTCAAACAGCGCCTCATCGTCAGACTCACCCTCCCCGTGTCGACCCCCATCGGGATTACGCTGGTCGTGGAGCTGGACCATCCTCATCCTGAGCTTTTTGTAAAGCCACCAGGTCGGCAGAGCTTAAGGTAATCCTGGCGCCCTCATCCTGGCGCCTCATCCCTGGCGCCGTCATCCCTGGCGTCCTCTCCCTCATAAATCTGAATCATCTTCTTGTCTTGCTCCCGATGTTGTCATTGCTGTTTTCGTGTCCACAAGCATTCCAGTCTCATTATAATGTTTATTCAGTACCAAATCATCCTTTAGTGACGGGCATTCTCATCTGCATTGCCGAGAAAAAGAGTTGATGTTGATTAGATGGTGACGAATGCATTACCGGACATTTGACGCGCACAACCTGCTTAATACTGCATAAAAGCATCGCTGATCGCTTTCTCTTCTGTTCTTCAACGCCCAAGGAGCGGCTTCCAGGTCGGCAACGGTTGCCGACCTGGACCCGTGCAGTTTATGCTTTTTCGGCCAACCGACGAAGTCAAGCTTGGCCAAGACACATACTGTGTACACGGACCCTGGCAGGCTAGTTACGCCGCTCAGCCTCTGCATCCAGTTGATAATCACTCGCCATTTACTTCTGGTGCTTTTCCTGCTCTCTCTTCTCCATCACGTCGTCATACTCGGCCCTCGTCAGCCTCACAGTTGTCATCCCGGCATCACGGATGTGCTCAAAGGCCTCAACGGGCAGCTTCGGCATCCCGTCCTCGCTGTCGCTGCTGCTGCCCAAGTCTGACTCGCTCTCGTGATAGCGGCGAAGGCGAATGCGTCTGCTGGGCTCCCTGGTCTTCATAGCGTCATAGAGCGGAGCGAGCCCACTTCCATTGGCCCCGCTACGGACACCCTCATCGGTATCTCTCTCAGACATATCACACTCAACCTGTTGTGACTGAAGAAATGACAGGTTGTCGACGAGGCTATCCTCGGCATCGCTGTCTGAACTCTCCTCATCCTCCCACTCTCCTTCCAGCATCTCCAACCCGGCCTCATCGTCAAACTCGCCCTCCACTGCGGTCTCCGGCATCTCTGCCTCGCCAGCTGTCTCGTCAAACAGCGCCTCATCGTCAGACTCACCCTCCCCCGTGTCGACCCCCTCGGGCTTACGCTGGTCGTGGAGCTGGACCATCCTAATCCTGAGCTTGTTGTAAAGCCAGTCATCGAGCGTCGGCGGCACCAGGTCAGCAGAGCTTCGGATCTCCGGGTTGAGATCGAGGATCGTTGGGCGCCGCGTGGTCGTTAAGTGACTGGACGCCAACTGATGCCTGAACTGCTCATCGGTCAGGCTGATGCGCTTGTCCTTAATGACCTTACGAACCTTGATCGGATCCCTGGGCCTGCCAGTCCGTCTTTGTGTCTCAATCACCCGCTTCTTGAGCTGATTGAGATCGACATGCACAGTGGGCGCATAGCGAAGCTGGTTAACACTCAGCCCGACCGACTTGAGAGCCTGCGAGAAGGTGCTAGGCATCACAGCGGACATCGCAGATGGTGCCCCGGTGAATAGCAACCAGTCAGAGAGTTCCGGGGGAATCTGGAGCTCGCTCACATCAATATCGCGGGCTGATGTGGCAGTCATGCCCGTGTGGCTGATGATAAGAGCCAGCGCATTGTAGGGGAAGACTAGTCGGACAATAGCTTCCGATGCGACAGGCTCAAACTGCCCAAGCGGCTTGACATTGTCTCTGCCGGAGTTTCGGAATGAGTTGACGGCACTGAGAGTGACAGCAGCGGTTGCCTTGTTCAATGATGCAGCAAAACCGGGCACAAGCGATCTAACCTCCTCGGATCGGATCACGGAGAGCGCTTCGTCCTCGGTACTCCCTCGCTCACGTTGTACGAATTGAACGAACCGCGAAAGGTTGTTTGCAGCCGCTTTCCGGGAAGATTTCTTGCTGATGGTGCACAACCAAGCATTCTTTACAGCTTCCATGGTTGTTTCCATCTCCTGCGGGCTTCCTTCCATCGATATACGGATTTCAGACTTTCGTCATGCACAAAAATTCGAATCTCTCCAAATGCCCAAAACAGTGGTCAAACCGTGTTCAGGGGTACAAAAGAGTGCCATAGGCACGTTCTTGCATTTCAAAATATTCTAGAGGTCGTTCATAAATTCTCAGATGGCCAACAGTACGAAAGTCTGAAATCCATTTATCATGAGACCCGACAAATTTGAAATCCATTTATCGGGTGGATACATCACTGTAGAGGGTATTCATGGATATAGGTGCCTTTTCGGTGCCGAGGGGAGTCAACATTTGAGGTCGTGCAGGCAGAAAGTCTGAAATCCGTATATCTCATCACTGCTTATAGATCCTGGCAGACAACGGCCTCCTGGCGACGTCTGGGGTGTAAGGATTCGCTTGCCTCTGTGTTGTCGCATCAGCTTCGCTGAAAACGGGTGAACTGACCCGCGCATTCGCGCACTTTATGCTCGCAACGAGACCGAAATGACGAACTGAAGAATAGGAAGAATACTGGCGGCTTTAACGATACAGGCATGCACATATCACTAAGAAACATCAGTATGCGGGCGCAGAGCATCATTAAAGCAACAATTATCTCTAAACAACATCAAGTACCAAAAGTCCATCAGGACGAAACGATATGAACTATAAATGGAGCACAGAGCAGTACAGATGATTTGAGAGTACCAGGCATGGCCAGAATACCGCAATTATCGTCCGTTCATCCACGTGACCTCCATCTTGGTCGGTATCCAGAGAACGCCCGTCAGACGCTTGCAACGGAACATTTAGGGGGTGCATCCTGAATGGGGCCAGATTTGAGGGACCCTTGGTCTGACATGCCATGACCGAGTACTCTAGGGGCCTCCACAGTGCGTCCCGAGGTACGTTATAGCACCACAGACTTGGTGTGTCTTAGCCTGCACCGCCCGAAAGCTCGTCGGATCACTCCCCATACGTTATATCGCCATTCAGTCCACATAATGGATGTTTTCGGAGCGATTATATCCCCCGTTTGTATGGTATAACGTTTCCGACACCCCGTTGCCTACGGTTACTGGCAATTTTCTCATCTCTGTTATATGTCCATTATTGGGATATAACGAAGAGAAGAATGACGTTCGAATTCCTTCACGAGTGGATCGAGAGCACCTCAGATGATGTGATTGAGGCCGTTATCACCGAATTCAAGGAGAAGAAGACAAACAAGGCGAAGAGTGCCGTTCTTCGGGACAAATTGCTCGACGAGAACGATATCTTCGATATAGTCGTCAAGAACGGTACGTAATTGGTGCAAATGTTTATATAGGGATCAACTTTAACCACCTGTGCTCATATTTCGAGATTCAGGGCGAGAAGAAGGCAGAACTCGAGGCATTGCTGTCTCAGCAGGTGCAGGATAAGACCTCGAACGAGAACATCGAGGCAACCTTCACGGAGAAGGAGATGAAGGCGTTTGAGTCGGCCGCTGTCACAGCCTTCAAGAACTCCAAGAGGGCTGAGTATGCCAAGGAGAATGAGGGCGCGCGTATCGAAAAAGAGGCGCTGAGTGTCAAGGTTCGGGCGTGGCGCAACGCGACATCCACCAACGCGCTTGTGCGCGACCATGTCACAGCAATGGTTGCCAGGGTGCGCAGCAAGGAGGCAGACCTTGCTTACATGAAGCACTCCTGCCGCTCGTACTTCGAAGAGTACATCATCGCCCTGGAATGGTTGGAGACCCCCGCGGGAGAAGGTACGCCCCTGCTCCCCCCAGGTACTGGCGCTATCATCGATTACTATCACAAAATTGTTCGAGGATACAAGAAGAGAGTCAAGCAGTTGAGGAAGAGCTTGACGGCAAAGAGTGAGGAAGTCATCACGCTGCATCGACGCCTTCTGCAGCAGCAGGCTGAGCGAGAGGCAGCCTATGACGCTGACAAGTCCATGGATGCATCACTCCCATGCAGCCCCATCCCGCCACAGTCTGGCACAGTCTCCAGGACTTCCTGTCCCCGACGCGATACGGACGAGGCGCAGGCAGCCATGTCTGTGAAGCGCAAGGCCCTCATCATCACGCCCGAGAAGGCCAGGCCAGAGGACTCGGAGGAGGAGTCAGAGGAGGAAGAGGAGCCAGTGGAGGAGGTCGAGTCAGAGGAGGAAGAGGAGCCAGTGGCGGATGAGTTGATGGAGGAGCTGCACTTTGGCGACCTCGAGGGCGGCAACTCCGGCGACGACGAGGATGTTTGCTCAGCGTCTGCACAAGCAACCGCTCCGAATGACCTGGCAGACCCCATAGACCTCAACTTTACGCCTGAGATGAAGGATATCATCGCACAGCACTCTCCGGCCAAGAGTAAGTCAGAGGAGGAGCAGGAGGAAGAGAAGGCCGAGTCAGACGAGGAGGGTGGGGCAGAGGAGGAGGGTGAAACCGAGGAGAGCGGAAGAGTGGTCAACGCCAGGTCTGACCCAACCCGCTACAACCGAACTGTGGCATTCGACATGATCATCACGACAAGGCTTCCGAGTTCAGGTTGGCCTACGTATCCGACCCTGGGTTATGGGAACTGCATCATTCACTGCCTGATGATGATGTCGGGTCTGAGAACATTTACTGCGTTCAGACGCAAATTGCCCTTGTCGCAGAAGCTCAAGGCTGAGGATGAGGCGACAGCTTACCGCCAGACGCTCCTCGCCCACGCAAGGACCATGGCCGTATTCTCAAAGATGACAGAGATAGAGCTTCTGGATGAGCTGTTTCCTGGGCACGTCAATAGTGACGGGACAGTGACGAGATGGGCATGCGTTGAAGCAATCAGAGTGTGGACTTCGATGACAGGGAAGCCGACCATGCTTGTCAACATTGATGAGAAGATGATCACGCACATTTACCGTAACGAGAAGGGCAATGCATTGACAGTGCGGCGTCCCTTCGATGGCGATCAGAGTAGAGCGCTGGAGAGTTTTAGGGCGGAGTGCGCCAGGCTCGACATCAACTACGTGATACAGTTGATGGGTCGACATGCAACTTTGCGGAAGGTCTCAAAGCCGACCCAGGTGAAGATTAGGAGACGTAAGAACTAAATATGACATGAAGTATTCGGTAATTTGATCGGTACTATTAACTAGGAGTCTGTTCATAGTCACAAGTGCAACATCACTCACGTCACGTGAATTAGCGAGGATATATTAGTTCACACCAGTGTTTACCCGTCTATGTTGCATTGTTAACACGTATCATTGAAACTGTGACCAACTTTGGTTGCGAGCATAAACTGCACGGGTCCAGGTCGGCAACCGTTGCCGACCTGGAAGCCGCTCCTTGGGCGTTGAAGAACAGAAGAGAAAGCGATCAGCGATGCTTTTATGCAGTATTAAGCAGGTTGTGCGCGTCAAATGTCCGGTAATGCATTCGTCACCATCTAATCAACATCAACTCTTTTTCTCGGCAATGCAGATGAGAATGCCCGTCACTAAAGGATGATTTGGTACTGAATAAACATTATAATGAGACTGGAATGCTTGTGGACACGAAAACAGCAATGACAACATCGGGAGCAAGACAAGAAGATGATTCAGATTTATGAGGGAGAGGACGCCAGGGATGACGGCGCCAGGGATGAGGCGCCAGGATGAGGGCGCCAGGATTACCTTAAGCTCTGCCGACCTGGTGGCTTTACAAAAAGCTCAGGATGAGGATGGTCCAGCTCCACGACCAGCGTAATCCCGATGGGGGTCGACACAGGGGAGGGTGAGTCTGACGATGAGGCGCTGTTTGACGAGACAGCTGGCGAGGCAGAGATGCCGGAGACCGCAGTGGAGGGCGAGTTTGACGATGAGGCCGGGTTGGAGATGCTGGAAGGAGAGTGGGAGGATGAGGAGAGTTCAGACAGCGATGCCGAGGATAGCCTCGTCGACAACCTGTCATTTGTTCAGTCACAACAGGTTGAGTGTGATATGTCTGAGAGAGATACCGATGAGGGTGTCCGTAGCGGGGCCAATGGAAGTGGGCTCGCTCCGCTCTATGACGCTATGAAGACCAGGGAGCCCAGCAGACGCATTCGCCTTCGCCGCTATCACGAGAGCGAGTCAGACTTGGGCAGCAGCAGCGACAGCGAGGACGGGATGCCGAAGCTGCCCGTTGAGGCCTTTGAGCACATCCGTGATGCCGGGATGACAACTGTGAGGCTGACGAGGGCCGAGTATGACGACGTGATGGAGAAGAGAGAGCAGGAAAAGCACCAGAAGTAAATGGCGAGTGATTATCAACTGGATGCAGAGGCTGAGCGGCGTAACTAGCCTGCCAGGGTCCGTGTACACAGTATGTGTCTTGGCCAAGCTTGACTTCGTCGGTTGGCCGAAAAAGCATAAACTGCACGGGTCCAGGTCGGCAACCGTTGCCGACCTGGAAGCCGCTCCTTGGGCGTTGAAGAACAGAAGAGAAAGCGATCAGCGATGCTTTTATGCAGTATTAAGCAGGTTGTGCGCGTCAAATGTCCGGTAATGCATTCGTCACCATCTAATCAACATCAACTCTTTTTCTCGGCAATGCAGATGAGAATGCCCGTCACTAAAGGATGATTTGGTACTGAATAAACATTATAATGAGACTGGAATGCTTGTGGACACGAAAACAGCAATGACAACATCGGGAGCAAGACAAGAAGATGATTCAGATTTATGAGGGAGAGGACGCCAGGGATGACGGCGCCAGGGATGAGGCGCCAGGATGAGGGCGCCAGGATTACCTTAAGCTCTGCCGACCTGGTGGCTTTACAAAAAGCTCAGGATGAGGATGGTCCAGCTCCACGACCAGCGTAATCCCGATGGGGTCGACACAGGGGAGGGTGAGTCTGACGATGAGGCGCTGTTTGACGAGACAGCTGGCGAGGCAGAGATGCCGGAGACCGCAGTGGAGGGCGAGTTTGACGATGAGGCCGGGTTGGAGATGCTGGAAGGAGAGTGGGAGGATGAGGAGAGTTCAGACAGCGATGCCGAGGATAGCCTCGTCGACAACCTGTCATTTGTTCAGTCACAACAGGTTGAGTGTGATATGTCTGAGAGAGATACCGATGAGGGTGTCCGTAGCGGGGCCAATGGAAGTGGGCTCGCTCCGCTCTATGACGCTATGAAGACCAGGGAGCCCAGCAGACGCATTCGCCTTCGCCGCTATCACGAGAGCGAGTCAGACTTGGGCAGCAGCAGCGACAGCGAGGACGGGATGCCGAAGCTGCCCGTTGAGGCCTTTGAGCACATCCGTGATGCCGGGATGACAACTGTGAGGCTGACGAGGGCCGAGTATGACGACGTGATGGAGAAGAGAGAGCTGGAAAAGCACCAGAAGTAAATGGCGAGTGATTATCAACTGGATGCAGAGGCTGAGCGGCGTAACTAGCCTGCCAGGGTCCGTGTACACAGTATGTGTCTTGGCCAAGCTTGACTTCGTCGGTTGGCCGAAAAAGCATAAACTGCACGGGTCCAGGTCGGCAACGGTTGCCGACCTGGAAGCCGCTCCTTGGGCGTTGAAGAACAGAAGAGAAAGCGATCAGCGATGCTTTTATGCAGTATTAAGCAGGTTGTGCGCGTCAAATGTCCGGTAATGCATTCGTCACCATCTAATCAACATCAACTCTTTTTCTCGGCAATGCAGATGAGAATGCCCGTCACTAAAGGATGATTTGGTACTGAATAAACATTATAATGAGACTGGAATGCTTGTGGACACGAAAACAGCAATGACAACATCGGGAGCAAGACAAGAAGATGATTCAGATTTATGAGGGAGAGGACGCCAGGGATGACGGCGCCAGGGATGAGGCGCCAGGATGAGGGCGCCAGGATTACCTTAAGCTCTGCCGACCTGGTGGCTTTACAAAAAGCTCAGGATGAGGATGGTCCAGCTCCACGACCAGCGTAATCCCGATGGGGTCGACACAGGGGAGGGTGAGTCTGACGATGAGGCGCTGTTTGACGAGACAGCTGGCGAGGCAGAGATGCCGGAGACCGCAGTGGAGGGCGAGTTTGACGATGAGGCCGGGTTGGAGATGCTGGAAGGAGAGTGGGAGGATGAGGAGAGTTCAGACAGCGATGCCGAGGATAGCCTCGTCGACAACCTGTCATTTCTTCAGTCACAACAGGTTGAGTGTGATATGTCTGAGAGAGATACCGATGAGGGTGTCCGTAGCGGGGCCAATGGAAGTGGGCTCGCTCCGCTCTATGACGCTATGAAGACCAGGGAGCCCAGCAGACGCATTCGCCTTCGCCGCTATCACGAGAGCGAGTCAGACTTGGGCAGCAGCAGCGACAGCGAGGACGGGATGCCGAAGCTGCCCGTTGAGGCCTTTGAGCACATCCGTGATGCCGGGATGACAACTGTGAGGCTGACGAGGGCCGAGTATGACGACGTGATGGAGAAGAGAGAGCAGGAAAAGCACCAGAAGTAAATGGCGAGTGATTATCAACTGGATGCAGAGGCTGAGCGGCGTAACTAGCCTGCCAGGGTCCGTGTACACAGTATGTGTCTTGGCTAAGCTTGACTTCGTCGGTTGGCCGAAAAAGCATAAACTGCACGGGTCCAGGTCGGCAACCGTTGCCGACCTGGAAGCCGCTCCTTGGGCGTTGAAGAACAGAAGAGAAAGCGATCAGCGATGCTTTTATGCAGTATTAAGCAGGTTGTGCGCGTCAAATGTCCGGTAATGCATTCGTCACCATCTAATCAACATCAACTCTTTTTCTCGGCAATGCAGATGAGAATGCCCGTCACTAAAGGATGATTTGGTACTGAATAAACATTATAATGAGACTGGAATGCTTGTGGACACGAAAACAGCAATGACAACATCGGGAGCAAGACAAGAAGATGATTCAGATTTATGAGGACGCTGAAGAGGCCATGGTGAATCGACCGGGGACCCTGGCCTGCCATCTTCCTTCGTAAACAGTACGTCTGGTGCTCCCATGGTTGTTCACAAGGTTCTTGTTCTTCGCGCATTGCTGGAATCGACATGGAAAGCAATTACATGCTTCAGGAGCTTCACTGCCTCACTGGTACGTCCTATCGTATGCGACGGGACAAGTTATCTGAGAAATCGGTCCTCGTTGTCAACCGTTTCAACGATTCCGCCCGTGGACGTGCCGAGGAGCTCTTCCGCGCCGCTCTTGAGCTTGTTCCAGATTCTAACGTGTTAGCGGTACGCGAAGAGCTCATTGTGCGCAAGGCAGCTCCGCAACCTGCTGAAAAGCGCTTTCGCTCCGCCGATTGCGCAGAGCAAGTCGATTCTAGTTCTCCTGCCAAGCCTTCAGACCGAGCCCTGCGCGCAGCCAGGCGCGCAGCTGGCGACGCCGCTACATCCCTCGCCGGCCCATCTCCTACCGGTTCTGCTGCCAGACAGCTTTCAGCGGATGACCCGTGCTCTGGCACCCGCTCGGCTGTCCCTTCCATGTCCCTCGCCGAGTCAGCTTCTTCTGGCTCTGTTGGTAGCTCGTCTGTGGCCATCGCCGACACTGGTGCATCCGCATCCGCCATCACTCCCACTGCCCGCGCCAAGGCGCCGAAGCGCAAGCTTCCTTTCCTTACCAGTGAGATTGATGTGGAGCAGTTCTTAAGCTCGTGGGCTAGTTCCACCAAGCTTGAGGCAGCCGGCGCCAGGGAGCTGAAGTTTATATCCAAGTCGGACCTGAAGTCGGTCATTCGGAATGAGAGGGTCCAGAGTGTCGAGCGCATCTGCAACATCGCATGGGTGGCATATCAGATGGAGCTCTACAATGAGCTGGAGAATGACGGTGTGGCCATCGACGACTGCATCGTCCCGACCGAGCAGCTGGAGGTACTGCAGGCTAGGGTTAGCGAGGCCTTGATGCGACCCACCAGAGAACTTATCGATGGAACTCGGAAGGTGTGGAATTACAGGGCGACGTACGCCGGCATGGTCAAGTCGATTTGTGACTCCATGGCAACGATGTTGTTCATCGACCCTGGGACCGTCACGCGACACTATATTCTCGTGGTGAGATACATGATTCTCTTCCCCAATCTCTTCTGGGACCTGCTCTCGAGCCACTGTCTGCCTGACACCATCGCTTACACCAACGTTGTCATGGATGTTGGTCTGAAGAATCTTTTGCTTGACACCCCTGCCGAGGATGACTCGTCCCTCACCACGCTCATCCAGAAGAAGTTTGAGGGCGATGACAGAAGAGTTGTCATTTATAAGGCGATTGGAACAGCTGATGAGGAAGTTGTCTCAACTGGGGCAGTTCCTCAGGTCGAAGAGCCTGACGAGTAAACTATATCCATTGATTTATCAGTGTTACTTACCAAACCGAGTAAAGGAGCTACGGGTAAACTGCTCCAACAGCTTTCGAGCCTGAGGCGAAGGCTGCGGACAATACCAGCTGCGAGTAGTTTTGTTTTCGACCAGATTGTTTTTGTTTGGCGTCTGCAGTCGCCTCGCACGGTTTCTGCCAAGTTCTGGTCACCCACGGCTCCTCCCACTTGGTGAGGTGATAGCCGGACTCAAACTTGGAGATAGAGTCTATGGCATAGTGCATCACAGTGTCAGTGAGCTGAACAGCAGTCACCTCTCCAGTGACGAGATCGGCTGTGCTCGTAAAGTTGGCCCAGTCAATAAAGTCCTTGAAGACTTCAGGAGAAATCTTGCGAAGGGCATAGTGCTCCCACCAGACCGTGAAAGCAGTAGGATGGCTGAAGATTGCGTAAGCCCTCTTGGCCACACTCGTCGGTGCGATGGTAATGCACGCCTTCCTGACCTTGTCGCTCGGTAGTCTCATGCGCCTCACCTTAGCAGCAATGTCACACCAAACAACCAAGTCCTGCACGTCTTTGAGCAGTGCGAGGGTGGTGTCGATCGACATTGACGACGGATCACCAGCACCGAAACCTGCGAAGACTGTCGTCTGAATGTCGACTGCCACAGAGCCCGAGAACGACACAAGAAGGCTGTTCGTTCTCTCCATCATCCACTTACTGCCACACTGAGTGCATAGCCAAGCGGAAAAGAACGAGCTGCGGACATCGGCCCTGATTTTTGGCTGTGTTACCGTTATTCTCGCCCTCGTTAAGCCTACTGATTGTGAATAGCGAGTACTTGTCCATAAAGAGCTCAAAAGCTTCCTTAAAAGCCGTTGTCTCTTGCTGTTGGGTGCTTGACGTGATAGTGTTCATTTCCATCCGTGCAGAGCCCAGCCGAACGTCTCTAGACATAGTCTGAGCGGCGTAACTAGCCTGCCAGGGTCCGTGTACACAGTATGTGTCTTGGCCAAGCTTGACTTCGTCGGTTGGCCGAAAAAGCATAAACTGCACGGGTCCAGGTCGGCAACCGTTGCCGACCTGGAAGCCGCTCCTTGGGCGTTGAAGAACAGAAGAGAAAGCGATCAGCGATGCTTTTATGCAGTATTAAGCAGGTTGTGCGCGTCAAATGTCCGGTAATGCATTCGTCACCATCTAATCAACATCAACTCTTTTTCTCGGCAATGCAGATGAGAATGCCCGTCACTAAAGGATGATTTGGTACTGAATAAACATTATAATGAGACTGGAATGCTTGTGGACACGAAAACAGCAATGACAACATCGGGAGCAAGACAAGAAGATGATTCAGATTTATGAGGGAGAGGACGCCAGGGATGACGGCGCCAGGGATGAGGCGCCAGGATGAGGGCGCCAGGATTACCTTAAGCTCTGCCGACCTGGTGGCTTTACAAAAAGCTCAGGATGAGGATGGTCCAGCTCCACGACCAGCGTAATCCCGATGGGGTCGACACAGGGGAGGGTGAGTCTGACGATGAGGCGCTGTTTGACGAGACAGCTGGCGAGGCAGAGATGCCGGAGACCGCAGTGGAGGGCGAGTTTGACGATGAGGCCGGGTTGGAGATGCTGGAAGGAGAGTGGGAGGATGAGGAGAGTTCAGACAGCGATGCCGAGGATAGCCTCGTCGACAACCTGTCATTTGTTCAGTCACAACAGGTTGAGTGTGATATGTCTGAGAGAGATACCGATGAGGGTGTCCGTAGCGGGGCCAATGGAAGTGGGCTCGCTCCGCTCTATGACGCTATGAAGACCAGGGAGCCCAGCAGACGCATTCGCCTTCGCCGCTATCACGAGAGCGAGTCAGACTTGGGCAGCAGCAGCGACAGCGAGGACGGGATGCCGAAGCTGCCCGTTGAGGCCTTTGAGCACATCCGTGATGCCGGGATGACAACTGTGAGGCTGACGAGGGCCGAGTATGACGACGTGATGGAGAAGAGAGAGCAGGAAAAGCACCAGAAGTAAATGGCGAGTGATTATCAACTGGATGCAGAGGCTGAGCGGCGTAACTAGCCTGCCAGGGTCCTTGTACACAGTATGTGTCTTGGCTAAGCTTGACTTCGTCGGTTGGCCGAAAAAGCATAAACTGCATACGGGTCCAGGTCGGCAACCGTTGCCGACCTGGAAGCCGCTCCTTGGGCGTTGAAGAACAGAAGAGAAAGCGATCAGCGATGCTTTTATGCAGTATTAAGCAGGTTGTGCGCGTCAAATGTCCGGTAATGCCTTTCCCCGCAAGCTAATCAACATCATCATTCTTTCTCTTCCGTATTAATGCGAGCGAACAGCAATAAAGACCATTTGGCACTAACTTAACACTACAATGAGACTGGCAAGCAATGGGAGCACAGAGACAGTAACAACATCAAGAAGACCTCTCGATTTACGAGAGGGGCCGAAACGCCGCTGAAGAGGCCGCGGGCCAAGATGCCAGGGAACGAGCGCATGGAGGGTGCCTGAGCTGCAGCTTAGCTTGCTTATTATTGATTTATAAACGGGTCGAATTCTGAGAACGATGTCGGAAGAAACGATCGTAATCCCCTCGGAGGGTTCTAGCATGTCTCGTCATGACTATGAGCTGCTGTTTGACAAAAATACCGGCAGACTTGAAGGATATTGACTGGAAGCAGGAGGGTAGCTCGTTCCTGGACCGGGACATCACGATAGCGGCCAACGGTGTCTCCAAGAGCGTACAGCTGTACATGACTGATCAGCGCACGCTATATGGAGGCACCGCTGGCAAGGGCATCGCGTCTCGTGCCGAAATCCCTGCGAAGAGCATCATCGGCCTGTACTGCGGCCGACTGATCGACTTCCAGCCGGATGACCCCACGTACTGCACTCGCGTTGGCACGACGAAGTTCGCTATGGATGCGTCTTCACTGATGGGCAAGCTTGGAGTCCACACGGTGAACGACAACTCTGCTGTTTGTACATGCCTCTCCCCCAATTATTTAGTACCACAATGTCAGTGCTCTTCTGTGCCATGTTTGTGTGGAGGATGCAGTCTTGCCTGTCATTGTATATGAAGCAAGCGTTGACATTCGTCCGTTTGAGTTCCTCTCGGTCGCCTACGAAGATGACTATTGGGCTGACCCCTTTGCTTGCC
Organism: Carpediemonas membranifera; assembly: GCA_019828565.1. Classification (NCBI taxonomy): domain Eukaryota; phylum Fornicata; genus Carpediemonas; species Carpediemonas membranifera. The sequence goes on along the minus strand of JAHDYR010000067.1, from coordinate 133,714 downwards.
GGCCTCTCGTTGTCGCTGACTTCGAGACACTGCTGACCGACAAAGAGATGACGAAGGAAGGCAAGTTGACCTTGGCATTGCAGTTCTTCGACAAGGTATCCACGAAGAAATAAATATCTGTCTGATTGAGTGATAGTCAAGCGCCACGGGTGATACTACGTCCGCCAACCTTACCTTGCCTTTAAGTATGCCAGTACAAAGCACTCACGTGTTACCTTACCATGTAAACAGAGAAATGTGGCATTTATCAGTTGAAGCAACGCCCAGCCCACATCAATATGGGCTGTAGGTTACGTTTCTGCTGTCTCTAGACGCGCAGTGATCTCACTTACCACCGAACATTTCTTTAGAATTTCGTTCTGAAGAAACCGATATGAGCTCTGGGGCGAAGGATTCAGCAGGATACGCCAGCATGATGTTTGAAGCGCTACTGAGGATGATTCCGAAGCTGCAGGAGTACATCGCGAGGTACCGTGGTGACGGTGGCGAGATGGATCCGGCTATGCTTTTGCAAGCGATCCTACATCGTGTTCCTGATCTTCACCACGCTGATAAGAGACATATACGCGAGCTGTTGGCAGCTCGAAACTCAATCTGCCACAATCGCGATGTTTCCAGTGCTGCCGATTTTGCATCCTTTGAGATGTCGGTCACATGCGTCATGTCGTTTGTGACGCAGAAGGTGGGCCGTGATGACGGCTTCAATGCCTTCATGGAGGCTCTGCACAACGAGGCGAACGGGGGGCCGACCAGGACGCGAGTTCACCCGCAAGCCCCCTTCCCGCAGGGGCTCCCAGCCTGTCAAGATAGTCGAGAAGCGGGTTGAGGTACCTGTTTACATGACTGCGCTGGGTCCTGATCCTGATAAGCCGAGGATGGTGGGAAAATGCCAGCAGTTTTCGCCACAGGGTGAGCATGCAGAGACTCAGACTGTGCGAGACCTAGAGGAGGCGTCTACTCAGACAGAGCTCTTGGTTGAGCCTGTTAGTACCCTGCGCACGGATGAATTATCTCGACGCGTCGTCAAGACCGCGATGTGCGATCTGCTTCGACAGAAGCTGAAGGAGAAAGCCACCGACCGTATTCGCAGGGTCATGCGTTGTGTGTGGTGAGTCCGTGGACGATAGAGAGTGGGCCTGCACGCGACGTGGCACCAAGACGCCGAAGTCTAGCTGCCGAGATTTGTTGAAGCAGGCCACTGTTGATGCTTCAGCCGCAAGAGCAACAAAGAAGGCGCACGACACACGTAAGGTATATTTGACGGGAAAGGCAGTGGCCTGGCTTAACTCGCAGATGGAGAAATAAAAGATTCAGAGTCAATGGATATGTTTACAGCTTCAGTCATTCCATCTGTCGTCAGGGGTATCCAGATCGGACAGGGAGATGGGTCTTTTCAGACTCTGCATCCCCGCTTCGTGCAGGATACGGTTCGCGTGCCTGACTGTCATGGGGGGACTACCCCAGAGCGAATCAAGGTCCTTGGACATCCAGATAAGGGTCTCAAAGGCAGGGTGATCCACGGCAGCCTCTTGCATCAACTCCTGTAGCGCGGGTCTAAGTCACGTAGGTCTGCGACATACGATCCCAGCCGGCAGAGAGCAACGACTAGGGCGAGCTGACGGTGGGACTCGGCAATGTCGTACTTCAGAGCACCCGTGAGCTTGTCGTACTCTTCCTCAGTCAGCACCTGGCGTGCCGGAAGCGTGTGAGTCCTTATCCTGCAAATTAGGTCGGTTTCGGCACCAGCAGTGCGAAGAAGGCGAACGAGAGCCTGTTGAGGCATCGAGATGGACTTGTACCGTCCAAAACGGCAACAGAAGGACAGAGAGTCCAGAAACTGTTCGAATACGTCACTATTTTGTCGGATCTCTGTGATAATAACAACATCAGCATCCTCATCGTCGCACTCAAGGTAAACGCACAGTTTTTGATATGTCTGCTTGTATTGCTCCTTCGTAGAGCGCTTCAGTCCCTCTAGAGCGTGCTTCAGCAGCATTTCGATCGAGATTAAAAATCACCCGAATTCTAGCTCTGTTCTGGCCGCTGCAGGCACCGCTGGGCGCGATAGAGCTCGGAGCGGCGTTGTCTGCCAAAAAGAGCATATTGCTCCCGGTGAAAATTGAACCCACGATCAGGAGGCTGTGTACAAAGTCTCTTCCCTCTATGCCACGACTTATGGGAAATCCGCCCTTATTAATCTCCCTACAGGGAATATAGGCCATTTTGGAGGTATGAGCGACCGGGAGGGGGAGATTGGGGGACATTTATGGTATGGCTGGACTCTACTCGGGCAGACTATTATAACGAGGCTCAGATCAGACCTCTACAGCAGCTATACGAGGAGAAACGAGCCAATCAGCGCGCTAGCGGCCCATGGCCGCAGCAGAGCCCAGCCAAGCTCAGCTATAGGGTCACCTGAGGCCCCAAATGACGTGCTGATCAGGTCGACTCCCATCTATTGACTTGGTAATTGCAGAAGGCGTCTGAACGCGATGTCCTAATAACCGACTTGGTCGGAGCGGTTCGGCGATGACTCCGTTGTATTCCACACCTTCTTCTGATGCCGAAACATGCAGTCCTTTATAGTCAACGCGCGTCCTGTCCGTCAGGCATGAAGGGCATTCAGCAGAGGCATTGCTGCGGTCTGCAGGCCGCCCTAGCGCTTCAGGATGGCCAACTGCATGATCTGGACCCATGTCTATCAAATCCATTTTGATCACATCAAACGTGTGTCAAATCCGGCAAATCGATTTTGCGATTAAAAAAGGGGCAGAGGGGAGGAAGCGACCCATAAGGCGTACCTATGGACCATTTCCTCCCCCCTGCCCGTTTTTTGAGTCTCAACTCTCAATTCCAATTTGTCCCTATGTTACTTTTTTCTAGCAGGATTTAAAGTTTGATACTGCGCATGCGTATTGCTTAGGTATAGCCAAGTACTACCATACCACTTTGAAGATCCAGCTCCGGCTCATCGTCGAGTTCATTTTTTCTTGCAACCGTAGATAATCTAGGTTTTTTAGGCCCTAGATTATCTAGAAAAAATCGTAGATTATCTACCGACTTTCACAGTATGTTGATCCACGGTGCGGTGAGTCTGAGGGAGTGCACGCCCGACGACAACACGGCTGTGTGTGACACCTTGGGACCGCCATCTAAGGTTCGGGTAATGGATGCTTTGCCGACGGGCTCTGCACACCTGAGCGTCCGGAAAGGCCATGTGGCAAGTACGGTTGTTACGGAGCATGTTCTGAGTCAGCTAGCGAGCATGTATGCTCCTAGCACACGAGTGTCGTTCAACACTCTTCTATTAAGCTATCAGGTCGGAGCCAGGCCGATTAACGGCGCTCGCTGACAGCGATTAGTCATGATTACACACCAGCGAGTTAGAGCTGAGCCCAGTCAGGTGCTCATCGCTGTGCTGTTGTCTTGAATGGTTGTGAGCCTAGGCCATCGTTCGATAGGTAAGCCCGACTCATTCATAAGCCTGAATACACGGCAGGCAGTCTATGATAGACTATGATGGAACATGAGCCGCAACGAGTCAGTGGGCCAGGGTTGAAACCCGCAGTCCGACACGTCATCCCGGAGAACGGTTGTGTTCGGAGCAGTACCGTCGTTTGAATGGTATATGTCCAAATGGTGGACGGGTTAGACCGGCCCCAAGACCACAGTTGGAGGCGATGGGGTGGCCAAGCTTACGGTTAGAGGCTTGACCGATGAGACCCTGCATCGAGGACCGAGTTGTCCTATAGATGAGTGTCAGTAATAGAGTAGCCTGCTACCTTAAGCTTTTGCTTAAGTGTGGTTGGATACGTCCCAAGAGACAGTCCCTTTTCAAAGACGTACAGCGTCATGCCATACGTGGCTATTATAGAGCCGTCAGAACAAACGCGCCTGACCAGTCTTTCGACAGGTTTGGTCGCTTCGTCTGGACCTTGAGCCCGACACGAAATGTTGCGCATGCACAGCGCAGTCATCTGTCGCCACAAATCGAACTAGTGTGGCTTTCTCCGGCTTCACCTTTACGTGAGCGCCGGGTGGTTCTCTTCCCAAACCCCTTTGAGCGCTTCAGACAGCTCAGATTTTACTCAGCAATGACCTTTTTTCTTCCGGTTTCGGGGGTTTTTTAGTCTTCACCAGGTGGTTTCTCTTTCTGATTCGATCAGTTTCTTCGCCGCCGCAGCAACTTCCCAATCATTGCCTACATGTGTTACGGCCGTCACTTAGACGACCGTGGAGGGGCAGTAACATCTACAACCCAGCCACCACATCAGTTCCTTCATCGCAGCAAGTACATCGGACAGCTTAGAGCCGAACGGTCGGCCGTGCGGTCCACATGTGGTGTCGGAATATCTTTTTGATATCTCAAAACATTATGACATCGAGCAACGAAGGTTCCGTCACATGTCGCGTCACCAGACGCAACAGCTCACCTTACATACTTTTGTCAAGGCTCATCTCTATCAAGATGACCCTTGGAGGGGCAGTGTGGTGTGACTCAGGTCACAACAGGTATTATCCTGCACATTTGGTGCAGGATATGGCAGTATTCTCTCTAAAGTCTTTATTGGTTCCCTTGTGTCCAGGACTGACCACAGGGGTTCCCGTCATCATCGCGGAGCTCGGGGTTCCCGTCATCACGGCGGGGCTCGGGGTTCCCGTCATCATCGCGGGGCTCGGGGTTCCCGTCATCACGACGGGGACGTCGCGGACGGGCTGTCTCGGCCGGCGCCTCCCCCCGATACAATCCGCGGGCCTGGTTGCGCGCCCCCCGGACCGGATGCTCACGAGTTCTAGTCGTGAGCAGCACTCTGACTGGGTTGGGAAAGTGCCCGTCCGGTGCCACTCGGACCCCCAAGATGTTGAGTTGACGGGATATTTCGTCCATGATTCCGTCATGTTCACGTGCGGAGCATTCATGCTCTTGCCTCCCAAAGCTCATTCTTTCGCTTAGGAGCAGTTTCGCCTATGCTGCTCCTGACATCCTAACACTAGCGGTTGTAACACCGATTTTACTCCTTTATCTGACGCCAATCCCCTTCAAACAAGTCGATTCATCGCATTTATGTCCAGTACACATGCCTGCGCGCGCAGTGGCGGTATTCCCAGTTCATTTCCGCCATTCTTCCGATCACAATCAACAGCACGAAAACCTGAACCTTGACAGACCTGGATGTTGTCACCCAGACTACTGCTCTGATCTGAACTCTGCCCGGATGATGATGGCAGCCAGCAGCAGTCGGGTTGGAAGTGAGACTGGCCATGGTCGACTGTGGCTCGAGTCGCCGATGCAGCCAGCTGCATGACACTGTGATCAATTATGCAGGTGTGCTCTCCTGTCTTCTACATCGATGTCGAGTTCTTCACCGAATCGGTGTCCCACTCGCAGTATTGTTCCTTGGTCAGCCAGACAACAGTTGAGTCCATGCCGTGATTCACACGGGTCGACTGTGCTTCGAGACGGGTGCTCATATCTGTCTTCAATCAACTGAATTTCGTAATTTTCGTAATTTAGAGATAAAATACCGTTCCCATATCTTCAGCTAGCGATATCATATCAACACCATGTTACTCGACCTCAAATGTCACCGGCCGTCCGCCCAGCCTCCATTGCTGCACCATAAGGTCGGCCGCCCGCTCCCACGCCCTCACCCAGCCCGCCGTGTCAAACAGACCGGGGCCGAGGCGGGCGGCCGTAAGATGACTGCGGATGCTGGTGTAGTACGCACTGTCGCGGCAGAGGTGGTTGGCGATCTCCACAAACTTCTCGGGTGACGTGGCAACGAGTTCGCCCATACCCATGAACTCCAGCATAGATGTGGCAACCCTCGAGGCCATGGTGTTGGCCGGCATCGTCACGACGGGAACACCCGCCCAGAGGATGTCAGCGACGGTGGTGTGCCCGTTGCAGTGCCACGTGTCGAGGAAGACGTCGACTATGAGGCCCCGTCTTATGTGCTCGGCCTTGGGCGCCGTGTCGAGGAAGACCAGACGCTCGGCTTCCAGGCCCAGGCTCATCGCGAATGCCCTGAGGCGGGCCTCTGCCTCCGGTGGGAAGCGGAGCAGGACCAGTACGGCGTTACGGCGCTCGTTGGCCATGACGATTCGGACCCAACGAGTGAAGGAGGCGGGGTCGAACTTGTACACCTGGTTGAAGCAGGCGAAGACAAATGCGTCGACGGGGATGCCGTACACCCGCCGCATCTCGGCCCTGGCCTCGCCCCGACGCTCACACGCGCCCTGAAGCTCCTCGTCGGTGAAGAGGTCGGCGTGGGCCTGTCTGTGATCTGTCACAAAGTACGACTGCGGCAAGAATACGAGGTTCTCGCTGTAGAGATAGCCCAGGTCGGGTGGTGATGCCACCCTGTCCGTCACGAGATAGTCAATGAAGGGCGCGCCCGTAGTGGAGGGGAAGCCGAGCATGCTGGCAATCACTGGAGCAGGCCGCATGGCGCAGATCTCGTTCCTGGTGCCGCGGGTGTACCCGTTGAGATTGACGAGGACATGGATGCTGTCCCCGTGGATGGTGCGGGCGGCCTCGACGTCAGTCATAGCAGACAAGTCACGGAATACGTCGGAGTCAGCTTCGACCTTGTCGCGGTAGACGGACCCGTCGTGCTTGCTGAGGGCGTAACAGTATACGGAAACACGCTCCCTGTCATGCATGGAGAACACCGATGCCATGAGATGAGACAACGGATGGTCCCCGAAGTCGGAGGAAACATACCCGATCCTCACTTGGCCAGGCTGCATCAAATGATCGAATGAGAACCTCGCCAGGCCCATCGCGTCGACCCCCGCCTGACACCTGAGGCCGTACGCCCTACTGATCTCTCTCACCTGGGTGTCATCCAGGGGCATTGCCAGAGCATGGAACGGCTGGGCAGAGGGGAGTGGGGCCATGCGGTTGCCCGACACCCGACGGAGCTGGTCGCCAACTGACGCCTTGAGACCAAGGAGTCTGGTCTGAAAGAAGTCCCACTTCCCGACGCACATCTCGGCGTAAAAGAGCGAGATCAGCGCGTCGCTGGAGTCGGAGTCGATCTCTAGGGCCCTAGTGTAGTGGCCAATAGCGTCCTCAAACCGGGAATGGTCCTTGTAGAGGTGTCCGACGTTCATGTGGGCGTCAAAGAAGGACGGGTTGAGCTGGAGGGCCTTGGTGTAGTACTGTAGCGCCTTACGGTAGTCGCCCCCGTGCTTAAGGACATTGGCCAGGTTGCTGTAGGGGTCGGCGTAGTTGGGGTCGAGGCTAATGGCCTGAAGGTAGGCCGAGACCGCGTCGGGGAGGTTTCCCAGTGCTCTGTACGCCGTCCCCAGGTTATTGACAGCGGGGGCGTAGGTCGGGTCGAGCTCGATGGCCAGCTTAAGGTGCTCTATGGCCTCTGCGAACCTGTGCTCGTGGAGACAGAGACACCCGGCTCTGTCCCGGACGGGCGCGGTGACGGCCTCGGGGAACTTGTTGATAAAGTGGAGGAACGTCGCATAGGCCTGGGCCCCGGTGCCGGTCTGCTGCAGGGCGTGAGACAGCCCGATGTAGCCCTCCTGGCGGTCGGGGTAGGTGCTAATAACCCGCTTGTACACGGGGATGGCCTTGCTGGGGTCACCCATCTCGCAAAATATGAGGCCTAGTGTTACCAAAGGGTCGAGCGTGCTGCCGCGGGAGTCGCCGACGTTGAATGCGCGGTGACAGACGTCGGCGGCCTTGACGTACTCGTGCATTTGACGGTATATGAACGCCAGACTCATGAGAGACGGCATTGAGGCGCTGTCACGCTCCAGTGCCAACAGGTGCACTTGCTCTGATTGCTTGAGTTCACCCTGATCAAGGTAGAGATTCGCAAGATTGGTAAATGCCGTGGCTGCGTCCGGCTCGGCATGGACGGCCGCCTCGTAGGACTTGATGGCGAGCTGGTGTTGCCCCAGCGCCCTGTATACATTGCCGAGAGTGTTATGGGCGACACTCTGTGTGGGATCGATGGAGAGTGAGCGTTCGCACACCACCAAAGCGTCAGTAAACTCGCCACGCTGGTAGAGATCGTGAGCTTCTTGATTCAAAGCATCAACGATGGCATCAGTTTGTTCGCCACGTCCACAGGCGCCATGTGCACTTTGATTCAACGCATCCGCCTGCTCCGTGGATTCGTCGATCTCCCGGTTCTGCGAAACTACTGGTGAACGGCGTCTCATTCCTGGTGAGTTCTGCGGAGACACCATCTTTGCAGGTAACAACGGTCGTTGATCGTCAGAGGGGTCCCGTCAACAAGGGTCAGGACAACAAATATCTGCCAGATCCTGCCGAGATTTCCCCCAATCAGACCTTGCTTGTGACTGTATAGCGCCCTTAGACGCTCAGGGTAGCCTCTATAACCTTTGATCACCTTGATTCTCTCGGTCAAGAATGGTCAAACCTAAGTCAGCGCAGAAAGCACTGCACGCAAGCACCCTCCCGGATCAGCGACACCGTTTATGTAGAGGCCTTCTTCTTGGCCACCTGCTCCTTGCACCAAATAAAACGTTGCTTGCACTCCTCTGCATCCTTATCAGGCACGAATCCAGCGATGAGTTCCCAGCGCATAGAGGGCATAATGCCGTCCGCCCGACACTGCGCCTCTGGGTACGCCCGCAGACCCTTCTCGAAGGCCTTCTGCTCCTTTTTGGTCCACCCGTCGTCCTCCGCCTTATCCTGCGGAGTTTCAGGCTCGGTCTCAACGGGCTTGGAAGCAATGACGGTGGTCTTATTCGCAGTGGTGTTGCCCCTGAGTTGTGTGAGCTTCCTGTGTCCGAGCTGTTTGACCCGCTTGATGCAGTCCTTCTCTGTCCGCCCCACTGCGTTGCTGATCTTCCCCCATCGCTTGGGGACGAGCTCGTTGACCTTCTTCACCATGACGGCGAGCATCCGGTCCTGCTCGTCAGTCCACTCCTCTTCGACGTGCGACTGGGCGACCTTGGCTTCGAATGCAGCTTTTTGAGCTTCAATCTTTTGATTAATCTCTGAGAGCTCGGCAGCCAGACTCTTTTCGTCCATGAGAACCTCAGCCTTGTCGACATCCTCAATGGTAAGGCTCTTGAGCAGATACCCCATCTCGGCGCTTCCGTCGTTCTTTCCCTCCAGCGCAGTCAGGGCCGTCCTAAACCTGCGTTCCTTAGCCTCCCGCTCGCGCTCCTTTGCCTCAGCCCGGAGTCTTGCCCGCCGCTCCTCGGACTTCTTCCGCCTCTGTTCCTCAGCCACGCGGGCGGCCTCCTGCTCCTCTCTCTCGCGTTCCTTCTGCTCCTTGTACGCTGCCAATCTGGGGTCATTGGTCTTGGCCAAGTTGATCAGCTTCTCAATCCGCTCCTTCTCAGCCTTCACCTTGGCCTTTTGCTCCCGCCGGTTTTGCTGCATCATCCAGCGCTTCTCGTCTCGGTTGTGGGCTTCGTCCAGGTCGTATTCACAGTCGGCACTGAAATCACGCCATGTCTTGAAACCGTCCCAGAAAGCATAGAATGCTAGGACCTCATCGATGGCAGTGTTCTCGTGACCAAGATCAGGCACGGGCTGCACAACACTCCACCTGGCATTCCTGGCAAACACCGGCCGCAGCGTGGCGTAGAAGGCGTGGGCACTCACTCGGTCAGGCACTGAGTCATCCACATCGTCAGTAGAGTCGAAGGCAAGACGCTTCTCGGGGTTAGACAGGATCTCATAGGCCTTGGTGATGGCCTTGAACCTCTGGATGGCGTTGGGGTGGTCCGACTTGTCGGGGTGGAAGAGAAGAGAGGCTTTCTTGTAGGCTCGGCGGATGTCGTCGGAAGAGGCGCGGTGACGGATCATACCAAGACCAAGAAGCTCGTAGTAGTCGGTGGTGTGGCCAGAGGAGAAGAGGAGATCGTCCTCTACAGCAGGTGCCGGGGAGCCGGGGCTCTTCAGCTCGTCCGCGCCGTTGAGGCATTCATCGACACGATCGCGCATAGTAAGGCGTTCTATACGCTTCAAAGAGACCGATCCATAGTACTTGGGACCTTCATAGTCAGCTGTCGGTGGACAAAGGAGCAGAACCATGCCTAATGATCGCATCAAATAAATCAGCGGAAAAGAGACACAATACAGGGCACGACACCAGCAGCGGGCCCTGCCATGGGCTGGCCCGAGCTTGTGATATTTTTCTTGCATGAGCCGGCAGTTTTGAGTACAAATGGGAGAAGATGATGAGAACAGGGTGCTGCGATTTAGCGGCGCCCGTATATCGACAGACGATCTCCATAAGGGCGATGTAGCGCCAAATCCTGGAGAAGCACCCCAGGAGCCCTCGTCTACAGAAAACACTGAAGGTCATGACAACAACGAGGCTCCAGCCGCTGAAACTGACCAGAACGAACCACAGGCTGTTGAGCCATCATGCGAAGAAGCACAAGCGGCAGTTACCATCCAACGCTCTTATCGAAATTTCGCTGCCAAGCGGACCATGGCGAAACGTGAGGACGCAGCCGCCCGAACCATCCAGAAGTCTTGGAAACGGAACGACAGCCGTAAGAAACAAGCTGCTCAAGAGGACCAGGCGGCAAGATCGATCCAACGGAGCTGGAGGCGGACCGACGAGAGGAAGAAGATGGCCGAGAAGGAGAACGAGGCCGCCAAGAAGATTCAGCATACCTGGCGGCGTACAGACGCTCAGAAGAAGCAGAAGTCCAAGGAAGATGACGCAGCCCGTTCGATTCAACGCAGCTGGCGGAGCAGGCCGACCTCGAGGGTCGAGTTAAAGCCTGAGCCGGAGCGAGAGGTGGTGGAGCCTGATGTAGACGAGAACGGTGCTGCAAAGACCATTCAGTCGCAGTGGCGCCGCAGCCAGTCCCGGAAAGTTGAGCGGGAGGCGAGGGACGAGGCCGCGAAGACGATACAGAAGGGGTGGCGCAGTCGTAGTCAGACACCCGCCCAGCCCGAACCACAGGAGTCACAGGAGACTGTTCCCGCTGCTGACGAAGAGAGTGCAGCCCGCACCATCCAGAGGACGTGGCGGTCCCGCCCCAAGAAGACTGCCAAGCCAACCCGGCCAACTCAGCCCAAGGTCACCCGGCCAATCTCAGAGGCCCCGCGTGCCCTGGATGACATGCCTGCCCCAGTACAGACGCCCCCCGCCGCACTGCCCGCCATGACACACAAGAGCAGCAAGTACAATCGACCCAGCCCTTCACCCTCAACTTCGGGGTCTGTACAGAGTAGGCCTGGGCGTATGAGGGGGACGCCGCCATCCAAGCTCTCCCGGGAGAGCAGCAAGAGCTTGAGTGGCTCTGGCAAGGTCTACGGAAGCCCCACTCGCACGTCACTGAGCAGCGACCCAGAGAGCGAAGCCAGGTTCAAACGGACATTGGCTGAGGCCCGGAAGCAACGCATGAAGGCCGCTAACCGCCGTAAGCTGCTCGAGGACAAGATACGGGAAGAGGAGCGGCTTGCCGTGGAGGAATCCAAGCGACGCGACGAGGAGAGAAAGCAGAGAATGGAACAGGAACGCAGGGACAGGCTGGAGGCGATGCGGGCCAAGCGGGAGGCCGCCAAGGTTGACCGGGAACGGCGTCTCAACCTGGTCAAGGGCCCTAAGATCCCGACGCCACTCTACCGGAAGATGGAGGGGCGGTACGTCCGTAAGGTCGTCATTCCGGCCATGGAAAAGGAGCAGGCGATGCTTGCTGAGCGGCGGCAGGCCTTTGAACCGATCAAGGTCAGTGAGATTCAGACCCATGCGAAGAAGTTCACAGCCGAGGTCAGCAAGTTAGAGGCAAGGAAGCGGGCAGCCAGGGTTCAACAGATGGAGAAGTTCACGGCCAAGGCGTCCCAGGAGGTCAAGGGCCTGTCGAACGCCAGAGGGCCCCTGACCCAGGCCGGGGTGAGAGAGGACATCATGGCTAGGAAGAAGGCGGAAATCCAGCACAGGCGGGGACTGGCGCTGCTGGAGAAGAGGCGGCATTACCCCGGTGCCCTGCCCGCGGTGAAGAAGGGCGCGCCCATGCACAGTCCTGGGACATGGACCCGGGAGAAGGCTGTGGAGCCTGAGCCAGTTGCTGCCGAGGCGGAGGCCGTGGTCGTCGAGCCTGAGGCTGTTGTCGAGGGCGACGTCGTGATTGAGTCTGAAGCAAGGGCCCATGACGAAGCCGAGCCCCCAATGGAGCCTCAGGAACCCGAATCACCAATGGAGCCCGAGGAGCCTGAAGTCACACAACAGTCGGATGAAGAGGTGGAAGATGCTGAAGAGGAAGAGGAGGAAGAATCCGCAGACGAGGAGTCCGACGAAGAGAGTGCCGACGAGTCTGCTGAGGAGGATGCTGAAGCTGTTGAGGCTGACATCGATGATGACGTTGAAGCATCCGACGACGAGGACACCGACTCCAACACCCCCAGTGAAGCTGAGGACGAGGATGAAGATGCCGACGCCGAGGACGAGGCTGACTACCTTCACCCACAGATCAGCCGACCTGACTCGGCGTCGTCCATTGAAGAGATCGTGGGGGAAGAAGACTTCCGCATCGCTCGCATGTCGTCGGCGTCATCAATCGAAGAGATCATCGGTGAAGACGAGGTCGGCATGAAGATCTCCAGGCCCGAGTCAGCTTCTTCCATTGAGGAGCTCGGTTTCTCGGGCGACGAGGACGTTGAAAATGTTGGAATGGAGCCTGACGCCATGTAGGCCAACTTGTGTATACGTATGATGAATATGGGAATGTAAATACTTCTCTTTGTGTCCGTATTGTTTATGACGACAGATCGTTGCTGGCCTTCAATCGTGTCGCAGGCGAGTCGTCGCTTCCTGGCGTGGCTTTGTGCAAGTTTGCCGTTGGAAGCTTGTCTGCTTTGGAAGCGAGGACATGAGATTCTTTGACGTTGATTGTCACCGAATCTATTTCCCCATTGACCACATCTGTATCCGAACAGCCCTGAGAGCAGCAATTCTGATGAATGTGACGTCAGCTGTTGATTATTGGTCGGTCTTACTTGAGGATACGCGATGATATGGGAATCTCGGATGGTCAATGGATCTTCAAATTTTTTTCTCAGCCACAACATGTTTAAGGCTGTAATCCTTCTTCTCCTCGTGCTCTCTGCCGTTCTTTGCGATCCTTTGAACGGATACGAGATTATGCGCTCTCAGAAGGCCGCTGAGGCTGAGGCCGACGGCGTTATTAGCTGCGTTACCGCGATTGCTTCATTTGTCGACGTTAGCGTAACCTATTCTTCGTCGTATCGCCACCTCTACAACCTCATCAGTGGTAAGTTCACTGACGACATTCGTTCTGAGATTTGGTATGTTTCTTGGTTCCGTAATTTGTGGCGACACAATAGAAACGCTCAAACAGACCATCCCGACTTCGCTCACACAGCCATGACAGGGGTCTGATCGAGATCATCGAGGCCATCGTCGAGCTTCTTGACAGCTGCGCCCTCTCGTTCATCCTTGGCGAGAACGTTAACATCGCCGCCGCCGTCGAGCTCGCTGAGTTCGTTTGCTGGAAGAACGAGAACAATGAATGGTGTGTCCCCATTCCATCGCTTACCCAGGTGCACAGAGGCTCTCTCCCTCGATGACCTTTATGACGCGGTCGACACCATCAAGGCAGAGGGAAGTTGCGATGCATTCAGCGACATCATCGACTCCTGGGGTTGCTGCATCACTGACTTCGTGGGCAAGGTTGATGACCTTGTGAACGATAAGGCAAGCTCCTATCTCGACTACCTCTACACCTTGTGCGAGGTCGACCCCCCAGCCTCCTGCATCGTTGATCACGACAAGGCTGCCACCACCACCACGGAGCTTGTTATCTCCGGCATTACTGATCTGGCCACGGACACCGTCGTCGCCCTCTGCAAGGATTGGGCGGTGTCCACAGGCTCTCCGTGGGCTAGCATCGCCGTGGAGGTTATCAGCGCCGTTGTCGTTGACGCGGACGGCGCCACCCCCACCATCGACTCTTCCTCTGCGAACGGTGTCAGCGTTGCCGTTACCAACTATGGCGATGCCTCTGGCACGGCTGGCCTGAACGACATCAACTCTGAGATCGATTCGACTGACTGGACTAACGTTGACCTCTCTTACACCGCTTCTGCCAGCTCTTCGTCCATCTCTGTAGTCTCGGTCACCACAGGGTCGGTGGACTCTGCTACCGCCATCCATGTCGCCGCCTTCCTCCTGCTTGTGGCCCTGGTTGCGCTGTTCTAAACTGTATTGTGCATATGCTTCTCATTTCCATCACGTGTGCCTTGGCAGGCGTCTGTCGTGTTAAAGTCATCAGCACGATGGTGGGGCAGAAGGCGCGTGTTGCTATGCCCAAGCCTTGCCGACGACAAAAGGATAGGATGTCGGTTTTGTGTTGTGTGGTTGTCTGGTCGTTGCGCAGTTTAAAGCAGACCAGCTTTGAATCTCGGCGTTGAGATGGTGGGGTGGGACAGCCTGCTCTGAGAATAGGCCTAGTAAGCATTGGAAGCACGTTTATAGGGTTGGTTTGGGCCATCGACGCGGCATTATCCCTGATTCGGTCCTGATTCTGCGATGTCCGGAGAAATCCCTACAGAGGAAGAAGGCCGTTGAGCTCCAATTCTTCTGGATATGGCTGAAACACGCCAGAAACGCATTTGTAGGTGCAAATTGGACGATGGCAGCGAGTGCGGCGAGCGATTCAGCAAGAATGGCGAGCTTCACGTCCACATCGAAGACTTTCACCGCCGAATCCCATGCAAGGCGAATATGTGCGGCCATGGCTTCGATACCGAGGATCTGATGATCGCTCACATGCGCCAGCAGCACAAGACCTGCGTCTGCGAAGAATGCGAGTTCGTTCGTCACCACAACGCTAACACAGCTACACTGGGACAAGCAAGGGCGATGTGGAGAAGCATTACATCGCCGCCCACAACGATAAGTGCAATAAGGAGACGCACCCGAAGAAATGGTGCCCTGACTGCAAGAAGGTCTTCGCCAAACTCGACGGCCACATCGCCACCGTCCACCCTGAGCGCCTTGAGGAGAACGAGGCGCTCAAGAAGCGCTTTTGGTGTGAAGAGTGCGAGAAAGCATGCGCAAATCTCGGGGAACACAGAATACAGCAGCACGGCCCGAAGACCAACTGCCCAGTCGACGGATGCGAGTTGCAAACGGCCGACATGAGCATTTTGAAAAGGCATCTCAAAAAGAGGCACAAGCTGAGCGCCGACGCGGCTGAAGACCTGATGTACCCGCTCCGCCAAGCCCAGGCGGCCAAGACCGGGAAGACCATCGGGCGCCGGTACCGCCGCCACGACCTGCCGCCCCTCGAGACCCGCGCCGGCTTCATCGAGACCGACGCCGACTCAGAGCTCGACTGCCCCCTCGTCGCCCCGCCGTGTCACGTGTGCGGCGAGCAGGCCGACGGCGACGACATGGTCCCCTGCCGCATGCTGTGCGGACGTGCCGTCCACGCCAGCTGCGCCTCGAACCACGGCGTCCACGGCATCGCCCCGTCCTGCCGCTGCGACTACTGCTGCACGCACTGCATCCGGGCCCGCGAGGCTACCGCCGACATGACCAAGCGCCTCGGCATCGCATGCAGCGTCAACGCGGCGCGCACGGTGCTCGGCAACGGCGACGAGGAGCTCGGCTTCAGCCTGACCATCACCAGTCGGCGCTGCCCGACGATCGCGAAGGGCGCCAGCCTCGCCGTGTTCCGAAGCCCGCGCGTCCCCCACGACGAGCTGGCCACCCGCCCCAGCCGCTTCGTGCTCTGGGGCCGCGAGGTCGTCAACAAGAGCACGCACAGGCTCGCCAGCTTCGGGGTCGACCTGACCCACCACGCCGGCCCGATAAAGTGGATCAACCACTCGCACACGCCCAACTGCAACCTATTCGTGCTGCCGACCAAGGACGGCACCGCCGTTCTGCACCTGACCGCGGCCGAAGAGATCGTGCTATTCGCCGACGGCCCCGGCAAGTGGACCTCGCAGCAGCTGACGTGCCGCTACGACTTCCCCCACGACGTCCCGCTGCCCCCCTGGTACGACCCCATCACGGCGATGGCCTCGGGCCTGCGCCAGATCTTCGCCGACTTCGGCCGCACGCCCGCCGGCGAGTGGGCCGACCGCCTTCCGTGGCCCATGACCGTCGAGCAGCACGACGCCGTCAAGGATGACTTCAAGCGCCTGCGCTCCAGCTTCAACAAGGAGCGCGCCGCCTGGCAGCACGAGGCCGACGCCAAGAAGCCGTATGTCAAGAAGAAGCCCTTGCCGCGCAGACGCAGAGGGTGAGTGTAAAGGATTGATTGAGCTTGCCAGTGCTATCATCCAACCAGTAGGTCGCGACCCAACTTGACTGTACAACGAATGATCGAATACAGCTTTAAAGACGGAAAGCTCGCGCACAAGGACACAGGTGAGCCATTCGCATTTACAACAGAGGATGCATACGAGGAACTCGCGGTATACGTGAAGCAGCACACAATCGAGGCGATGTGCACCCTCGGCATGGAGGAGCGGACCGTGGGAGAGAACACGGCCTCAGAATGCACGGTGCTCGTATCTAGCTCCTTCTCGACAAAGAAGTTCAGCCGCGTGCTCATTCTCCATCAAGGTACCGGCCTCGTCACCCTCGGGCAATGGGCGCGCTCAGTCATCATCAACAACAGCTTGGATGACGGTTCTATGCTGCCCATAGTGCGTTGGGCGCATGAGCGTGGCATACCCGTCATTGTGCCGAACCCGAACGCCACCTCGCACCCGCATCACCACACCGCGCAGTATTGGACCGAGCTCATCGAGCCGCTCGACACGGAGATCACAGTCGACATCATTGCCCATAGCTACGGCGGCGTCTGCATGCTGCGCGCGGCCAAGGAGGTCCCGGGCTTCACTGACCGCGTGAACCGCCTCATGCTGACCGACTCGGTCCATGGCCCCATTCCGTCGTCCCTCGCCGGGTTCTATCAGAAACGCGTGACACACTGGAAGTGCAGCAATAAGCCGCTCGACACGCCGCTGACGTCTTCTGACCCGTGTACGACGCTGAGCGCGGGGACGGCCGAGCATGTCTGGTCGACCCCTCGCGCCACACCAAGCATCCTGAAGATCTTGGAGGAGAAGTAAAGCTGCGGACCGCGATTAGGTGATTCCGATGGTGTAGTAATCAACTGATTAAAGAACTTCTGTGGCGGACTACCACGGCGCCTTAGGGGCAATCGAGACAGCATGAGCAAAATTGAAGACCAAATCAGCAGGCTTCTCTCGAAGTATGCGCAAAAGAGTGAGCAGCTTGCTGCATCTCCGATTATTTCTCCAATGTCATCCTACTCCGTTTCCAGGCGCACTAACGCCTCTTTGTGTTCAACATCTAGTATATATGACCACTCTCTCCGCACCTCTAGAGCATGGGCGGAGTCTCCATCGACGGACTCGGTTCCATCACCCGAGCCTCTAGCGGCCACACCGGATCCTTCTCCGTCGGCATCGCCACAGGAGTCTCCGAGGGCGGTACCAAGTACTGGCCGAACGCCAGACCCGTTCCGGCCATATTCTGTACAGTCACCCGACTCTGAGTATGTGTCCCCCGCAAGAGCAGGGGCTGAGACACAGACAGCATTGACACCCATGCCATCTCAGAGCTTGTTTGAGAGCACTGTGCAGTCAACATTTGACCTCATAGCCAAGTTTAGATCGTGAGCGACCACCCTGCTTCCATCATCATCGAAGAAAAGTTTATCGATCATCCGAGAAAATATACATGACCCGCATTCTCATGTAAATGGCGAGGTAGGTGTGAGTCTGCTAGTGTCGCTGAGAGCGCCCCTGGTCGTATCAGTCATGATCGAGAGAACCTCCTCGTCGGCAAGGTCGTCATCAGCAAAGGAGTCAACCTCGTGAACTGCTGTCCCGCCGTTGGTCGTATTGAGCGCATGACATACTGGACATCTGTACGTGATCTCGCCGTTGACAAAATCTTCCATTGGCACCAGGCCGTTGTGTGAGTGGCAACGGCCGCATATGAGGGCCATACGACTCTCGGGAGAGTCAGAAACCACAGAAGACACCACGGCGTCCATCATGCGTAGGAATAGACCCTTCTTACCCACGACACCGTGGCCAACTATAGGCGTGTCTGGCGGGGGTGCGACCCTCATCAGGGGCTCGACGTCCTCCGTCGGAGAGGGGGCAGAGGGGGAGGTGACGATCATCTTGATGTTGGCGGGGAGCTCGCTAAACTCATCAGGCGCGTACTGCTTGATGAGCTGCAGAGTTTCGTAGAAGCTGCTTGTCTCCTTAAGCTTGTTGACAGTCGCCTGCATACGGTCGTTGTAGTCCTGGATCTTGAGATCGAAGTAATTAGATATACCGGTACGTAGCTTGATGTACACGCGGAAAAGGACCACGAATGAGGCTACAACAGCTGTGAGAGTGAATAGGATAAAGATGCCGACAATATGGCCGGTAGTAAGCTCTTCAGGCATCCTGTGGAAAGGGAAATGCATAAATAGGACAAAGCTAACGATGACAGTGATTGCCATCAGTGCTAGCGAAGTGACCATGAAGAAACGGTGTGCGATGCCAAGAAACCGGAGTTGCCGCTGCCTGACACGCGCAGCCGCAGTTTCTAGATCATTCAGGATATCCTTCACATGCTTCTTCCTTCTAAGAAACCTGAACGGGCCTGCTTCCCCCAGCATTGAGAAATTTGGCGTTTCTGTTCTAAAAATGCGGCGGTCATACAATCATACAGTACCTCCGCAAGTTGGACGTGCTGGTGCGTATTGGTGCCGTAACAGACAGACAGAGAGCTATCCATTATTCGACCCTTCCTGCACAATTTGTCCCAATTCAGCCTGGAGTCAGCAATACTAATAGACAGTCGGTCAGCATGGCCACTACCTGAGTAGATTCCGTCTCCAGACCCAGCGCGCGTGGCCCATGACCATCGCAAAAAGCCGCAGAATACGGCAAAAACTCGTGTCCGAGATCTCGATAGCCAAATGAATGACGACTCTGTTCAGGTGCTAGAAGAGGTGGTTGATCCAAATTATGAGCCCACCGAGGAGGAGATCAAGGAATATGCCACATATCTCGGTATTCCAGAAGAAGACGAAGATTTGTACTATATTGCCCGCGATGCGCTCAAAACGCCACTCCCAGAGAACTGGAAGCCATGCCAGTCGAACGACAGCAACGTGTTTTACTTCAACTTCGAGACACAGGAGAGTACGTGGGAGCACCCCTGCGACAAGATCTTCAAGGATCGGTACAAGCAGGAAAAGGCGAAGAAAGAGATGCTCAAGAGCACCAGAGACGGCATGCGTACTCCTCTGCCCAAGACCGATGCCGAGCCTCTTCTCGAGAGGAGTATGCGGATGACACAAAGCCTCGAAGTCGGTGGGAAGAAACAACCCCCGGCCGAGCTCGATTTGCCCGGTATTGACGGCTTGGTGGATGCTGTAGACTTTGACTCGATCGAAGATGAGCTCGATGAGCTTACCAGCCGTGGACGACGCCGCCTGAGCTTCTCGCCAGACACGACCCGTGCGTCGAAGGACGAGCTGAAGGAGACGACGAGCAATGGTGAGGACGGGACGCTGGACGCCGAGGTTACG
The DNA here is from genome assembly GCA_019828565.1 of Carpediemonas membranifera. Taxonomy (NCBI): domain Eukaryota; phylum Fornicata; genus Carpediemonas; species Carpediemonas membranifera. The sequence continues at coordinate 114,148 of JAHDYR010000067.1, read as the reverse complement.
GGTAAGAAGGCCGAGCTTGAAGATCTCAAGACATCCATCACTCGCAGCCGCGAGTCACAGACCGAGCAGCAGGCTGCACTCAGCGGCCTGAAAGCTGAGATCGAGACCAAGCGCAAGGAGCTCGCATCACTTCAGAAGGAGGCTGACCTCGCCAAGGAGCGCAAGGCCAAGCTCGACAGCGTCGAGGCCGAGTTAACCGAGGTCACCGCGCAGGTCACCGCCAGCAAGCTCGAGCTTTCATCCCTCAACTCTTCCGTGGCTGCACGCGAGGCTGAGCGCAGCTCCGAACTCGACAGACTCGACAGCGCAGTCGCTGAGCGCAAGGCGGAGCTGGATGACCTCAAGGCATCGATCTCTCGCAACCGCGAGTCGCAGACATCTTCCAAGGTCGAGCACGAGCGCACGCTGAACGGCTTGACCGACGAGATTGAATCCAAGCGCAAGGAGCTCAGCTCTGTGCTTCGCGAAGCTGAGCTTGCCCAGAAGCGCAAGGCTGAGCTCGAGACTGTCGAACACGAGCTGACCGAGGTCACCGCGCAACTCACTTCAAGTAGACGCGAGCTTTCTTCAATCGGCTCATCCCTCGCCGTGAAGGAAAGCGAGCGCAGCTCCGATCTTCAGAAGCTTGACGCCGAGGTTGCGGGTAAGAAGGCCGAGCTTGAAGATCTCAAGACATCCATCACTCGCAGCCGCGAGTCACAGACCGAGCAGCAGGCTGCACTCAGCGGCCTGAAAGCTGAGATCGAGACCAAGCGCAAGGAGCTCGCATCACTTCAGAAGGAGGCTGACCTCGCCAAGGAGCGCAAGGCCAAGCTCGACAGCGTCGAGGCCGAGTTAACCGAGGTCACCGCGCAGGTCACCGCCAGCAAGCTCGAGCTTTCATCCCTCAACTCTTCCGTGGCTGCACGCGAGGCTGAGCGCAGCTCCGAACTCGACAGACTCGACAGCGCAGTCGCTGAGCACAAGGCGGAGCTGGATGACCTCAAGGCATCGATCTCTCGCAACCGCGAGTCGCAGACATCTTCCAAGGTCGAGCACGAGCGCACGCTGAACGGCTTGACCGACGAGATTGAATCCAAGCGCAAGGAGCTCAGCTCTGTGCTTCGCGAAGCTGAGCTTGCCCAGAAGCGCAAGGCTGAGCTCGAGACTGTCGAACACGAGCTGACCGAGGTCACCGCGCAACTCACTTCAAGTAGACGCGAGCTTTCTTCAATCGGCTCATCCCTCGCCGTGAAGGAAAGCGAGCGCAGCTCCGATCTTCAGAAGCTTGACGCCGAGGTTGCGGGTAAGAAGGCCGAGCTTGAAGATCTCAAGACATCCATCACTCGCAGCCGCGAGTCACAGACCGAGCAGCAGGCTGCACTCAGCGGCCTGAAAGCTGAGATCGAGACCAAGCGCAAGGAGCTCGCATCACTTCAGAAGGAGGCTGACCTCGCCAAGGAGCGCAAGGCCAAGCTCGACAGCGTCGAGGCCGAGTTAACCGAGGTCACCGCGCAGGTCACCGCCAGCAAGCTCGAGCTTTCATCCCTCAACTCTTCCGTGGCTGCACGCGAGGCTGAGCGCAGCTCCGAACTCGACAGACTCGACAGCGCAGTCGCTGAGCACAAGGCGGAGCTGGATGACCTCAAGGCATCGATCTCTCGCAACCGCGAGTCGCAGACATCTTCCAAGGTCGAGCACGAGCGCACGCTGAACGGCTTGACCGACGAGATTGAATCCAAGCGCAAGGAGCTCAGCTCTGTGCTTCGCGAAGCTGAGCTTGCCCAGAAGCGCAAGGCTGAGCTCGAGACTGTCGAACACGAGCTGACCGAGGTCACCGCGCAGGTAGCATCCAGCCGCCTCGAACTTGCAACAGTCAACGCCAGCCTGGAGGCCCAGCAAGATGAGCTTTCCAGGGCACAGTCGGAGATGCAGGAGACCCTCGATCGTCAACGAGAGCAAGTCGCCCAGCAGAGAGATACGCTGATGTCGAGCGTGAGAGGTCTCAACAATGACCTGGCGACTGCGCGACAGGAGCTAGACTCCACCGAGGAGGAGCTCCGCCAGGCTAACGCTGAGCTCGAGACGAGAGCTGCCGCGGCTGAGACCCAGAAGGCCCGTCTGACGAAGGAGTATGAGCGGATTAAGAGCAGCCTAGACGCCGAGATCAGCGCCAAGAGAAGTACTCTCAGAGAGATGGATGAGGACATCGCCAGGGCCAAGCAGGAGGTAGAGACAGCCGAACGAAGGGCGTACGAGGCAGCCCAACGCGTTACAGAGTCGAAACAAGCGGAGTTGGTGAGGGTTGAGCAGAAGATCGCAGCCCGTAAGGCTGAGCTCGCCGGCATCGACGAGGAAGCTGAGAGCATGAGAGATGAGCTGCGGCGTCAACAACAGGATATGAAAGCGAAGATGGAACGGCAACAGGACGCTCTAGGGGCTGCCAACGAAGAGTGGCAGATGGTGACCGCTGAATGTCACGATATCTCGAAGAAGATTGAGAAGGGGCACCGAGATTTAGAGATTATCGCCACCAATATCAGCCGACAAAAGCGACACATGACAAAGCTGCAAGAGAAGGCAGCTAAGGATGCAGAGACACGTGTAGCCGTCTTCATCAAGTCAGAAGAGCGTTGGGCCAAGTCAGAAGTCAAACAACTAGCGTCCACCCGAGCTCACTTGCTGGGGGAGACCAATGTACTAGCTGAGATTGAGGGTGAGGAGACCTATAGGCTCGGTGCGAAGGTTGCTGCGAGGATTGAGCAGTATCATCTTGAGCGCCACAGTCTTGCCGAGCGTCTCGCCTGGACTGAGCGGCTGGCGGCCAGTGTCGGTGTTGTACTCGCTCCGATCAAGATACCCGCAGCTGTGATCATGCCTCAGCCTATCTCCAACCCCGCTGCCACGCTGAGGGTGCCAGAGCAAACCCGGCCTGTTAGTGCTGCCTCGCCACGCGCTGCAGACCTTTCTAGAGTAGGGGATGACGCGGCATGGCTCAAGCGCTTCCAGTCTTCCCGCCAGCTCAGAGTCACGCTGACCCGGCGGTGATGTTGTTATGTCATACGGTAGTTTCAGCGTAAATGCATTCCTTCGTTGTGATTGGCTAGAACGCACACCTCTCGTATGGAAGGAGGCTATCTGGCGAAACTACTGCCGTTTCAGACAAAGTGATTATTCAGCGGCGCCTGACGGGTAATCTCGTTCGAATCTATCGTGATTCCTTCATGATCTGATTGTCATAGCTTTAGAAACTCAATATTCACGCCGGTCAACCTGGGATGTACCCAACCAGCACCGGGTGATGGTCTCAATTGGTCTGCTAGATCGAGTGTAGGTCGAAATAGATTCAGCCAATCTTTGGGTCCGCAAGCAAAACCGTGAACCCACAAAGCGGAGGCGATATTCATGGCCTTTAACTTCAGAACATTCAAATCTACGGCACCAAGTGCCATTGCAACGTATGCTTTCACGATTAACTACATACTAGGCGTTGGATGCCTTGAAATTCCTGCTGCCATGGCCCACGGCGGCATTGGGCTGAGTATCATATTCATATTGAGCGTTAGTGTCATCGCCGCTGTAACTGCAATGTGGCAGGTGGAATCCAGTGGCCGTGCATCTGAATTGACACGAGCTGTCGAGGTTCGGAAGCACAGGAGAGACGAGAGCGAGAGCGTCTTCGGTGACGAGAGCCTCACGCTCCTCTCCTCACCAGCAATGTCGCCTGTCAGCCCAGTTCTTGGTGACACGGACCTTGGGACATCGGCTCGGATTCCCTTCTCGATTGAAACATGCTACGAGGGTAATGAACTGATGAAGATCTTCTACGGCGTCATCGGGCAGAGGTTCTACGAGGTGTGCCTCATGCTTTACATGTTCTCTGCGCTATGGACGTACGCTGGCATCTTTGCGTCGAGCATGGCACTGGCCATCCCCATTCCCTGGGTCACAACGGCAGGAGAATGCGACATGTACTCGGAACACGAGAGCTGGAAGTGCAAGGGTGCTTACTGGCTCTTCCTCGCAGTCTTTGCACTTGTGGTCATTCCTCTGTCATGTTCTGAGATGAAGGAACAAGCAATCGTCCAGGTCTCGCTCACGCTATTCAGGTTCTTCGCAATAGCTGTCATGCTCGTCACTCTGGCAGCTGCTATTGCCCGCCACCCGTTCAGCGAGGGGTCGAGGGATGCATTCCCATACATCGACCGTCGCCCGCCGATATTCGACTGGCATGGAATCGGCCAAGTCTTCTCGACCTCGACGTTCTCACAGCTGTTCCACCACAGCACCACGCCCCTGCTTTCCATGCTCAAGCGGAAGAGTGATGCCCGCCGCGTGTTCTTTGGTGCCATTCTCACAACCTGCACCCTTTACATCACACTCGGTATATTCGCCACTCTGTACTTTGGCTCAGATGTAGCCGATGTTCTCACCCTGCAATGGATGAATTACACCGCTGAGAGCGGTCGCCGGGTCTGGTACGCGGTAATCATATCATATCTCGTAATCATGTTCCCACCTATTGATCTACTGTCAGCGTTCCCGCTCAACGGTGTGACCTTCGGTAACAACCTCGCCCAGTCTCTCCCGATGAAGCTCAGGGGGCCCGGCACCTTCCTTGGTCGACACTCGAAGACCCTCAGGCTGGCCGCCCGACTGTGCGCAGTTTTACCGCCGCTCATCGCTGCAGCCATCGTGAGGAAGGCAACTCTTGTCGTCCAGTTCGGGGGTCTGGCCGCCTTCATGCTGATGTTCTTCTCGCCTGCACTCATTCAACTCAGAAGTCGGTTCAGGGTCAAGAAGCTCGTGGCGATGCAACCCCATCTAGCAGTTGATGGGTCAGCCAGGAAGGCTGTGCAGACGCCCTACGGCTCCTGGTACAGCTACACAGTCTTTCCCATCCTCGTCATCGTTGTTGGGACTGGCTGCTTCCTTTTCTCACTCGGACTGCTGCTCAAGGACCTCATATGGCCTCTGTTTACGTGAGAAGGGTGTGTATATCAGTTTGTGACGTAAATGATGTCATTGAGCGTTGTCTGGCCGAGTGAGTCGATCTTGAGTCGACACGAGGCCAGGAGGCCAGTACAATATGAACGTTCACTGCACAAGCATAGTAGCCATGCTGCTGCTATTCACAGCTCTTGTTGCATGTGCTGATACCAGCAGCGCTCTGCACAAGAGCCTTGATTGCACCACAGCGACTTTCAACGTCACTGTCCCCGGAGACCGCATCAATGTGTGGAAAACAGACCCAAAGACTGGAATGCAGTACATCCCAAGTGCTGATGAGGTGTATTTCGCCTGGGATAGGTTCACAGCCGCCATATCATACTGCACCGCTCAGAAGCCCTTCTCCCTGTATGTTCAGAACACTGTCAGCCTGTCAGTAACCACGCTGAAGACGGTGAAGGATAACGCTGGCTTCTATTACATCCCAGTCGGCACCATGGGCGCGGGAAAGTACATTGCCTGCGTCCTCGACGCGTCTGGCGAGGCCGGTGGGTGTTCCGATCCTTTCAACTTTGGAAACCCCTCTGGCCCCTCCGGCCGTGGCATCCGTCTCTGGTGGGTCATCCTCGGTGCCGTCGTGGCCATTGTCACTGCCGCATATCCCATCCCGACGGTCATGGCGCTGATTGCTGTCCTTCCCCTCCTGTGTGTGTGCGTCGTGTTGGTGTTGATATGCCAGGGTCGCAAGAAGAGCACCAAGAAGGAGCAGTATCAATTGCTCAGTGAGACACCGACAGCTAGTAGGCGGCGCCAGTATTCAGATGCCACGGTCAACTTCGTGTCACCATCCTACATTTCATCGCCATACTGATTGGTGTTGAATGGCGCGGATCTTAGAACTGGTAGACCACCAGAAGTAGGAATAAACTATGCATTAGGTCGGCGAAGGCATGCGCGGTGAATGGACTGCTGCCATTGCGTTGGTTGATGCCGAGTCCTTCATTTCGACTGCGGCGAAACTCGGGTTTCGAGGCAACAATATAGATAATGGACTTTGACGATCATCTGACACCCGCTCAAGAGGCAGGGCACTGGAATGAGCATATTCGCATTGAAAACGGTGTGTATGGCACGGTAGGTTCCCCCTTGGCGTCCTCCTTGCCTCGTGATGTCCGCCACAAGCCTCAGGACATCTCAATTCACCTTGAGAAGAAGGCCAAGATGCCTGAGCAGTTCAACCACATGACTACTGATTCCCCTACGATCGGTAGAATGCCTCGCACCCCTGTTACTGCCATCGACGTCGGGTTTTCCAAGACCTTCTCCGAAACCATGTCACCCACAGGGAGCCAGCAGCGCACTCGGACTCTGCCACCAAGATCTGCGTTTAACCCAGCAAACCCAGCTTGCAGCCCCTCTCTGGCTCGCACGCTAGCCAATAGCATGATTGACAAAGACCAGAAGGAGCGGCAGGCGCAGATCCTCGGCAAGTCCGGCGGTGAGGTATTTGAGGGCCACAGCTTCACCAAGTTTGTCGATGAATGCCACCAAAACCAGGTGTCTCCGCTTACACCCAGACACAAGATGGCAATGTAAAACAGTAACTTTTAGATCGGAGAATATGGTCTATTTGACCTTTCAAAGTGGTTTAATGAGCTTCTGGGCTCTTGATGTTGGTTATTGAAGCTATTTGATCGTGGATTGAGACAACATTGCAGGTTTGTCGACAAATGCCCCACTAACGATCAGATTATACAGCCGTTACCGTACTTCGGCTATGAGGGTGCTTAGAGCCCTCAAAGCGTACTCTAGTTAACGATTCAGCGGACTCTTTTCTATCGAGACTTGCTCGACTCTAGAATTTTCGTGAAAAAAAGTGGGTGACAACAGAGCTGAGGTGTGAGATGAGATCGGCATGAAACTAGCTTACACGGCCAGTACTTCCCTATTCTCGGCCCAATGTTGCGTCTGCCTTCTATTTTGTCTGTCCAACCACAGCATTGGGGAGTCAGCCAATCTCAACCTTTACGTGAGCAATCATAAATTGGATAAGTCAGCTCTGCTTGTCTCGACCGAGGAATTTTTTGTTATATGGTCTTTATTTGGCATGATCGTAAGCTGCGCGGCTCGTCCTTGTGCCGGCGTTCATTATTGCTTCTGAAGGGCGCAAAGAGAACCAACCCTGTTCCATAGCATGTCGTGGTCCCGCAATGATAAACTTCTGGAGCGTGGCAGGCGACCCATGGAGCTGCAGGTCTGGCTTTGAAATCCGATGAATGGACTTGACACCGGAGCATGTGACGGCACTATCACAGGATGCTCGGGGATCTGGTAGAGTCAAGTGGAGACGTCAACTAAGCGAGCCTCGATCGATAAAGTAGTTTCCTTATATGGTCACCGGCACTCTTCCTCTTGTTGCCAACCAAACAACTAACACAGGGCTGCCCCGGCGCCCGAGATAAATGCTGACCCGCTTCTCTTAATGCGTCAGTTCATGCGTCAGTTGTTTCGGAAGGCATGTCTTCGTCGCGCTCAAGGAAGCTTCATGCAACGTTAGTGCATAGCACTGCGAACATCACCAAGGAGAGGTCTACCTCAGTTGGTCTGTGCCCGTGGTGTGTGCCTCAGTAGATTGGCTGTCGTCTAGAGTCGTGTAGTCCGAGTCAAAGGGCCAGTCGCAGCAACAACGTGTGTACCGGTCACATCACATCGGTTGTGACAGTGGCCGGTGGATGGCAAGGCCGCTCAGCAACAATTCCTCGGCATCAGTCATCGCAAGTATTGGACAGACTGGAATGGCTCAAAGCTTGATATTGTGTTAAATACAGCGATGCAGAACAGCTATGAGCTTCCGGGCTCTTGATGTTAGTTATTGAAGCTATTTGATCGTGGATTGAGACAACATTGCAGGTTTGTCGACAAATGCCCCACTAACGATCAGATTATACAGCCGTTACCGTACTTCGGCTATGAGGGTGCTTAGAGCCCTCAAAGCGTACTCTAGTTAACGATTCAGCGGACTCTTTTCTATCGAGACTTGCTCGACTCTAGAATTTTCGTGAAAAAAGAGTGAGGAGCAGAATTGACACGATTCAGCGTCTTTCCCACCCAATTGAAGCCACTGCTGCGTGAACAAGACCGATTCTGTTTATATAAAGGCGCGGGACCCTCAACCGCCTACTCCCCAGGGGCCGTGGGCCGAGCGGGATCGTCACAAGCGCCCGGGACAACCGAGGGTGATGCCATGTAATCGACCTCGTTGGTCTCAACACCGTGGGGGTGGTCATCACCCTCGTTGTCGCTGGAGCTGGCCGAGGACGATGCCGACGAAGAGGAAGACGAGGAGGATGACGAATCAGAGCCGGAGAATGCCTCGACGACGCCCTTCTTCGCCTTCTTCCTGCGGGGTGCTGTGAGTCTCTCGATGAACCGGGCAAGTGGCGGTGGGATCGGGACGAGATGCTGGACGAAACCAATGGGGATGGACAGGAAAGCGATGGCGATGGTGTACAGCCACTCCTGCGGCTCGAGAAGGTGGACACGGACGGCGTACGACCCGAAAGTGACGATGAGGACCTGGAGCACGACGGTGAGCACCATGACGATGATGAACATGGGGCTCTTGTGGATGTTCTGGAGAATGTTCCAATCCATCCAGGTGATCTTACGGGCGTTCAGTTCGTTGAACAGCTGGCTAAAGACGAACGTGTTGAAGATGATCGTATCCTTACGGTAGGCGATGGTCCCCCCGCCATAGAAGAAGTCCGAACCCAGCACAGGGAGATCAGTCAGGTAGCTGGAGTTCGCCCAGTTGCCGTCGGGCAGGATTGCCATGAAGACGAAGAGCACGACCAGTTGGAACACAGACTGGAAGGCGATGTTCTTCCACATGTCGGGTGAGATGAGGGATTCGTAGCGGCCGTACGGCTTGCGCTTGAGGAGGCCCTCGTGAGGGCCCTCAGTGGCGAGGGCGAGGGCGGCGAGGGTGTCCATGATGAGGTTGACCCAGAGAAGCTGGACAGCGCCGAGGGGAGACTCGCCGAGGAAGAGGGCGCCGGTGAAGGCGACGACGAGGGCGACGACGTTGACGGTGAGCTGGAACTGCAGGAACTTCCGGATGTTGTCATAAACTGCACGACCCCATAGGATGGCCATTTCGACAGAGTGGAAGTTATCGTCGAGCAGGATGATGTCGGAGGCCTCCTTGGCGACCTCAGTGCCGCTGATGCCCATGGCGAGGCCGACGTCAGCCTCCTTGAGCGCGGGGGCGTCGTTGGCGCCGTCGCCAGTGACAGCCACGACCTCGCCGAGAGCACGGAGCCTGGTGACGAGCTTGAGCTTATCAGTCGGTGTCGACCTGGCGACGACCTGGAGAGTAGGGATGACGGCGTCGAGCTCGGCGTCCGTCATGCGGCGGAGCTCGGGCCCGGTGATGGCAGTGCCCGTCTCGGTCAGGATGTTGCAGGACCGGGCGATGGACTTGGCGGTGAGGATGTTGTCGCCCGTGACCATGCGGACCATGATGCCCGCCATCTGGCAGCGGCGGACGGACTCGGGCACCTCCTCGCGGAGGGGGTCCATGATGCCAGTCAGGCCGACGCACGTGAGCTCCTTCTCGTTGAGGTCTGAGTCGTTAAGCTGTTCGGGGGTCTGGCCCGGCTCGATGTCGCGGTATGCAAGGATGATGGTGCGTAGGCCGTTCGAGGCGAGCGTGATGATGGCCTCGTCGATGGACTTGCGGACCTCCTCGGTCATGGGGGCGACCTGTCCCTGCTCGTCGAGGTACGACGTGCACAGGGAGAGCACCATCTCAGAGGCGCCCTTGCAGAAGATGCGGGGGCCAGCGTGGGCGGTGAAGTCGGGGAAGTCGCGGGCGGCCTCCTCGTAGCTCGACTGGGTCATGTCGACGACCTTGGACATGCGCTTACGGTCAGAGTTGAAGTCGTACTCGGTGATCTCGGACGTGGCCTTGCGGACGGGGACGTAGTCGAGGCCCCAGTTCCGGGAGAGCTGGAGGAGCGCGCACTCGGTCTTCGAGCCGATAAACTCCATCTGGCCGGCCTCGTTGGCCTGCAGGAATGCGTTGCTGTTGACTGCGGAGCCGACACCGATGTGGGCGACGATGGACGCGGGGAGCTCGTCGCGGGCGGGGACTCGGTCGAACAGTCTGCCCGCGAACCAGCCCTGGGTGACGGTCATCTTGTTCTGGGTCAGTGTGCCTGTCTTGTCGGAGCAGATGTTGGTGGCGCCGCCCATGGTCTCGCAGGCGTTGAGGTGACGGACGAGGTTGTTGTCCTTCATCATACGCTTCATGGAGTAGGCCAGGGATATCGTCACAGCGAGAGGGAGGCCCTCGGGCACGGCGACGACGACGATGGTGACTGCGAGGATGATGAAGTCGATCCAGGCGGTGAGAGAGGAAAGCGCAAATGAACCACCGTCGACGATGACCTTCTTCACAATCTCCTTGTACGCCCAGCGGATGCCGAGGACGAGGACGGTGAAGAGTGCGGTGCCGGCGCCGAAGTACCCGATGAGCTTGGCGAGGGAGTCGAGCTTGTTCTGGAGGGGAGTGGGCTCGGGCTCCTTGACGAGGGAGGCGAGGGTCTTGCCCCACTCAGAATGGATGCCGACGTTGGTGACGACCATGGTACCGTTGCCAGTGGCGATGGTGCAGCCGCACAGCATGAACGGCGAGTTGGCGTCCTTTGTGACCGTGACGGACTCGCCCGTGAGAGCCGACTCGTCCAGCTCGAGGTTGATAGCAGCGATCAGTATGCCGTCAGCGGGGACCTGGTCGCCCTGCTGGATGTCGACGACGTCACCAACGGCGAGGTCGTGGATGTTGACGGTCTGCTGAAGCCCCGTGCGGATGACGGTGACCATACGGTCCTCCTTGGCAGCGTTCAGCTTGCGGAACTGGCGCTCCTTGGACCAGTCGTTGAAAGCAGTGACAGTGCAGACGATCACGATGGCGGCGAGGATGGCAACACCCTCGATCCAGTCCCAGTTGCCCTCGCTGCCCTCGTCCTCCTTGGGGATGAAGGAAAGAACGAAGGAGATGACAGCGGAGATGATTAGGATGATGAGGATCGGGTCCTTGAGGCACTCGAGCCATAGACGAATAAAGGACTTGCTCTTGGGCTGTGGGTAAACGTTCCGACCAAAAAGTTGGTAGCGCTCGCTGCAGCCGTCGTCGATATCAATCTGGGACAGACCATCGGTGCTGGTGCATAGTTTCTCCATGATTCCCTGGACACCACCGAGTTCAGCGACATCCTTGGTCCGCCGGCTGTTAGAAAGCCTATCGAGCGCAGCTACATCCAACTGAAAACGTGACGAATCACGTGATGCTTCTGTGCTCATTAAAGGTGGATACAATTTGTTGTGCAACGGAGCACGTTGGGTTCTGGTTTTTCTTCGAAATAAAAACGTCACCCGTTTTGGACACAAGAGAAGCCACCAATGAGGGGCCAACGAGGATCATCCTCGTGTATATCAGGGATCATGCCACCAGTCAACCAAGTTTCATCTTTCGAGGACGACCTCAGGTATTCTAGAACAGTTGAGTAGGGGACACTCCTCACACCGTCCATGTGATGGGTGACCGGCAAATGATGCTTATCATGATCATTGCGCAGATATGCGTTTGGTCAGGCCAATGCTTGAGGCGGTCAGCCACACCACATGTTCAGCTGTCTCACACGGGTTGACAACTGCCGGTTGAGATGTGGGTCTATTGGGGATAATAGCAGTAGTAGTAGAAACATCGTGTGTCTAACTTGTGGTAGGGTGCCACTTGCTGCTACTCGACTCTTTTGTAATGACGGCAAGACTCACCCCGCCATTCGACTGACAGTCTCTGGAACCACATAGAGCCGAGCCCGTGGCACTCGCGGCTAGACTGTACATCGCATGGTTTACTTGTCAAACGATTCGCGGTCCACAAGTCATGATCTGCCTGCCTGGTTGAGTCACACCCCGATCCAACAAGAGGGTGACCAATCTTAGGCGGCAACATGCAGCATGGAGCTTCAGATTTTTTGTGATGCACGTATGGGTTATTAACTCCTCGAAACAGCGCGGTTGACAGGAGGTCTGTGTGAGGGTGTCGGTTCGACCTCAGCGTGAGGACTGAATACAACACTGTCACTGGGTCAAACTTGCTTCGTATGACGAGACTGTCAACGCTAGGGAGCGGTTGTAACATAGTATATATGTAGTGCTACGTCTTTATGAATTAATCAAACCCTTGACCAACGTTGACCTGGGCGGGTGCAGCTCCTTGGGTCTGCCCCACCACATATAATGCCTCCACGTGAAGAGCGGACAACATTTAAGTTAAGCTGGGTCGACGTCGACTGGCGTGATTCCAGAACGACTGGGGATCATATGGCGCCCTGCACTCGACCAACTCAGCCACCCCATCTGACACCGTCTTCACCTCAAACCACTGGTGGGTGGAGTCGCAGAATGAGATGACTTCTCCGAAGCGCGAAACTCGTATGCCCAGAACCGTGGCCTCAAAGGCACACAGAACTGGGTGTAGCGGTTGCATAGATGAGTGCGGCCCTCAGTGACCCAGACAACAACCTCGGAACAAAAGAATCGCTTGACCCTCTCAGAGAACCGGAGCGGGGTGGGTGTGAGGCAGCGTTCCTCCTCGCGGTTCCCAGGAAGCAGGCCCGACTGGGCGATATGAAGGGGAACTAGACCAACAAAGAGCAGCTGACGGCCATGGAGGAAGGCGTTGCAGTAACCTGCTTGGCTTGGCATGATCCGGTCGACCCTGTATGGCAGGTCGACGAAGCCCGTTATCTCATTCTCGTGTCCGAGTCCCAGCCGGCCACATTCGTTGCTCCCGCCGATCATTTGCCGATCGCCCATGGAGAGTATCACTGATGTCCAATTATCATGCAGGATGTGATCTGGGACAAAGCCAGCAGGCACAGCGACAGGGTGGAATAGAAGTCTCTTGTCCTGCTGGACTGGGCCGGTAAACAAACATGCCTTGTCGCCCGCCATGACAGTGCCGACCGGGGTGAGTATGAACGTCTGTTTGCCCTGTATAGACGCCTCGGTAACTATCCCGTGCTTCTCCCAGGGGGGCAGGCTGGCCTCGAGCTTGGGGACCTTGGGGCAGGCGGGGAAGGTGAGGCGGGTCGGGTCGACGAAGTCAGATGACTGGAACCCCAGCTGGCCAAGTCCGCTATACCCCCATCTCCACATGCCCTTGGGCGTCCTGGCGATGTGGGCGCCGTAGTTGTCGCTGTAGACCTCGAGGGCCCTGGGCATCCTGGCCCTGGTGAGGGCGGTGTGTTTGTCAGTGTGGAGCATGAAGAGTCGGCCCATGTACATGCGGTGGTGGTAGCAAGTGTCGTATCCAGCGTAATGATAGCTCTCGCCGTCCTTCTCGGCGATGTTCACCGTGAAGAAGAACTTGCGGCAGAGGAACCAGAAGCACTTGGCCTCGGGGGTGAGAATCTTGCGGATCTTGTTGTGCAACTCGGTACCGCGTGGCCGCGCCTCTTGAGCCTTCCCCAGCACCCTGTCCTCGAGGTCTGGGTTGGCCCCGCCGCCCACCAGACACGCCCACACCGCGCCCTGGTTGAGTGTGTGCATGGCGACCGGAAGCTCCTCGCCAGGCGAGAGCTCGACGTTCATGGACAGCGGGGGACCGATGGTGAGGATCGAGTGCGCGCGGTCGAGGAGGGCTTGCGCGGCTGGCTTGAGAGGGGATCTCTGAGAGCGCGGTGATGAGGGATTCGAGAGAATCGGCGCTCGCTGATGTATTAGTGCTCTCTGCGTTGTAGATCGAGGGCATTCGCTTGTTGAAGTGCCTGGAGAAGGCGCACTGGATCAAGGATGGTATGCTCCCGGGGATGGAGGCCGTTACAACGAGCGAGGCGCGGAATGCGGAGATAAGCGCATCTCTCACACTTGATGGAGAGGAAATAGCACTGCTCATTGGTTGTAGCGCTCAGTTCATTGATTGCCAAATTCTGACTGCCGACCGCCGACGTCAACTGCGAACAGACGATGAGATGTGGGCAATGACCAAACTCATACCATTCTCTGACAGTCAGTTTCCTGGGTACAGCTCTCGAGGCTGACCACCAGGCCATGTAGTCCTCGAGCGCTGGGAGTCCACAGCCATAACCAGCCGGCCCATACTAGCCAGGTCTCTGTGGAAACATGTGGACACCCCAAGTTGACCTTGGCTTCTGGTTCGATATCAACTACTTGACGAACCACTCCGCAGTTAAAACCGGAGTTACCGTCGACTCCACCTCAGCAATGTCCGAAGGCGAACGGGTGTGCCACCCTTCCCAGCAGGAAGGCGGCATGGTCGAATGTCACTCGTCACCGTCGACCCATCTTGGAAATGAGACGAATCAACCCCGTGAACGCAAGGCCCGACGTCCTCAACGAGCCCGCCAGACATGCCCTGACCCATCTTAGATTTGAGACCGAATCACAGACCGATCTTGGGATCGAGACTGATCAAGGATTTCAGAGTCGAATTTCGACTTGTCCACTCGCATTCCAAGTGACATGTTTGCTCCCAACGGCTCCCTTACAGGCTCTATTTTCTACAACCCCGTCAAGCTCATCTTTGGCAAGGACTCCACGTCAAAGATCGGCGAGGAGATCGCCTCCCGTGGCTTCAAACGCGTCATCATCACCATGGGTGGCGCCTCTGCTCTGAAGAACGGCTCCTATCAGCAGTCTATCGACTCCCTGAAGGCCAACAACGTCGAGGTTGTCGCCGAACTCCGCGACATTCGTGCCAACCCCGAGGTCAACAAGGTCCGCGAGGGCGTCAAGCTCGCACGCGAGAACCAGGCTGAAGCCATCCTCGCCATCGGCGGCGGCTCCGTCATTGACTCCTCCAAGGCCCTCTCTCTTGGTGCTTTCTTCGACGGCGACGTATGGGACGTCCCCCGCGCCACCCCCCCGGTGAGCAAGCGTCTGCCCATCTTCACGGTCCTGACCATCTCTGCCACTGCGTCTGAGATGAACAACGGCTACGTACTCCAAGACGACGAGAAGCAGCTTAAGGTTGCGTACATGCACCCCGACAACTTCCCCACCGTCAGCTGCATCGACCCCTCCTTCCAGACTGGCCTCCCGTGGTTCCAGACTGTCAACGGTGTTGTCGACGCTATGGTGCACACCCTTGAGCTGTACGCCGGTGCCGATGGCTCTGAGGAGACCGCCCTTCAGCTCGACGAGGGTCTGCTCCGCTCCCTCGTCAACTGCGGCCACGGCCTCCAGAAGGACCCTGAGAACTATAACCTCCGCGCTAACGTTGCTTGGGCTGCGACCCTTGCTCTTAACGGCTATTCCGGCTTCTCTCTCCGCGGTGGATCCTGGTTGGTCCATATGATTGAGCACGCACTCAGCGCCATCGACCCTGCTGTCGCCCACGGCGCTGGCCTCGGCGTGCTGATGCCCGCAGTCATCGAGTATCTCGCCACGAAGATCGGCAAGAAGGAGGTCTACGATCGCTGGGCGAAGAACGTCTACGGTGTCGACGGATACAAGGCAGGCATGGAGGCGTGGGTCAAGGACCTCAAGACCTGGGGCCACCCCACTACCATGGGCGAGCTCGGCTTCAAGAAGGAGCAGATTCCTCACATCGCCAAGCTTGTCTGCGACGTCGGCTGCCCCCACGGCTTCACCCCCGAGGACGTCGCTGCCGTTATCGAGCTTGCCTTCTAAGCTCTGTAAACCCTTTAACACACCTATGTTCAAAAGTGCTCGTTTATTTGTGTCGTAAAACTATCCTGCCGGGAAAAAGAACTTGAACTGCAGCCTCGCCATCAGCGGGTGATGATCAGAGGGGTAGAACGTGCCAATATGAACATCCTTCACCTCCGCAGCCCGGACTAGGACGTCGCTCTTCTCTCCATTGACGACGAATATGTAATCGTAGCGGGCTGGCTTCGTCTGGCGGCCAAAGTCGTGGAAGGACCCCAGGTTAGCGTTGGGACCATGTGATTCCCTTAAAACATCCCTTAAATTATCCTGCAAGAACATGATCGGAGCGGTCCTCTCAGTGGCATTCAAGTCACCGCAGAGGACAACGGGATCATAACGGTATTGCCGGCCACGGATGCGGTCAACCAGGAGATGAGCTGATTCAAGTCTGGCCCTGGAACTTGCGTGATCCATGTGGGTGTTGAAGCAATAGAACGCACGGCCTGTCGCCCACTGGAAAAAGTGGGCCCAGGTGCAGATGCGAGGCAAGGAAGCACCCCATCCGACAGAACCTGGGGTCTCAGGTTCTTCTGAGAGCCAGAAAGTGCCGTGGTGGCGTGGTGTCATGATGGATGCGTTGTATAGAATCGTCGAGTGCTCCCCATCGCCAGAGGCTTCGCGGCCACGAGTGATAGCTTGATACATAGGCATTTGAGAGAGGACATAGTCGATTTGGAACTGTAGCGCCTCCTGCAGGCACACAACATCGGCAGAAAGGTTCTGGAGGGTCCGAATGAGGAGCTCCTTGCGCCGATCCCACTTGTTTCCGCCGTCATTGGCAGTTCCATACCGTATGTTAAAGCTAACTATCGTTGTTGTCTGATTCTCCGCAAGCATAGCGTCACTTGGCATTGTGAACGTGGTTTTGTCAGGAAAAAACATCGCTTGACCTCCGAGAGAGGCGCCCGGACCAAGCAGGATGCCCTCACCACCCCTAGTCGCTGGGGATTTACAAGACCAGGATGACACATGTCATGGGTGTGTGGTTGACGGCAGATTACTCCACAAGTCGAATAATGTCAGATCAGGACCAAATCGTCTCAAAAATGATTCAGTCAGACTCTAACCATCTCATTGAAACTGCTGCAGGAAACTCGTCATTAACGGATGCCCAGACTGGCGGTGGGGCCATTGATGGAGTCGAGACCGCCGGACCTGAAGCCTCGGGAGGCCAGCAGCAACCTGGTTGTGTCAGTGGCAGTGGTGCAAGTTGTTACACCCTCAAACCGCTGCTGGACGCCATCAGGGGCAAGCCGGCCGAGCCTCGGTCATTCGCCAGCCTGCTTCGGAAGTAAGAGAAGAGATGGGCATGCACTAAGCATGAGGCCGAGTAAACACAGTAGTGTGGCAGCACCATCAGTAGTAGTATCGGTGTCTGATGCCCCCTTCAACCATACCATGACACACAACCTCATCACAGCTATTTAGCACTGCACATCTCAATCCATGCGCCCCTCAATGTCCTCCCGGATCACGCCGTCCGGGGTGATGAGGTAAAGGACCGCGCCCCAACCACTGAGGGCATCCCTGTTGATACCTGCCAGGAAGCACTGGGTGCAGACGTGTTTGAGGTCATCAGCCTCCATATCTGGCCTCCACAGCGACTCAGACATGCCGAATAGGTTCTCCTCGGCTGTGCCTCCAACAACAAAGTCATCGGGGAACGTGCACGCGCCGATGGAGTCCATGGAGGCGATAAAGGGCTTGTTGTCCTTATCTAGACCAGCGATGACAGGCTGCACGAAGAACGGGCCGAAGCGCTTCTCATAGAGCATGCTTGAGATGCACTTTGTGAGGACGGCCGGCTCCATCGTGCGGCCGTTCTTAATTTCGTACAGATTAGTCCTGAATTTGAGCTTACTAGAGAATGTCTGCATATCTGTAACCAGGCCGCCGAGGCCGTAGAATAGTTTGGGCGTAACGGAGTAGATCTTGTCAAAGTCCATGGAAATGGTCTGATACTGAACACCAAAGCGCTTGTCGCTAATGATAGCCACACAGTTCTTCCCAGTCATCGCCAAAATGGCGCTGCCGTTGTAGGTGCTGATGTCGCCCATTCTTTTTGTTCTCAAGTTTGACAAGAAATCAATCATCAGCCCCCTTTGATTGGAGTGCCGCGGCAGAGTCAAGCATGGCACCGCTGGGCAGCGAAGAGGCGTCGCTTGCCAATCTCCCATCATCTTTCGATTTCTCAAGCGTCAAGGGACATCCAACAACATCATCTTGAAAACAGCAGAATCCACGGCTAGCGCCTTGTATGCCCATAGAGAGCCATCTGTCATGTCTTGCCTCACCTATGCTGGAAAATGATTTGCCAGATTTGACCATGCAATGAGTGAACTGACCAAGGAGCAGCAAGCACTGCTGCAGACATATGAGCGGCAGAACAGCGCATTAGACGCCCAGTTGCGGACCATGTATATTGATTATTTGACCAAGAAGCTCCATGAGGCCACAAAACGCCAGGCCGTCATCGAAAAAGTGAACACAGAGGAGCGTCTGCGTCCAGAATCCCTTGTTACGCTCCCCTTTGAGATCCAACAGATGCTTGGGCTTGGTCGACGCATGTGCCAGCATGACGGCTGCGGCGAGCTCGCGCTCCCGCTCTCAGACTACTGTCCTTGCCACGGCCACGAGGACAGCCGCCAGTTCCTGTACACGCAGTGCTGCGCGGTGTCCAAGAAGAGTGGACGCTGCCAGCGAGCAGCCCGTTGCGGCGACCCAATATGCTCTGTGCACAGGGCCCTGAAGGAAGGCAGCCCCAGAGTCTTCCTCAGCACGTTCACAGAGCTGCAGCCCACGAGAATGGAGGAGAAGAGACCGCCAGTTGACCCTGACGCGCTCATTGAGGCTGAGCTGGTGCCGCCTGACCCGGCCTTGGTCATACATGCCCCAGACCTTTGTACCGTCCCGCCCAGTGTTGCCGTAGTGCAGATTAAGGGCCACATGCACGACATACAGAGGGAGCGTACCCGTCTTGTGCTCAAGGAAAGGCATGAGCTCGCTACACGCACCCACCAGGCCCAGCTTTACGCACAGGCGCAGAGGCAGTATCAGCAGGCCGCGAGATGAACAGAGCGGGTGTTACATATGTTAGGTAAATGGCAGGCCTGTGATGCGGGATGATACTGTTTAGCGGCGCCCCAGCAGCGCCGGCATTCCTCTGATCTGATAAAAATCTGAGTGCAAAAAAAATTGTGTCCGCCTAGGCGATGCATATGGCAAGTAAACACCACATAGCCTCTGTCTTACGATTCGACACATGACAAATTGATCTCGCTTTTTTTTGCTGGAAAAAATGGAACAGAACACACAACCTCCTAACTTCAAACTTCAAGATGTCTTGGCAAGAATACGTTGACGTCCAGCTCCTCAGCACCGGCACCCTCCGCCATGGTGCCATCATTGGCCACTCCGGCGACGTTTGGGCCGCCAGCAACGGTTTCAACATCGATCAGGCCGAGATCGCAAAGATCATCAAGGGTCACGATGACTTCTCCGTCCTCCAGACCGGTGGTCTCACCCTCAACGGCATGAAGTACACCTTCATCCGTGGCGATGACAAGACTCTGTACATGAAGAAGCTCACCAACGGTGTCTTCCTCCGCAAGACCCAGCAGGCCATCATCATTGGCGTCCACGACGACCAGCAGGTGCCCGAGCCCGCCGCCCTCACTGTTGCCAAGCTTGGTGACTACCTCGAGTCTGTCGGCTACTAATCCTTAGTCGAGGGTTGCACATAAAGAGACTCTGGGTGCCTTGTTCTTGTCTGCACTGTTTAATGAAGCTGATACGTTGGATTGTTCCCACTGGAGACAAGACACCTTGCATGATGACCAGATGACAGCAATTTCATAACAAGTGCGCCTTCATGTCGTATCCATCCTTACTCTATCCAAACTATACTACATAGTGCCGACATCGCTCTGCTTTATTGGAGGAAAGTGGACGGCTGACGCTAGTGGGATGGATAAGAGAAAATGTAGCACATCGGTAGCATAAATGGTCGTATTCCCATACAAATATCACTCTTCCCTGCGAATCATGTTTGACAGGCCGTCTGCAATCCAGTTACTGGCCAAAACACGCTGTGCGACGCCAATATCCTGGACTTCATGTATCTTGGGGAAGTCTTCGAACGGCAGGTTCACGGTAACTTGCGCGCCAGTGGCGTATATTGCCAGCTGCTGATCACTGAAGACATCAGCGGGATTCATCTTTGCTGTGTGCAAATCTGACAATTAAGGAAATAACAGCCGGGAGACTTCCTGCGTGTATTCGAGCAGTCTGTAGCCAGCTTAGCCTCCTGTTGCACATTCATTATTCATTGGTGCATTTTATGGTTAGTCTCATCTGATGGCTACGCCGTTCCGGGCTCACCAGTTCAAACCGAAGTGTGTAGGACCAAAGGAAAACGTTCCACGTAGAGCGAGGCGTGCCCGCTTTCTTGAATCCAACTATTTCTTTCATGATCTCAATGGAAGCGCAAGCGGAGGCCGCACGACGCACCAGTTGGGCAAGGGGACATACGGACAAGTATTTTATGGTATAGAGCGCACCACTGGCTTCCAAGTCGCCATCAAGCGTCATTTCGACAGCGGCGAGCGCGGTCTTTCTGTTGCCACGATCCGGGAGATCAACTGTCTCAAGTTCCTTCAGAGCTCAAGAGTGGTAGCCTTGACCGAGGTATGCGTTGAGTGTGACACCGAGCACTACGCTGATGGCGACGACGTCTGCACCTACATGGTTTTTCCCTTTGTGAACCATGACTTGTCTGGCCTCCTCCGTCACAACGCGTTCCACCCCAACGGCGATGCAAGCATGGAGGAGACCGTGCGCTATATTATCAAGAACACCCTTCTCGCCGTCCGGGATGTGCACGAGTCAGGAATCCTGCACCGGGACATCAAGCCGGCCAATATTCTCCTCACGAAGTCGGGAAGCATCAAGCTTGCCGACTTCGGCCTTGCCTGTCACACCACCACGCGCGCGATGAGCACGAACGTCTGTACCCTCTGGTATCGTCCCCCAGAGATCATCCTGAGCAGGCCTGACCGCGGCCACTACGGAGAACCCGCCGATATGTGGGCTATTGGGGCCATCCTCCTCGAGTTCATCATTGGTCGACCCGCATTTGCCGGCAAGACGGAGGGTGATACCATCCATGCCATTTATGAGAGGGTTGGGTCACCCCTAGTCAGGAGCTGGACCGCTGGCACTAAACTGCCCCGATACACGGAGGCAGCCCTGCTTCCCTATCCCACTGCCCGGTATGAAGCCATACCTCCTCCCATGGTTGACCTCAGGCAGGGTCGACGTACGACAGAGCATGTACAGAGTCAAATCGGCGACCAGTTGAGGAGCCACAGTCTATTCAGACAGCCCTCTGCCCAACCTCGCACAGGTCGCCGGGTGGTGTTCAGCGCCCCATGCCTTGACCTCGTGTCCTGGATGCTTGAGCTCGATCCTCTGAAACGGTGCACTGTTGATGAGGCACTTAATCACTATTGGATCAAGTCAGGAAATCTGACCAGCATCGAGCAGACCATGACTAATATCGATGCGCATGAGTCCGTCATCCTTGCGGCAAAGGCGAGGGCAGGCCAAGGCAACGCCGACGACAACGACATCGAACCTCCCGCGGAGTTACGATCCCGAGTCCTACTCGACCCGTCACTGCGGATGGAGAGGGGCTGGGGCGACTACCTAGCTGAGGTTAACGCCATAAGAACTGGCCGCCACTGGGCTCCTCTCACAACGATACCGGCCCCCACGCACCCGGCCGACACAGCAGAGTTTATTGTCACGAAGGAGGAGGTCAAGCCGATCCAGCCCAGCCCTCCCAGGTCATACACCCCAAGGGATGTCCCCAGGGACAGACGGGACCCTTACAATGACCGTGTGCCTGACAGAGGACGCGATACATCGCCTGAAATCGTCGAGCACACCTGGGATCGGAGTGGCATGGGCGTCGTCCACTTCCTGGCGAGCCAGGAAATCTGCCGCAACCATCTGGCTCCAACGCAACTCCGGGAACGTGGTATAAGGTGTCACCGTGATGCATGTCCTTATGTGCATCTGACAGAGGCCGATCGTGCCTACCTGCTTGAACACATCGAAAAAGTCAGGAAACTGGAAGCAGATGGGAAGGTGAAGACGCGGTTCCTCAGCGACCGTCTGTCCGGAAAGACGCTCACTGATATCCGGGGCCCAAGATTCGGTCGCGGTTATGATGACCGTAGAGATCGTCCATACGGCCGTGACAACTTCGGGCATGGATATGGCAGGGGTAGCAGATACTGATCAGAGCGCTCGTCATAAAATAGTCCTTTACACTCACCCTCTGCGCGGCAAGGGCTTCTTTTTGACATACGGCTTCTTGGCGCAGGCCCGAGGCCATCGCCGTGATGGGGTCGTACCAGGGGGGCAGCGGGACGTCGTGGGGGAAGTCGTAGCGGCACGTCAGCTGCTGCGAGGTCCACTTGCCGGGGCCGTCGGCGAATAGCACGATCTCTTCGGCCGCGGTCAGGTGCCGAACGGCGGTGCCGTCCTTGGTCGGCAGCACGAATAGGTTGCAGTTGGGCGTGTGCGAGTGGTTGATCCACTTTATCGGGCCGGCGTGGTGGGTCAGGTCGACCCCGAAGCTGGCGAGCCTGTGCGTGCTCTTGTTGACGACCTCGCGGCCCCAGAGGGGGCAGTCGAGCTCTGAGTCGGCGTCGATCTCGATGAAGCCGGCGCGGGTCTCGAGGGGCGGCAGGTCGTGGCGGCGGTACTGGCGCTCGATGGTCTTCCCGGTCTTGGCCGCCTGGGCTTGGCGGAGCTGGTACATCAGGTCTTCAGCCGCGTCGGCGCTCAGCTTGTGCCTCTGTTTGAGATGCCTTTTCAAAATGCTCATGTCGGCCGTTTGCAACTCGCATCCGTCGACTGGGCAGTTGGTCTTCGGGCCGTGCTGCTGTATTCTGTGTACCGCGAGATTTGCCCATGCTTTCTCGCACTCTTCACACCAAAAGCGCTTCTTGAGCGCCTCGTTCTCCTCAAGGCGCTCAGGGTGGACGGTGGCGATGTGGCGGTCGAGTTTGGCGAAGACCTTCTTGCAGTCAGGGCACCATTTCTTCGGGCGCGTCACCTTATTGCACTTATCGTTGTGGGTGGCGATGTAATGCTTCTCCACATCGCCCTTGTTTGTCCCAGTGTAGTGCTGTGTTAGCATTGTGACGAACGAACTCGCATTCTTTGCAGACGCAGGTCTTGTGCTGCTGGCGCATGTGAGCGATCATCAGATCCTCGGTATCGAAGCCATGGCCGCACCTATTCGCCTTGCATGGGATTCGGCGGTGAAAGTCTTCGATGTGGACGTGAAGCTCGCCATCCTTGCTGAATCGCTTGCCGCACTCACTGCCATCATCCAATTTGCACCTACAAATGCGTTTCTGGCGTGTTTCAGCCATATCCAGAAGAATTGGAGCTCAACGCCCTTCTGCCACTCTGACTGAACTCAACGTGCGTACTATAACTGGACTCCAACCGCCTTGGAACAGCTTTGTTGCCGTTTAAGTGAGCGTATGTTGAAGGGTGTAGGTCCCTCCTTTTCGAAAAGGATACTTCTTTAAACTGCACATCGACATTACTCCATGTCCCAGCACGGTTTGAACTGGGCAACCCGCGCCTTCTCCCCCACCATCGTGCTGATGACGCCAGTCGTCTTATTCCACACCACACCACCGCTGTAGACTTCGCGTAGAGGGCCGTTGGTGATCGAATTCGATGGTGTGTGATAAATGACGAGGTTCGCGTCCGTCGATACCGCCAGCCTATCACTGTCCACCGAGACGATTGACAGCGGTGTCTGCTGGGTGGCCGCGTGCTGTACAACGGCCCTCTCCTTGGCCGAGTAGACGCAGACCATGCCGCCGTCCTCCGTGGTCCCGAACACCACAGTGTCCTCGGCCGGCATGGTGATACTGATCACAGGGTGGCCCGCAGTGGCGTTCGAGTCGACCGCGATGTGGGAGGCCTTGTCGATGGAGCCGACCGTAAGAGCTCCGTCCGTCGTCACGAAGGAATAGTGCTTCCCGTCGGGGGCGACCGCCATGTTCGAGATCTCGTGGGGGCCAACCGCAGACAGGCGAGTAAAGACGCAGCCGCCCTCGGTATTGACGGCGACCAGGTCAAGCGAGGGCACAAGATCGACGCCCTGACGCCTGCATGTGGCTGCGATGAACCCGCCTCGGACACCAGCCAGTGCTGTCACGGCGGGGACGTTGTCGAGCCGGGTCGTGGCCAGGTACGTCCAGTGGCCGCCCCCGCTGCGACGGTAGACGGAGACAGTGGCCCATCCGAACTTATGGATGTCCAGGGCGACCGCGGCAACGGCGAGGTAGGGACCCGACGCCGCCACCAGGACCGGGGTGCGGATCTGGTCGTCGCCCGAGCCCTCCACGGCGGGCAGCTGGACCTTGAACGAGTCGCATGGGAGCCCATGCTCAGAGTGGGAGACAACCTTGTCGGGGCCGACAGAGACGACGGAGCCGCACTCGTCGATGGCGATGGACCGCGCGAGCGTCGTGTGGCCGTGGAGGGAGCAGGCGTCGGTGTACTTCTTCGCCTGGATGCGTTCCTTGGGGGTGGCCTTCTTTCCGGCCGTGCGGTACCGCTGGTATCTGGTGAGCAGAGAGGGGACGGGCACACCCCTGTCAGCAGTGCCAGCAGTCGTGGCGTCGCTCTCGTCAGAGTCCGTGCATTCGTCATCGGTGATGTCATCATTTGACAAGCTGCTCTCGGTAAAGTCTGACATGACACGGGCCTCCTGGACAACATCGAGTGGATCATCGGATGCTACGCCGTCCACTGGATCCAGGTCTGGTATCTCAATAACATCCCTCGCAGTGAACCTGGGTGTCACCGACAGCGAGGCCGCATCCAACGAATCGTCGGAGTCGCACGTGTCGGCATCAGACAGGACGGACTCGGGGCCCCGTGGGTCTGCTGTCTCAGTAGCACCAACCCTCCCTGCGAGCATGGTTAGCTTCGCTTGGATGTCCGACATCCGCGGGTCCGACAGAAGCCCGTTCACACGGCGGCGGAGGTCGGCCAGGGTTTGCGGGGGGACGGACTGCTCGAGTCGGTCGGAGCAGATGCCGTCCAGAAACGAGAACAGGACGATTGCGGGGATGCACGACTGTTCAGAGTCAAGGAAGTCAACAACAGTCTTGAATACAAGCTTGGGGGCGAGGTAGCCGGACGACACGAGCATGCAGGAGGCCCTGGACAGCAGGACGATGTTGCTGAGGAGCTCCGAGGGCTGCTTGTGGTACACACGGATAGTCTTCACGAGACGGTGATGGACGCGGGTGACAAAGAAGTTGTGGATGACCTGCTGGAACGTGGCGGGCAGAAGGAAGAGGCCCCGGAAGAGGGGGTGCAGCACCTGCTCCGTGATGTTGATGTTCAGCAGGAAGTTGTTGAACAGAAGCTCCAGCAGCATCTGGAGGCGTTCAAGGCGTCGGGGGCTCTCTTTAGGCGAGAGGAGGAAAGACGTCAGCGCAGGGATGGTGCGGGCGTGGTGCTCGTCGTTACGAAGGGCCTCGAGGAACTCATGGATGAACTCCCGGTCCGTGAGGTCTCGAGGGGGCGAACCTTCATGAGGCTTGGTGTCAGTGAATCTCTTAGGAGAAATCGGTGCAGATGGTTCGCTTTCAGTCTTGCTGGCCTTCATCTCAGTGGACTTTTGCTGCAGTTCCTCAGTGATACGCTGAAGCGCGACAACAAAGGCACCAGCATAGCTATTGAGTTCATCAGGCTCTAAATCAAGGTCCAATTGGAGGTGAATTCTCATTGCACGTCGTTTCGTCCTCCTGATTTCGTCTGGCGCGCAGGTTTAAAGCAGCTTCAAGCATCCTCATCCGGCTGATATCCGAGGTCAAACTGCATCTATGGACACAATACAATGTCCCTGGCCCCTTCGGTCATCGCCCCCATCCTCAAGAGGACTGTTCCCGGAGACAACGTCGGAGCACTGGCGTTGGTGTCCCCTAATGAACCCACCCACGGCCTCTGTTGGCAGTGTGCCTTGTTCCACTCCAATTTCGAATGCACCCTGAAGTTGCATAAGATTGGTGGCAACTATCAGGGCCCTCGGGAACCCAATGTTCCCTCAATCAGCGCAGAACAGACGAAAAATCATCACACCTGCCGCTGAGGCCGCGTTGAGGAAACGGCTCCAATCCCTCTTGATGAGTGGCTTATCGATGGCTCAGGCCGCACCTCTAGTCGGTCTCACGGCGAAACAGGCGCAGGAGCTCAACGGAAATGACTATGTGGCCACTCCTACGCCTCGAAAGCGCTCCAAGTCCGTCAGCTACTCCACTCCGCCTCCCGCGGCAGCTTCCGTATCGGGTCGCCTTCGAGCTCGGCGCGGCAGCACCGAATCCTCGACGCCACAGCGGCATGGTATGCGACGATCATCGAGCGAGCCATTTATTAGTCGTGGTGGATCGCCCCGCCTGTCTTCTCCCAAGATCGCGGTGTCCCAACTCACACCCGGGTCAGGGGACGTGTTCAACCTCGACATTGCAGCAGTACAGGCCGTGAGGGTGCACTCATTCCCTGAGAGGTCACTGTTCCGTCTCGACATCGCCGCGCCCATCACCGAGGTGGATGAGACTGACTTGTCCAACACAGATGAGACTTACACGTTTACATCGGCTTCATGTATCTCTCCTAATGCATCAGTGAGCGAGCTACCGAAGTACGCCAGCGCCTCCGAGCTCTCGATAACTGTGCCCGAGGGTGACGACGAAGTCAGCCTCGAAGAGACAACCACGTCATCCGCCACGCATAACACAGCAACAGAGGCCGACGCGGCAGAGGTGGGTGGCGCATCATTCCCCAGGTGTGAGCGGGCCGGCCGTTATCCGACACTGTTGGTGAGTGTGCGTCGAGTCATTCATGGAGTCATCCGGGCGATCAGTGGTGTAATCAGGAGCGCGGTGGACATTGTATTGATGTAGGATGGTGTGAGAGTAGCAGCATAGTATGTATAAGCATCAGTAAAGCAGCGGACACGCCCGGCGTTCATACGATGGTGATGGTCACTGTGACAAGTGGATATGTCGAGGTGGAAAGGTGGAGGTGGAGTGTATGTTGGTATCGGCACTGTATTGGGGCAGTTGGTTAGCTGGGAGGAGGCTGTTGCATCCAGCAGCAGTCTCACAGGGTCAAACCTCTTCCGTCCTATCCTTCATCGACGACGCCATCATGGTGTTCCAGCACCTCCCCGGCCATATTGGAGCCGCAGCGTATCTAGCAACCACTACAAAGTCTGTTCTCGAAAGCGATGTCTCGAAAGTGCTCGCGATCGGTGCGATCTTGCTAATCTTGCTTTCTTTCCTCCTCCTTGCCATTATCTGGGTCTGTGTGATTCCCTGTGCTGTCGCTGTTATCTTCCTCTCCACTGGTGTGTTTGTGAACGCTCCCGTCCAGTCCGTTCTCTTTATCAGAGCTCGGGCCCGGAGGCTGGGCGGATACATGTCCTTCGACAACCAGTTCGACACAAACATTGACGACGCGTCCTTCTAGAGCTCTGGCGCGTGTGGTGTTGTGTCTTTGTTTCTCTGTTTTAGCTCCCGTTGTAAAGTCCTTGGGTACACTATGCTTGAGATTCTTGGGTTGTCGGTGTGGGTTGTTGGCAATGCAGGCTTGTATCAGCGTCAATGACTGGCGAGTATGCTAAGGTTGTGCTTTCCTATCTGGAGATTGACAAGATACAGCCGACCGTCGAGCATACAACCCATAACCTACCTCTATGTCATTTACTTGCGGTCAAAGAAGACTGTGTAGAGCAGCATGGCCACGAGCACGAGGAAAGTGACGTGTACGATCGAGGATGCGTTCGTATCAAACGCCGACGTCATGCGGGACTTGATGTGCTCAGCAACAATGGGTGCGTGGGTCTTGCTGTACTCGAAGACGTTCTTCCAGAGCTCCTCAGAGGACTTGCCGATCTTGCTGGCAGAGGCGGTCTTCCTGAGAGTAGGCTTTGTGACCTCCTCCTCGGGCTTCTCCTCCTCGTCCTGGAGCTCCTCCTCCTTCTCTTCAATAGTATCTTCCTGCTTCTCTTCGATGGTCTCCTCCACAGGCTCCTCTACAGCCTCTTCAACAGGCTCCTCGACGGGCTCTTCGACCTTCTCGGGCTCTTCAGGATGTTCGACGGCCTCTTCCTTGTCAGAATCGGAGGAAGAGGAGGAGGTATCGATCACTTCTTCCTCCTTGTCGCTTTCCTCGTGGACTTCAGCGGGAGGAGCTTCGTACTGCTCAACGTCAGACATTGCTTTGGTTCTGCGAACTCACCCCACAGTCGATGTTGACAAATCATGAAATATGGGCTGAATCTCGAGGCATACGGTAGAACAACTCAGGCTACATCACACGCTTTATGATTTGCCCAAAATTCGGCGATTTTTCATCGCTGTTCAGTGGATTACAAGAAATTCCCATGATGCGCGGCATTTCTTGTCGTAGTCATTGTAGTGACGGGTATGTTGCGGTGCTCTCCCTGCACCCAGCATGCGCCCTGACAAGATCAACTCTGTGCCCATAGAACCGAAAGTGAAGAATGCTGTCAACATTCGCTCGATTCCTCTCCATACCAAAGGATGAGCTTATCGGAGACCTATACAACACCGTTTGTTCTTTATCATCACTCTGACAGCAGCTGAAGACGACATACTCTCCAAAGACCCTCAATATCTTCGATGTGACGCCAGACACGTGTATGTTTCTCTCATCAGACGCTAACACAGCATGCTCTTCCGGTCTGCAGCTCCTGTTGGAGATGAAAGATGCCCAGTGGCCCGATGGCGTCAAGCGGCATGTCCAACGACACCAGGATGTCATGGCCCTCCTCCAACCGCACATCGAGAGCGGGGATGTCCATGCTCTCAGTCTCAACCTCAAGTGAACTGATGTGGCGCTGGGACGCTTCTTGGTCGCGGTATAACCGTCTTAATGAAGCAAACCACACCAGCAAAGCAGCATAAACATTTACTCCGGTATCTTACGCCGAAATACTCTTCTGAAGATAAGCAACGAACTCATTGTAACTCTGGCCGTTGACGCTGCTCTCAAGCATCAGCTCCGAGAAGTGCCGCTGCAGAGGACCGTCCTGTCTGACAATGAAATAGGGGATCTCGCTGACACGCCGGTTCCGGAGCAAAGTGAGGCCGTCCATGATCCGTTTTCCGGCATGCGTGTCGGTCCGTAGCTTGAGGGCCAGCTTGTTGTCATTCGGGTCAAACTGCTCGAACGCCTCCATGCCAACCTCAGTCGACACGCCGCGGCCCACGAATACGTAAATCGCATGGTTGTCCTCGATAATATAGATTTGATCGGGTTTGATTGACTCGATGCTCAGTCTCGCGAGGCTGAGTCTATCCGACTGGGCATCAACACAGTAGCACGACGGGTATATGATCGACCGGACCATGCCCACGGGCTTCGACAGGAGCACCGACAGCACGAAAGCCCGCTCGTCAGCCTTGGCGTGTGCCGACATGCGCACCATGGACGTCTTGAGCAGCGCCAGGGAGAAGAGGGGGTAGAGTCGCATCGTCTCGGGCAGCACGAGGGTCTGGTTGGGGCTCGGGTTGGGTGCTGTCGACGTGTAGAGCGCCAGGGTGTGCTGGCACCGGCGGTCGATGTCCTTGCGGACCTCCTCGATCTTAGCACCGTCGGCGAGCTTGTCTGCTGCCTTCTTCGCCTCGAGGCAGAGGATCGTGTCCATGTCCGCGGTCTGGAACAGGTCGCTCGTCTCTGCCGTCGTCTGCATCGGCACCGTACACACACGAACCCGTCTCTCGCCGCTCATTGTTGTGTAAAGGAGCGCTGTCTGTACATAAATGGCCCTTGCCATGATAGTGTCCTCGACGGCAATCTCGAGGCCGACGGCCGAATCGGCGTCGGCGTTGGCCATGTTGAGCAGGTTCGTCTGGCGTGTGAAGAAGTGGCCCAGGTACCTCGTCACCTTTGCCCCCGCGCTGCAGCGGACGCGGAAGACTGCTTCGAGCGCCGTCTCCCGGCTGAGGACCCGGCCAACATCACTCGACAGCTTCCTACCATCTCTGACGGCGAGGAACGTCGGGTAGTACTCGGCAGACCCGCTCGTGAGGCGAGACAGGACAGAGAGGGTCGCGACGTCCATGTAGGTGGAGGCGGTGTGGAAGCCGTCGATGCAGACGTGCGCCTGGGACGCCTCGGTGGCGAGTTCCTTGTACGCGTCGTTGGAAGGCGAGAAGAGGCCCTTTCCGTCAATGTTCAGCTTGCCGGCCGACTCGCGGTCAGTCAAGGAGCCGACGCCCATGGTTGGCAGGGAAGCAAGGAAGTACAGCGCCCGCCCGCCGTACGTCATGATGGAACGCACGGCACTCGTAATTGCAGGGCCAAAGGCGCCTGAAGGCTCGGCGCGGGCCTCGGAGAAACGATGGGGCAGCATGTCGAGGAAGCCGCAGATCTTGTCGAGGTTCTCAGCGAGGTTGACGATGAGGTCGCCCTGGAGGGGCATAGGAATGAACGGGGCACCAGCGGTCAC
Organism: Carpediemonas membranifera; assembly: GCA_019828565.1. Classification (NCBI taxonomy): domain Eukaryota; phylum Fornicata; genus Carpediemonas; species Carpediemonas membranifera. The sequence goes on along the minus strand of JAHDYR010000067.1, from coordinate 83,871 downwards.
GGGCTCGACAATCTCGTGGGCCGTCTCGGTATGTGGCGGGAATCTCCAAAACTGCACAGCCGAGTCGAAAGTGATGAAGGAGACGAGAATACGGGTATCCTGCGCCATGCGGGTCAAGTTGAACTTCAGTGTCGAGCAGACTGCAGTTACCAGACCCGTCTTGATTGCCGGGTCAGAGACGTCGAGCACGAACGTGTAGACTGGTGGCTGGGGCGGGCGGACCATGTAGGGCTCGGGGGCGGCGAGCTCGTACACACCGTTGGCCAGCTCGGGCCTGTTCTCGGCGTCGATGCGGCGTCCGTTGGAGTCGAGGGGCTGGTAGTACCTGTCGGGCGTCTTGTTAATCGTGCCGCAGAACAGACACTTCCAGCGGCTGCCGTGGTCGACGAAGGGGGTGTAGCAGTTGACGTAGGACCTGCAGTTGGAGCACCGGACGGGACTGATGTCGTTGAAGTTGATCACCGGCACGGGCTTCGCCATGGGGGCGAGAGGACGGGCCACTGCGCCAAAGGGGACAGGCCACTTGCTCATCATGGAAGAGCTGTTACCAATACACCTGTTTGTTAACCTGAGATGCTCTCCCACGGGCTTGGTGTCCACTGTTGGAGGTGGAGGCTGCGAGAAAGCTTGCTGCGGGGCTTGCGCGTTGTTTGTTGCCGTTGGAACTGGCGCAGGAGCGTTCTGTGCTGTCTGCTGTTCCTCAAAGACAGGGGCACTGAGCATCAGCGTCGAATGACACTCTCGTTTTCGTATTTATGGTCTGCCTGGGGTTTACGATTGAGCACGTAGACTATAGCATGATCCACCAGTCAACTGAGATGTCCTCTCAACTTTACTCGTGACTGACAACCGCACAGTACGCCTCTACCCCCGCATCCACCTTTGCCGACACATGCGTCTTGATCGCAGCGTAGTGCTGTGAGTGCGTCTCCGTCGACTCACTCAGCCCAGCGTCAGCGACGGCCATTAGGCCTGACAGCAGCTCCGGGGTGACTTCGGGGCATCCCCGGTCTATGAAGAACATTGTGTGGTCGATCATCTCGAGGATCAGGGGGTAGTAGTACTGCTCTGATACCATGGAGGTCTTACACTTGTCTGCTGCGGTCAGACTCCTCTTGATGCACTCCAGCACCCTGTCGCCCTTGCGGAGGACACCATTCCACCAGAGAGACGCACATGCGGCCACCGCGCGGCACTGATCCTGCCTTGTGATAAACCGTGATGCAAAATGTGTCAGATTGGTAGCAATGGTCTCGTAGTTCTCAGGTGACATCGCAGTGAGCGTCGTGATAGCAGATACGCATTCCAGTAGCCCCTCAAACTGAAGTCTCGACCCACTAATCTTATCCTGCACGGTCGTGATGGCCAGGCCGACGAAGTCGAATGTAACATCATCCAGCCCCACCTTGTCTGACGTTAGTGCGGCCAGGATCTGCAGGTGCAGCGCGGTGTCGACGTCCAGTTCAGCCATGAGGTGGATTATCTCTGTGGCGAACCGGAACAGCGGGTCGGTCGTAACTCCACCGAGCCCTGCACTGAGAGCGATGTCGAGGGCCTTATGCATGAGGGGCTGCAGGGCAACCTTGACGTGGTCGAGATCCCCCTTCTGGATGAATGACCGCGTGATGTCGAGCAGCTCGATGGCGACAGCGGGGTCGGGGTTGTCGATGAGGGTTACGATGCCGGCCACATACCCGCAATGCTCGCTGACCTCGTCCTCGTCGTCAGCACCACTGAGCAGCGGCAGCGCCATCGTCAACACACGCTGGACTTCGGCGGGGCGGGACAGCGGCTGGGCATCGGCGACAACCCGCTCGCATGTCATCGTGGCTACGGCAAGCTTGACTTGCGGTGAGGCTACAGCAAGGACGGAGTCATAGCCCTCGATGGATGCCAGGTTGAGCACGCTTCCGATATGCATGATGGGTGCAGTAAGAACCTGCTCCAGAAGAGGGTGGGCGCCGTGGATGGCGGTGACGTCCGCACGGCAACGGCTGAAAGCAGGGCAGATCATGTCGATACGGTCAGGCATGACGCTCAGTGTGGCCTTGAGCAAAGCCAGGTGAACCCTCAGAGCGTCCTCGGCTCCCAGTGTGGGTCTCTGCTCGATAACAGTCTCGAGCATGCCAGCCAGTCGAAGGAGGAAGCACGCTTGGGGCTCGTCGTCGGTGGGCTCGGGGGCCGCGGGGACGGGTATGATGTCGTTGGTGTCGATGTCCTCAAAGTCACCGCCAAGTTGGTTCACTGCGAGCGTCTCCTCGCTGAGCTCCACTAGACTCTCGAGCATGCCTGGGTCGTCCGCCCGAGAGTTCATAAAGGAGGCCAGCCTGTCCACCAGCGAGACCATCACAGGAACCACGGGCACCGTGTCGAGCACAGCTCTGAATATGGAGACGAGGTACGGAAGGGTCTGTGCGTGGAACTCGTCCGGGACACCTTGGACAATAGTGTCGAGGAGGTAGGACTGCACCATACGGTCATGGCAGCTCAGTACATGCCGAGTGATGGCGGGGATGGCGTACTTGCGGTATGCGAGGGCGTCCATGCCGTCGAGGTTGACCAGTCGCACAAGGTTGTGGCCGACGAGCTCCTCGAGGCTGGTACGCTCCTCCTCGGCACGGTGCCTGCTCATGGTGTAGGCGGGGGCTGTGGCGAGGCGGGTCCAGAGTCGAGTCATCTCCGCGAAGTTTGATAGGACAATCTCTACAGTGCCCTGCATCTCGGAGGCATCGGGCTTCCACGCGTTCTTGGTCGCCTGGTTGAGGTAGTGGCGGACGAACAGACCTCTGACTGGGTGCTGGATTCCCTTGGCCATCTGAACCAGGTCCTTCATGATGTCGGCGGCGGGGGAATCCGCCCGGCGGAGAAAGACGACGCCGGCAGTGATCAGGAGGTAGATGCGGGGAATGATGTTGCCGCACTGCTGAACATGGTCGTAGACGTCCTGGATGCTGTGTGTCAGGCAGTATTCCTCAAAGTATTGCTCGACATAGTTCAGCTCGGTAAAGACGGCGGAATAGAGCTGGTAGTAGCGCTTCGGGCTTAGCATGGATGTACGAAGCTCGTTGAGCACAAGAGTGGCGAATTTGATGACCTCCTGGTAATTATCCTGCTCGATGGCACGGCGGAGGCGCACAGCGTTCTGCTTAACGGTGCTCATGGCATCCTCAAGCCTATATAAGCAGTGAGAAGGCTAATGGACATACCAAACACGCTGGTCCTCGTTCGATGGTCCCTTTTGAGCTGGAGCCATCGCTTCGACTCTGCGAATTACGTAACTCCATTTATGGTGTACATTCACTCCCCCAGCACTGCCGCGGCATTGCACGTACCAACTTCTTGTTGCCTTTATCTCCCCTCACGGGCCGTTCACCCCGAGCAAATCACATTAACGTTAATTAATCGATTAACTCTCTCTATGGCCATGAAAAGTAACAAGAAAACCTCCTTGAGCACGCTGCTTCATTCCTCCGTCGCCACCGCCCAGCAACCAGCCGAGTTTGACAGTCCGCTGAGCCTTGTCCGGTTCTTTGTCGACCTGCTCGATCGCATTTCCACGGACGCGGACCTCGGCGCCCCCGACACGATCCTCCCGACGGCCGCCAATGGTCGTCAGCTGGGATGGATGCCAGAGATCAGCGCCACGCATCTGACCCCCATGCGGGACGACCTCGAGAGCTTCCTCGACCAGCTACACGCCGAGTGCCCCGACCTGAGATCCTCCCAGATCGAAAGGGCCACTAAGCTGGTAAGGCGTTGCCAATGGGCTCGCCTAGCTAACGAAGTCCTGACCACTGCCGCAAGAGACGCCACCCGACAGGTCGTTAACAGCCGCGGAGCCTGGTTCTCGGCAGCCGAGGAAATCACACCGGGCAAGCCGCTCTCTGCCACTTCCCTGAGCGCCTTCCTGGCGGAATTTGGCCGCCTGGACACGCTCCGCCTGCTCCTGGACCGCAGCACCCTCTCGCTGTGGGATGCGCCAAAGATCCTGCGTAAGACGCTTCAGCGCGCAGGAGCATCCAGCTATCTCGTATCCACGATTTCCAATCAGTGGTCGCAAGCCTCTGTGGATCATCCTTCCGTGGGCGAAGCCGCCATCCCTCTGCACCGCTCAGCTTTTGCCCCTCGGGAGGTGCAGTTTAGCGACGACTCCTCAACTTCAAGCCGTCGCTCCACGTTGTCCTTGAGTGCTCTCACCACAGCTCTGGCCCCGCTCCGCCTCACCCGCCGACGCACTCGCCAAACCAGGGTCCCCTCGTCCCTTCCCATCAGTTCTGCGTTTACGCGGATCATGGCAAACCTGAAGGACGATTTGGACCACTGGGTGCGTCATGGCGTTCAGATCGAGGACACGGAGATCTGTGCCCGAGCTACCCGAGTGGCGCAGGCGATCACCGCCATGGTCAGGGACCCCTCCGAGGCCGCCCACCTCTTCGGCATCTCTGCCGTGCGGACCTCCGCCCCTGACAGCCTGTGCCTCATCCACCCCTGGGCCAACCACACCAACGCCGAGTGCCGTGGGCAGGCCAATAAAGCCTCCCAGTACTTGTTGTGTGGTCTGTGCTCAGGCGGCACCTCCCAAGGGTACTACGCCCAGCTCAAGTTTCTTGGCTCCGGCCTCGAGACGAATGCTCTGCTGGACACGGGCGCCCTAGGCATTGATGTCCTGGTACCGACATCACTTGCCATACGGCTCCACCTTCCTGCCGCCGCTGGCAACGAGGTCATCGCAACCGCAGACCCCGCGAACCCGCTCCGAGTTACCCATCACGGAGTCGTGGACGTGGAGCTGTGGGGTGACCACTTCCCCGCCAGTGCCAAGCTGTCAGTGCACGTCCTGGCGGTTCACCAACTGTCAGTCGATTGCATTGTTGGCCAGAGGGTCCTTGCCACCCTGGGTCTGACCCCAGAGTACCTGGCAAGCCCGCCTACAACTATGCAGGAGGAGGTAGCCAACCTCGACCTCGGTCGGCTCTTCAATCACCTCATCAGCGCCGACGAGGGTCAACCCACCATCTCCGACGACCTCCCTAGCGAGGTACGTGGCCGCTTTGAGGACCTCCTGGGCAGGCACGTCGCTCAGAACACCTTCGGCGACCCCCATCCAGGCGGCGCCGATCTGGGCGAATTCGAGTTCGTCCTCAACCCTGGCAGCATCCCAGTTCGGGCAGCGTACCGCCACAAGAACCCAAAGATGACTGAGGCGGTTAGGGACGGCATCCGCGACATGCTCCAGAAGGGCATCATCCGCCCGTCGTCGTCGGACTGGGCAGCTCCAGTTCTGCTGATCCGGAAGCCAGACGATACTTGGCGCTTCTGCGTTGACTACCGCCAGCTGAATGCAGTTACGAGAGCCGACGCCTACCCCATGTTGTCGCCAGACAAACTGAGGGAGAAGTGCCGTGGGGTCAAGTACTTCGCGACCTTCGACCTTACGTCAGGGTTCCACCAGCTGAAGGTTGCCGAGAGTTCCCGACACCTGACAGCATTCCAGGGACCCAACGGACTCTATGAGTTCAACCGACTTCCGTTTGGAGTGCGCAATGGGCCAGCCGCCTTCCAGCGGGCAGTTACCAAGGTCTTCCAAGACTCGATCGACCGTGACGAGCTGTTCGTCTTCATTGACGATGCAGTAGTCCTCGGGAGAACTCCTGAGGAACTCTATGATCGGGTCGACCGGTTCCTCACCCGCTGTGCTCAATGCCGCCTCCGTCTGAAGGCCAAGAAGTCTATCATCGGCACTAAGCGCGCCAAGATCCTCGGTCTTCTTGTAGACGAGTCGGGTGTCCACATCTCACAGGACCGCATCGACGCCATCGCTACAATCAAACCACCATCGAACCCACGTGAGCTGCGCTCATTCCTCGGCCTGGTCAACTACCTCCGGCCATTCCTACCCCACATGGCAGACCAGACCCGGGTTCTGAACACCCTCCTCGGCAAGGGAACCCAGTGGTCCTGGACGAGAGACCATCAGAAAGCGTTCGAGACCCTCAAAGCCATCATCGCGGAGCCCGAGGACCTCGCTCATCCCAATTATGACCGGCCGTTCCGTCTCCGGACAGACGCCTCCGTACACGGCATCGGAGCCCAGCTGTTCCAGCTGGCAGACGATGGGTCAGAACAAACCATCGCGTTCTACTCGAAGCAGTTCAACGACACGATGGCTGCCTGGCCTACAATTGAGCAAGAGGCTTATGGCGTCGTTGCCAGCCTCCTCAAGTTCGAGGACATCGTTCAAGGACATCACGTCGATGTCGAGACTGACCACCGCACTGCCTTTCTCGTTCTCGCCTCGGCGACGAACAACCGTAAGGTCCGTCGCTGGTTCACGGAGATTGCTGACCTCGACATCTCCATCACGCACATTCCGGGGGCCGACAACATTGTGGCCGACACACTGTCACGGTATTGGCCGCGGCCCTCAGTGGATATCACCCCGTCCGCGTACCTGTGTAGCCTCAGCCACACCTCCCAAGACTCCGACCTACCAGATCAGCTTGCGGAAGAGGCGAAACAGGACCTTCTCGACCGCGCACACGGCAAGTATCACCGCAAGGCCAAAGCCATGTTCCGCCGGCTGAAGCAGGACGATACGCTCTGGAGCGGGATCAAGCACGACATCGCCGAGCGCCTGCTCGCGTGTCCAATCTGCTCCAAGTCCCGGCTCGAGCCGGTCCCAATCGACCAGCGACACTTGCCAGACTCCCGCGCACCTGTCGGGTCCATCCATCACTTGCACGTGGACACCCTAGGTCCTCTCCCCGAGCACCAAGGATTCACTCACGTCCTGGTGATCAAAGAGCCTACCACTCGCTTCACAGTGCTGGAGCCAATGCAAAACTCTAGTACAGCGGAGGCCTTGAACGCTCTCAAACGTGGCTACATACGCCACTGGGGGCTACCCCAACAAGTCCAAACCGATAGCGGGTCCCAGTTCGGACTAGCTTTCTCAAGAGAGCTTGAACTACTCGGCATCGACCACCACGTGACCACTCCGTTGCGCCACGAAGCCAACGGGGCCGTGGAAAACGTGATCCGGTCCGTCAACCGGGCGCTCAGAGAGCTCGTACACGAAGTGCGAGATGAGGATTGGACACAAGTGCTGAGCGACGCCCAGACCGCAGTCAACGATACCCCATCCGCTCCACTCGAGGACCTCTCACCTTTCCAAGCCCACGCAGCTCTACTCGCCACAACAACCGACCTCAAGCGCAGTCAGAACAACCCCAGACTGACTATTGACCGGGCGAAAAGACTGCTGAAAACAGTCAACGACGCGCTGGCTGAGAGGAGCAAGTGGAAAGATGACCATCTCCCCGTCGCCGGGCCTAGGCCTGCCCCCGGTGACTATGTGTACGTCTCCTTAGAACCCAGGGCCAGAGGCCGTCTGGACCTGCCAGTCCGGGGCCCGTATCGGGTCCTCCAAACCCTCACCAGAGACAGGTACGAACTCCAAGACCTCATCCAGGACACTGTCAAGATCATTCGCCACGGCTCCTCCCTGTACTGGTCACCAGTGCAAGCCCTAACCGAAGAGCAAGCTCGTAGTATCGCTGCACAAGATTTCTACCGGTCTGTGCCGGAAGAGATTCTTGACTACGAACAGCAACGGGGCAGTTCGCCCTACCGCATGCTCGTACGTTGGGCTGGCATGACCAAATCAGAGGCCACGTGGATCAACATCGACCAGCTTGCTGGCCGAGACACCTTGGCAAAGTTCATTGACGCCAATGATGGCTTCGCTAAGCTCCCCGGAGTCGCGAAGTACCGCAGACAGCGTCGACCCAGGCATCCACTCGATCCGCCCGCTAACCCTCCCGACTCGGTGCCAAGTGCCACCCCAACTGGGGAGCTGGAGGAGAAGCGCAAGGAGCCCTCACCACGGGAAACCCCAGGAGGACGGGACCACGAGTCTAGTCCACCGAGGACCGACCCCGGGAGAGGGGCAGGAACTACTGTATCAGCCGACGTCCTAGAAAAGCACGCGGCGCCAAAGACAGTAGAGCGTCGGACAGAGAACCGCGCTGCTGAGCCCAAACATCCAGATCCGTCTGATGTACGGAAGCCTCGCGACCGGTACCCTCGGAGAACACGCCAGACGAAGCCCAGAGTGCCCCCGAGCACAACAGCGAAAGAATTTGACGCTCCACGCCGCTATCCAACGAGAAACCGCCAACCAAACCCTAAGTACCAGTAATTGTACTAACTGATAGACTAAGGCCTTTTCCGAACGCTTCCTTGGCCCGTCAGTATAATCTCCAGTGCCTGGGGACGCCCAGGTGCGCTAAAGGATCATCCGATGCACGATTGAACGACCCAAAGGAGTGTCGAAGATCGTCCGCAGGTGATTTGCGTTCGTCCCTCACGTTCAGCCGTCCAAGCTTGGCCAGCTATCGAGAAAGGCAGTGCGAATTACGTAACTCCATTTATGGTGTACATTCACTCCCCCAGCACTGCCGCGGCATTGCACGTACCAACTTCTTGTTGCCTTTATCTCCCCTCACGGGCCGTTCACCCCGAGCAAATCACAACTCGAACTGGAGTCATTGATCGCAAAGTGGACGGCATGAGCGCCACAGGGGACGGTTCTCGAATCCTGTGCCGTATTCTACCCATGCTGGCTTGGTTACCGATCATATAGTCTCTTTTTAACCAATATCAGTCTTCTTCATGGCGAATGAGAACAATACCATTTTTCCAAGCCGAGAGCTGGCAAATCAACAGCAAAACAACACACAAAACAGCAGAAGCGATGAAGTATTCATATTCAAAAGTAAAAGTCTCATATGTTCTTGCGATTCATGGGGCGGAACAATCTCTTGCCAAGGCGATCCATGCCGTCGGTGAGAGTACCGAAGACTGTGAAGTACACGGCGCTGTTCATACACTTCCGCATGCACGCGAATGCCCAATCCCTGATGACAGGCTCGTGTTCGAAACCGTAGTAGGCCACCATCCTGTCGTGAAGGTCCTTATTGCGGGCCGAACCGCGATCAGCCATGACATGGTAGTACTTGTGCATGCCATACGAGGCCAGGTTGGCACCGAACGAACCTCCTACGCCACCCATGATAAGAGAGAGCACGGCGACGGGGAGCTGCGGGATTGCCGGGAATGCGCCTCTCACCCTTCGACCCACAGCACATGAGGCATGGAAGAAGGTATCCCACATCATGTTGCCTAGGGCGTTGGTGATGACAATATTTGCCCACGTAACGTGATGGGGCGCGCCGTACACGTAGTTGGACCACAACTCACCGGACACGCCCACTGCAGCGCCGCAGAAGAAGCTGTGGGTGTAGAAGTTGCGGAAGTTGCCGCGTCGGCACTGTGGGGTGAGGAAGGGAACGCGGAATAGAGCATCGGATGCTTGGACAAAGGCGGAGGAGTTGAACACGCCACGGGAAACGGCGAGGAACTTCTGTAGCTCATCGGAGGTGGTCGGTGCGGTGAAGAACAGGGCCGTGGAGAGGCCAGACATGCCGCCAATGAATGCAGCCTTTCCAACGCCAGCATACTCAGATAAATGGAGCGACCGTGCGACTGCATGCGAAATAAAGGCAGTGACGAAGTCCTTCTTGGGCTCTTTCAGTGCATGATCCATGGTGTGGCGATCGGCCATTGTTGGCAAGGTTGCGATAGTCTCGGCTGGTCGTCTCAACCTCACCCCCGTGACGCAATCACACGCGGCCATCGGACGGTGGATAGAGTGTGTAGCAGGGGTAGTAGTACAGTGGCGGCGGTGTCCATGTCACGTTGACCAACGAAGACTACGACGTTGTGAGAGGAGAGGAGTGAAGGGGAGCTGCTGAGACAAAGCTTGTTACAGTGTCTGGGGTTACGCCCTGGTTGCTGACCATCCGCTGTGGCACTAGTCGACCCAGTCCTCTGTCGAACCCCCTGACAAACTCAGAGGTGGCCATGATGTCGAGAGAGGCCGCCATGTCTGGCAAGATCCACATTGGGCAGTCTGGTTGGGGTACTGAAAGGGTCTAGTGCCGCCCCGTAACATTCTCTAATCCCGCTTGACAGTTGTCCCCGTTTATTGCCTGGCCGTATCCCGATGGATGGCCAACTGCCCAAGGTCCTGCCAGAAGCACAGCAGACTCTTGATCAGATCCACCGCCACGACTTCAATCAAATGATCACCATTTACACCAACGGACACTCACACAGACTCCCGCACCTGCAGCTTCCTCGCCATCCGTCTCGTGAACACGTTGCTGAGCACCTTCACGCCCGTCCCAACAACAGCCGTCTCCTCATGCTCATCGCCCCTGGTCTGCCTTGGTGGGACCAACATGCTTGGTTCGGTCGGCACCACGCCCTCTGGGGCCACAACTTGCAGGTCCAGGATGCTGGTAGCTTCTGACACCTCGGTGACTGTCGGGACAAGGCGTGTGTGACGCGTGGCCTCACTGGCATATAGCTTCTTGACAAGGGCCGCCACCGCCATTGGTGTGGTTTCAGGATATTTGCCAGGCCCAGGCGGGACCACAGAATCTGCACAATCTACAGATACAAGCTTGTTATTGAGTGAATCAACCACCACCATTTGAGACACATCCGGAGGTTGCACTGACGCCGCTCTCCGCTGGAGGTCAGCGTTGGTCATGTTGACCTTGTCTGCCATGAATGGGCCAGCCACACCAGCAGCCTGCGGGTCCAGGGCCTCCACTGTTGCCCTCGAGCAGGGCAGCAGGGCCCCGAAGGAATGCTGGACAATACGGTCGACCATGGCGTTCTCATGACCAGTAGGCCGATCTGGGGGCGGGGGGACACCGAGGGCCGCCCTCACCTGGACCCAGTCGTCGCCCTCGTTCTCCTCTGCTGCAGCTTTCATCCGCTCGGTGATGGCTCGCAGCTGGACCGGGTTACCCCGACGCTGGGCGAATTTGTAGTACTCGATCCAACCAAGAGGGTCACCCCGGTCGCATAGTGTCTCGAATATGCTCACACAAGCGCTACGGAGGTCATCGTCAACTGCACTAAACTGCTCGAAATAGTCAGCAGCTGCGAAGAAGGGGATGTTGGACTTCAGGTCGGCACAATCAAGTCTGCCCCACAGTCTGACCAGCTCCCTGTCAGTTCCCTCTGGATCCTCAGGGCGTCTGTACATCAGATACTGCGAGTATCTCAGCCAGACAACCGGATGGTGCAGACAGCTCAGCAGAGCCTGCTCGAACACGGAGCAGACGCGGTAGTGCTTGTACGGTGACTGCTGCTCGAGTTCCCACGCGATGTACGGTGCCCACTGCCTGTACTCCGTGGTTGGTCCGTCCTTCGGCCTCTCGGTGTCGTCTGTCCGGACAATACAGCGCTCAAACTTACGACGCTCGTGAATCTGGATCTCTAGACTCTGCTTCTCGTCGCCAGTGAGCCCTAGGAGGTCTGGAAGACCCGGGACTGGGAGTCGCGGGACCTTCTCAAGCGCCTCAGCTTCAGATGTGCCCAGCTTGATTGTGAGACGAACGAGCTCCTGCCAAAAGGGAAGAGACTCCATGTGATAACCCAATCGGCGTGTAGCAAACTCGTAGGCCTCGAGAAGTCGGTCGTTATCGCCAGTGGTACTCACATAGGCTAAATACTTCTTGAACACAGGCAAATCATCGAAATTGCGCAAAGAATTCCCTAGCGCATTCTGCACGTACCGCTCATCCGTTTCTACGTCCTCCGCAACGTTCATTAACGATGATCGTCGTCGGTGGTGATCCATTTACGTTTTACATAGGCAAGTTGACCAACTCACACACCTATTGGCCTTCGCTGTACTAGCCTACACTAGCATGTGTCCTGTACAACGCCATGCAACCGTCTCCTGACCTGATCCAGACCCAATCTGCTCCATGCGGGGCTGGATCTGATCTCTAACCCTGGCAATGAGTCGTTTGTACCAGTACAACTGTTGTCAGTGCCTTATCATGCGATCACTATCCTCTGCTGGCGCTGATTGATGGCTGCAATCGCGCCAGCTTTTTTCTTGACACGAAAAAGTGCAAGAACAAAGAACGAGCTATATCTCCGCCTACAGGCATGAGCGAGAACCGTGAAAACAAGATCTATCTGGCTAAGCTGAATGAATCCGCTGAGCGTTATGAGGGTTTGTATCGTGAGAGGTTTTGGATCCTCTAACTCGTGCCGATGCTCTTACTCAGAGATGGTTTCCTGCATGAAGGATGTTGCTGCCCTTAACGTCGAGCTTTCTGTTGAGGAGCGTAATCTTCTCTCTGTCGCTTACAAGAACGTCATCAGCGCCCGCCGTGCCTCCTGGCGCATTGTCTCCTCCATTGAGTCCAAAGAGGAGTCCCGTGGTGCCGAGGGCCACGTCGAGATCATCCGTGAGTACCGCCGCAAGATCGAGGGTGAGCTTAACGACATCTGCACCGATCTCCTGACTCTCCTTGACAAGAACCTCCTCCCCTCATCCACCACTGGTGAGGCCAAGGTCTTCTACTACAAGATGAAGGGTGACTACCACCGCTACCTCGCTGAAATCGCCGTCGGCGACTCCCGCAAGGAGACTGCCGAGGAGTCCCTCAGTGCTTACCGCAACGCCTCCGACATTGCTCAGGTCGACCTGCCCCCAACCCACCCCATCCGTCTCGGCCTTGCCCTCAACTTCTCCGTCTTCTACTACGAGATCCTGTCGTCACCTGACCGCGCTTGCCACCTTGCCAAGCAGGCTTTTGACGACGCTATTGCCGAGCTCGATGAGCTGACCGAGGACTCCTACAAGGACTCTACCCTCATCATGCAGCTCCTCCGCGACAACCTCACCCTCTGGACCTCATCCGAGAACCAGGGAGAGGAGGACTTGTAAATACCATGATTTGGCGCGCAGATTTGTCTGTATCTCAGTGTGACGTGAATACAGAGACTGGGCGTGGTTGTGATACTGACAGCATTGCACGCTGTCCAGCGATGAGACAACTGGGTCACGCGTGGCATGCTGATTTGGTGACGAGATCAATTCTATACGCAGGTTTAGGAACAACTTTTGTTGAGGCTGTAGCAAAGCGCACATGGCTTTGAAGCGTATCACACTTGAGCTCAAGGATCTTGCTCGCGATCCTCCGACTAATTGCTCTGCCGGGCCTATCGGAGATGACATTTTCCACTGGCAAGCGACCATTATGGGCCCCGTTTGTTACCAACGCATTCTTTTACTCAGCCCGATACTCCCTATTTCGGCGGCGTCTTCTTCTTGAATATCACATTCCCAACGGACTATCCTTTCAAGCCCCCGAAGGTGAACTTTGCCACAAAGGTTTATCACCCCAACATCAGTGAAAATGGGTCAATCTGTCTTGACATTCTGAAGGATACCTGGTCCCCCGCCCTCACAATCACTAAGGTTCTCCTTTCGATCTGCGCCCTGCTCGCGGACCCCAACCCCGATGATCCTCTTTCGCCGGCTGCCGCTGAGCTCATGAAGCGCGATCCTCAGAAGTACCAGGATACTGTCAGGGAGTGGACTCGCAAGTATGCTCTTTAAGGATAAATTGCCACCACCAGAGTCTTGTTGACACCGATGACATGCCGTGGCAGTGTCAATGACCTTGCAGGAATTGTAGACGAGTAAAGATTGTGGCCAGTTGATCATAATTGGGGTAAAATGACAGTCCTCCCACAGTTCGTCGGACCGGGTATGGGTGCTCTCGGTGCTCTCCCTGGGACAGTCTCACCGCGATCGACTGACACCAACTACGCACCCAACGATTGGTTGACGGTCGGTTGACTCTTTTAAGCCTATGAGGTGCTTAGCAGGATAAGAATACTTGAGTCTAAAGCCTTCTTCACATGAACCCCCAGTAAACATCTCTAAACGCTACATTAATATATTTATATACTATCCTTATTCTGCACGAGCTGTCAAAAGCTAATGATCCGTTTTTTCCTCATACAGAACCGCCAGGGACGGACTCGTCTGTCCAAATGGTATATTCCATACGAAGAAGACGAGCAGCACAAAGTAGAAGCTGAAGTGCATTCGCTTGTGACCACGCGCAGCCCTCGCTTCACCAATTTCGTGGAATATCGGACATTCAAAGTAATATACAGAAGGTATGCAGGCCTATTCTTCACAATGGGCATTGACGAGGATGATAACGAGCTTGCACATCTTGAGGCGATTCATCTCTTCGTCGAAGTCCTCGACAAGTTCTTCGGCAACGTCTGTGAGCTGGACCTCGTGTTCAACTTCCTCAAGGTGTATGCCATTGTGGACGAGATGTTCCTTGCCGGTGAGATCCAGGAGACGGGGAAAGAGGTCATCCTAGCCCAGATGAGAGACCTCGAGCAGTTCCTCCCATGAGAGCCCTGTCGGATGGGGTTGCAGCCTGTGGAAGCCATGCGCGGTAGGAGCTTGGTCGTAAATGACACCGCTCTCTTCTAGTTATCAGGCGCATGGATTTCCACGGATCCGACTCACTCACAACACACAGACATGTCAGCAGAGGTTGGCAGCCCGGGAATGAGGCGATGGATGATGCGGTTCAGAGCAGTCATTAACGGCGATGTTCTCAGCCTGTGACCGAGTCGAGTCGAATCCTACGCAAATCATGTCGTTCATTGCAGCCGTGAAGGGGCAGGAAGTGCCGCAAGTAGAAAGTCCCGAGCATGCTCTGCTCATGCTTCTTCTCGACCTTCTTCTTCCAACTGGTTTGATTTTTCTACATTCAGCTTGCAATGCTCTCACACAGGCCTTGGCTCAATCATCATTGGCTATATGTCTGGCCACAAGGAAACCGTGATCATCGGCTTCCTCTCCCTTCTCACTGTCGTCCCGTGGCCTCTTGTTGGCATCATTCTTATCCCCATCGCTATCCCCCTCTTCATTCTCAACATGCTGTGGGCCATTATCCCCTTCCTCGGTGCCCTTATCACTATGTTCCTGAACTTCCTTCTTATTGGCCTCATCATGCTCCTCATCTTCGGCGGCATGGCCTTCTTCTTCGTCGGGTTTATAGGTGGAAAAATCTACGCTATTTACCGCGGCATCATGACATTCCAGGCTGCCAATGATGCGGCTGAAAATGGACAGGCCGAAAAGCCCGTGGATAACCCACTTACGATGCCCGGGGCCGCCAGCGCCCCTCCCCCCGACTCCGGCTTCCAGGCTGCTTACTAAACCTCATATAATGGTTGACCGCCTCAACAAGTGGAATGACGCTTACATGGCATGGCATCCCGCTGCCTGTCCGCCTTGGCTGCCTGGTCGATCACAGGGCCGACCCAATCAATACAACCTGGGGACTCGGTCTGTCCAGCAGATGAAATGTGATGGTGGTAAGGTGTGGAGAATCAGGGTCGTCTATTTTGGTCAATGCACGCCCATGACTCCGAGGGTGTCGCATCTTCTGATTAATTCAAGAGTTTAACGAATTTTGCATTCTTCGCCCTGGACAACAGAGGCAGAATCAACCAAAGGTGCGACCATGACAGAGGGCGAGCAGGTCGACCACTACTATCGATACTTTGGAGAACGTCGTGAAGGGCATCATTCGTGCGACCATGACAGCAACAAAGATCACTGTCACCACCCCTCTCAACCTCGACCGTGTGCGACTTGGACCATTGATGGGTGATATATGGACACCCTCACTACGGTTCCTCGCTGGTCTCGATTTTTCGGAGATTACGAATCTGATTCTGACAACGAAAAGGCGATTTGAAATGGTTAGCGGGTCTTTAAGCTATAACACAGGGCTGTGGAATCAGCAAAACATCAATACAACGCATTGGAAAGCGTTCGTCCGGCGTGACGTTCTCTGAGCTTCCACCAGACATCATGTGGGCAATTCTGACGTCAGCAGCCGGCCTATGTCCGAGAAAATCCCCCATGTGGTTTCTATCTAAGACTACTGCAACCCCGAGAGCCACACCAGTCAACGATGGCACTGCATCCTTTGTGAGCTTCGGTGGCCGAGTTTTTGCCACCGACAACCAGGCACCGACTGCCATCACGAGACTACCCATCCTCCGTGTCTCCAAGATTGCTGTCTCGATGGGTCTGGCCGTCGGTGTTACTGAGCAGGGCATCATCCGCTTCCACGGGACTGCTAGACCCTCCTTGCTGAAGGTCAACAAGCAGGCCGACGT
This sequence comes from Carpediemonas membranifera, assembly GCA_019828565.1. Lineage (NCBI taxonomy): Eukaryota > Fornicata > Carpediemonas > Carpediemonas membranifera. Next base: position 67,767 of record JAHDYR010000067.1, on the reverse strand, counting down.
GCGGGTGGACGCAAGCTCCGTGACCAAGCTGGTGTGCGACGGCGGATGTGCAGCAGTACTTGCTAGCGGTAGTCTGTTCGTCACTGGCGCCAACCGCGACTACCAGCTTGGACTCGGGCACGACAGGCCTGTGGACCAGCTGGTGCGGGTCGACTTCGATGACGTCCATGACGTGTGTCTCGGTCATGATAGGATGGCTCTCGTGACATCGCAGTCAAAGTGCTTTGTGGTCGGGTCAAATCGCAGGGGGCGACTGGGACTCGGGCCCGACGTGATACATGCCCGCACACTGACACCGCTGGGCTTCCCCATCCATGCAGCGGTGACAGCCCCAACCTGCACCCTCTTCCTCGCCCAGCGAAAGATCGTCATGCTGGCGGGGGACGTGTCGCACAGCTGCATCAAGGCATACATGCCGGGCGGACATAACGTCTATGTCACACCCGCCCCACTCCAGTTCCCCTGGCCTGTGCTCGGGCTGTATGTCTGTCCCCAGGACGGCAGCATGGTCGCTAAGCGGGCCGACACACAGACCTGGTATAGTATATCGGCAGCTGGGCTCGGCAGCGGCGACGACGGGTTCTCCGGTCTACAGTGGAAGGAGCTTAGCGGTATCGATGTGACGGAGGTCTTCGAGGGCGAGATGGTCGGGTCAACTTGGGTCAAGTGCAAGGATGGCTCTCTCTTCGCATTCGGACACAACGCCGGGGTGGGTCTGGGCGTGGGTTCGAGGCAGCCGCTGGTTTCCAAGCCGTGCATGGTGACGGAGCCCGTGGTGCTTCCGGAACCCATGCAACTGTGGGAAATGTCGCCCGGACTCACTCCTCTCACGGTCACGGCGTGCTTAGGCTGAGATGGACGTGTGTAAACAACGGGAGCTGTGCTACTCGTGTCCTGTTGAGGACTGAAGCAAGGGGAAGACTCACATCAGATTTGAAGCAGCATCAATCCAAATCACGGCTTAGAAGCTGGATATGTAGTCTATCGCTGTCAGTTTATATCTAGTGCCTATCCCGACTTGCTAGCACCGGTCCTGTTGCCGAGATCGACGACACCAACCCTAAGTCCACAGGAAAGGGTGTCGGGTTCCTCGATACCGCGGAGATCGGTCATCATCAGGTTATCAGGCTGCATTTGAGAGTGGTTGACGCCCATTGAGAAGAAGAATTGTTGTGGATGGGAGAATGAAAAAGAAAGGTGCCATAAGCTGCGGTGTCCTCTGAGTGCTTGACTGGAGGGAAATAGAGGAATGCATCGGCGAGATGGAAGCTAGATGGAGTCAGTGCAAGCCCCATCGCTGCAAAAGCATGTCAACTCCCATATCAAAAGCACACAGGGTGCCACCACCTGTCACCCGACGTCGACTTTATTATTAAACCATCAATCTCTCATCTACAACAAGTCATCGAAAAGCAGTCGTCGTGCCGAGGGAGGCTCGGGCATCTCGGCCGACAGCGTGGTCCGCCTTACGGGGGCGGGGCTATCAGGTCTGAACACGGCATACGCCTGCAGTCCGTTTCTACTGTGGTTCTGCACCGCCTCTCTTTCTGCAACCCTTAGTCGCTCATACATGAGCATAAAGTCCGCCGTATCGGGTTGCAGACACAGCGGCTGTTGTTCCCGGAGCATCCTGTCCTGTGCCTTAGCATCGCACATGAGGTCCAGAGGCGTGTGGGGCCAAAGGGCGGCGTAGGGCGTCAACGGGGATCGCGGGATGAAGATCGATCGGTCTGGGGAGCTGGCGGTCATTTGGGTCGCCATTGGTGTGATTGGGGATGAGTATCCGATGCCTGCTCCATGAGGGGGCGTGGAGGGCGTCTGAGATGAAGGAGGCGGCTGGTGATGACGATCCTGGGGCTTTTCATGGATCTTCGACGTCGCCGTTCGTGTCATATCACTCATTGGTTATGATATCAGGGAATTCTCAGCCTTCGTTCAGGGCCATTCGTACCTTTTCGACATTTCGTTCGCAGCATTTTTTCACAGACTGCCGGCGATCAGAGACAGCAACAGTGGGTCTATCCTGCCCCCCTGCACTTCCGCTGAGTAGCTGAGTTCAGTGCCACATTTCTGACTCGCTCTCAGAGTCGGCCTGGCAACGACGGCTAATCCAAGTCCATTGCACGTCTGATGGACTATCAGACGATTGTAGCGTGTATGCACAGCTTATAACAACATTTTAACACAGACGAGGATCCATCGAACATCTGGGGCTCCCTGTGGTCCGCTCTATCAGAGTACATCCCCTTATCGTCCCTACAGAATGTCACATGGACTAACGCCTGTACCAATGCAGAGGATACAATCGAACGCCTCCCAATCACCTTCAAGCACCTTCCTGAGGTCACGGTGGCCCCGCACTCATCCGACGGCAGCATCCTTTCCCTTGAAGCACCAGTATTCGACGTCTATCTGGCCGTTGTGAGTGCATCATCCGACTACGTCTCTTCCATCCGTCCCCCCGTCCGTCACTGGCTTTCCATGATCAGCTCCCGGGCCACCTCATCTCTGTTGGTGTTCGTCCCAGTCGACCATGCTGGAATACTCACCTCCGATCAACTTGGGCGGAACCACAGAAAGGTATGGGACAAGATGAAGCAGGACTTCGCCACTAGTAGAGGCCACCCCTCACTTCTGAAGATCCACACTGGTGGCGGTCGCGATAGTCCTCTGCACCAGCTTGTTCAGCACATCAAGAGCGGTGTAGTGAGAGAACTTGAGCGGAGGATGATGATGTACCACTCCGAGGCCCGCAGAGTAGAGGCTCTACGGGGCAACAGGACGGCGTTCAACCTAGCTCAGTTCGTCAGCATTAAGGAGTCGATCGTGCAGATTAACGTTGCTATCCAACGGCCTACAGAGGCAATACGAATATACGATGAGCTCGACGCCCTCTGTACCAACCGGGCCCTCCCCATCGGTGAAATTGATGCCATCGCGTCCCTCCGACGCTGCCCAGACCTGCCCGTCTCGACCCACGGGCTCTCCCACAACATACTGAGAGCCAAGGGGCTGACTGAGACCTCTGTCCGGTTCTACTTCGTCGATCAGCAGCGGCAGATTCTGGAGCATTGTGGAGATTATCAGGGGGCGGTGAAGAAACTAATGGACTTCACTGCATCAATGGGCGAGTCCATAGAGGCGCACGCCTTCCCACCGCACTTCCCACTGATCTGGCGATTCTGTATGCACTACAGCATCGCCGTCTACGCCCAAAGTTTGGTCGGCAAGACCAAGGCGAAAGGGGCCCATGACCTCGTCATACTCACCGCTAACCTCTTCATATTCGCTCGAAACCTGCTCGACCAGCTCTACCGCCTATCGCAGGCTGAAGACCTCTCCACACCCACCCTTGCGGCAGACATCGTAAGAACTCCCGCGGATCCAACCACTGTTGCCCAGCAGTGGCAGGGGGTGCAGACAGCGAGGTCCGGGGCAGATATGGGGGCTCCACCAACACCGCCGACGCCTATTACCGGCAGTCACACGAGGAAGGATAGTGGCATCGACGCCAGCAGCCTGGGAACCGCCCAGACGATCCCCCCAGTGCTGAGACGGGGCTTGACGACCGAGAGCGGGTACAGGGACCTTTACCTCAAGTTCACCGACATGGCCATCCTCCACTACACCATGGGGGGGCGCCACAGGACAGTCTCCAGACTCCACGGTGATGCCGCCTTCGTCCACTTTGCTAGGGACGAGTACCAGGACGCTGAGGTGCTGTTTAAGACGTTCATGCGGTCGTTCTTCGACGATGGATGGCACGACATTGGCAACAGTGTCCGTGGCGCCCTTGCCAAGTGTCAGAAGGCTCTGGGACACCATAGTGAGTATATAGCACTGTGTCTAGAGATACTAGCATCGGATCCTGCCACTAGAGGTCAATCTCATGATGTATTCGAATCTTTTGGAGCAAAGACAGATCTTGACTCTGAATCACTGATATCCGAGATCATTCAATCCTCACAGCAGCTGATGCAGCCCCTCCTACGTCAGGTGTCTGGCCCTCTCATCCATCTCTCAGCAACCCCTTTGACTAAAACTGTCATGACGGGTCAGCCCGCCACCATCAAAGTCAAAGTGAACTATCTGCTGGACCACCCTCTGCCCGCCACTGCTGTCTCTGTCGTGCTAGTGCCGGTCGACCCTGTGGAGCACACTAGGATAGCGGGGTCTCCGTCCCTGACGTTCAGCAGGAGGGGCGTGGAGTTGTCGAACGAGGTCGACTCGATTAACGTCATTGGACGGCGAACAAGCAGGACAGGCGTTTATTTCATCCAGAAGGTGCTTGTTGCTATCAACAACCTCTCGCTGCTGTTCGTATCGTATAAGCCCAAACCTGCGCATTTCCTGAGAATCGAACCCTCCGTACCCAATGTGAAGCTTGCTATGGCCGCAGATGAAGCCTTAGTCGCTAACGTCGTCAACTACGCGGCCATTCTCGTGGCCACCGACATCGACGGTATTGCTGGTGCGACACTCACCATCACAACCGACATCTCCGCGGCATCACAGGCGCCACTGTACAGCCACACCGACGCTATTGGGGACAATGTGCAGGAGCTGACTGCCGTACCGTCTGCTAATGGACTAGACGTCGAGCTGGTCTCCATCAAGAGTCACGTCGAGGTACAGGTTGCTTTCCCCATCATAGGCCCTGCTGGACGACACGCCATCGACATCCACATGGCCTATATTAAGGATACTGGGGAGCAGTTCGATAGTCACGTCCGGTCAAACGTAATCCTGCTCGACCTAGATTCCCTCATCGACATTGAGCCCACCGCCACCAGAGGCCCTGACGGGAGGGTGTTGGCTCAGGTCCGTATCACCCCCATCATGGCATTGCCACTGAAACTCTCCGCACGTCTGGATGAGACAAGCATCATTCCTGCGGCTGAGGTCACGGACGAGCTTCTCTCCCCCGGTAAGGTCCTCTCGCTGCCCGCTTGGACGTCGGCCAGTGGTGCGGTGCTCGACGCTAAACTGCATCTCGCTATGACGCGGTCCCCCACCCTGCTAAGGATGCCCGTGGCGCCCCTCGAGACCACTGTTCCTCTCCGAATCCCCTTGCCGGGCCCGGTTGTGCTTCAGGCGACACGCGCTATTGCAGTTGACGAGGCTATTGCCGACGTTCCCTTCTCAATGACAGTGCATCTTAGCGGCTCAGCCCCGTCCCCGCTGACTGTCGAGACCCACTGGGACACCGCCGAGTGGATCGTGGCCGGTCTCACCCGTGTCCTTTATGATGGCCCACGGGACGTCACACTGCGGTTGACTCCAAGGAGACCGGGTGTGATAAGTCTCCCAATCATGCGGTGCCAGCCGTCGAGGGGTAGTTTGCTCATGAGTGGTGACGCCAGCGTTGCAGTCAAGCCGACTGTCACTGTGTTTTGAGAGTTTGAAATAGTTTATCCGTGTTTATCCGTTGTAAAGTCAGCTATAAGTGGTGTGTTAAGAGGAGCAGACTCAACATAAGTAACCATCGAATTTTAATGATGTAATCTCCTGCCATGAGTAAGATATGAAGAGCGTCTAGCCTGTATTTAACATTGACTGCTTGGGCTCAGATTACAGTTCTTATGGACAATTATGGACGCAGCTACAGTTTTTGTGTGTTCGAGATCGTTTATATAATTCTGTCGATACTATTTCTGGGAAATCGATCGGGTTGCCGCATAATTCACAGTCAACTTGCTTCCCCAGAATGAGCCAATTGAAGAGACCGCCCTTGGTGTGATCTATCGTCATGATCTTTTCAATCATGTCACAATTATTTATCTTGACACCAACTCTGTGCCCTTACGATCCGCCTGATGGTGACTTGACAGTCTATTACCGAGGATACGGAGATGGCTTCATCAGTTTCTCCTTTCGACACTCGCTACAACATTAAATGCTTCCTCTCCGTTTGGTTCGTCACAGCTATGATGTCAGAATTGGCGCTTAACACCACCTCAGAGAAAGTGAGGTCGTGGATGACAGTTATCTTAATAACCGCGTTGATGTCCATGTAGAGCGTTATCTAATCGATATGTGTTTCCTTGGGTCAGCGGGTCTAGACGCTCGATCAAACCCAATTCAAACAATGGCCAACGGCAAGCTGATGCCACGCAAGTAGCCATCGGGTCATTAAGCTGCTATTTATCAATGTCTATCTTCATGGCGATTACTCCTCGTCGGGGATGGGGCCACGCTCCTGGACGTAGGCACCATCAAGGAACTTACGGAGATCCTTGTTGCGGACGCGAGTGCACTGCTGGATGGAAGCAGCGGTCTGGGAGACGGCGGCGATGTCGTTGCCCTCGAGGACGATACCGTCCTTGGAGTTGGGGTCACGGGTGGCAGTGACGCCGTCCTGGAGCTTGACAACGCGGACCATCTTCTCACCAAGGAAATGGCGAAGCTCAACAGTGCGCTCCTTCTCGTTGATGGTGGAGACGATGTTGAAATGAGCAGCGGCGCAGCGGAGCTTGTAGCGGTAGCCCTTGGTGACACCAGTGATCATGTTCTGGATGTGGGAGGCCACAGTGCGGAGGAGGGCAAGCTGGGCGTTGTTGTTGAACCAGGTGGTGACGACGATGGCGTCCGCCTTGGACTTGAGCTCAACGTTGGCGTGCTTGAAGCTCTTGACGATTTGGCCGCGGGGACCGGCAACACGAACGACGCGGCGGCCGCATTCGACGCGAACACCCTCGGGGATCTTGACGGTGAGAGAAGAGTCCATGATTTCTGTGTTAGTGATGAAGGGCAATGCTGCTCAGGCTCAAAAGAAGAAATTGGGGAGTACTACCATAGATATGGCTTGTAATGCAACCAGTGGAGCTGTGGAGCAACAGGTGATAACATACCAGACGGTTCCTATCGACGGAAGTTGCAAAAAAAGGAGCTGAAAAAAAGAATGCCACGAAAAAACGTTGATACATGTTATCAATGGTCATGTATACCATGTAAAAAAGAAGACTTCCTGCATATTGTAAGTAATCAGGGAAATACAGCCTATGGGACAATGTTCAGCTTTTTGCGACGAATCAGACTCACTCAGCCCCGATGATTGTTAGACGACTCTCAAGGAATGTTAATGAGATATATGAGTGGGAGAGCAGAATCAGACGCAGCCATTTCTCGACAAGCGGGCTCTGCTTGGTTGAATAGGCCGAAGTCGATAAAAGCAATAAAACATAAGTCGTACTTTTAATTATTAGATGATAAAATGGCTATAAACGTGGACCTGCTATCCCGCTAGACCCCGACCCCTGCCAGGCCGGCCCAACTGGGATCATGACCGATGATTGGTTGTCTCACCGCCTCCGATAAACCTGCACTGGCGTAGCGTTCTCCCCCTCTACACTCTGGCTTGGCGGTGGGCTCCGCTTGATGCTCTTGAGGACCATGGTCGTCGTCCTGATGACCCCATCGACGTCTCTGCTCGTCAACGTGAGCTCGGCCCCACCGTCACTCCTAGGGACAATAGACGACGAGCACTGTGACTGGGGACTGATGCGACCCGATGACTGAGTGGGACTGACGAGTTCTGTCGGCATGTCAACGATGGCCGGGGTACGCTGGGTCGACCGGGGCGCGTCGAAGTTGAAGGCAGCAGAACCGGTATTCGCACGTAAAGAGAGGTCTGGCAGAGCTTGGGGCGTCTTCACATTGCAGCACGCCCCGCTGCAGCACGACTGGCACAGTAAGTGGCCAGGCCGGTGTGTGGCGGTGCAGAAACGAGACCTAGCGTCTGAAGACGATATCAATATCATGTGAATGTCCAGAAACGTCTTCTGGTGCAAGCTGTAACAGCTCAATGGCCTGTCCATATTAATGAGGATGCGGTGCTTGCATTCAGTGCACCGCAAAGAACAACGACCGACCGGTCTGATGAACTCAACGTGTCCAAAAGCTTCCTTCAGTCCAGGCGCCTTTGTTACCCCCTTGGATCCTTCCATCCTCTTCTAGAATTTCTTGGCGATTTTTCGCCGACTTCAACTTGACTCGACATCAGCTTCACTGCATGGCAGGACAAGGACCCCGTGCCCCCCGTCTACAGGAGACCAGCCCGGCCATTTACAAGCCCCAGGCGGATCACCCGTGGATAACATCGTACAGAGCCCCCTGGTCCGCAAAGTGCTTCCGCCCACCCCGCCACTCAAGTACGAGCTGAGCAGCGATGCTGATGGCGATCTCCCCAGGGGTGTCCCCTCCTAGGGGGAGCCCGATGGGGCATTTGATCGAATCAATCCACTCTTGCCCGACACCACGTGAGCGCAGCTTCTCCACCGCCCTGGCTGCCTTTCCCTTTGACGCCATCATCCCCACATATCTCGGAGTCATGTGGGTCGATATATGGTGCAGGATATCGACATCTGCGGAGTGGCCTCGAGACATAATGACAACAAATGCCCGAACTGGGTCGGATGCCTCTAGCTCAAGCGTCTTGGTGCCAAAGAACGGTACTGGAGACGCTGGGTCGAAGCTGACTACGTGCTTGATCGTGTTCGTCGGAAGATCGGCAGCATCCATGATGTCCTGTCGATCATCGATGATATGGATGACAAACCCCGATCGTGCCATTGAGTAGACAACCTCCTGACCCACGTGCCCCGCCCCGAATACGAACAGCGAGGGGCGGGGTGCGATGGTGTACAAGAACCACTCTGCTGGGTCAGTTCGGAGGGTTGTAAGCTCCATGTGCACGCCACGGGATAATGCCAGTGCCCTAGCCTGCAGTGAGGCCCTGGTTTCGTCGTCCGTGTCAACACACCCGCTGATCGACTCAAGTTTGTCGGTCCGAGGGTCAACGGCCAGCACCATCCGCTGGCATCGGGCTGTAGGGTCGCTGTATGGCCCTACCTTGACGATCTCCACACCAACCGTGAAGGGACGGGATCGTATCGCCATGATGGCCTCGAGAGCGTCGTCGTGACTGTCGGCCCGCTCGAACAAGAACCTGGTGCTACCAATGAAGTCGTTGGAGCAGTCATCATGCACAGTGAAGGCGATGCTAGCTACAGAAGGCATGGACGGCGTCCTCAGCATGCAGACGGCGTGATCGCGGCATTGACCCTCCATGTTCCCGCCCCCTACGGTCCCGACGAAGCATGGCTTTTGCGTATCATCCAGATAGACAGCCATTCTAGAGATCTGAGGCGTGGGGAGCTGGCCAGTCCCAAGAATTGGCGAGACCAGGATGCACTGGCGCTGATGTGACTGATGGAGGATGCAAGAGAGCGCCATGTCGAGAGGAGTACCAAGAACTACCTTCTTGTCATCAGTGGGCGTTTCAAATGATGCCGATGTGCCGGCCATGATGATTTCTGATTCCACCTTGGTCGTGTCTAATCTGACTTTACTCAAGAATCCCCGCCTGTCTGTTGTCTTCCACCATAGAGACATGGCCAGCATCGCCATCAGCCCTATGGTGCTCTTACGGCATCTGATCACTTAGCCTCCAAGATCTTCAGGATGCTTGGTGTGGCGCGAGGGGTCGACCAGACATGCTCGGCCGTCCCCGCGCTCAGCGTCGTACACGGGTCAGAAGACGTCAGCGGCGTGTCGAGCGGCTTATTGCTGCACTTCCAGTGTGTCACGCGTTTCTGATAGAACCCGGCGAGGGACGACGGAATGGGGCCATGGACCGAGTCGGTCAGCATGAGGCGGTTCACGCGGTCAGTGAAGCCCGGGACCTCCTTGGCCGCGCGCAGCATGCAGACGCCGCCGTAGCTATGGGCGATGATGTCGACTGTGATCTCCGGGTCGAGCGGCTCGATGAGCTCGGTCCAATACTGCGCGGTGTGGTGATGCGGGTGCGAGGTGGCGTTCGGGTTCGGCACAATGACGGGTATGCCACGCTCATGCGCCCAACGCACGATGGGCAGCATGGAACCGTCATTCATGGAGCGTTTGACGATAAGAGAACGCGCCCATTGCCCGAGGGTGACGCGCCCAGTTCCTTGATGGAGAATGAGCACCCTGCTGAATGTAGCGGTCGTGTACATGGACGAGACAAGCACGGTACAGGCTGATCTTGTGCCGTCACCCACAACTCTTTTCTACCATACCCAAGGAGCACATCTGATCGATCGTGAAGTTGGACACATACTCCGAAATCTTGGCGTACTCGGTCTCTGTCGTCCACTTGTACTGCTCGCCCGTGCCATGGTGAAGCAGCTTGCCATCCTTGAAGCTGAACTGCCTATCGTCACTTCGGATAAACTTTGCAAATGATTCATCATTGCCCATCGCCTTCTGTTCGATGTTTGTCCTTTTTTGTCGTTTCATCGTGACAGGTAGCAGTTTTGTGCCGTTCCATTTGTGCTATTGAAGGGTCGAACAATGTGTTTATACTGCGCAACACCTGTGACTTCGCGCTATCTGCCCTAGTCGCTGAGTCGCTGGGACATCCACCGGCTCAATTCGACATCGCCGTCACACTCGCTTAGGGTAACTGCCGGGTCTACAACGCCTCCAAGGGGGCGACTGACCCCCTTCAAACCCTCATCGACTTGAACAGATTGCCGGGCGCGGTGATAAATGGCAAGATGTCGTGGGAGTAAGTGTGTGTTGGTGCGAGACGGGAGTAACAGACCCTGGAGCGCTGTTGATTGGTTGGACCTCGGCGAGGTTGAACAATCAAGACGAGACCAAGGGTCTGGGTGATGGATATATAACGTGTTCCTGTGACACCGGCCATCTCAGGTCTGACGTACTGGCTATGCTACCTGTGCTAGTGCCTTCCGTATTCAGCTTGCTTTGTTGGTCGGGTGTTTGACCAGGGTGATGAATTGAAGGTTACGTCTTGTGCAACCTCATCGATCCGCGTCTGAGGCTATATGGCAAGGGTAACTGACTGAGAGTGCTTTGCTCAGCTGTGAGCATGCGTGGTCTGGCATGATTCTCGTTTGGTTTCTGTCGCTGCAATAGAAGCAGATCAGATCTCAGAGGTCAATCAATGAGATTCAGTTACGTTTATATAGTCCGTTTGGACACTCATAGGCTATGATATTGTTAGATAAGGCAAGTTTCGCGCCATTAGGGCACAATCTCGACGGGAGAACATCCGAGAAGCATCCTGTAGCGCATCTATAGCAATCGACTGGAGACAACACCGCTGAGTAGGTCGAAACGGCCGCCATTTCATCGAGAGCAACACTGTAGTAACAGTGCCTACATTCGTCCGTTTTTTTTCAACAAAAAAATGCTGCACATTTTTTTCTGCCGAGGGGACGTGCTCACGAAACAAACGAAGTTGACAAGTGAAGCATGATTGTGAGACGCCCTGTGATGGTATCACATGGGTTCGACAATCTGAAGGCAGCCCAGAGGCGACACAATTAAGTCGGATTCACTCCAGCTCGGGGCATCTGGATGCAACACCGGGACGCCATTAGGCATGAAAATGCTAAGGGTGGCTGAACTCTTCGTCTGACCCAGCCGCGTCTCGACTCCACTCATGCCGACCATCCGATGATCCTTTCATACTGAGTGTTAGAGGGAGCTACACCAGGGTTGGATCAAGTACTGAGCGACTACTACACCTGAGTGACTGGGGATTCCATCGACAGCCTGGGCGAATCAGATGATGAGGCGACAGTTCTCCTTGCCGACGCACCAATCTCGTCACAATGACGAATGCACGATCTTACCGTTCATGCAAGTGCGTTATAGAGAGAGGAGATGTCTGTGGGCTTCGTTTTTCGTCGCTTGGACAGCTGCACTCCCACATTGAGAACGACCACAGTCTTCAGCCCTGTAAGGCAGACCGTTGTGGCAGAGGCTTTCGGACACAAGCTGAAATGACCAACCACATGCGTTCACAGCATCCTAAGTGCGTGTGTACCGAGTGCCAGTTCGTTGTCCGAATCCCGTCTTACCCAGGTACGCTGCTATGCACAAGACCGGCATCACCCGCCACATGATCAACATGCACACCGAGCTGTGTAGATACGAGGGATATGAGACCTACTGGTGTGACGAGTGCGACAGGCCCTTCGAGAAGCTCGAGAAGCACGTCGCAAGCCAACACCCCGAGCGCGTTAAGGGCAATCCGGAGCTCATGAAGAGGTTCTGGTGCCACGCCTGTCGCCGGCCGTATGCAGATCTCGGTATCCACAAGCGAGTGCACCACTCCCGGCAAAAGACGCCGTGCCCGATCGAACATTGTGGATACGGCACAGCGCAGCCCGGAGACCTCAGAAAACACCTGAAAAGGGTACACCACCGCACCCCCGAGGAGCTTGAGGAGGATCTCCTTCCATCTCGCCGTAGACTCGGAGCCAGGCCCAACAGGCGACTGCCGAGACAGGCAGCAACAGAGGAAGACCAGCCACTCCCGAGGAGGGAACAGCTGCCTCGGGCGGCCAAGAGGACATATTCCCTGCCCGAGCCCGATTCTGAACTTGAACCAGAGCCAGAGTCAAAAAAGTCAGATACCGCAGATGAATCACTGCCGATTCCCACGTCTCCGGCCCACGAATTCTTCTCCGACGACGACTCCGGGGCCCTCGCTGTCCTGGCTCAGGAGGCTGGACTGGACGCCGCTCTCTAGTTGTCTGGCGGTACCATGGCACAAGACCCTGCTGTTCTGTGGGGCCCCCTGCCATGCGGCCACGTGCGATATTTTGGTGTGCAGAGTCAACGATTGTCCGAGTCATTTGACTCCTGCTCAAAATACACAGAGCTAGAGAACAAGACTAGAATGGGCCAACAACATCCTTCGCCTGTAGATCCTTTCGATGATCGCTATGATAACACCGGTACGGACGGTTGCCGTAACTATGGTGGATTCTAAGCGGTGAACGCGAATAGAATCTCGCTGCCAATAAACAGTAGTGATGATTGATGCAGAGGATCTAGCGGACATAGGTCAACCATGGAGTCTTTCTCATCTCCGTGAAAGATTTCACCAATCTTCAGTTCGGAACGAATGGATGAGCTCGTGGAGTGCCCGCGGACATGACACCAGTCTTCACCTGATTCGTCATCGCCGATCTTGGGTGTGTCGGTTTCGAGAGCTCCGTGCCAGACTGCCTGTGCCGATAGCAGAAGAACTGACAGGTGAAAGCGAGAATCGCCCGGCAGCATTTCATCACCCACTCGTCGCACTAGGGCGGCATGGTGGCAGGCACACATACCCCGTGAGAGTCATTCAGACTTGTCAGAGCATGTGTTCAGATCGACCGAGTCAAAATTTCACTATGCCCAGCGACGCCTCATCAACGGCCGTCGAGGGCGAGATAGTAACACAACGGATGAATACGATCCCAACAGACGCAATATCGCCATCAGCATCCGAGGGCCGCAGCGAATCATCCAGGATAATGACGGACGCAACATTCCACGTCCTACCGTCCGTGCCAATCGGCCTAACCGACACAGAACAGGATACAATTCGCCGCTTCATGGAGGCGACTATGTTTCGCAAGGAGAGGGCCAAGGAGAGGAAGGACGTTCCGCACAGGGAAACGGACACGACCCTTGCCGCCGTCACACAGCTTGCAATCACGGCAGGCTTCGAGGCCGCACAGGCGCTTGTTGTTGACGACTTCAACGAGGTGTTTGCGGACCGTCCCCCCAAGGCCTGGAGTTGGAACATGTACCTCATGCCCCTATGGCTACTGGGGGTCGTGATACGGTCGATCATGTGGCCATTCAGAGTGCTCACGTTCGTGCTCAGCGCCTTGGTGTTCGTGCCGCTGTTCATGGCCGTCAACCTGCTCCCAGTTGACACCAAGACGAAGCACAGAATACAGCGCAGAATGATCCATTTCGAGGCAAGAATCATCATGCTGACATGGTTTGCGGTCATCCAGTATCACGGCGTGATCCCTGCTCGCCGACCGAATCAGATTTACGTCTGCAACCACACATCTTTGATCGACTTCGTGTTCCTTGAGGCCCTCATGCCCTTCGCCACCGTCGGGCAGAAGCAGGGCGGCTGGATCGGATTCATCCAGAACAGGATCCTGGCATGCATGGAGCCTCTGTGGTTTGACCGGCTCGTGGCCAAGCAGCGCGCCCTGTTGACGACGCAGCTCAAGAAGAGGGTCAGCGACGACACCAAGATCCCCATCCTCGTCTTCCCAGAGGGCGTCTGCACCAACAATACGAGCACTGTGCAGTTTAAGCGCGGGAGCTTTGACGTGCCCGATGTTGAGATATGCCCGATCACCATCAAGTACAACAACCTCTTCAGCGACGCCTATTGGAGGGATGAGACTTTTTGGAACTACTGCTGCCGCATCTGGCACTCCTGGTGCGTAGTAGCGGATATTTGGTTCCTTCCACCCCAGCACAAGCTCGATGGGGAGTCGGCCGAGGCATTTGCCGCAAGGGTGCAGAAACTCATAAGCGACAAGGCTGGGCTGAAGTTTACCACACATAACGGCTATTTGAAGTACTTCTCGCCGAGCAGGAGGTTTGTTGAAGTTCGACAGAAGGTTTTGGGCGATGTTTTAGCGGAGTATGTCGGTGACTCTGATTGAGTCGGGCGAGTTTATTTAAAGGCAAGCTTTAGTTGATACCGGTGGCTGGCCAGGCACAATGAGAGTGGCCTTGCTCCCGGCCACGAATTCTCGAACCGACTCCGCCACAGTCGAAAAACTGAATACTCAGAAATTCCTCCATAATGTCGCTGGTATACACTGGTGAGATTGAAAATGGGCTTATGCATGGTAGGGGAACCCTTGTTTATCCCAACCAGGAGAAATATGAAGGTGATTGGATCCATGGCAAGCGCCACGGCATGGGATGCTACTACTACGGCGATGGCGGCCGTTACGAAGGCGAGTGGGTGGATGATAAGGTCCACGGCAAGGGTACTAGCTTCTATGCCTCTGGCAACAAGTACGTCGGCGAATGGGTTGATGGCCGCATCAACGGCTACGGTGCCCTCTACTACAACGACGGCGACGTCTATGAGGGTGAGTGGCAGAACGGCCGCATGCACGGCAAGGGCGTCTATACCTACGCTGATGGCGACGTTTACGACGGTGAGTGGAAGGACGACAAGCGCCACGGCAAGGGTGTCGTCACCTACGCCTCCCCCGACGGCTCCGTCGCGGAGAAGTACGAGGGCGACTGGTACGAGGGCAAGATGCACGGCTATGGCAAGTACTTCTACGCCGACGGCGGTATCTACGAAGGCGAATGGGTTGACGGCAAGATGGCCGGCAAGGGCAAGTACGTCTTCCCCAACGGCAACGTCTACGACGGTGAGTGGCGCGACGACGTCAAGGACGGCTATGGCGTCCTCTCGTACAAGAACGGCGAGCGGTACGAGGGCTACTGGAAGGACGACAAGGCCGAGGGCAAGGGCACCCTCACATACGAGCACGGCGACAAGTACGTCGGGACCTGGAAGGCCGGCAAGAAACACGGCGAGGGCGAGCTCTACTACTCCAACGGCGACGTCTTCCGCGGCGACTGGTCTGGCGACAGGGCTCACGGCTACGGCATCCTGCAGTACGCCAACGGCTGCCGGTATGAGGGCGAGTGGCGCGACGACAAGCGGCACGGGCAGGGCGTGTTCATGGACACGGACGGCCTCAAGTACCAGGGGGAGTGGGCGAACGGCCGCAAGGAGGGCAAGGGCACGGTGTTCTTCCCCACGGGCGACACGCTGACGGGCACCTGGAAGGACGGCCTCGTGTACGGGCCCGGCGTCTACCAGTTCAACAAGGCGAGCGAGTGGAACAACCCCGACTACTGATGTCTGTAAAGTATAGAATGAGTATGAGTGTGGTTGGGAGTTAGCGGCGACTGTGCTACTGGTTGTCCGGGAATGGTTGGGGTCATGCGCCCGAAGAATGTGACGGATAAAAAAATGGGGAAGACGGGCAAGACATCACGGCTCGATGATCTGAGGCGGGTGGGCCACTTTCCTGATTCCACATGACCCAACTGATTTTCTGGCGATGCAGGGGACCGAGAAAGACCTGAATCGAAAGAGGGCAAAGTTGCTAAGCAATGACTTCCGCGTCCTCAATCGTGTTCTATTTGAACGGGAAGCGCATAGAGACGTCAGATTTTGACCCTCTTCAGCCCGTCGCTGATTATCTTCATGGTTTGTAGCCCTGATGCCAATTACTCAGTGCACAGACACACTGGGACCAAGGTCTCTTGCGGAGAGGGTGGCTGCGGCGCATGCACCATCCTCCTGTCGCACTATGACGAGGAGAGCGTTTGCGTGAGGCACCGCGCCGTTGTATCCTGCATTTTGCCAATGGTTTCCATCGACAACTGCATGATCACCACCGTTGAGGGCCTCAAGGGCAAGAATGGATCCCTGCACCCCATCCAGGAGCGCGTGTCCGAGTACCACGGCACCCAATGGTTCGTTGCCTGTCTTTTTATTACACAGTGGCTATTGCACGCCCGGCATCATCATGGCACTGGCCGCATTCCTTCTCAACAACCCCAACATGAAGGCTGCTGAGATCGAGCACTCCTTCGACTGCAACCTGTGCCGCTGTACAGGTTACTTCCCTATCCTGGCGGCGGCCAAGTCATTCGCCTCTGACTACGAGGACGCCTTCGCCAGCCGCCCCATGTCCAAGCTGCACAAGCCTATGACGTACGGGCCTATCGACTTCACCCTCCCGTTCCCCGCTGAGCTCAAGGGCCGCCGCCTCCAGACGGAGGTCTTCACCACGGAGACCGCCACAGTCCATAGACCTGTCACCGTCGCCGACATTCCCCTCGTTGCCGGGGCCCAGTTCTTCAACGGCGCCACTGAGGTCGCCATTGATCGCCGCGCCAGACCCGACAGCAGGGCTAAGACGCTCGTCCACCTCGCCCACGTCGCCGGTCTCGGGACCATCTCCCACGACGACAACACCATCACTATCGGCGGCGCTGCCACTCTTAGCGATGTTGCTGAGTGGGCGGACCACCGCGCTGCCATCACCGACCTCTCCGTCGCGGCCCTCAGGGAGCAGCTGCGCTACTTCGCCTCGGGTCAGGTCAGGTCCGTTGCCACAGTGGCCGGCAACGTCGTCAACGCCTCTCCCATCAGCGACCTCGTTCCCGTGCTCATGGCGGCCGACGCCTCTGTTGTCCTTCTCGGTCCAGGAGGGAGCCGCACCATGGCCGTCTCGGAGTTCATCACCGGGTACCGCCGCACAGCAATCCAGCCGGGCGAGTTGGTCACAGCCGTCACGGTACCCAGGTCCACCCGGTATGTCAAGGCGTTCAAGCTGTCCCGCCGTAAGGAGGACGATATCTCATCCGTCAACGCCGGTATCTCTTTCTCCCTCGAGCACGGCGCCGTCGTCCGGCCCGTCATCGCCATGGGCGGGCTCGCTGCCATGACGAAGCGGGCACCCAAGACCGAGGCCTTCCTGCAGGGTAAGGCACTCACACGCGCCACGGCCCTCGAGGCGGCCGGCATCCTGGGCCAGGAGATGCAACTCACCGCAGACGCACCCGGCGCCATGGTGTCGTTCAGACCGGTTGCCGCTGCTACACTCCTTTTCAGAGCGATGGCTGGTGCTGCCAAGCACTACGGTGTCGACACCTTTACCAAGGACGACCTCGAGTCCGCCGAGGGCCTGCAGCGGACCCACGACGTTAGCTACGTCTACCACGACGTTGAGGACGCCGACCACCACGACGGGGAGGGCTGTGGCGAGGCCCACGTCTCGGCCCGTCACCTTTCGTCCAAGACCCAGGTCAAGGGCAACGCTGAGTACGTTTCACTGATGCCCGTGCCCGCTGGGACGGTCGACGTCGCCATTGTCGGCAGCCCCGTCCCCCACGCCCGGGTTACTGGGGTCGACACTGCCCCAGCCCTCGCCGTCCCCGGCGTCGTCGCCGTTCTCACTTCCGAGGACCTCCCCGCTGCCACGATGATCGGTCTGGCGGCCAAGGACGAGCGGTTCCTGGTCGGTATCGGCGAGGAAGCCATGTATGCTGGCCATCCGATCGCCCTGGTCGCCGCGGAGGACATGGAGGCCGCCCGTGCGGGTGTCAGGGCCGTGAAGGTCGAGTACGAGGTCCTCAAGCCCCACCTCACCGTGGAAGACGCCATCGAGGCCAACGACATGATCATCCCGACCAAGTGCCTCGACAGCGGTGACTTTGACGCCGCGTGGGAGCAGTGCGCCTCCAAGGCCGAGGGCTCAGTCCGCCTGCCCGCCCAGGAGCACTTCTACCTCGAGACACAGGCCGCTGTAGCCGTGCCCGTCGACGACGTCGGCATGAAGGTATTCGTCACCACACAGAACCCCAACGCCATCCACGAATCACTGGCCGCCGTCCTCGGTGTCCGCCAGTCCGATGTGACAGTCCACATCCGTCGTCTCGGCGGTGCGTTCGGCGGTAAGGAGTCCAACCTGCTCTACCCCGACGTCGCCGCGGTTGTTGCCCGCCACACTGACCGCCCGGCCCGCGTGGTTCTCGACCGCGACGCCGACATGGTGTCTACGGGCAAGCGGCACCCTGCTCGCATCGACTACCGGATCGGCTGCGATGCCGAGGGTCACATCACCGCGCTGGACTTCAACATTTACCTCAACTCCGGCTTCTCACTCGATCTGAGCGCCTCTGTGCTCGAGCGGGCCTGCCTCCACGCCGATGGAAGCTACAACATCCCCAACGTCAGGGTCCGCGGCTATGCCTGCCGCACCCACCTGCCCTCGAACACGGCATTCCGCGGCTTCGGGGCACCACAGGCCATCTTCGCCATTGAGCAGGCCGTGGAACACCTCGCTTTCGTCCACAAGGCTGATCCTCTCGCCATCCGCCGCCTCAACTTCTACCGCTCTGGCGACCGGACCCACTTTGACCAGGAGATCCCGGACTCCCACCTCCACAAGGTCTGGGACGCCCTGCTCAAGTCCAGCAAGTACCAGACCCGTAGACAGGAGGTCGACCTATGGAACTCCAGTCACGCCGTCCTCAAGCGCGGTCTGGCAGTCACACCAGTCAAGTTTGGAGTCTCATTTACCCAGAGCTACCTCAACCAGGCGTCTGCCCTCGTCCACATTTATAAGGATGGCACCGTCCTCGTCTCTCACGGCGGGATTGAGATGGGACAGGGCGTCCACACCAAGGTCGCCCAGATTGCCGCAGACACTCTCCAGGTCCCCCTGTCGTCTGTCCAAATCCAGGAGACGGCGACGGACAAGACCGCCAACGTCGCCCCCACCAGCGCGTCGACCGGCTCCGATCTCAACGGCATGGCCGTCAAGTACGCGTGCGAGGAGCTGGCCGACCGTCTGGCACCCTACCGCGCCAAGTACCCTGATCTGCCGTTCAACCAGCTCTGCGTCAAGGCCTGGTTTGATCGGGTCGATCTCTCTGCCCACGGTTTTTATAAGACTCCCCTGAGCGGCTTCGACTTCGTGACGCAGACGGGAGAGGCATTCGCCTACTTCACGTTTGGTGCTGCCGTAGCCGAGGTCGAGGTCGACGTGCAGACTGGAGACCACCACGTCCTCCGCACTGACATCCTCTTCGACGTCGGGCGCTCCATCAACCCCGCCATCGACGTCGGCCAGGTCGAGGGTGCGTTTATCCAGGGCATGGGCTGGCTCACCACCGAGGACTTCATCACCCTCACAAACGGCACCGCCGTCTCCCGTGGTCCCGGCTCTTATAAGATCCCCGGTGCCGGTGACATCCCCGACGACTTCCGTCTCTCGTTCCTGAAGAACTCGGTCAACCCCCGCGCTGTGCGCTCCTCCAAGGGCGTAGGCGAGCCCCCCTTCTGCCTCGGCCAGGTGGTCCCATTCGCTATCTGGGATGCGTTGCGGGCCGGCCGTGACGACTACTTCGCCCTCGAGATGCCTGCCACAATTGAGCACATTAGGATGGCGAGCAAGGACGAGGTGAGCGATGCCTGCGGCCTTGGTAACGTCAAGTCTACTTGGCGTATTGAGAATATGTGAGCGGCGAGTATATAAAGATTTAAGGCAAATCTAGTGTTTATGGTCATGTATTGTGGTGATGTATATATACATTACTGGACCTCTTCAAGGATCATTGCTGCACCTCTCAGCACCCAGTCGCCGGGCTGTCCGCTACAACCAACGGGAACGGTCATGACAAGACCACTGGCCCCCCGGTCGGAAGTCCTGTAAATGGGGCAATGGTAGAGCCCGGCGGGGGGCGTGTAGGAGTGCACTGGGACCAGCCAGACATGCGGCAGCGGTTGTATTGCCGTATCTTCTGACTCGACCAGAGTCGCTTTCACAGATACCCAGATGCCTCCGACAAGGGTGAGGCCGCTGAGTACGATGCCGCTCTCAGGCCTCGTGGTGACAGGCTGTGCGACGTACGAGAGCTCTGTGAGTGGATGCCCGGTGGCTCGACTGAAATCCTGCAGAGTTGCCGTTAGTATGTCTTGCGGCTTCGTCAGCCCACCAAGCCAGACGGACTTGAGCGTCTTCTCGTTCCAGGCGTTGATCTGCGACACTCTCCGCCGGAGGTTCGCCACCCACTTTCCAAGCCGGAGCTTTGTCGGTGTCGTCAGCCAAGCGGCCGGTACCTCGCCTCTGCGCAGTGTCATCCCGAACTTAATGATGTCTGGCGTCAGTAGTCTCTCGCCGCTGATAGCTTGCTTGTACCTGACTAGAGATGAAGCGATATCGCTGAGCTGCTTGCTGAAGTAGTGGGCTTCATACCACATACTACGGTCAACGGCGGTCTGGGGCACCCTGGAGATGGTTGGTGGACTTGGGATCGAGGAAATGAGGTCATCAAGCCACTCATTAGACTCTGAGACTGCCTGGGACCGCATAAAGATCGACGTCAGCTTGTGGGTGATAGCAGTTGCTTCGATTCCATAGACAAGCTTAGCTGTAGAACGGTGGAGACCGAAAAGCTCTGGCGCGTCGACGCCGGGCAAGCCAGTCAGGAAGGCCTCGAACGAGGAGACCGTGACGCCGTGCGGTACATGGTAGGCGGCATCGGCGATCGACTTTCCTGCGAGAGCGCCGCTGAGCACCTCTCGGATTACTGCCATGTCAGTATCGCCAGTGACGCGGCCGCCATAAATGGTCTCAGCGATGAGGGGCGCTGGGTCAGAACTGCTGGTGAGCAGCGAGACGGCTGCAACAGCGTCAGCGTCAGAGAACTCGCATGCGGTCTCCCAAGCGAAGGAGCCGAATTTGCCTCGAGAAACAAGCAACGCGTGGGCCAATACGGCGTTAGCGACGGCTACAGAGTCACCAGTGCGCATGGGGCCGGCTAGCGGACCTCTGATGAGCCTGAGCGAGACATCCCTGATGCATGGCGACTGGGAGGAGTGGAAGGTGTTACTGATAGCCACCAGGGTCGGCGGCAGCTCAGCACTCGGGTCGGTAGTGAAGACAAGACGGACGTTGGGCCATGATGCCGCGTGAAGGGCGAGTTCCAGCGCCCAGGGGCCATTGAGCTGGATGTTCTGGACGAGGACAGTGACGCCGTGAGGCTTCTCGGTAGTGAGTGTGCTCAGCTGTTTGATGGGGGTGCCGACGATCACACTGACAACCTCTGGGAGGCGGCAGGCCGCCACAGCTGCGTCCAAGGCCACCACAGGGTCAAGGTCTGGAGCAGAGATGGTGAGCATGGGAGCTTCGACACTTTCAACGAGCACCGTGTTGAAGTCGACGGTCGGCCCGACATGGCAGCCGAGAGCCTCTGGACAGACAGACACTGCGGTGCTTTGAAGCATGTCAGGCCGCAGGAGTCGGGTGACGCCGAGCACGAGGCATGCCCGGGTCAGCGGGTCGACGGGAAGTCGCTGCCGCAGTTTAGCGGGGAACGGACCTGACCCGCTGGCGAAGAGGCTGAGCGTGCCCTCCTGGGCGAGTACGGCGAGGCCATCGAACTCGGCAACGGTGCGGTCGAGCTTCACGGCGACCTCCCAGGCATCGGCGGAGAGGCCATCAGGGATAGGGTCAGAATCGGGGTGCTCTGAAGGGAGTTTGATGCCGGCAGCAGGGCACTTCCTGACAACTCTTGTGGGGTTTGTGTAGCACAGGCGGGCAATGTCAGCGGGCACGCCTTGTTCCATCGCAACTTCCATGAGACATAGCATGACAACAGTAGGCCGGTGATTCGGGTGGACTGCGGTCAATAGATGTGCGATAATAGATTCTGTCACAAGAGATATGATTGAATCGAGAGTGGCAGAGACAGGCGCGGTAATTACAGCGCTGCTGAATACCCTGGTGATATTCTGCAGCGAGGTGTGGTACAACTGGTCTAGCCCAGCGAGGGATGACGCTGCCGCATAAAGTGCTGCACCGCGTCTAGCTAGCGGCGTGTAGCGCTCTCTGGCCTCAGTAACGCGGGCGTGAGACAACCGTGACTGCTCGATGCGGTCGGCAAGAGTGGTTGCGACGCTCTTCAGCTTCTGGAGGGCGGCGACCACTGCGGTGTCAGCGAGCAGATCGGCTCCTTGCTCTCTGAGAAGTGACAACATCTCGCGTTCCCTCATACGAATCGCCTTTTGGTCGTCGGCGAGGCCCTGGATGATCCTGGAAAGCTCGGCCTCGAGTGCCGGCTCCAGCGAGTTGATCGCCAGCACCCTCATTGAACTGACAACTGCGACGTGCACGGCATCACAATTGATGGGGGGCGACTGAATGAACGCCTCCGTAGGAAGCTTGGGTGATACTACATGAGACACGAGGATCACGTGGAAGCCCTGTAGTGGTCTAACAACGTCTCCAGCGATGGTCACGGTCAGCGGCGGGTCAGCTTGCAGAGAGCGGGCGAGCCCGTACTGGATGACGGCCTCAAGGGCTGGGGGCCGAGGCGAGCAGTCCTCCACGATAACCAGGCCGCCGCGCCGGGCAGCGCTGGCCATGATCATGGGCAGCTCACGCGCCTCTCCCGGGGTGATGGTGCCGAGTGCTTCCAGGAATGACCGGTACTGCCGCTGGGGGTCCATGATGGTCGGGAAGGCAGCGATGCCGGCCATGTCCTGGCAGATGCAGGCGGCCAGTACAGAGCCCTCGTCGGGGGGCAGACCGGCAGCGTTCCAGCCCTGTATGGTCATGGCGTCTGCCCAATGGATGCCGTCGATTGTGGGGTGGCCGGCAGACTCCATCAGACGGTTGAACTTGCCGACCAGTTCGTGTGTGACGGTAAGTTCGAAGGGAGGGGTGAACGTGGCGATGGCGGCTCTCAGCAGACAGGTGGCCTCGACAACAGCGAGCTTGGCGTTGATATCAGCTGCCTCCTTCGACCATCTTGCCTTCTCGTCCTCGAGACCGGCGGTGAGGTCCTTGGCGCGCTGAAGCCTTTCGTTCGTGTCATTAATCCTGGCACCGAGCTTCTGTGTCTGGGCAGTTGTCTCGGCGTACTCCTCTGTGAGACTCTGCATGCGGGCCTCGAGCTCAGCGGTGAGCCGCCTCTTCGCGTCCAACGACCGCTCCGCCTCGTTCAGCTTCGAAGCAGCGTCATCCAGTCGGGCCTTCCGGGGGGCGACGATTACGTAGTGCTCGGCGTACTTCACCGTTGCATGGACCCACTGACAGATGCTGGTAGCAGCAACCGACACACTCCGCATCTTGCTCACGTTGAAGTCTGGGTCCTCCACGAACTTGCGGAGTCTGGTGAGCACGGGGGCGGGAATATTGGTCTTGTCGAGCTTCACTAGCGTCTCTATGAAGTTGTACTCGCCCAGCAGCTGGCGACCGGCAGCCCACGACGGAGGGACACCGCGGGCGACACAGACGGCGTGGACGACGAGGGCGACTTGAGGAGGTGGGTTGACAAAGGAGCGGATCTCGACGATGTCGTTCTTGTTGAGAGCCTTGAGGGCCTGCTCGGCCTCCTGCAAGGCTGGGAGTACGACAGCAAGGTCAGCCTCTGCTTCGGCGTACTCCTTCTCTATGACAAGGCGCTTCTCCTTGAGCACCGCCTCCTCGGCTGCGACGACCTTCCTCGACTCCTCAGTCTTCTCGCGGTCCTGGGACAATCGGATCGTAAGCTCGTGGGACCTCTGCCGCGCCCGGTCGAGTTCAGGCCGGAGCTCCAGCAAGTCTGTTTCCATGGAGGCCACCGTATCAGAGGCTTGGGCAAGCTTGGAGGATCCATCCGACACGAGCTGCTTCTCCTCAGCCAAGGCTGTTCTGAGCTTGGTGAGGTAGCGGTCGAACAGGTGGAGGAACTGAATGAAGAGAGCCGGGGGCACGACGACGGCGGGATGGAGCGGTGGGAGAGAGGCCGCCGTTTCCCGGGTGGCCATGAACATCGACACCGCGAGGCTGGCAGTGCCGTCGCCCAGGGTGCGGGTGGCGACACGTTGGAGCAGGGGTTTTCCAACGTCGATAAGATCCGCCTCAGTCCAGCTGTGAGTGGCGACGGGAACGAACTGTGACGCGAAGAAGGGCTCGGCAGCGGTGAGGTCGTTGAAGACTTCGGACCCGGGTTCGGCGATGATGCAGACACGTACCAGCTCGCGAACCCGATCAATGTTGGACTCAGCGACACCCTCCATCGCAGCTGTTTCACTCGCGGCCACAGCGCCAGTGTCGGCCGACGAAGCTATCATCATAAGGCGGTCGAGCACGGTCTCGGAGACAGCGGAGACGTCCGCCACGAGGAGCACGTGCGAGGATCGCGAGAGAGCGCGCACGACGGCGTTGTCGACGGCCTCCTCCTCCGTCGAGGTCATGATGAGCTCGAATCCAGAGGCCCGCGCGGCTACCCGCGCTGTGGTCCTACGGCCCGTGCCAGGGGTGCCGAGCAGCATCAGGTGGTGGGCAGTTTGCCGTAGTACACGAATAGCGGAGTTGATCGACTCAGACGCTGAAGCGAAGAGCGTCACGGCGTCTGGTGCAAGACGTTGCAGTTGGACGAACATGCTGTCCTCTGCTACAACGAGCGGTCTGTCCACTGCGGTCGGGATGATGTTACACCGAGCTATGTCAGTAATATGAAGTGGTTTGAAGTCGTCATCATCCATGGGCGGCGGACAGTTGGCCCGCATCGCGTCGGACAGGATCGTCTTGTGCTCATCCACCGTCATCCGGCCCCCAATAAGGGAGAGCACTTCGGAGGCCCAGACCCGCTTGAACATCGTGATGCTCTCGATGGAGGAGGGGCGAATGGCAAGGAACCGGTCGAAGAAGACGGCCAGCGTGCCCAGCGCCGGTACTGAAAGATGAGTGGCCATCCGCGAGGGCATCAGCTGTCTCCCAAGCGCCATGAACAGTCTCACGGTAGCCCGGACGATGGATGGCACGGCGTCGAGGCAGTCGTCGGACGGGAATGCACGCTGCCCGTCGAGAGCTTCATACGCCGTGTTGGTGCGGGTGGTGAATATTGACTGAAGCGACTCTTCAGTCAATTCCGGCGCTGACAGCTGCAGGAAGTGGCGCGCTAGCCCCTCGGGCACAGGCCTCGAGGTTGTGCGAGTCTCCGCGACGATGGTGAGGTCAGGCGAGCAGGGCGTGGCGGTACCGGGGCCAGTGCAGACGCAGCCGCGGTCAACTACCTGCCGCAGGAGCTCCAGAACCGGTCTGTTGCCCAGCTGGTCGATGTACCTCGGCACATCGAGGCCGCTGAGCCTGACCAGCGCGGTGGGACCGGTAAGAAGGTCAAGAGTCGTCTCGAAGTCCTGTCGCCAATCGAGGAATGCAACCTCATGCGTCCGCGGCGCCGTCATGGCCCTAGCAAGGGTCCGTCGACCCGACCCAACTGGGCCAGCAATGAGTGTGTGGAGTCGGGCGTCGACAGCCAGGGACCCGACCCGGAGGAAAGCCTCCTGCTCTGGCACCGGGATGATGCCAGGTGGGCGAGAGACGGGTGTGTCGACGTCGAATATGACGAGTGCGCCCTCAAGCGCGGCCTGGCGATGGACGACGGTCGGTGTGAAGTCAACCGCCAGCTGGAAGAGGTCCGAGTGGCCAGGTATGTCGAGGGGAAGGGCGAAGGTCCCGTTGTACATGTGGATACGCTCAGCGAACGCCTCCCTCCTAGTGGTCTCGTAAATCCAGCCGCCCAAGCTCCAAATGAGGGCGATCACGAGGTGGTGGAGCACGCGCAGGGTAAGACGGTCAATGGGGATGTGGCCATCGCCGTACAGGGCCATAAACCCGCTGTCCCGTTCGAGCATGGCCTGCAGCAGCCTGATGGTCGGCGACACCGGGTCGGCGATGGGTGGCGCGTCCCAGTCAGTCCCTGCAAGCTCGCGGGCGAGGGGCATATAGTGGTTGATCATCGCCAGGACGTCCGTACGGAGGCTGGTGATGGCCTCATCGCCGAGGTTGATCTGCTTGCCGTCTATTGGCTTGAACAGGTCCTGCACCTTGGCACTGGCGACGTCCTCGAAGTTCAGTGTCGCTGCGTCGAACGTGACAATGGCACACCGCGAGACTGTTGCTGGGGATGTTGATGCGAGACTGATTGTTTCAAATATAAACTTCATTTGCCGTGGGATGACGATCGACTCACCGCTCGCCAATGTCAATACGTGCGTGTCGTCCAGCACGGAGTTCAAATTCTCCACCCAGTCAGAGTCAAGAGGGCCGTCCATGACAATCCAGTGCTCGCCCTGGCGTCCCATACGGGACCTGGCGATGCGGGGGACGATGCCGTCTTGCCACTCTCCGGCAGTGTCAAGCTTGCCGAACAGCTGGTGTGGCAGCATGGCGCGTGGGAACACCGTGGTAGAGGTCAGTGGGCTCTCTTCAGGCCCAGTAGTCTTGCAGTACTCCTGCAGCACAGCAATGGCCGCTGACTTCCCAGAGGCCGGTGGGCCGATGAGGATGGTGCCCGTGCGTGCCTTGACAGAGGAGAGAATCTGGGCGGCCTTGTCGACAAACGGCTTCGGTGCGCTGAGTCCGAGGCTGCTGGCAGCGTCACACAGCCCCTCCGTGATGTCAGATTCATCTGTGTAGTGGACGTCCCCGAAGACGTCGTGCAGTGTCAAGTGGAACACAGACCGGTCGATGTCCTCCAATCGGGGTGTAATCACCTTCTTCACAGCCGCCGCGAGGAGCTCGGCCTCCCTGATGGTTCCCTGGGCTTTCCAGCGGTGCAGAGAGGCCTCAGCAACAGTCGCCTTCAGCGTCCGGAGGGAGTAGTCGTACTGCGGGGCGTGGGACAGGCGGGCTTTGGTGCTGTCCAGGAAGCGGGTAAGCTGCACGGCCAGTTGTTCTGAGGCAACGAACCCAGCGCAGTGGAGCAGAACCTCGCCGATGAACTTTGCGTTGGGGAGAATCATCGACACTGGGCGGAAGAGGGCCTTGAGGTTCTCGGGCAGCTCCTGACGGCCGGCGTAACCGGGGTTCATGGTGATGAAGATGGCGGCGCGGGCGTCGACCCGGTGGTGTTGGCCGTGGAGGTCAAGGTCGATGGCGTGGCTCCTCAGGGCAGTCAGAATGGTGTGTAGTGTCTCGGCCACGACCGAGAGCACCTCGACGGACAGACGGTTGAACTCGTCAAAGATGGCCCAGGCGCCGGTCTGGATGACCCCCGAGAAGAAGCTCGTCATCGTCTGGGCCTGGACGTCGGGCCCGCAGTTGAAGACCACGAGGTGGCGGCCGAGATATCGGCTGAGGTCCTTGACAGTCTCTGTCTTACCAGTGCCCGCCGGGCCCCTCGGCGCAGTACCGCAGCCGAGTTTGAGAGCTGTGAAGATGGTCCGCCAGCAGCGCGTGGTCAGCGGTGTGACCACCAGCCTGGTTGTGTTACCGACGTACTCGAACGACAGGGGCGTCCGTGATGAGGCGATCGAGAAGTCCAGGTCATCACCGTGCAGGTTAAGGCGGAGCTCATTGTTCCAGACGTTCTCTGGGGAATCTGAGGCGATGAGAGCGCTCATGATGTCGCGGTGGTGCACGAGTAGCACGACCGTGGCCGACAACAGGGACCGACGGACGGGCGCGATGTCCTGCTGGAGCATGGTGGCGATGACCTGGATCTGACCGTTGATTGATGATTTGATCGATCCGAGAGCGGGCTTAGAGTGGATCGCCCGATTGACATCGCGTGTGAAGTAGAACTTGATTGCTGTCAGCGCGACCTGCGCAGGGAAGCCATCGAGCAGGTTTGCCGCTGACCGGCCCGTTGGCTGCTTGACGAGGATGCCCACGTGCTCCTTGAGGGTGTTCGCGATGCTGGTGTCGAGGTGGTCGAGCCAATACTCAACGGCGCCCCTTGGTCTGAGGGGTGTTAGCAGTGATACGGTCTCGGTGCTGTCCCCGAAGCCAGTGATAACAAGACCCTCGCGGTCCTCCACCGTCAGCGTCGACACTGCTGAGAACAGCGAGGGGAGGTGCGGCAGGACGTCGAGCGGCTGTCTAGAGTCGTTGATGAGTCGGAGCAGCGAGTCGTCGCTCAGGAAGTAGAAGCGCGGCAGCGCACGGCGTTTGGAGTCCAGATACGCGCCAAGACCGCGCCGTACCGTCTCAAGCTCAGCGAGCCAGCCGGTGAGTAGGGCTGCGGTGGCCTCCTCCGTCCGGGGCTCATCTCGTCGGCCGGCCAGCAGAGAGGGGGAGTAGTATACGGCCCGCATGAAGCCACGGAACTCCGCGTCAGTCGTCCTGAAGATCTTCGCCTCGGACACCAACTGCCGTTGGACGTCCGGAGCGGTGAAGATGTCGTACAGGTAATACCACAGGGTCTGGGTTCGAACCCACACGTCCAGGGTCTCTCTGACCTGTCCAATGAGTGCCAGCCACGTGGCGATGATCTCCTGCACCTCCTCGTCTGATGTTCCGCAGGATAAGGTCGTCAATGAGGCCTCAGAGTCGTCCAGCTCGTCTCTCAGCGCCTCCACGCCCTTCAGTAAGAAAGCATCCCTGGTCCCCGGAACACGGATGATGTTGACCTGCTTCGTTTCCCACACCTCGATGGTGTTCTGGAGTTGCTTCGATATGTGCCAACGAAGCTCAGCCTGCGCAGTAACGGCGAGGATCTCGTCCTTGAACGCCATGGCCAAGGGATCCAGCACATCCTCGGTCGGCACAGGCGGGTTGGCGGGGATGTACTGCCGGATCACGGCCCAGTCCTCGTCGGTCAGGATCACGCTGCTGAGGGCATCCAGAAGTGGTTGCCCGCGGCGGAGCTGATCCAGGCGGGAGGTTAGCTCGTTGTACGCGGCGTTCTTGCCGTTTTCGTATAAATCAGCAAGGGCGGGGGAAGAGTCAAAGATCTTGCCGATAACTGTGTTGAAGTCGGTCATGTCGAGATCGGTCACAGCCTTGGGCATGATGCGGGTTGTTAGGCTCCGGAGCTCATGCAGGCATTCCCACATGAGGCGACGAAGGCGGGCCTCTTGCTCAACAACGCCCAGGCGCGGCGGCTTCTCCACCTTAACCCCGAGTAGCGTCCCGTAGCCAACGAGGGTCTCCGCTTCGTCAAGGATCTCCAGGGAACGGACCCGAGCCCTCGTGAGCCTGCTGACGGCCTCGTCCCAGGGGGTCTCGGGATTCGACAGGTCGTCTGCGACGATGAGTTCCCATACAGTGTCCAGTGCTTCGTGGACGCCCTTGACGGCGTCGTTGAGCTCGGGTGTGAACGTGCTGACAAGATCCAGACGTCGACCAGGGAACTGGGCGAGGGTCTCCATCAAGTTCTCCATGGAGGCCGTGGCGCTTGAGTGGGCGGCGACGTCGAGATCGCCCTCCCTGCCGATCGAGAGCAGCAGCTGGAACATGGCGTCGACCTCTTTCAGGTCAACCTCGACCTCCTCGATCGTGGTTTCGCTGACCTCGTTGTGGTAGGCCAATAGGGCGGCGACAGTGGCGAGTGACGCGGGTTCCTCCGCCAACTTCTCAGTGATGCCCGTCACGCGGCGTGTAAACCTCTCGGCCTGCGCGGTCGCGACCTCTGGGACACGATCCATCAGTTGATTAATGCCCGAAGTGCATATAGGAACCAGGGCGTCGGCGACTGGGTGGGAATCCACCAAGAACGGCCCGACGTGCTCCTGGCCGCATACAGCCTTGATATCCGCCATATGGCCCTCGAGACAAGCGATCTTACCCCCAAGCTCTTCTGCTGTGGGCGTGCGGGTCTTGTCGACAGTCTCGGATACATCGAGATCGGAGTCCTCCGAGATGAGTCGGACCATGGGCGAGAACGTGTCCGCACGACGCCGTACAGCGATGCAGCTGCTATCAATAAGGCCCTTGATCTGCTCGATGTCCGCGGCGTATTTCTCGTCGGCGAGCAGGGCTGCCTTGAGAGCAAGCTTATCACCGCTGTTGTTGGATGAAAAGAGATAGGGTACGATTGCTCTGTTCTCCGCCACCTTGCTGTACGAGTCGCACAGCGTGATGACATCGGCCAGCACTCTTTGAATCCAAGCGCTGAAGTCGGCCGGGGAGGGCGCCATGATGATGCCGTCACGGCGGATGTCGATCTTGACGAAGAATAGCGCCTCTCCGCTAGTCAGGTCGCCGATGAAGCGGCTGTTGGCGGTCATCGCGATCTTGAACATTGTCTCGAAAATCATAATGTCGACGAGGGAGATAAGCGTCTTAGCCCTCCTGCGGCGCCAGGCGACGTCAGAGTCGCCGTGCTCGATCTTACGTTGGTCAAACTCACCGAACACGTTCTGGCACAGCACCGCGGTGAGCATAGTCAGCTGCTTGACGAAGTTAGTGATGTCCTCGCTGAGTCCAGTGAAGACCTCCGCACATAGCTGGACAAACGACTTCAGATGAGTCGGCTTGATCTCAAACTTGAGCGGCGCGGCGCTGGACTGCATATCCAGGCACCACTCCTGGGTCTGAAGGACAAGGCGGTAGAAGTCTGGCATGATGGCGTAGGAGTTCCGAGTGAGAGTGGCTAAGCCCATGCGGAGGGTCGTGTTGCGGCAGAACTGGTGCCACAGTCTAAAGTATTTCCGGGTGAGGAAGTCCCGGAACACGGGCAGGGTCTGGAGTCTTCGGAAGAGCCGACGCTCAGTCAGCCAGTCCTCCACGGAGATAAAGGTGCACTCACCGCCGCAGTAGTGGGTCAGCCCCTTGACGCTCAATGTGTAGTAGTTGCTCTGGTCGACCCGGCTGAAGGGCACGATTTCCAGTGCATAGGGGTTTGACCCTCCGATGATCCCCTCCTCCTCCCACACTCGCTCGGGACGGTTACGGGTTGCTGGGCGTGTGATTGATGGAAGTGCTGTCTTCCCTTTGGCGTCCTTGGGCGGCGTGCGTTTCGTTGTCTTGATTCGTCTCATGTACACGAACTCATACTCACCATCCCCGCGTTTCTGGGCGTACTCCAGGAACAACTCGGGGCGGCGAAGGTCCTCCTTGCTATAGTGCTGCAGGAAGTTCTTCAACGTCTCGTCTTCAGGCCCAAGCACTCGGGCTACGGACATGGCACGAGGGCGTGGCGTCATTGAGAGCGAACGCGGCCTCTGAGTGGATGTAGGCGCTAGTGATATGACTGAATTGGACTTCTGGGGCATCATAGGATCTCTTCGAGACAGGTTCACTCGATCAGGGAGCTGGAGCGGCTCCTCGGCGAGCATGGCGGCGATATCACGGGGATTTCTAACCGCGCTGGAGCTATGGGCTAGTGGTGGAAGATTTCTTCGTTCTGGCTTCCCAACCAGACGGGATTTGAGTTGTTGCTCCATGTGTATGTCGTGGCGCAAAAAACGGTCCAGAAAAATGCCGAGGCGGCCACGCGCCCCAGGTGTTTATGAAGACGATGCTCCACTGAGCTCCTCAGTCTCTCAGAATTTTCTCGGGTCAAGGTCGAGAGCAACACGACAAAATTCCAATGCCTCCCAAATCGAAGACAACGCGG
This sequence comes from Carpediemonas membranifera, assembly GCA_019828565.1. NCBI lineage: Eukaryota > Fornicata > Carpediemonas > Carpediemonas membranifera. Next base: position 36,069 of record JAHDYR010000067.1, on the reverse strand, counting down.
CCTCAATCCGCAGGGGGCATCTCACTGACGGAACTAGAAACGCCAATGATGCAGGCCTGTCTTCCAACAGCCCTTCCGCCTGCTGTAGAGGCCCCACCGGTTGGTTCTGCCTCTCCTGAGAAGAAGAAGGGCGGTGAAGCATTGCAAATAGCATCAATGTCCATGTTCTCACGCCTAGCGCACGCTGAGAATGTAGAAATGGTGCCATTCGACGATGCTTCCATTGTGGACAGCGAAACCTTGAACGGCGCGACGATCCCCCATCTGCTCGCCCCCGACTCGGATATCACAGACGCCAGCATCTTCAGATCCTACCTGCACGCGCTAACTGTGATCCGACAGGCCCGGCCGGATGTCCCGGCGCCATGGTCACTTCTTCACCCCAAGTCCGGCGACCCTGAGGCGCCCGTCATGGCAGAGTCAATGTATGTCCATGCGGTCGTGCAGGGGACTGATTATACTATCCCTGTGGCCCCCAGCACCCCCATGATTGACGGGCAGAGTGCTCTTGTCAGCGGCGTCCCCTGGGCCACGCTCCTCCACCAGGCTGCCGGACGACTTCACCGGGGCACGCCCCTATCCGTCCTGACTATGTCCATGCTGACTGGAAGGACTGTCTCAGTCTCCTCCTCTGTCGCCGACCTCGCCCAGCCCGACTGCATCGCCATTGGTGTGGTGAAGTCTGACGCCATGGGCCTCCGCAAGGGCCACTGCCATGCTGTGCTGGACCTGTGCCCGGCTGTCCCTACCATCGATGGCCCTGTACTCCGTCTGACGGCCGCCACCCCCAGCTACACGGGCCCTCTCAGTGACGGAGACGAGGAGTGGGACCCGGAAGCCGAAGACTTCCTGGGTATCACTCGGTACGAGCGGTACCAGGGCCGTCTGCCGCATACAGACCTCATTGAACGGCCCCCGGCCCCAGAGGACACGTTTATGCCGCTGTCCACGTTCCTAGAGCTGTGCGACGTATTTATTCTGCCCCGGCACTACCCGGACGCCGTTTCGGTGCTACCTATGACCAGGGAGGCGACCACGCCAGACCGCAGGTTCATCTGTCTCAAGTCAGCACACACCAGGGCCACTGTCGTCTCGGTGGAGTTCGAGGTCCCCGCCACAGCCGATATCCCCGGAATCGACGCCGGTGAGTACCAGGTGATGATCTCTGACGGTCTCGTTGACTCAAAGGCCCGGCTAGATCCGCAGACCACCGTCGCCGTAGACGCTGCTGGTATGGCCGTGCAGTTTATGACGGTACCACTGGAGGCGGGGGACAACTTCTTCACTGTGACGGATCACACGCCTCTCGGGTTCAAGCTGTCCGTCCATGGCGCAGAGGCGACGCTTCTCTCGCCAGCTGAGATGATTACTGCTGCCGGACTACATGCTTTGGACCTCGGCATTCCCGCCCTCTTCGGGGGCAAGCGGCGTCCCCTGTGTGCGCTGAGCACTCCAGAAGATACTACTGTCGCTGTTAAGGTTATTGACAACGATGCGATCGGCTCGGCGGTCGGTGTGGCCGCACTATGCGAGGGCGGGCGCGTCATCACGCTGCCTGGGGACATCCCGCCCGGCCCATGCTTCCTGTACGCTATAAGCTCGTGCGACGTCAGTGCGACTCAGCTAACCCTTGCTACGAGCTCGCCCGTGGATCTGTCCGACGTCATTGTCTACGGGGGGGTGTTCAAGAGCGCACTGCCGGTGCAACGCCATGACCCGCTATTCGACCTCCTGGTAACAACTACTAGCGGCCTGATCGAGGTCACAGAGATCGCCGTGACTGAAACTGAAACTGAGCCGGTGATCATCGATGAGCCGGTCGCAATCATGGTGTATGATGAGGTTGAGCCCCTCGAGGCGCACATCCGCGACGACGACGCCGGCAGGACAGTAGTGGAGCCGCCAGCACTGGGGACGCTGCGGCACGAGTGTGTGGCTGTCCCGGGTGACCACCCCCTCTTCCCTGTGTCTGGCCCCGTCCGCTTCCGACTGTTCGCTAAGTGGCAGTCGACCCGCACTGGCCATGCGGTATTCAAGTTTACTTATGTGGACACCCAGGCTGGTGCTCTAAAGGTCGACTCCCACAGACACGATCTGGCAGCCGAGATCGCCCACACAAGAGCTGCCGCGCAGGAGCAGGGGGAGGCTGTCAAACGCGACATGGAGTCTGACGAGTTCGACTTTATCCCAAGCTCTGGGTCGCTGGGCAAGACGACGTCAAGGAACGCCAAGCCTGCCGCAGGAGCGGCGAAGACTCCGAAAGCGACCAAGATCCAGGTGGCATCTGTGGACTTTGTGGAGCTCGAGAGCGTTGAGATGGCGCAACCAGTGCTGTCTAGCTCAGTGAAAGATTCGGTGGCGAGTCAGTTATAAATAGCGAGTCGATTTTTGCCGATGCTCTTGGTATCGACAAAGGATCGAAGCTGAACTGATGAATAAAGAAATTGGGAGCTGTCTTATGCCGTGGTTGAGTAGACGTCCACCATCTCGAAATGCTGGGTTCCTACCAGTTCTGTTGTTCTGATGCGTGTCAAGCAAAAATTCCTGCGAAAACTGCGTGCAGTTTTGTTCGCTTGGAGAGGTGTGATGACTAGCTCAGTCCTGGACGATATTAGTCATTTGGTAACACAAGTTCGGCTAGATATTGATGCAGATGAAACCACTTCATCTCCAGTTTCTCACACGCCCAAGGCCGTTGTTCCAACAACCGACGGATCAGCACAGTCCTCGGACCCCAACGACGCGGAAAGTGCGAACGTCTTTAGCCGCGTTATGAAGATCTTCTCCCACGGCTTTAGAGTTTGCTTCAAACCCCAGGCTTCGAGTATCCTTGAGCTAACACCCTCGGCTAACGCCCTCCTAGGGCCAAGACCAACGCAGTTCACCAACAAGAAGTGCCTCGTGCTCGACCTGGATGAGACGCTCGTCCACTCGACGCTGAAGCCCATGGACTGCCCCGACTTCATCGTGCCCGTCTCTGTGGCCGGCGAGCTCCACCACTTCTACGGTCAGTACTACCCCACGCCCTCACACAGTCAAGAAGCGCCCCGGTGTGGACGCCTTCCTCGAGTATGCCGGCAAGCACTTCGAAGTGGTCGTATTCACGGCCTCGATGCCCTCGTACGCCTCTCCCGTGATCGACATGCTCGATCTCACACAGACCGTGTCCGCCAGACTCTACCGCGACTCCTGCCGCATCGTCGACGGGGACTACGTCAAGGATCTGGACGTCTTAGGACGGCCTCTCGGAGAAACCCTCATCCTCGACAACTCACCCATTAGCTACAAGCTCCATACCCCGAACGCCCTAGGCATCGTCACCTGGGTGGGTGCGGTAGAAGATGTTGAGCTCCGCCGGGTCCAGGGAATTCTTGAGACTGTGAATGGCATGGCCGACATCAGACCGACACTACAGGAAATGAAAGCATCAGAGTTGGGCGCAGACCCACCGTGCCTCCTCAAGTGATGCAGACGGACCAGTGAAGTGACTCTATCATCGCTCGGTCGGTGCATACGGAATAAACGGTGCTCGCGAACTCACAAGTCTTGTCAGACGGCGCCACGTAGCGAGTGAGAGGATGTACTGCTACTGGTAGGTATGCGTGCGCCTATGGTATGTGATCTACAAGACCGCAATGGCCTCGGCCGGCCGCATACTTTCTCCCCGCATTATAAGTTTCGCACGCCGGATGACGTATGAGCTAATTTCACTGCTAGCGGATCCAAAGATATTCCAAGTGAAGAAAATTGACCAGTTACGGGAGTTTCTCTCAAAGGGGATTGTTGCAGAGGCCTTTGTCGAGGGATACCGTGATATTCAGCTATATCCGACCAAAACTACCCCAAATACGGAGATACGAGACGCATACCTTGACTTCATTCGATCAATTACTGGCAACACGCACGAGCGCCTTGTTCCCATCATCGGCGACATTCTTTCCCCCGTCCAGCCCCGCCTCCTCGATCCCACCGAGTACGAGGTCGTGCTTGGTGCTTTGATGCCCCTTGTAGAGCACCATCACGTGCTCCCTGTGATCTCTGCAATAATACACGAGTGTATCCCCCCGGTGAGCCTGCTGCTGCGGCTGTTTGCAGCTGTCAGCCAACACGCGACCCCCGTCCACCAAAACCTGCTCATGGAGATCCTAGCCCTCCCAATAGCATTCATCGGGCAGTGGGACGCTGTCCTCGAGGCCATGCCCGCCGGACCCCCCGCAGTCCGCCTGGCCATGCGGCTCCACAGCGACAACGGCCTCGTAGGACCCTGTAATGCAGCGCTGCAGGCCAACATACCAACCATAGCTGCGTCCCTCGACATACCCGCGCTCTCGGTCCTACTGGCAACGTCCGACCCGGCGTCCGTCGACTGGGCCGTGGTCGGCGCCATCATCGACCGGGTCATCGACGGCGAGGTCACAGCCACGGTCGACAGCCAAGCCCTATGCAGCGCTGTCCGCTTCATCGCCCAGGCAGCCGGGGGTAAGCCCGACAGCCCCGTTCAGGGGAAGAGGGCCCGCGCCACCAGTCCTGATGCCATCATGGGCCGCATTGCCGACCAGGCCATAATACCCACGGCGCACAGCATCACTGACGCCAGGAGGCTCATCGCCCGAGCCCCCGTGCTGGCTACACTTGCAGTGCTGGGCTGGACCCCCGCCCCCGTGGCCCTGGACGCCCTCGTGGCCGGCCTCACTGCGGTGTTCGGGCGACAGGCGGCAGAGCATGCCCATGCGGTGACAGCAGTGTGCGCGGTGCTGCCCGAGCTCGGCACTGCCGTGGAGCCCGCGATAGGCACCCTCCTCGGCCTGCTCGGGCCTGTGACCCCGGTCGACCGTGCCTGTGCGGTGCTCGACGCCCTGGCTACGGTGGTTCCCGCATCTCCGTTCAGCCTCAGCCCTCATCCGCTGCCCCCGTGGACGCAGGCCGCTCTGGATCTCACCAGGTCACCCTCGGCACCCGCTGCCGCCCGGGCTGTGCTACTGCTGGCCCGACTGGCGCCCAGTCACCCCCACACGATGCCCATGTCGGCCCTCAGACACACCTTACCCGTCCTTGTGGCCAACATCCCCGACGACGACGCGCAGTCCGTGGCCGCGGCCTTGGGTTGTCTCTGCGGCATCACCCCCAGTGGTGTGCTGCCGACCGTCGACACAAGCCTGCAGCAGGATGTTGTCAGTGCCGTCGCCGAGGCTCTCACCCCCGACGGGCTGACCAGCAGGGGTTGGGCAAGAGGCGCTTCCTCTCTGGTCACGATGGTCGGGGTCGCAGCACAGCTCCGCCGCATCGCTGAGGAGGCCTCGGCTCCCATGAAGACAGCTGACCTGGTTCGGGCGAGTACCGACTGCCTGGCAGCCATCGTCGACCGGGTCGTGAGCGAGCATGACCACCATGCGGTGACAATGGTGGTCGACCGGTTGTGCACAGTGGACCTGTCAACCTTGAGGACGAGGGTGCGTCCCTCAGCCCTGGCCTCCCTCAGCCCACTCTCAGCGGCCAGACTGCAGGCCGCCGTCTTTGGGGCCCCAAGGACAGACCTAACTTTGACCAATCTTGACTCAACTCCGGCCCTTGATACCGTTGCCGCGAGCTTCGCCGTGTTCGAAGAGGCTGTTGTGGGGCTGTGCGATGCGGTGTGGCGCTATGACCATGGTCTCCAGACCGCACTCGTCGACCGCATCGTGGTCTGTCCGCGGCCCGAGTCCCTGCACCCCGTCGCAGCCAACTCCGTGCTCTCGGCCCTGGCCTTCTCGCCAACCGCGGACTTCCCTGTCGTACTGGCGCCCGGCCTGGTGTCATCGCTGCTGGACGACGCCGTGCTTCGAATCGCACCTTCGAACGGCAAGAAGGCTATATCGCTCATCCGGAAGGCCCTGATCTGCCCAGCCCGCGTAGTGTCAGACGCTGCGGCCCGACTGGTCACGCGAACCCTGTCCCACCTCCCCCCCGACGACGCCATCGAGATTCTCCGGATCCTGCCACGTCTCGCGGACTCCATCACCAAGGGTAGGGTCTCCATGCGGGGCATCCTGGCCCCTGTCGCCATGGCCACCGCCGCCCTGAGCGCCGCCCCCGCCCTCGCACTGCCTGCTGCCCATGTCCTACTGTGTGGGCTATCCAGGTTCAGGGACTTCGCCGACTCAGAGGCCCAGGCTGTCCTGGCCCGCGGTCTGGCTGCTCTGCATCCCGTGACGCCCCTTGCATTGGGGTGGGAGTGCTCTCAGCATAGCGGCCTCCTCGACCTCGCCGTGGATGTCGGCCTCGTGCCCCCTATCGTAGCCGCTCTATTCGGCTCTGCGTCGGTCCCCGCGCCCGTGGAGGCCGCCCGCCGCGCCGTGACTGGGCTCGAAGGGCCCATCCCCTGGGAGGTCGTACGGGCCCTCACGGCAATTGAGACCACCGCATGCGCCGCCCCGTTGGGTGAGACCGACCTCTGTGGGTTCGTGCCGCTGACCCACGCCATACCGACGGTCCCTAGTGGGGGCGAGCTCACCGTTGTGTCTGTCCTATTCCCATACGCATCCCACAAGATGAGAGACGTCGCCAGAGCTGCCCTGAATGCAGCCATGGCGTCTGTGGGCTCATGCGGGTCTGACGCCGCCTCTATCGCGGCCTCGGTGGCCTGCGCGTCCATGGCACTCACGTATCTCACACGACACGGCCCCTGGGAACCGGCCGAGCAGGCCCTGGTGCTCGTATCAAACGCCAGCGACACCGCCTGCCAGCCTGCCGGCCAGCGACTGACACTACTCATAGCCGAGGCCGTGACCGCCGGGACAGGGCCCTGGGTGGCCAGAGTCCTCGCGGGTCCGCTGGGGGCGAACATCGAACGGGTGCTGGCGGGTGATTCCCTCGGCCTGCTCAGCCCAGTCACCCTGGACACACTCATCGCCTGCCCTAACGTGCGGGGCGCCCTGGTCCGGTTTATCACGGCCCGACCTGAGCTCCATTCCGCGGCAGCCCCCCTTCTGCTGCCGATGGTTGCCCGCCTGCCCGACGACGCCGACACGCGGGGCCTTCTCCAAGCTCTGTCGGACCACCCCCACGATGTCATGTTCCAGGGTCTGACCCAGACCTTTGTCTCAGTGGCCGACGTCCTGGCACGGGTAGGCAGCGCCACTGACCTGCACACAGCGGTTGACCAGTCCGAGGACATCGCCCACGGTCTGCTGCACTCGCTCGACGTCACAGTGGAGGACCTGGACATCTGCAGACCCAGGGACAGGGTCATGCTCTGGGCAATCGCCGGCCTGGTGCACGCCCCCGCTGCCCTTGCTGCCTTGTGCTCCAGATCGGGAAAGTCTCTGACCAAGATCCTCGACGGACCCCTGCCCAAGGTCCGATGGGCCGCTGCGGACATACCATTGGCCGTGCCCGCCCCGGCCGCACACCCAGGCCTCCTGCGGGATGTAGTGACGGCCGGCGGTGTCTGGGCGGTAGATGTGCTCGGAGCGGTGGTCCCCGATGCTGTCGCCGCCCCCTACGTTGTCACCCTTGCCCATGCCCTCGAGACCGGTCGGGTCGTCGACCCCTACACCATGCTATCCGGGGCTGTCCCGGCAGTTTCCAGGGCCCTCGCCCGTCTCCTGTCAGAGGGCTCGACGGAGGAGGTCCGGCATGGATTATCCGCAGTTTATGTCGCGGATTTATCGGTCCAGCACGTGCACGCCAACATGGTGGCGGAGCAGAAAGCCTCGAGGTTTGCCATTATCCCGCCGCTAGGTGTTGATGCCATGACGGCGCTGACCCGGGCTGGAGCAGTGGGCCTCGCATCCTTCGCCCTGACAGTCCTGGCGCCATACATGTACCGCGACTTCAACAGCCTATCGCCCAGCAGCATTGCCCAGCCCTCGTGCCATGACGCCCTATGCCCCAGCCTGGCCACCATAGGCCCCTCGCACGTTGCCCACCTCACCCTCTCCCCAGCCCCCGTCCTGCAAACCACACAGCTCGCCGCCCGCCGCAAGTGGATGACCGTCCTGCAGCAGTTCGACACCAGTGAGGAGGCTGCTGAGTGCAGTATTGCCCTCGGCTTCGTCGCTGCCCAGGGTTGGACTCCCGACGATGGCCTGGGATGTGTCGCAGCCCTGCTCGGCAGTGGCGAGCCCGCTAACAAGGCCCGAGGATGGGATTTGATCGCCCAGGCGGTGCCGCCCCTGACCACCCTCCTGACCGACGGGGTTGGCCCTGTCATGACTGTCCTGTCCCTGCCTATCGCCCAGGCCCAAGCTACGTGGCCTGGATGTAGTGTCGCCGCCCACAACACGCGGGCCGCGCTGACCTACCCTGCTGCCAAGGCTGGAACTGCCCCATTGACCACCCACATCGGGCACGTCCAAGGCCTCGTCGCGGCCTGTCTGAAGGCTGGGAGACCGGGGCAGGCTCTGGCTACGGCCAGTAGGACCCTTCGTATGGTCTCCGAGGCTGTGGCATCGGACGCCGACAAGCTGACTGCCCGATGCAAGCTGGCCGCCAGCAGGATCCCACTCCTTGACGGGCTGGACGCTGTGCGGGCAGACCTTGCGGGCATCCAGGCGCTCGACCAGGCGGCACTCCCGGACACCATGGCCGTCCTCCTCGCCAGACTAGCCGTACTACTCAATGACGCAGAGAGCAGCGAGGCAGTGGGTGTCGCCGCCCAGGCTTCCAAGCTCGTGGGCACGCTGGCTGACCCAGACACGACTCTCGTCGTCCTCACTGAGCTCCTTAAACTGCACGACTCTAGAGCGGACGAGGGAGAGTCGTTTTTCCGGTCAACTGAGCGGCGCACGATGGAGGCGGAGGAGCGGTTATTGATGGAGAAGCAGCGGGCGATGACGCATCACGGTGAGTTGAAGTCGGTCCCAAAGAACATCAGGCTCGCCGTGCTGGTCGACTCGAACCTGGCCGAGTCGAACCTGGCCCGTATCCGACAGACGATAGACACCGCGACGACAGACCTGGTGGAGTCGATCACCGCCTCCATGGGCTCACACGCCCAGCTGGCCGCGCTCTCCACGGACCGTACCCTTGCTGCGGAGTCCGCCACAGTCTTTATCGGACGTGCGCTGACAGACTTGACCGAGCTGCCGGGCGGGGTCGCCAATGCCATCGCCGCCGCCCTCGAGACCCATGGAGCCACCATCCCCGCGGACCTCCTGGTCCCTCTCGCAGCCGTCGCCCTACCCCGTGCCCACTCGGACACTGTCGGACGGCGTTTACACCAGTTACTTGTCCGCTTATGTAACGAGAGGCCAGCACACCTGGTGTATCCGCTGCACTGTCTCGTTGACGGAGCCAACGTCCCCGCTGACCAATCCCGTCATGTCCGCGTTGACCAGGCGGTGGTCGGTGCAGCCAGGGCCATTGTACAGGATGCGTCCAGTCAGTGCCCGCGGTTCTCGGAGCTGTACGGCCAGTGTGTCCGTTTCGTCAACCAGGTAGTGTCTCTCTCGAACACGACCCGGGATTCTCTCGCGGACCTCCAGGGCTTCAGGGCTCTCACATCCCGGACAAAGGCCGTGACACTCGGCCTCGGTCTCCCGACTAACCCTGCATACACGATGACGCGTCTGTCGACCGAGTGCACACAGCTCGGTGGCCTTAACGCACCCCTACAAGTGACTGTCAATCTTACTGACGGCAGCAGGGTCCGCGTGGTTGTCAAGGGTCGGGGAGACGACCTCCGGCAGTCTGCCATCATCATGACCTTGTGGGAAACCCTTAACCTGCGAATGGCCAAAGAAGGTCTCTGGATCCCAACACATACCGTCGTGCCACTATCACCGACGGCTGGACTGCTTGAGTTCGTCGAGGGCGCGGCTACTCTGCATGAGATCATCATTAGTGATGGGGCGGGTGTCGACACGTTTATTCCGAGGGGAAAGAGCAAGCTGAGGGAGGCCAAGAAGGCCCTCGAGGCTCTCAACGCTGAACAGCGCAACAAGAAACGGACCCTCGACAAGGGCGCGATGGGCCAGCGTCTGACGGACGTCATGCGGACAATGCCGCCCGTGCTCGACCTTGTCCTGCGTGGGACGTGTCGGACCGCAGATGTATTCCGGTCTCGTATCAAGACCATGCGGCAGACCATCGCAGCCGGGTCGGTCGCGTGTCACGTGTTCGGTGTGGGGGACCGTCATCTGGGAAACATCATGATCTCTAACCACGGGCTGGTGCATATTGACATGGAGTACGCGTTTGGACAAGCCGCCCACCTCCCCATCCCGGAATCCGTCACCTGCCGGCTCACACCAAACATGCTGGCAGCGACGGGGCCGCTGGGCCTTGCCGGGCCATTCATGACCGACCTCGAGGCCGCCACTCACGCAGCCCGGATGTCCAAGAGAGCGGTGCTGGGGGTAGCGTCGGCTCTGGCTTGGGCGCCCCTGACCAAGCTTGCCCTAGCCGGAGCGAGCGGGCAGAGAGTCACGGCGATGCGGGTACGGAGGGACATCGCAGCGGCCCTGCAGACGGACGCGGCGGTCATGGTGCAGCGGGCCTGTAACCCTGAGGAGCTGGCGTTGATGTTCAGTGGCTGGCACGCGTTCATCTGAGAAGTGACACAGCAAACTTTCATTCATAAAGGAATGGACTTTTATTGGAGATCAGCCCATCAAGAGCACTTCTGATTGAGTCGTTGATGGCGATTTTGCGGTCACAGATCTTCCCAGAAAAATTTTGACTGGCGACGACTCGACAGCGCTTTTCTGTGTGTTCCCCATCCGTCTGCTTATTTAGTGAAATGTCTCTCGATCTCGATAACAAGGTTGTCCAGAACAACATCAAGCTTTTCCAGAAGCGCGGTATCCTCCTCCCCACTCTTGACCAGATGGTGGACCCCTCGAAGATCCCGCAGGAGGTCCGTGAGGCCCTCATGAAGGTTGACATCGAGGAGACAAACCCTCTTAACCTTTTCCGCATCACCTGGAAGAATGACGGCAAGACCGGCGGCTTCCGCGATGTGCCCAACTTTGTCGAGCTCCCCTCCTCTCTCACCGGCACCAAGGCCCGTATGGTCCTCCTCGCTGGCAAGTACTTCCCCACTGGCGCCCACAAGGTCGGTGCTACCTTCTGCGCCCTCGTCGACCACCTCACCACTGGCCGTTTCGACCCCGAGGTCCAGGAGGCCATGTGGCCCTCTACCGGCAACTGTACGTCACAGACCCCGCCCCCATTTACCCAGACTGCCGCGGCGGTGCCTTCGACTCCTGCCTTCTTGGCTGCAAGGCTGTCGCTCTCCTCCCCGAGGAGATGTCCCAGGAGCGCTTCGACTACCTCCGTCGCCTCGGCGCTGAAGTCTTCGGCACTCCCGGCTGCGAGTCCAACGTTAAGGAGATCTTCGACAAGGCTAAGGAGCTCTGCGGCGAGCGTGGCGAGAACATTGTGAACTTCAACCAGTTCGAGCAGCTCGGCAACCCCGCCTGGCACAAGTTCTGCACCGGCCGCGCTGTCGAGGAGGTCTTCAACTCCATCAAGCACGAGGGCGACGAGCTCGCCGGCTACTTCTCGATGTCCGGCTCTGCTGGCACCATCGGCGCCTCTGAGCACCTCCGCGAGGTCTTCCCCCACGTTCTCGTCGGTGTCGGCGAGCCCGAGCAGTGCCCTGTCCTCACCGAGAACGGCTTCGGCGGCCACCGCATCGAGGGTGTCGGCGACAAGCACGTCCCCTGGGTCCACAACGTCAAGAACATGGACTTCGCCGCCCAGATCGACGACGACCTCACCGTCGACGTCTTCCGCATGTGCATGGAGCCCGTCGGCCGCGAGTACCTCCGCTCTAAAGGGCGTCGAGTTCACCGACGAGGACATCGAGCTCCTCGGCATCTCTGGCTTCGGCAATCTCCTTGGCGCCATCAAGATGGCCAAGTACTACGAGCTGACCGAGAACGACGTCGTCTTCACCATCGCCACCGACTCGAGCCGCATGTACATGTCCCGCCTCGAGGAGTACACCAAGGCCAAGGGCCCCTTCACCCGCGACGACGCCGTCGCCACCTACGCCCGCCTCATGGACATGCGCACCGAGGGCTGCGTCGAGATGACCTACGCCGAGCGCAAGCGCGTCCACAACCTCAAGTACTTCACCTTCGTGGAGCAGCAGGGCAAGACCGTCGAGGAGCTCAACGCCCAGTGGTACGACCGCAACTACTGGCAGCGCGAGCTCGGTATGGCTGATGCCCTCAACGTGCGCATCGCGGAGTTCAACAAGCACATCCTTGCTGGCAAGACCGTGGCTGAGTTCCTCAAGGAGCACTCTCACTAAACTAATAAACGCGCTAACCCCATCAACCACATGCCGGCCTCCCCCGGTGCCGAGCGAGTGTGGCCCTAAAAGTGCACCGAGATAAAGACAGAACGATGGAGGTAATACGTATGTGGTCCCCATTTGTGTTAATACAGTAGATCATTACAACGCTAGTAGTGTTACCTGCAGTGCCATGGCTCCAACAGCGGAGTACATTGTCACTGGCAGCTCAAACGGCGATGTCCAGTTCATTTCTATCGGACTCGGCACTGTTTTATGCGAATTGCCGCATCCTGAGGATTCAGTAACTTGCCTTGCCATTGGCAAGACGCATGACGGCACCACTGACATGCTTGCCGTTGGTTTCCACTCAGGCCGAGTTTTTGTCTACGATTGCACCAACTTGAACGCTGTTGTGCCTGTAACACGATTCACTGAGAATGTAGCCACTGCAACATGCGTCGCGTTCTATTTCGGCCAAGTTTCAGTGATGCTTGCGGTCGGTTGCGAGGCACCAGGCCGGTCGCACCACCCCGTCCTCGTCTACGCCATATCCCCCTCCCCGCGCCTCAAGTTCGAGCTCCAGAACCACGAGTCGCCCCTCACCAGCGTCCTCTTCACCCCGAACAAGTGGCTGCTGTCCGGCGACCAGGCCGGCCGCGTCGTCGTCGGCGATGTTGCCCACGAGGCATTCAAGTTGAAGCGCGAGATTCTACACCAGGCGCCAATCTACGACATCGGGCTGCACCCTTCCGAGCGTGTTGTCGCGGTGTCCTCGGGCGACCGGACCATCCGGTTCTGGGACCTCAACTCGAGGGAAACCGCGAAGTGGTGCAGCGCAGGAAAGACACCTAGGTCGGACTCCCAGTTCCCTAAACTGCACTACACTGCGCCTGCCGGGCAGTATGTGCTCGGGCTGTCTCCCCACGCCGTCCTGACCTGGACCCGTCCCCCGGCCGGCGTCAGAGAGGCCACGCTGGTCTCCACCGTGCCCGAGTCCCTGGGAGAGGTCCTGGCTGTGGCGGGGCGAGGCGGGGCTGAGGGCCAGCACGCCGTCTTCGTCCTCAGCAAGGATGCTGACCGCGGCTGCATCTCCCTCTGGCGTCTCCCGGCACCAGGGTCTGAGCCCCCCAGGCGCCAGGTCCCCGAACCCGTGTTGGCCCCGCTGCGGGTAACGACGGCCATGCCTGAGTCCAGAGCAAGGGCCCAGCCCCAGCCCCAGGTCCAGCCAGTGTCCGCCCCCGAGCCGACTCCCCCTCCCCCGGCGCCAGTGCCCGTGGCCAAGGTCAACCTGCAGCAGACCCCCACCCCAGCTCCCCCGCGGGACTCGCCCTTCGCCCCGGCCGACCCTGAGGACGACCGGCCGCCGTTCGACCCAAACCCGCTCCCTGATGACAAGCAGGAGGAGGCAGACCCGATCAGTAAGGCCATAGCCGAGCTGGAGGGGCGTTTTGATCAGATGGAGCAGGCCAAGGAGAGGGTGGCAGCAGTGTCGGAGTGCTACCAGATGATGGCGTTCAATCGCATGTTCTCGGAGATCCGGGCGACCCCCGCCCAGACCACATGGCTCATGTTTATGTTCTTGACAAACGTGGACTTCAGGAAGATGAGCATCGGCGTCCGGGACCTTGTCCAGCTCGTACCGCTCCTGACGCCGCTATTCCGGTCAGATGACCCCGTCTACGTCGAGATGGGGCTGAGCACCATGGCACGCGTGCTCGAGACCTTCACTCCCATCCTCGCCAGGATGGTCGGCATCTCAGAGGAGGGTCGGGAGGACCCCGCCCAGCTCGACAAGTACACCAGGGCCATGCGGGTCCATGCAATCGTCCAGCAGGCCTTCGAGGAGGTCGCCGAGGTGGCTAAGAGGCGCGGGAACCCAAAGGCGGTGCGGGACGGCCTCGAGCTCGTCAGGAACTGCCAGCTGACGTATGAAACCACGGTGGTGCCGGTGTAGATGAGTGAACGAGTAATTTATGATGAATCCTGGCTGTCCAGTGTCAATGTAAAGGTAGTTGTAGTGGTGGTCGTTGTGGGGCATTGCTCGAGCGATAATTTGAAGGTGTTGCGAGGTCAACAGAATCACATGAAAGAGAAGTAATGAGGGCGCATGCAAGGGCAGGCCGGGAGGCCGGCTCTTTGGCACACAGCAAAATCGGTCTGGGTCGGTTTTTTTGACCCCATGTCATCCCAGACTCCATCACTCAAAATGGTGCGTGCATGCATGCTTTAGAGCCCATTCTGAAGCTATATCGGCCATCAATTTAGTTGGTGACATGTTACCTGACTTTCGAAATCGTCCCGAGACTGCGGGTCCGAAGCTGAGCGATGCCGTCACCTCGACTACTACCATCGAATCGCTGTCGCTCTGCCATAATGCCTGTATAGCCCTCTAACATCTGGATCCGGGCCATTATCAGCGGGCGCACACTGGCAGTATGCGTTTGGAGTCGATCCGATCTTCGATCTCGGCGGACATCGAACATGACGAGTAGAGGTTGGTGATGACTGAAACTCACGCCATTGCACCATAAGAGAAGCTCATACATGATGGCTGACCCGTCGGTACTTTTTAAACTCCCAACCATAATTTCTGGAGTCATCGAAAATGACGACTCAGTTTGACTCGATCCACCGTCAGCCCGCACCCAATGGCATAACCCCATCAACTAGGCCTGGATATAGTGCGAGTGCCCCACTAACAGCCTTGGACGCAACGTCTGCCGTCATCGAGATGGTTGTGCAGAATACGCCATCTTTTTTTCACACACTCCTTCGCGTGCTTGAATAATCGCTCTCCAAGCACCTCTGCTGCTATATCTGTGTAGGATGCTCATTTTGTCACGTCTAGATCACGATTCCTCGCGTTCGCTCTCTCAGTTTCGGTCACTTCTTCGCGCCGAACTAAACAACATCAATCAGGTGCGCCGACGGGACCATGGAGCGGCACAAGATAAGACCACCACCATCTAATGATTTCAAAATACTAGCTGTGCGCCACGGCGTCTTCGGACCCGTGGTATTGCATTGGCCTCTGGCCCACTTACTGCACACCGGACATCCGCGCCACTTTGTACGGCGCGGAACCCGGCTTCTTGCTAGGAGCGCGCGGGCGGTGTGAGACTGCCGCGCGACATCAAATGGACCAAGGACATTGAGCCTAGATGATACACTTGGACGACCCAGCAGCTGCTGGCGGTCGGCGAGTGTATGCGGGAGGGCAAGCCCGCGGCGTGGAGCCCCATCTGTGAGTCACCTATGGGGGGTCATTCGTCCGAACTGTCCGAACTGCCAGATTTGCCATATGAGCAGATCAAGGTGGCCGGCTACTTCTCTGAGCACGCCGCCTACCACCTCGGCGAGGTGAGCCTCAACGTGACGCTACAAGGAGCTGCTCGAGCAGTTCCTACAGGGCGTCTACATCAAACGGAAGTCGGCGAAGGGCGCCCCCCAGCTCGACATCCCCAAGCGCGAGGACAAGATCTCTGCCGTCACCGCATCGGCCAAGAAGAAGTCCCCAGCTCGCGCAAAGGCAGTAAGAAGGACGAGAAGTTCGACGAGACAGTCAACTACGAGAACAACAAAGCGTTTAAGCTTGCCGACATGGCCCAGCACCACGGGCTGAACACGGTGCGGTTCAGGGTGTCGGTGACCAAGCGCATGTACGATGTTGTGCGGCAGACCATTGGCTGGCCCAAGCTGCTGAAGATGAGCGGGTCGATCAGCAAGACCAACATGGTCGTGTTCGACCGCCACAACCGCATCGTGGAGTGCAAGCGGACGGATGAGATCATCGAGCAGCACTACCAGGTCCGCAGCGAGATGTACCAGCGCCGCATGTCCCTGCTGCTGCTCACCCTGCGGCGCCAGTTCCTCACACAGACCACGAAGGCCGCCTTCATCGACCTCGTCAACGCCAAGGAGCTCGACACCCACAGGCCCGAGGCCGAGCTCATCCAGGAGCTGTGGGGTGTGCTAGGACCGTGAATTTACGAAAATCCCCCAAGAGAAGGACAAGGATCATGGACAAAATCCATAAAGTGCTTGTATACATAAAACACACACTGTGGGGCTGCCCGACACAGATTAAATTTTCGCTTAAATTTTCGGCTCAACAAACGGAATGGACGAAAAGTTGGCTCTTTTGCGGCGCCAAAAGCTGCAAGAGAGGCAGTCTTCTCAAGAAAAGTTATCTGCGCTTCAAGAGCGCAAGGAGAAGCTAGCAGCCTTGAAGGCAGCTCGCGCACAGAGCGCACAGCTTCCAACTTCCACAACGCGCCCCAATTCCTCCAGCAAGGTGTCACGAACCCTGAGCACTCCGAGCACCCCACTGGGGAGAGCCGCCAGCGACGAGAAGCTCAAGGCCGCCAAGGCACAAGCCGCCAGCGACGAGAAGCTCAAGGTCGCCAAGGCTCGCGCCGCCAGCGACGAGAAGCTCAAGGCCGCCAAGGCTCACGCCGCCAGCGACGAGAAGCTCAAGGTCGCCGAAGAGCGCGTCGCCGCCGAGTACGCTAAGGCTCGCGCCGAGGTCGACCAGATGCGCGCCACACTTGACGAGCAGAAGGCCGAGTTCGAGGCGAAGGCCAGGGATGACGCGAAGAAGACAATCCAAACGGAGCTCACACGCATCCAGCACGCCGAGGCTCAACGCCGCCAGGAGGAGGAGGCCTCTCGGGAGGAGTTCGAGAAGGACATCCGCGAGAAGTTCGACGCCCTGAAGGCCAAGTACCTCGCCCAGTTCGAGGAGCAGAAGGAGGCCCTCAAGGCCGACTTCAACGCCCGCCTCTCTGAGCGCGACGACGAGGTTGCCACCATCAAGAAGACCTCCGACGCCGAGGCCCAGAAGGCCATCGCCGCCCGCGAGGCCGAGCTCAAGAGCCTTGAGGCCGCCCTCCGCGCCGAGATCGACGCTGAGCGCATTGCTCTGACGGAGAAGGAGAACGCCCTGCGTGCCTCCCTGAACGAGGAGAGCACTGCCACGCGCCAGACCATCCACAACGAGTATGCCGTCCAGATGGAGCAGCTCAGAGCCGAGCTCAAGGCCGAGCGCGAGGAGCTCGCCAAGGAGCAGGACGAGGTCCTCCAGCGTTACGAACAGATGCGCCTCGACGTACTCCGCCAGGCTGACGCCAAGGTCAAGAAGGTCGAGGCCAAGGTCCGCCAAGAAGCCACCGCCATGATCGAGCAGACTGACACCAAGCGCATGGAGTACGAGGCACAGATCAGGGCTGAGGCGAACGAGGAGATCGAGAAGCTTCGTGCTGCCAACGAACAGGCACAGTTCCGGGCTCGTAAGAAGGTCATCGAGCAGTTTGAGGCGAAGCGCGACGAAATCAGAGCTGACGCTGAGCAGCGGATTGCAAACACCGAGAACGACGCGGAAGCCAAGATCAAGGCCGCCGAAGAACGCGTCGCCGCCGAGTACGCTAAGGCTCGCGCCGAGGTCGACCAGATGCGCGCCACACTTGACGAGCAGAAGGCCGAGTTCGAGGCGAAGGCCAGGGATGACGCGAAGAAGACAATCCAAACGGAGCTCACACGCATCCAGCACGCCGAGGCTCAACGCCGCCAGGAGGAGGAGGCCTCTCGGGAGGAGTTCGAGAAGGACATCCGCGAGAAGTTCGACGCCCTGAAGGCCAAGTACCTCGCCCAGTTCGAGGAGCAGAAGGAGGCCCTCAAGGCCGACTTCAACGCCCGCCTCTCTGAGCGCGACGACGAGGTTGCCACCATCAAGAAGACCTCCGACGCCGAGGCCCAGAAGGCCATCGCCGCCCGCGAGGCCGAGCTCAAGAGCCTTGAGGCCGCCCTCCGCGCCGAGATCGACGCTGAGCGCATTGCTCTGACGGAGAAGGAGAACGCCCTGCGTGCCTCCCTGAACGAGGAGAGCACTGCCACGCGCCAGACCATCCACAACGAGTATGCCGTCCAGATGGAGCGGCTCAGAGCCGAGCTCAAGGCCGAGCGCGAGGAGCTCGCCAAGGAGCAGGATGCTGTCATGGCCCGCTACGAGCAGATGCGCACCGAGTACATGGAGCTGACCGACGCCAAGAACCGCGAGTACGAGGCCAAGGTCCGCGCCGAGGCGAACGAGGACATCGAGAAGATCCGCAAGGCCGCCGAGACTGAAACCCGCGAGGCCCGCAAGAAGATCGTTGCCGAGTTCGAGGCCCAGCGCGACACCATCCGCGCCGAGGCTGACGCCCGCATCACCAAGGCACACGCCTCTAACGACGAGAAGATCAAGGCCGCCGAAGAACGCGTCGCCGCCGAGTACGCTAAGGCTCGCGCCGAGGTCGACCAGATGCGCGCCACACTTGACGAGCAGAAGGCCGAGTTCGAGGCGAAGGCCAGGGATGACGCGAAGAAGACAATCCAAACGGAGCTCACACGCATCCAGCACGCCGAGGCTCAACGCCGCCAGGGAGGAGGAGGCCTCTCGGGAGGAGTTCGAGAAGGACATCCGCGAGAAGTTCGACGCCCTGAAGGCCAAGTACCTCGCCCAGTTCGAGGAGCAGAAGGAGGCCCTCAAGGCCGACTTCAACGCCCGCCTCTCTGAGCGCGACGACGAGGTTGCCACCATCAAGAAGACCTCCGACGCCGAGGCCCAGAAGGCCATCGCCGCCCGCGAGGCCGAGCTCAAGAGCCTTGAGGCCGCCCTCCGCGCCGAGATCGACGCTGAGCGCATTGCTCTGACGGAGAAGGAGAACGCCCTGCGTGCCTCCCTGAACGAGGAGAGCACTGCCACGCGCCAGACCATCCACAACGAGTATGCCGTCCAGATGGAGCAGCTCAGAGCCGAGCTCAAGGCCGAGCGCGAGGAGCTCGCCAAGGAGCAGGATGCTGTCATGGCCCGCTACGAGCAGATGCGCACCGAGTACATGGAGCTGACCGACGCCAAGAACCGCGAGTACGAGGCCAAGGTCCGCGCCGAGGCGAACGAGGACATCGAGAAGATCCGCAAGGCCGCCGAGACTGAAACCCGCGAGGCCCGCAAGATGATCGTTGCCGAGTTCGAGGCCCAGCGCGACACCATCCGCGCCGAGGCTGACGCCCGCATCACCAAGGCACACGCCTCTAACGACGAGAAGATCAAGGCCGCCGAAGAACGCGTCGCCGCCGAGTACGCTAAGGCTCGCGCCGAGGTCGACCAGATGCGCGCCACACTTGACGAGCAGAAGGCCGAGTTCGAGGCGAAGGCCAGGGATGACGCGAAGAAGACAATCCAAACGGAGCTCACACGCATCCAGCACGCCGAGGCTCAACGCCGCCAGGGAGGAGGAGGCCTCTCGGGAGGAGTTCGAGAAGGACATCCGCGAGAAGTTCGACGCCCTGAAGGCCAAGTACCTCGCCCAGTTCGAGGAGCAGAAGGAGGCCCTCAAGGCCGACTTCAACGCCCGCCTCTCTGAGCGCGACGACGAGGTTGCCACCATCAAGAAGACCTCCGACGCCGAGGCCCAGAAGGCCATCGCCGCCCGCGAGGCCGAGCTCAAGAGCCTTGAGGCCGCCCTCCGCGCCGAGATCGACGCTGAGCGCATTGCTCTGACGGAGAAGGAGAACGCCCTGCGTGCCTCCCCTGAACGAGGAGAGCACTGCCACGCGCCAGACCATCCACAACGAGTATGCCGTCCAGATGGAGCAGCTCAGAGCCGAGCTCAAGGCCGAGCGCGAGGAGCTCGCCAAGGAGCAGGATGCTGTCATGGCCCGCTACGAGCAGATGCGCACCGAGTACATGGAGCTGACCGACGCCAAGAACCGCGAGTACGAGGCCAAGGTCCGCGCCGAGGCGAACGAGGACATCGAGAAGATCCGCAAGGCCGCCGAGACTGAAACCCGCGAGGCCCGCAAGAAGATCGTTGCCGAGTTCGAGGCCCAGCGCGACACCATCCGCGCCGAGGCTGACGCCCGCATCACCAAGGCACACGCCTCTAACGACGAGAAGATCAAGGCCGCCGAAGAACGCGTCGCCGCCGAGTACGCTAAGGCTCGCGCCGAGGTCGACCAGATGCGCGCCACACTTGACGAGCAGAAGGCCGAGTTCGAGGCGAAGGCCAGGGATGACGCGAAGAAGACAATCCAAACGGAGCTCACACGCATCCAGCACGCCGAGGCTCAACGCCGCCAGGAGGAGGAGGCCTCTCGGGAGGAGTTCGAGAAGGACATCCGCGAGAAGTTCGACGCCCTGAAGGCCAAGTACCTCGCCCAGTTCGAGGAGCAGAAGGAGGCCCTCAAGGCCGACTTCAACGCCCGCATCAAGGCTTCTGCCGATGACCACGATGCCCACCTCGCTGCGCTCCGCTGCGAGCTCGAAGCTGAGCGCCAGGAGCTCCTTGCCGCCGACCGTGCCCGCAAGAAGACCCTCGAGACCGAGCGCCGCGAGTTTGAAGCCGCTATCCGCGCCAAGTATGATGATATCCGCCAGGCCGACATGGCCGCCGACGAGGAGGCCCGCACCGCCCTCCGTGCCGAGCTCGAGACCCAGCGTGCGGTGATGACTGCCGAGATGGCTGAGTACGAGCGCCAGGTGAGGGCTACCCTACTCTCGGATGAACGCGACATGCGTGACCGCTTTGAGAAGCAGTTCGAGGAGGCTCAGATCCAGCTCCAGGCCGAGCTCGCAGCCCGCGAGGGCGAGTGGGAGCAGCGCTACGAGGAGCTTGTTACTGACGAGCAGCAGCGCGTCAAGGCTGTCAACGACGAGGCCATCGAGCACGAGCAGGTCCTCCGGGCCCGACTCCACGACGAACTCGCCGCAGCCGAGCTGGCCATGCGCGACCGTGCCCATAAGGCCAAACTCGCCGCCGAAGAGGAGCTCCGCACGCACAAGAAGGCCCTCGAAGCCCGCCGCCATGAGCTTGAGCTCGAGCAGCAGTCGTACGAGGCAGGCATCCGTGCGAAGTACGACGCCATGGCCCAGCAGCTCCAGGGTCAGCACGACGACCTCCTCGCACAGTACAAGAGGCAGCTCGACGCCGAGTACCAGGACCTCAAGAACGGACTCGTTGTCCAGAAGGCCGGCCTCGAGGACGAGAAGAACGCCTGGATGGATGCCCAGCGTGGTCTCCTCGCCAAGGAGCGCGAGCGTATGTTTGACGAGGCAAGGCAGCTCGTTGCTTCTGAGCAGGACCGTCTGGCGGCCGAGAGAGAGAAGATGGCCGCCGACATGCGTGACCTCGAGACCAAGGTCGAGCTCGAGGCTGTCGACGCTGAGAGGAAGCGCGCTGACGCCTATGAGGAACGCATGCGCCACTGGACTCAGCAGCAGGACAAGATTCTCGAGGGCCGCCTGGCTGAGAAGGATCACGCCGTCGGCATCATGGAGAAGACACTGCAAGCACGCCTCGCCGCCAGAGAGCGCGAGCTCGCTGATCGTGAGGCTGAGCTCGAGAAGCGTCTTCAGACCAAGCTCGCTGTCGCCCAGAAGGACTTCGACAGCAGGGTGTTTGACGTCAAGCACTCGGCCGATCAGGAGCGCGAGAAATACGTCCAGATGGAGACTGAGCGCCGTAAGGACGAGCACGCCGAAGCTGAGCGCCAGATGGCCAAGCTCCGCGAAGAGCTCGAGGCCGAGCGTGCCGAGATCAACGGCCTTGCTGAGGATCGCGTCACCGTCATGCAGGCAGCCCTCGAAGAAGACCGCCGCAAGCTGAAGGAGGCCGACCTCCAACGCCGCAAGGACATGCGGGTGGAGCAGGATAGGTACGAGTCCGACGCCAGGGCGCGGTACGACGCCATGGAGGTCCAGATCGAGGACACACTGAGACAGAAGTACGAGGGCCACACAGCCGAGCTCAACGCCCAGTGGACAGAGACGGTGGCCGAGCTCAAGCAGCGCTGGGCGGAGGAGAGAGACGCCGCCGCTGCGACGGCTGCAACCCGCGAGGCTGACCAGGCCAAGGCCGCAGCTGAGTGGGAGGCCTCGGTTCTTGCTGAGGCCAAGCGCCTCAACGACGAGGCCGCCGCCCTCCGCGACGCACACCTCGCCGAGGTTCGGACCGACCACGACGCCGAGCTCGCCCGCCAGCAGGAGGCTCACCTCGCCGCCCTCCAGGTGCAGGAGACTGCTCTCCAGCGCCGCGAGGCAGACCTTCGCGCGGCCCTCGACGAGGAGCTCGCCAAGGTCAAGGCTGACCAGGCCACCGACCGCCAGACCATGGAGGAGGAGTTCAAGGCACGCTCTGAGGCTGTCCTTGCCCAGCGCGCTGAGTTTGAGGAGCAGCTGAGGGCCCACTACGTTTCCCTCACCGAGGAGCTCGAGGCCCGGGTCGCCTCGCAGGAGAAGGACCTCCTCGCCAGACACGACGCCATCCTCGCCGAGCGCGAAACCTTTGAGAAGGCAGCCCGCGACCGCATGGACGCTCTCTTGGCCGAGCGGGAGGCTGCGATGCAGGCTCTGTTCGACCAGCGCGAGAAGGACCTCGAGAACCTCGACCACCAGCGCCGCGCCGCCGTGGAGCAGCAACGCGCCGACATCGAGCACGTTGTCGCCGACAAGGAGGCTGTCCTCCGTGCTGAGCTCGAGCAGGAGATCACCCGCACCCGCGCCGAGGTCGTCAAGGATGTCGAGGCCGCCCAGCAGTCCGAGGCCGACGAGCGCGCCCGCCGCGAGGAAGTCGAGCGCCACGCCCACCGCCTCAAGATGCAGATGAGGAAGCTACGCCACTCATCGACGTTGTGGCGTCTCGACTACCAGAAGGAGACGAAGCTCAAGTTTGAATCCCTCCTTACAGACATGGAAGCACGGATCCGTGAAGAGCGTAACGTCGCCGAGCGCCACCGTGTTGCCCAGGAGGAGGCCCGTCTTGTCGAAGAGGTCCGCCTCAGAGAAGAGGAGGCCCGCAGACGCCGTCAGCTTGAGGAGGCGGAGCACGCCCACATGGAGGAGATGCAGCGCAGAGCAGAGGAGGAGCGCGAGCAGGCCGAGGAGCAGGCCAAGGGCGACTCCGAGCTCCGTGAGGCGCTGGGCCGCATTGACGAGCTCTATCAGTCCCTCGAGGTCGACCCCGAGGAGGTTATCAGCTTCCAGATAAGGCTCATGCCCCACGTCGCCTACAACAAGGCTGCACGCCAGCTAGCTGAGACGGAGGCCCAGCGTCTTACCGATCTCGTCCCCATCCACGAACTTGTCAGTCGCCGCGAGTTTATCAAGTACCGCCTCAAGGACTTCAACAAGACCGCTACTGACCCCGACCGACTCTTCAGCTCCAAGCCCGGCCGGCTTATCGAGGAAGACCGCCAGCGCCAGGAGTTCCACCGCGAACTGCGCCGTCTCAACGCGCAGCTGTCCGAGATGATCCCGGCGTATGAGCGCCGCTACAGCCGCATCTATTCGTACAAGGCCACGCCGTACTTGCAGACGATGCAACACGACTTGCAGCAGCTCGAGAGAACTGCCGAGGTCGAGAACATCAAGCGTGAACACCGCCGTATGACTGGCCAGGTGCACATGTAGGCTGTATGCTGTTGTAAAGATATTGATTGATGTGTTGAGATAATTTTGTAGTACATAAAGTGCCTTGTAGCCGTTCGTTATGCCGGGCTCGATGGATGCAGGCCCTCAGGCAGCGACCGGGCCCGCAGCTGACGTCTGTGGCAACTTTTCTCCGTCAGTTTATTTTTGGCCCTCTAACATCTGGATCCGGGCCATTATCAGCGGGTGCACACTGGCAGTATGCGTTTGGAGTCGATCCGATCTTCGATCTCGGCGGACATCGAACATGACGAGTAGAGGTTGGTGATGACTGAAACTCACGCCATTGCACCATAAGAGAAGCTCATACATGATGGCTGACCCGTCGGTACTTTTTAAACTCCCAACCATAATTTCTGGAGTCATCGAAAATGACGACTCAGTTTGACTCGATCCACCGTCAGCCCGCACCCAATGGCATAACCCCATCAACTAGGCCTGGATATAGTGCGAGTGCCCCACTAACAGCCTTGGACGCAACGTCTGCCGTCATCGAGATGGTTGTGCAGAATACGCCATCTTTTTTTCACACACTCCTTCGCGTGCTTGAATAATCGCTCTCCAAGCACCTCTGCTGCTATATCTGTGTAGGATGCTCATTTTGTCACGTCTAGATCACGATTCCTCGCGTTCGCTCTCTCAGTTTCGGTCACTTCTTCGCGCCGAACTAAACAACATCAATCAGGTGCGCCGACGGGACCATGGAGCGGCACAAGATAAGACCACCACCATCTAATGATTTCAAAATACTAGCTGTGCGCCACGGCGTCTTCGGACCCGTGGTATTGCATTGGCCTCTGGCCCACTTACTGCACACCGGACATCCGCGCCACTTTGTACGGCGCGGAACCCGGCTTCTTGCTAGGAGCGCGCGGGCGGTGTGAGACTGCCGCGCGACATCAAATGGACCTAGGACATTGAGCCTAGATGATACACTTGGACGACCCAGCAGCTGCTGGCGGTCGGCGAGTGTATGCGGGAGGGCAAGCCCGCGGCGTGGAGCCCCATCTGTGAGTCACCTATGGGGGGTCACTTTCGTCCGAAATTTCCATTTGCCAGAATTGCCCACATGCTTGTCCGCTCTTGCCGCGCACAGCTGCACATTATTCATGCACCCTGCTGCCAACCATGGGGCAGCGTGTGCCCGGAGGCTGCGTACCAGCAGCTGGGGTCTGCCGAGCCCACCCTCTGCCAGGCTAAAAGTGCACCATAATGTGGTGAGCTATTGTTTACGTGGGGTTGTATGTTAAAAAAGAGATGTCGCTCATGAAGGTGTACTGGTGACTCGATGTCGTCTTCGCTCCGAGGTATTTCAGGCAACAGTTTTTTGTGGCATGAAAAAATTCAGCGACGAAGCGCGCGATGACGAGAGTAATTCGAGAGCGGATAACAAGCAGTGCTGTGAAAGTGAAATGCCGTAACCATCTCTGTGATGTTTTGGAGCATCCAACCCTTGCTCAGCTATGCAAGTCCTCTGCTCCCCTTGGCTTGGACTCCGATTTGCTGAGCGACCTCAAGGAGGTATTCACAGTCCCTTGGAACTCTGTCCTGACAACCGTGGAGTTCATTGACCACCTCATGGCCATCTTTGCTCTCTCCCCGTCAGAGAGGGTTCAGCCTGCCGTCGTGAGCCGCACCTTCTCCAACCTCGACGAATATTGGTGCGCCTTCTTCAAATACCAGCTCACAGGCGCCTTTGACCGTATCATGCGGCTTCGTATGCTGGCACGAGAGATGACTCGCTTTGCTGTTTCATATCGTCGGAACTTTTTCAAGGCACCATCCTTCCAGAATCGAATCACAGTTAAGGACTGCTGGGAGCTCTCCTTCCCCAAGTCCGCAGCCATCATCTGGCGCCCGCTGAAAGGAGGCGATGACAGGTATCGCGACGAAATCAAAGCCGTCCAAGCCCTCATCAACTCAATCGACAAGGACCTCCCCGCCATGCTGGAGGTGCCCGCCGACACCTACGTCTCCGAGATGTACCGCTGTGTCCGCATGTGGCACGTCCCCACTCCCAACCCCCTCGCCGTGGAGCCGACGATCAAGCTTAAGTTCCAGGGCTACCGTACGCACGGTAGGACAGAGACTGAGTACACGTTCGTAGAGCCTAAGGCTGCCCCCGCCCCCGCCCGCACTGAGCCTAAGAAGCGGAAGAAGCCTGTCGAGACGCACATCCAGTACAGCGAGTACGAGTCAGACTCCGACTTCTCAGAGCCCGCGCCCAAGCCCAAGCGCTCCCGCCCCGCCACGATCTCCGCTGTTCAGATGTCTGCCGACTGGAAGGGCCGCGCCTTCCTCCCCAAGTATGTACCCCCCATCTTTATCACACAGCTGTCACTGGGTCAGCGTCGAGGACTACAACCGGTGCCGCGACCTCCTCTTCGACCTCTCCGCCAAGAACTACGAGCTGCTCCACCGATCCCTCATTGTGGACGCCAAGCCTTTCCGGACATCCGGAAACCAGAAGACTGCGCCCTCTGTGGTCCAGCAGGGCATGGTTGCCGAGGGTCTTGTTTACCAGGTCATCGGCAAGGGCTACTATATTAACCACAACCTGGTCGCCGAGCGCCGCGCTCAAGAAGGCGGCGGGGCGAGTCAGCTCAACGACTTCCCCCTCGACTTCCCTCCTCTTACAGACGCACTCCAGAAGCGCCAGGACAAGATGAAGGCCGAGTGCGTCAAGGATTGGACTGATTTCAAGAACGAGTCGAAGACGAACGGGACTCAGCTCAGAACAGTGACTGTGCTGACCGATGAGCAGCGGACGGCAGCCGAGCAGGCACACACGAGGGTGCGGACTGGAGGTAAGAGGAGCAGGTAGGGGTGGATGTGTTTAATAGGTAAAGGATCACGAGTTTGGTGGAGAGCATGGCCCCCAAGAAGCGCAAGAAGCAGAACCGTCCGAGATATCAATATGAAAGGGCGGCGCAAAGGGTGTTCGAGACCAAGAGACATGCTCTGTAGGCTTAAAAGGTATTGTCGTCATTGTCGTCCCCGCATTTTAAGGACATGAGTCAGAATTTAAGGAAAATTAGTGGTCCCCCCGGCCCCCCCTAGGGTCCGCGTACGCTAATACGCGGTACGCGGATTATGTAAAGCCCCGCATCAGTTGCGCAGTCTAAACACATTTTTCGAACCTCCCAGATAGGGCCTGAAAGGAACGATCAAAGTGCCAAACTGTACAATATCATCCGTCAGCAGACGAATGGTGGCGGTTAGCCAATTGATGATACTGGAATGGTGTTTGAAGACGTGAGATCGAGGTGCGACTGAACGGAGAGCCACTGAGCTCATCTTCCGTGGCAAGAGAACGCCACAGGATGTTCTCTGCAGCACTCTTGTCCCGATGATCAACATTCAGAGCATCAGGAACTGTTGCTTAGCCTGCACCTTTATTTGATCAGAATTTATATATATAAGACCTACCCTCTCTCACTGGCCCAACCCTGCCATTGCCAGCATCGCCCTCATCTCCTCCAGGAACTCGGTGACCTTGCCGCTGTCCTCCGTCCTCGTCTTCGAGAGCTCCTCGATCTGGGCAATTAGCGGGTCGACACTCACCGCTGGCCTGTCCGCTATCGTTTCCTCAAGCTCCTGGCGTCTGGTCTGCAGGGCGCCTATTTGCTGGGCCATGCTGTCGACGTCTGCTCTGAGGGCGTTGACGGATGAGACAAGTGTTTGGAGAATAGGCGAGGAGGCCACGGTGATGGCTGTGGATGTATACGTCCCTTCTTCTGCTGGGGCGCTCTCCTGTTGGGAAGCAGGCTGCGGCTCCGCGGGGGCGCCAGTGCTCGGCTCTGGCGTTGGCTTCACTGGCACTGCTGGCTGTTCTGGTTGCTCTGGCTGCTGTGGGGCCAGGTTTGTGGTATATGGAACGCTTTTAACCGGCTCAATCACAGTTTTCTGTCTTATGGACTTGAATCTGTCGAGATGGGCCTGTGCTTGCGCCATGTGGCGCTCTCCGATGGAGTATGTCTTTGTGCGCGCAGTAGATGGCGCAGCTCTAGTTTCTTGTACATTTGCGCTCTTTTGCGCGCTAGCTGACGCGGTTCTCGGCTTTTTGACCAGCGGCATGGTTTCAGCGCGTCGTGTGCCAGCAAAATTTTCCCCGCGAATAGCGCCTCTGTAGGAGAGATGTACGCGCGCATTGGAGGCATCGTGGCCAGCCTGGGTCACCTGAGAGTTTTCCCGAGTTGAAATGTTGACATCTCAACAACAATCGAATAGTCACCGGGCATGAGCGACATGCAGTCCAAATCAGCTCTTGTCCCTTTACAGGCCTTCGAAATCGATCACCAGTTCGTAAGCTACCTTGAACAGTCCCTTTGCCAAGTTGATCCATTCACCCCACTGCTACAGAGCGATTTCTTCTCCGAATACCCGTATGTCTCATGGAGGATCATTCGGAGCATACAAGGCGGTGTAATGACCAATGAGGTTATCAAAAACACATGGCGCCATCGAAAGAAACGCCATCTCTACCTTAAGAACCTCGTCCACAACACAAGCATCCTCGATCTGTCCCGCGGAGCCAACTTCCCAGCCTGTAGAATCGCTACCTTTGCTCTAGAGTCGCTAATAATGTCAACCACACCCGAAGCGTTTGGAATGAAAGCATCATCCGACATGGCGTCTCGCGCTGTGCTCAAGAGTCTGACCATGAAAGTACGACGAAGCCCAGGGGTACTAGACGATGTAGCAGACGGCTCAGTGGTACGCAAAGCGCTGGAGCAGGCCGAGGAGGTCGACTTCAACTGTTCACACCGGTCGACCCAAGCTGGGCGATACCACGGGCTAATCGGCGAATACAGGCTCCAGCAGACGTTGACAAACATGGGAGCACACTTTGCGACTGAAAATGAGCTTTCAAGGATGCGGGACACGTATAGGACTCCAGACGTTCTCTTGCTAACCCCAATCGTAATCAGAGGCGCCACAATACACTGGATAGATTCCAAAGCAATGTTCGGCACTGTTTCAAAGCATCTGTCCAACTTTGAACAACTCCAGTCCTATTGCAATCTCTTTGGACCAGGGGCGGTTGTGTACTGGTGTGGTTTCGACCAGGCTATTTTGACTGATTCAAAACTGGTGGATGACAGGATTGTAGTGGTGGATCAGATTCCACAGTCCTCGCACATTTGTGTGCCGAGGTTGAGGCGGGGCGTGTCGTTCCATGGGCGTGTCATGGTGCCGCTCGATGAGTTTAAGATAAATAGGGCGGATTGTTTATGAATTTACTCAATTGTATGTAACATGTTGCAGTGCCACGATTCAGCTAACGGTATGTGCCGGAGCGCTAGCCGTTTGGCCCTGCCTCGTGGCGGCAGGTCGGGGGAGGGGAGGGTTGAGTGCGGCGTTTTCGAGGTTGAGGATTCGCGCTTTTTATAATGGGTGATAATATTGTGATGGAAACGATGCTGATGGTTGTGCTTCGTGGTCAATGAGGGCCCTCGAGGCCCCCCGCCCAGGACGGACATAAACTTGAGTGCAAGGGCAGGCCGGGAGGCCGGCTCTTTGGCACACAGCAAAATCGGTCTGGGTCGGTTTGACCCCATGTCATCCCAGACTCCATCACTCAAAATGGTGCGTGCATGCATGCTTTAGAGCCCATTCTGAAGCTATATCGGCCATCAATTTAGTTGGTGACATGTTACCTGACTTTCGAAATCGTCCCGAGACTGCGGGTCCGAAGCTGAGCGATGCCGTCACCTCGACTACTACCATCGAATCGCTGTCGCTCTGCCATAATGCCTGTATAGCCCTCTAACATCTGGATCCGGGCCATTATCAGCGGGCGCACACTGGCAGTATGCGTTTGGAGTCGATCCGATCTTCGATCTCGGCGGACATCGAACATGACGAGTAGAGGTTGGTGATGACTGAAACTCACGCCATTGCACCATAAGAGAAGCTCATACATGATGGCTGACCCGTCGGTACTTTTTAAACTCCCAACCATAATTTCTGGAGTCATCGAAAATGACGACTCAGTTTGACTCGATCCACCGTCAGCCCGCACCCAATGGCATAACCCCATCAACTAGGCCTGGATATAGTGCGAGTGCCCCACTAACAGCCTTGGACGCAACGTCTGCCGTCATCGAGATGGTTGTGCAGAATACGCCATCTTTTTTTCACACACTCCTTCGCGTGCTTGAATAATCGCTCTCCAAGCACCTCTGCTGCTATATCTGTGTAGGATGCTCATTTTGTCACGTCTAGATCACGATTCCTCGCGTTCGCTCTCTCAGTTTCGGTCACTTCTTCGCGCCGAACTAAACAACATCAATCAGGTGCGCCGACGGGACCATGGAGCGGCACAAGATAAGACCACCACCATCTAATGATTTCAAAATACTAGCTGTGCGCCACGGCGTCTTCGGACCCGTGGTATTGCATTGGCCTCTGGCCCACTTACTGCACACCGGACATCCGCGCCACTTTGTACGGCGCGGAACCCGGCTTCTTGCTAGGAGCGCGCGGGCGGTGTGAGACTGCCGCGCGACATCAAATGGACCTAGGACATTGAGCCTAGATGATACACTTGGACGACCCAGCAGCTGCTGGCGGTCGGCGAGTGTATGCGGGAGGGCAAGCCCGCGGCGTGGAGCCCCATCTGTGAGTCACCTATGGGGGGTCATTTTCGTCCGAACTGTCCGAATTGCCAGATTTGCCATATGCGCCTCGCCAGCCCAGCTGATCCAGCCCCGGCGCCGAGTCCCGCCCATGCTGCCCGAGCTCGCCCCAGACCCCCATAGCCCCAGCCGACATCGCCCAGACGCTGTCCAGGTGGACCGGGACGATGCATGACATCGCCCGTGAAGCAAACACTACACTAGTGCGGCGACTGACGGCTAATCTGCAGTGCTGCAGTTTTAACCGGGCTCGGGTTGACCTATGTCACGGCAAGGCGCTTATCGGTATGGCCCAGGTCTACCCCCGAGGGGATTCCCCATGAGTAAAGTCGTCTGGATGAGTGAAATAAAGGCTTGGGACACTATAGGAGCCGGCTAGGACTTCGGTGAACCGGCTATTGTTTCAGATCCTGCCATCTTCATTTTGCCATTTTTGCCGAGAGTGGGTTTGTCACCTGCCGCACCAAACTAGCAATGCGATGAAAACAGCAATTCTTTCAGTTAGTACCTAACGGCTTCCTATGATGATTTTATACGGCTTAGAACTTACCGGTGTATGCGGCAGTAGCGTCATAGTTAACTTAGGGCCATCATTCTTCTTTTACACAGGATACACCATGTTTCTAGACCTCCTATCACCATAGGAGTGATATACTTCAATAACAACATCATCTGTTTCCAGTTTTCGGTCATATTGCCATCGTCACTTCTTCCCAATCTTCCCAATCTCAGAATTCCAGTTGCACCATAAAGGGGCCGGACCAAGAGACACGAAGCGATGAGACCGGCGGACCCCAGCGCCCGGCCACAGCGGCAGCATGCGTCCTCGGACGCGCGCAGAGCCCGCTGATGGTCTATATGTTTTTACAGTACTGATTAAATACGTAAATCGTCTTGTATTTCTCTGCTCCTCTCGCATACCACATCCTACTCTGCCGGCTTCCGCAACAGTCATTGGGAGTTGCACTTTATGTCAAACGACGTGTGGTATTTAGAGGTTTATGTGGAGGATTCATGTAAAGGTGACTTAAGCTGTCGACCCCCCTGGGATGAACTCCAGAGGACTGAACAGGTTCAGTCTGACGGCCCACCTGTCGTACACCAGAAGGGTAGCGGACATGAGGGCGTCGGCGTTTAGACTCAACAATTCTAATCCTGCGCAGCACACTACCTCCACTCACCCACTTCAGCCCTCGTCTGTGTCATCGGTCTGTCGTGCTTTCAGTCGTCGGTCTGCACGAAAAGATGCGTCGTCTGTCGTCCATCGTCTGTGTTGAACGCTGCTGCCTTCTTTCGCGTCTGTGCTCGTCTGTTACGCGCTCATCTGTCGTCCATTGCCGGCGTCTGAAGCTCATGTCGTCTTCGTCATCTTCGTCTGTTGTGAGAGACACTAGTGGTGGAAAGCGGTTGTAACTAGCAGCAAAGACGCTTTGTGTTGTATGATGCTGGTTTCTTGTGTTTTGAGGGATGCTGCCAGCTGATGAACCCTGAAAAGAAATGATCGATGCAGGCAGCTCAATATACTCCGATGCCTTCCAAGATATACACGGTGAAGGCTTCCGTTAACAAGGCCATTGGCGAGATTAACGGCGGAGGCGATAACAACGCGCCGCGGTGAGGAAACCTTGAACCCGGCATGCGTTCTTTCACGCAGGCTAAGTACACATTCACTTGCCTGCTTGCGTGCGTCTCTGCATCTGCGCACGCGTTGACCCCACCGAGGACGGTCAACCTGGTCGACCAGGAGGTCCTCAAGCAGATCGTCAGCATTGCTCAGCAAAAGGTCGAAGACAAAGGCAGCGGATCGGTGCAGGTAGATTGGCGACCTGGCGATGTGGAGGGACCCTGACATAACCCCACTCGTCCGGGACTTCAGGGAAGCCTACGTTGGAATTGCAGCGCCATTTCAGAGCTGGTTGGGTGAGTACTCCACAGCCACCCGGGTCAGGCTCTCGCGCGCGTCACCCGGGTACCTGACCCGTCTTCGTGCTGGATTAGAACGGGTGCGTCCGCTCCTCCATGATCAGCCGGGTGTTCGACAGGATTTTCTCGACACCCTAAGCGAGCTCGACACTGAGGTTGCCGCCATAGCCGCCGATCATGGCATGTATCATCCCACATACATGCATCGCCCGAGGGGCAACGGGTGGGTCGCACTGGTACCGTGGCCGAGGCCCTCGTCGGCGTGCTGTCGTGCGTCACGCGCATGAGTGCTGCAGTAACCAAGCTGGTCACACTCACTCGTGCCGTGAACCTCGAGCTCAGTCAGGCCCTGCCAGAGCCGAAGCTCATTCCGTTCGTGCCGATGGCACCGGTCAAGCCTGGGTTCATGACCCTCGAGCGCGGAGTAACAGCGCTCACCCCAGCGATGAAGAGGCGCCTGCGTGTGCACGTGAATTGGTCAGCAACCAAGAATTTGACCGACGAGCAGGTGGCTGAACACGAGCGTGATCACGGCGACATCACCAAACTCCGCAGAGTGCTCTCTGTGAAGACAGACGGGGTCTCTGCTGCTGTGACGGTTTGGGTGGGTCGCGAGAAATACCGTGGCGGTCGGGTGGCTGACCGGCCCACGTACAAAAAGGGTAGCAATAACAAGCGGGCTCGGCTCGGTCAGGATGACGCCGAGGCTACTCCTGCCCCGGACATTCAAGCTCTCATGGGCTTCGACCCTGATGCTCGGTCGCTGGGCGGCTACACGATCCGCCGCCCAGACGGGCAGAGTGTATCTGGCGTACTCGCTAAGTGTGGCTACACTGCCACCCCCACTTTACGCGTGAATATGAGCGCAGCATCGTTCAAAACGACGAGTCTAGAGGCTCTCAAACAGTCGATTAGGTTTGTCCATGAGAACATCGTTCAGATCATCAACGAGGGGACGAGAAAGTGTTTCCGCCGTGCGACTTTTGCCAATCACTGTCTGCGCCTGAAGCACTTCGCCCGGGCTGGACGTCAACTCCTGGATGATCTCGGCGGGCGCACCGGAGCCCATTCACCCGGAATTCGCGTATGGGGCTGCACCGTTCGGTTCCGCCGGCACTCCCTCCTGTGCTCCGTACCGCCACTTTGCTCGAGCACTTCCTGGCATAATGCTCCGGCACAACGTCGTCGTGAGTGTCACGATGGTCTCCGAATTGCGCACTTCCATCGTGTGCCCATACTGCAAAGCACACTTCAGACGTGTGGTGCACACACACCGCACCATGCTCTGCCAGAATCCCGCGTGCGAGGGAGCTCCATGGCGCGTTGAACGGCTACGTCGGCATCCCGAGCAGAGAGACATGCTTCTCAATCTCTCTCACCGAGATAAGAGCGCCAGCGAGAACATCCATTGGTGTACCTTCGATGCAACTTCAGATCAGATGGAGCAATCTCCTTTCCACTACGACTCCCAGAGAGGTGCTCTTCCTCGCTATCATTAACTTGCTCAGTTGAGCAAGCACGCGCTGCGCGCGTGATATGCTGCGCACGATTGATAGAGTATGATGAACCACACTGCGATCCTGATGCTGCTTGGATCACTGTGTGTTTTGGACTCAAGCATTCTTATCCTGCGCAGCACACGACGCCTTCGAAAATCGAAAATCGAATGGTGAAGAATTTCGAGGATAAGCACTTCACGCGATCAATAATATCCGATGTAATGGATCACATCATTAGTCAGGGAGAAAGGATCCTCTTTCAGCATGCTGTTCAGGATAAGTTGGAAATCTTCACTGCGAGCACGTTTATGTCGTCGCTTCTTGATATAATAGACGTGGACTGCACTGTTAAGGCCGTCAGCAACTGGGTTATCGAAGAGGATCAGCCCCCGGCCTCTTGCCCGAACGACGTCCTCGCTGGAAACACTCTTCCCGTCACAGTCGTCGACATCACCGAGCCCGAGCCCGAGCCCAGCACTACTTCCCATCATCACCAGGCGCAGCCTCGCGCGCACCCACCGCCGGCAACATCCCCTGCCGCCCGAGTGAGCAGCGCCAAGGCCCTCTTCGTCCGGCCCAAGAGCTCTGTGGGTGCCAGACGCATCGTGGAGTCCCACATCAGGGCGAAGGAGGACCGCCGGAAGAGGGGCGCCAAGGAGGAGAAGGAGCGCGAGGAGCGTGTCAAGCAGCTCACACGGGGCCCGGGCACCGGCAAGGACCTGGCATACGGGGCAGACGGGACCCTGCAGCAGGTCACCGGCCACAAGGGCCCAGCTGGCCCTCTCCACGTGAACATGAACGCCACCGAGGGCGAGGTCCTTGTGCCCTCGCCACCCTCCCGCAAGTCGAGGGGTGGGTCCGTCCGACAGAGCAGAGAGGGCGACCGTGGTCGGGAGCGTGAGAAGGGCGAGAAGAAGGAGCGCGAGGTGCGGACGTTTACGAAACAAACCTCGGTGTTCGAGTCGATCCAGCCCTCGGCCGGGGTCACCGTCAGGGCGGGTGGCCGGACAAAGGGGTCACAGCGGGCTGCTAAGGCCGGGAAAGACGTCACGATCGCTGACTTCAAGAACAAGGTGGCGAGTCCCGAGCGACTCGCCATCACAGCGACGTCGCCGACCGCCTTGTCGCCCACCCCGCCGGCAGCTGAATCGAAGCCGGTGGAGCACAAGGAGCGCCCTGCTGCACAGCCAATCGCCCGACTCGCCCGGCCCCCGAAGGGCGACACCAGACCTCGGGCGGGCCAGAGGATCGGGGCCTCGTTCGAACCCGGGTCGCCTGTGAAGGGGATGGGTAGGCCCCGCGCTACGAGCAGCAAGGGAATCGGGCGGTCTACTCTGCCGCCGCTGTCCGGGACGGTGGAGGGTGATCTATCGACTCTCAAGGACAAGGTCGGGTTGAGGTAGGCACAGCCTGCGCTGTATATTTGGTAAACCTCTCTTCTTGGTCTGGCTGATGGTTTTGGGGATGAGAGATGATTAGTGATGGTGGTCAGCAATGCTGGAAAGGGAGAGTCGACCCACTGCCGATGCCAGTAAGAAAGACTCTTTCTGGGCCAACAAGTGGCGCTAAACACGATGATGCCAACAACGTGCCTCGAGAAGGGATAAATTTCACATAATTCTTTTTTTCATGCAAGCAGAAGCCAAGCGATGCCCTCCAGCAAGCAGACGGTTGATAAGGAGGAGCGGAAAGAGCGGGAGAGCAGCACATCCCGCATTGAGAAGAAGCAGTCGTTCGTGAAGAACAGCATGACTGACGAGTCCGTGGAGAACGTGAAGACGTATCTCAAGCAGTGGAGCCTCAAGAACAGAGAGAAGGAGAACACCTGGAAGTTCCACAAGCGCACTCAGAAGCGTATCCAGGCTCTGATGTTCCAGAAGGACGTGCTCAACAAGAACTACTTCGACATGGCTTGCAAGTACTTCACGGAGTCCAAGGGCGCCGCGAGAGACGCCGTCATCGCTGACGCGCGCAGGATCATCGATGACGACGAGAGGGCGTCTGATGCCAAGAAGGAGGCCAACAAGCCCGTCGTGCGTCGGGCCAAGAAGCTGCTCGAGGATATGGACGAGTTCGAGTAGGCAGCGGTGTAAATTTTGCGGTTAGACAGGGGTCTTGTCCGGCGTGAGTTCGTCAAGACGGAGTCAGATCCTGGGTCGGAAACAACACGACGATGAGTGGTAGCGAGCGCGATGACGCATCCATCAGCGACGGGTTATTAGTGCCGCTACTCGATGATGAGCTGTACGAATTGGACGAGCAGTTGCAGATCAGGACGAATGCGGCGCGGCGAGCGGTATCACGATACGTTCCCGC